>JANCRA010000023.1:9794352-10394352 GCA_024362935.1 Setophaga petechia | reverse complement strand
CAGTAGAAATGTCTGTCTCAGCAGGAATATTCCCCTGACTGCAGCTGCCTTTGGATCAGACACTGAGATGCACCTTTATGGTGGCATAAGGAAGGTGATGAGGCCTCAGCTGGGACAGACCCAAATTCACTGGCACAAAAGGTGGCTCCCTTCCATGCAGCCTAGGAATAAAGGATAAAATGGGACAGACACAGCATTTCAGTGCAAGGTAGCATCTCTTGTTAGGCAGAGGTGACTGGACAAGGCTGGACAAGCATTTGGGCACTCATTAGGTCTGGTACAGACATAAAGCTAAATAAACTCCTCTATAAGCTACTGTGCAGCCCAGCTGCAGCTCAACAGTTGGGAACAGTTCCCAGCCAACATTCTCACACCTCTGGCTTCACTGGAGTGAAGGCCAATATTACCCAGAGACTATGAGTTTATGTGGGCTGAGATAAAAGTTGGTAGGTACTGCTAGAGAGGTGCAAGGCTGCAACTCGCTGTGTTTGTCAGGTGGGAAAAGTGGGTATCCTGGAGGTGGGATAGTTTATCCCCTGCTATGCATCTGTTCATAGACCTTTCTCAATTACTAGGTTTTGGTGGTTCTCTGCTCTTGTAAAATGGCATTTCTGCCCAGTGCTGGCCCAGAGCTGGCATGCTGGACAGGGCTAGGACTCACTTACAGCCCTTGCCAGGGTGGGTGATGCTGTTCCCAGCCCAGCCAGTGCTCCTCGTGGTGTTCCCTCCCTTCCTTCCCAAACGTTGCAGTGTTATGCAAGTCAAGTGACCTCGTTTTCCAGCTATGCAATACAAACAACATGTGATGAACCAGCTGTGCCCCCCCACCCCCAAAATGCTTTTGGAATTTGTCCTTGATGTGTGGTTTTGTGTTTGTATTGTTCATTTTGAGCACCTGAGCCAGATCCTTTACAGATTGCCTTTTTCTAGGACTGAAAACGTAGCATTAGTACTAACAAATTTTATTGTAAATATTTTTATAAGACAATTTAAAATAATTTTTGGATTGGTTTTTATGGTCTTCAATGACATTTCTGTATCTAATTCATGCACTTCAGTGTGGTTTTTGCTGGCTGTGGTGTAGGTGTGACTCTGTATGTTCTCTGCACAAGAAATGCCATGTTGTAAGAAAGATCTGGGATAGCTGCTGTGCTGGGTTTAATGTTAGAAGGACAGCACTGGGCTCCACATTATGAGATAAATTCAGACCCATTACCTCAGTCACCAGTAGGCCCTTAGATTATTGGTTATTTTACAATGATTTCAATACTCTGATTTAATTTCCTTGTGCCATGAGTTTGGTTCCTGGGTAGTTTGGGGGACAAGCTGTGACTTGGTGGTTCTGTTTCTTGGTTCCTGCACGAGCTGCTTGAAGACAGAGACACTCTGCCCACAGCAGTCTGGGCACAACCCCCAGAATGCCAAAATCAGACAAATTATTGCAGGAGTTTTAGTAAAGCTTTACAGACCAAACTTAACCTTTTCCTCATGTTAGTCCTTGGTGAATATGAACACTTTGCTCAGCTCCTTCTGTTGTAATCTCTTTTTGGGGTCACCCTGTGCTTGACCCCCCGTGGGACCCTGCCCTGGGTTTCCTAGAGGGGATTTTGCTCTTGCAGAAAAGGCCCCAGGATGAGCCCCAGCCCCAGGAGCTTCATGTGTGGTGCACACCCTGCTGGGCTTGCACTGCAGGACAGATTTGCCTCAAGCAAGCTGTTGTTTAAACAAGTCTGAATGAAGTCCATCTTTTCCATTGGTGCCTAATAGATAAATTGGGGGTGTTTAAAATCAATTTTCAGTTCATTCAGTTTATCCAAACAGTGTCTTTTTATGGATGTGTACAACAAGTAATTACCATAAATACACTTGGCAGTGTTTGCATGTCACCACCATGGAAGCTTAGTACTCTTCTCTGGTTTACATTGTTTGGAGACCAAAATCCTTAATACCCAGTGAGGTGTGGTGCCTGTTCATCAAGCCAATGGTGGCTCAACAGATAAATGCTGTTCATCAAGCTACTGTGATGGCTAAACAGATGAATTCAGCTTGGTCTTTAACTTTGAGATTCATTATTCATATATTGTCAAAGCAGTTGCCCCCTTTGCCCACATCGTGCCCAAAAATCACTTTCATGTGAGCATTGTTGCTCAAGGCTGCAGTGTTTGGGAGTGTGCTAGATATTATGGTCTGAATATGGGCTCATCAACTTTTTTTCATCCTCCTTTATCTTTGTTTATGGGTTTATAAATTATTTTCCTCTTTAGTGACAATAAATAAATATTGATAGTTTTAATTTGTATATTTTATGTATAAAGACCCTCAAGGGTAACAAATGATTGTGAAGTAATTTACTTGGGTGTGAAAAAATTTTGGTTTTGTAAACCAGACTACTTTGGTTCAGTAGCTGACAGTATACTCTAACAAGTTGGTTGACTGTTTAAGCTAATTTTTTAAATTAAAGATTTTTTTTGCATGAGTGTGGAGGACAAAGGACTTTGCAAAGTAACTCTCTTAACAGCTGTCTTGTCCAGTGCGACGAACAACTCAAGAAACATTCTTCACTGACATATTTCTATTATGAAAGAAAATCACACTGTAGTTCCCCATCATTTAATTTGAATAAAAACTGGACTAATGAAACTTTTCTGGGTCTGTTTTGGCTTTGTTGGCTTCTGACAACGAGGAGCAATCTCATCACTCCCCATGGCTTTGTTCGTCCCTCTGTAATCACAGCAGGTGCCAGCCCTGGGTCACTCTGCCTTTGCTGTGGGGTGGTGGCACTCACACGTGCTGAGGCTGAGATGCTGCCCTGATGCCAAGCTCTGGTGCTGCCCCAGACTCTGCTCTGCTCCTTTTCCAAGGCAAGTTAAAAGCGTTTCTCCTGGGGCTGGGGAAGCCCTTGGTTCAGGGCATGGTTGGCAGAAGACAGAACCGTATGGGGAATGCAGCTGGGAAGAGAGAAAATGCAAAAAATGAGAGTTTAGCACTGAGGGCTCAATATTTCTTAATAACACCATAAAGTTACACATTAGCCAAGTCACCCAACTCTTTTTGCCTTATGCTCACAAAACATCTCACTGAGCTCTTTGGTTTTCCAGAAATGCTCCTTGTGCCTCCCTCATCTGTTAATGCCAATGTACAACATCAAATCTACCATGTGGGATCCTGAAATTTAATTACCTGATACACAGATAATGAATGGCATATTGTGGGTTGCTCTATGCAGCTGGGGGACTTTGCAATTATTCCTGATTTCATTTCAAAATTACTTTTCTCTTGTACAGCTGGCTCCTTTTTATTCATGTTTAAACTGATGAATCTATGAACCTGCAGCTAAAGAAAAGCCTTGGCAATCCAGGGAGAAATCTCACTACCTTGACTTTGCTGCCTGATTTTTTTTCCTGCTATTATTGTTTTTGCATCCTATATTTTCACCTTTGGGCATGTCTTCCACCTTACATTTCACCCTTGACAGGGCAGAAAGTGTATGGCAGTAGCTGCCACCTTGCCTCATTCACCTCAGAAGGGTCAGGGTTAGGATTTTGCAGTGAGGAAAAGGAAAGCAGAGAGGAAAAGAAAGAAAATGGGGAAAATTCACTCAGTGGGGTTACGAGGTCAGAAAAGCATCTCCTCTCTTTGCTGTTGGGTGTCACACAGGGTGGAATAACCCAGGGTGAGATGTGCTTCCTCTGCAGCAGAAATGTTTTGTGATTTGGTGCCTGAGTCATCTGGAACCAGAATCAAAGGCAGGGCAAGAAACAACCTCAGCTGTGGAAACTCCATCACCTGATCAAAGATGAACCTGTCCATTTGTGAATAAATAAGGCCAAAGAGGAATTCCCTGTGTCCCTGAGCTGCAGTGATGATCTGAGTTGGAGATGGGATGTGGCTGTGGAGGGTTCAGATGGCAAAATTGCCTCTGCTCTGGCTGGAATCTTGTTCTTTGGCTGTGCTAGGGATGGATGGCAGAGAATAATGGCAGTTAAAAAAATAACAAAATCTGTTGGATACTTTTGAAAAAGCCTCTAGGAGGCAAAGGACCACTACAGAAACATTGCTAAGAACCACCCAGGGCTCCCAAAGCATCCCACAGTTGCTCAGTGACTGATGATATTGCCTCACAGAATGTTATTCTGCACTGTAAACAGGCACAAAACCACTTAACTACCCAGTGACACGAAATATTCTAAGAAATTTGCCAAAGTGATTAATGTTAATGTTCTTGTTCAGCAAATTGAATGAGATTTAATTGGCACAGCTGCTGGAACTCAATGCATTTGATTTGGCCTTGATTTACAAAATATGTTATCATGAGCCTCCTCCTTCTTTCACAGCAAACCTCCACAGCCTCTGCTAAGCACATTGCTCAGTGAATTACTGGTCTTAAATCTAGAGGGGTTTTATTCTCCACTCAGTGAGACTTCTAAAAGGGCCCTTTGAAGTATGAATACCTGTCCCAAAGGATCTGTTCTTCTTACCCAACCACAATAGCTTTAAATGTTACTTTTCAATGTTTTTCTTATACTTTGTTACATTATACTCTTTCCACAATATTTTGTCACTTATTATTTTTAAAATGCCCCTTACCTTTGAGTTTGGATAGAGAAAATGCTGCAGGATATGTGGTGCACTATGGTCTAGTCTCAACCCATGAACAACCCAAGAAAAAGGGGTTTTGGAATCCTGTGAGACCAGGGCTTTATGTCTCAAAAACCAGTCGAGTTACTTGTTACATAAGTTGTTTTTAATAGCTTTATCTTGAACATAAAACATGCTTTTGTTTATCAAAGCATATGTGACATTGGGAGTAGCTTGGTTTATCTAACACAAAATGAAACCAATATCTTTACAATCTTAGTTAAAGGAAAAAAAAGGTGTGAAGTCAGGTGGAGGCAAGTTACTTAAAACAGGAGCACCTGCTTGATGACTTAACCTTAATTGCCATCAATTGGTGGAAGCACAGGAGTTGCTGCCTCACTTGTACCCATCCCTCCACCCTGGCAAGGCAGGTAAGCTTTGATCCCTGCTCTGGGCTGTCTCCCATTATTCCCTGCAGGAAATACCTCAGCACCCATCTAGTCCCAAAACCCTTGTCCTAGCAGGAGATGGTTTCTGTGGGAGCTGCTGTGGTGCACACACCCAGCTGGTCCCAAAACCCTTTTGTCACCAGGGTCAGACAGGGCTGGTTTCTGTGGGAGCTGCTGTGGTGCATACACCAGATTGGTCCCCAAACCCTTGTCCCAGCAGGTACAGACAGGAGATGGTTTCTGCGGGAGCTGCTGTGGTGCACACACCCAGTTGTGCCCAAACCCTTTTGTCACCAGGGGCAGAGAGGGACTAGTTTCTGTGAGAGCTGCTGTGATGCACACACCCAGTTGTCCCCAAACCCTTGTCCCAGCAGGGGCAGACAGGACATGGTTTTTGTGGAGCTGCTGTGGTGCACTCACCCAGTTGTTCCCAAACCTTTGTCCCAGCAGGGGCTGGTTTCTGTGTAGCTGCTGTGGTGCACTCACCCAGTTGTCCCCAAACCCTTGTCCCAGCAGGGGCAGGCAGGGCTGGGTTCTGTGGAGCTGCTGTGTGGAAGCTGTGGGGAGCTGTGCCCATCGCGAGGGGGATTTGGCAGAGCAGGTTCCAGAGGGCATCACACCCCGCCAAAGGAGAGCAGGGCGAGTGAGGATGGAGCTGCAGCAGGAAGGGCAGGGGGAGCTCTCAGCCCCATGGGGGCTCCCTGGGACACGGGTGGTTGCAGCCATCGGGGTGTTTGGCAGGGTTGGTGGTGGCACCTGTGCCAGGTCACTGGGAATTCTTGTGTGCTCTCCTTTGTGCTTCCTCTCTGCATCTCTGGTGGTCATGCTGTAGGATGAAAAAATTCTGGGATCCCTCACTAAGTGCAGGGGATGTTTTCCTAGAAGGAGATGATGCTTTGAGGATAAAGCATCAGAGATTTCTCTTGGTTTCACCTGTGCTTGGGGATGGATATTTTCTTGAAAAGCTATTCTGTGTTTAATGAGTTCCAGCACTTTATATGTTTGTTTATGGCAAAATATTGCAGCCTCAGGTGCTGACTGAAGGAATTGGTGCTCCCCAGTGCCATCCTGCTGGCAGTAGGATGCACTGAGGGGCTGGATGCAGTCAAGGTGCTGGGCTGAGGGCTGCAGGTACAGGGGGAGTCCTGGCCTGGCTGTCCCAGCAGGGGTGATCCATCAGCCTGCTTGCTGATACAGGGCTCCTGGGAACTCCTGTGTGATACATCAAGTGATAGCTCGCTCTGATTCCTTTCCAGGCTGTTATTTATTAAGACTTTTTGTCTTTCTCTCTTTCACACTTCAGCACTTTCCCTCTGTCCCCTGTGTGTGCCCGGTGTCAATGTCTCCAGTCCTGCAGCTGGTGTCCTCCATGCTGGTGACAAAGGGGACTCGGGGGATGTCCCTGCTCACAAATGTCTCCTCAGCTGCTCTGTAGCTCAGGGGACAAGTGTCAGCCTGAAGGGTGGTGCAGAGCCAGGCAGAAACTGAGGAGCACCAGAAGAAGAAAGATCCTGTCTTCAGAGAAGGGTATCCTGAGACAAAAGAGATTTATCAGGTTGTCATTTGTGAAGTGGGGAAAGGGAAGATAATTCCTATCTGGTCTAGACTGAAGGTCAGATTGAGCTTTAAAAGTTAAAAAATTATGTAGGTATTCTAAACTTGCTTAGAAAGCAGCTGCAAACCTTCATCTCAAACGAGACCTGAATTTGGGCAAAGGAAACCCTTATGATTTTTTAGTGCTATGTGCAAGCAAAGGACATTTCATTTATTGAAGTGGGGTTCCTCCGCCCCAAAAAAAAAAATAATAAAAGTGAGCAATCACTCAGCTTCCAGTGTCCTCTTGTCCTGGGGAAGTTTTGGTCTCTGTCACAGTGATTTTAACTGTGTGACTGTGGTCTAAACAACTTCTCTTGTGCAGCAACTACCTAAGAATATTTAACCCTAAATTAATCCTTCTCTGTTTTCTGTGTGTTTTATAATGTCTAATTGCTATGTTTGATAGTTAATATGGCAAACAGTTTTTTCTGAAAAATGGAATTAGGAGGTCCTAAAAATGCATGTTAGAAAATAGTATCAGCTTTCTCCAGACTCAAGTAGCAGATATAAAGGATTCTTTCTGCCCCAGCAGGTGCTTATCTAGTGATAATTCAGGTTTTGCCAGATGTGTGGCTGGAGATATTAGATATAATCAGGCAGCTTCCCCATGAGATTCTCTATGTGCTTTATTATAAAGCCGATGTAATTTCCCCCCCTTTATCTAGTTAATTCTGCAGTTTCAAATGCGTGCAGCAATTTGAGTCAGTGCGGGGTAAATGTCTGTTTTCTCTGGTGCTGGCAGGGTGCAATCATCCCCAGGCTGTGGGAACAATCACTCCAGAAAAATCCCTTTGAATTCGTGGCAGTGGGAGGAAAGGGCTGGGGAGCCTGATGGGATTTGGCTCGGGATGTGCCATACAGAGCTCTGGACTCTGGGGGTCAGCACAGCCAAATAAATGAGCATGAGCCTGGCTAGCAAAGCCTTTTGTGATTCAGGGGGACTTCCTGAGAACACTATTTGGGGAAAAAATATAAATATTTTCTTCTCAAGCAGTGCAACTGCACGATTCCAACATCTGTGTTGTATTTTGCATGCAGATTGGGATGAAAAGTACTGAAAGTGACACAAATCCTTCCTGCTCTGCTCTTCAGAGTCACCATATCTGAGCCTCACATTAAAAATAAGCTGCAGACAAGGAGCTGGAGTTTTTAAGGGCTGTTTCTTTTAAGCCATTTACTTTGTCATCTCTTTTCTGGTAGGAGGTGCCTGAAGCTGCCGTGAGCTGAGCAGCAGCTGATGTGTGGGGGAGCCTTTGATTGATCTTGGGGGCAAAACCTGTGCACTTGGAGCTGCAGTCTCAACCAAGCCTCAACACTGGCTGCCTGTGAGCTCTTAGGGGTGCCACGAACTGTTTTGTGAACTGAACTGTGTAAAAGACACCGTGGGGATGGAGTGGGTCCAGAGAAGGGCAGGGGAAGCATCTGGAGCACAAGTCTGATGAGGAGCAGCTGGAAAGGGCCCAGCCTGGAGCAAAGGAGGCTCAGGGGGGACCCTCTGGCTCTGCACAGCTCCTGACAGGAGGGGACAGCCAGGGGGGTCGGGCTGTGCTGCCAGGAACAGGGACAGGGTGGCAGGAACAGCCTCAGGGTGTGCCAGAGAAGGTTCAGGTTGGAAATCAGGGAAGAATTCTGCACAGAAAACCCTGGCACAGCTGCCCAGGGCAGTGGTGGAGTCACATGCCTGGAGGGATTTAAAAGATGTGCAGAGGTGGCACTTGGGGATGTGTTCTAGTGCTGGGGTAACAGCTGGACTTGATGATCTTGGAGGGCTTTTCCAACCTAAACAATGTCAGGATTTACCCCAATTCACTCTTTGATTCTCTGCTAGTTCTAGTTCCCTCAAGAATCTCAAAGCAGAAATCATCCCTTACTGATGGAGATAAAGAGAAGGAGGTTTAGGGTCTCTCTCCAGCTGGGACATGCCAAAGATGCCTGGGAGAAATTTGGCTTTTTGCCTCCTGTATAATGATAGAATACTGCCAAAGCTGCTGATCCTTGAGTGCAGGTGACAAGGAAGGATGAGAGGATGCTGCTCTCCAACAGCTGAGTTCTGGGATTCAAATCTAATGGAAACAACATTTAAATTTCAAGTCTCAGTGACATTACCTACAAGCTCCTCAGCTCTGTAAGTAGCATTTAGTAATTTCTGGATGCCAGAGTATAATTTTGTTGAGCAGGTACAGTTGGTAGCACGGCAAACAATTACTCTTGGTAGAAATCACAGCCCCTTATTTATTTCACTCTGCCTCCTACCTTGAGGGCTTTTTTATTTGAAACTCATGAAATAAGGCCCCAGAGGTTATTAGCATCTCCCTTTTCTATCATAACCCAGAAGTGGGCACTGCCTAGGAAGGCACTGATTGCCTGTGCTGTCACTGGCTTGTTGATGAACCAGAAAAGCTTCTATTAGTTTATGGAAATGAGACTGAGACTTACACAAAAGCTTGACACCATGCCATGTTTTTAATTAGTTTTTTTTGAAAAGATATGTGAGTTCAGACACGCATACACTGCTGGTTCTTAATGTGGCTGTTAAGGAGCAGGTCCTTGCTTCTGAAATCTGTGTCTTTTTGCAGTGATCTCATTTTATAATTACCATTTAAACAAATCAGGCAGGTTCCTCTAATTTTGCCCTTTCTAGAAAATACCTCTTCAGCTGGCCTGCTTCTTTCAATGAGAGATTATCTGGATTTGTTCACAAGCAAATGTAAAAGCATATGGTAAAATCAAGATTAGGTACTTGATTATTTGTACAGCTAGTTTTAGCACTAACTGAGCCCTTTCAATTAAATGTTTTTCCTTGACATTTCTAATATTATGAAGCTACAACAGATTCCCCAGATCTTGTGGTTTATGGATAGGGTTATTAGTGGAACCTGGCCCTATTTGTGGCTTCTTGAGTGAATCACTAACATTTTTAAGACTTTGTTTTTCCTTTTGTGTCAGGAAGCAGCTTTACATAGGCAAGTAAACTTGGAAAAAATATAATCTGCTCCATTGCCTGATCACCTTAAAATATCCCCTAAACTGTTCAGTTTCAGATTGTGACAGATTAACAGATGACAGTTTGTTCCATCACCTTTGGTAAACCCAGCTTTAATTAACTGACATTTTAATGGGTCCTAAGTGGTCACAGGCTTCAGTATGACTGAATTTAATTTAATTTGTTGGGCATGATTCTGCACTGGGGAAGTGCACAGCCAAGCCCGAGTTCTGATCCCTGCTGCAGCTGTGCCAGCCCACAATCCATCACTCACAAGTGGCATTGAGAGCTGGTCCAGAGCCCAGCTAAAAGCTGGGTAGGGACAGCAGGAGGCTTCACCAGCTCTCCATGTGACTGCAAATTTGTAAATAACTGGGAAGTCACGGTGGTTTAGTTATTTATTTATTTGTGTAAAAGAAAAGGCACATTGCCATTCCCTGTGGGAGTGGTGCCTGGATGTCACCTGGAGGTGGCCCTGCTGTGGCACTGAGGGTCCCTGCACAGCTCCCTCCTCCCCAGCTCAACACCAACCCCAGCCAGGCACAGAAACCTCCCAGGGACACCAGAAATTGCTGGTTTGTAACGTTGCACATCTCTGAGGCTGCTTTTTAAGGGGATCTGGAGGAAAAGCACCACAGCCCAGTGGACACCTTTGAACTGCCAGATCCATGTCATGTTGAGGTGACACCGAATTCTTCCTCTTGCAGAATTCAATATTTGAACAACCTTTCTTCTCCAAACCAGGTGTTATAATCTTAGAATAATAACCATCTCTCTTTCACCAAATATACCTTCCATCCTGTGTCTGGGCTCCAATGTCCAGGGAGACACTTCACCTGCTCTTCTCTAGTGCAATTCATATTTGTCCTCTTGAATGAAGCTGTCTGCAGCCTGAAAGTACACAGATGTGCAGAGCATAAGCTGTACAAATGTTAGCACTTGAGTTTGAAGGCCTCTATTAAATTGGCCTGCCTATATTTGCATGTGTATTCACTTAATTCCTTTCTTTACCAAATATATTCAGCATGCCAGGGGAATATCTCTCTGTTTTACCTGCTGGCAGGGCATCTGTATCACTTCACCCCTGAAAGTGGTGTTGCATCAATCTCTACCTGTTGCCAAAGATACTGATTTACCAAGAAGCTAAAATACTGTGTTTAGAGCACAAAATTTAATTTAGTAATCTTAAAAAAATAAATTGCTGTACTTGATACCTTAGCTGTTCTGCTCCCTATGCCTCTAGCTGGAACATGTACAACTATTTTTATTCTTATAAGCCATGTACTTGTTCTTCTCAGTGGTCACAGAGTACAGGAATGTTCTTTGTGGCAGTGATCTGGTTTGGTGTGTTTGGTTTATACAGGAAATTTTTGTTCTGATGGTGCTGTATGGAAGCTTTTATAAAACTGACACAGATTGAGACTCTTCACTTTCATATTATTGAAAAAAATTCATATCATAATTCATATTATTCTTGAAGGGCATCTGGGAGGGTGTGAGAGGGTGGGGGAATCTCACCAAAACTGTGCTCTGCAAGCAGGGGCTGCTCTGAGTTTTAAAGATAAATGGTGTGACACCCCATTTTACTAAACCATAGCTACAGTGAAAGATGATTTGGTGATCTGACCCTGGAAGGGTAGGACAGACCCTGCCAGCCCTGATGTGGTGGCTCTGCTGTGTCTGGACTCAGCACCTGGAGAGTTTCCCTGAGCTCATGACCTCGATGGCTCTGTCCATCCTTCACCTCCCCCTGTCTGTCTGTCTGATCTCCTGGCCACTTCCAAAGGGGTTTATTTAAAATGGAATTGGAATATGGAGGAATTATGCACAACCTGGCAATGTAAGGCACTGCCAAGAACTGTGGAATAACAAAGACAAGTTGGTTACAGAGCCCTGGCTACCAGGAGAATCAACAAACTCAGCTGCTGCCAGAAGTGCTTCAGCCAGGGAAACTCTTACCCCAGGGCCCAAGAGACCCCTGTGGCACCAGATCCCAGTTTCTCCAGGCATGCAGGAAGGAAGATGCTCACCCAGCCACCCTCTGGCAAAGTTCTTTCATGGTCCCTCTGAAGGCCATTCACTATGCCCAGCATGTACTGAAATTACAACTAAATAAGTACTAATATTAATTTAATTTAAATATTACCTGAGTATAGCAAGGATTTAAAGGAAAAATTAATTTCTTGGTCTTTGTGTTGTAATATTGCTTCTGCAAACTCTTCAGCAGAGGATGGGGAACCCTGGCAAGACTCTAAATATTGCTAAATGCTGCCTTTAACCATGTCTCAGCACACAGAGGATGAAATTAATGAATCTGATGATAATGAAGGTGTAACAGAACAAGATGAGTGTTGTGCCTACAGGTTAATTATCAAGTAATTCAAGGGAAGCTGCCTTTATAAGATTGATTTGTGTTATAACATTGTGTGTTGGATTTTGGTAGTGGGGGGGAGGGGGGCACAGAGGTGGCTTCTGTGAGAAACTGCTGGAAAATTCTGTCATGGCTCTGAAGATGGACATGCTGCTGGCCAGGGCTGGGCAATGAGAGAGGCTGGTAACACCTCTGTGAAAACACATTTGGGAAGAAAATCAAAACAAAGTGGGCATGGGTTTTTTTTTTTCCTAACCAGAGAAGAGGAGGAGGTGAGAACATGTGGGGGAAACAGCCTGGAGACACCAAGGCCAGTGGGGAAGGAGGGGCAGGAGGTGCTCCAGGGCCAGGGCTGGGATTCCTCTGCAGCCATGGTGAGAGCAGGGTGGGACAGCTGTGCCCTGCAGCCCTGGGGATGCAGAGATCCACCCACAGGGAATGGGGATCCACAGGGGTGCAGAGATCCACCCACAGCCCATGGGGATCCACAGGGATGCAGAGATCACCCACAGCCCATGGGGATCCACAGGGATGCAGAGATCCACCCACAGGGAATGGGGATCCACAGGGATGCAGAGATCACCCACAGCCCGTGGGGATCCACAGGGATGCAGAGATCCACCCACAGGGAATGGGGATCCACAGGGAGGCAGAGATCCACCCACAGGGAATGGGGACCCATGGGGGATGCAGAGATACACCCACAGGGAATGGGGATCCACAGGGAGGCAGAGATCCACCCACAGGGAATGGGGACCCATGGGGGATGCAGAGATCCACCCACAGCCCATGGGGATCGACAGGGATGCAGAGATCCACCCAGAGTCCCTGGGGATCCACAGGGAGGCAGAGATCCACCTGTAGGGGGATAGAATATAAGAAAATAAAGGCAGTATAGAAAGTAATCTTACCCCTAAGGAGTTGCAGCTGGGCTAATTATTAAAGATTAGGAACAGGCCTGACTTTAACAGGCCACGGCTGTAGGCAATAACAAGTGTGTTATAAAAGAGTGGATTGGTTGTTTGAGGGGGAGCTGGAGTCAGTTGGCTGCTGTGAGATGAAGAAGGAAGCAGTGCTTGGGGGAGCTGCCCATGAGAAACACCAAGGAGGTATGGAACTCTTGTAATAATAAGACAGCAATATGGAACCCTTGCAATGTAATGGCAACATCCACCCACAGCCTGTAGGGATCCATGGGGATGCAGAGATCAGTATGTAGAAAACATAGTTTGGAAAAAACTGTGACAGTAGAAAAAACGGGGGAAAAAAGTGAGTGAAACATCTAGAAGTCAGTGAAACTCCTCCAGGGGACAGAAAGAAGAAGAGGCACAGGGTGTTGGGAGCTGTAGTGGCTTTGAAAGAAGCCAAAAGTAGGGCAGGAGTGCAGATGTCTGAAAATGATGACTTTGCGAGAGGAGGAGTCAGCAAATGAAAGGAAATGGAGTTGTTTGCCATGAAAGATGGTGGTTCTGGGAGCAGCAGCCTTGGTTTGAGCTGTCCTTGGCTGCAGGGCCAGTTCTGAATGAGGCAGAAATCTGAACGCAGTTTCCGTTTCTAAAAGCTCATACTTCAACTGATTTCAGTGCTGGAATAAGCATTTGGAGTTTAATAGAAATACACTTCTGGAGGCTGGGACACCTGAGGAGACATTCCTGGTTTGGAATAAAGTCTCTGTTCCTGTAACACTGAGTTAGTCAAGGATTATTTTGGCCATTAAAGGAGACTGAAACCCTCAGGAAAAGGAGTTTTTTTCCACCACAAGATGGCATCAGTTTTGCAGAGATAGGCTTGCAAAAGGACCTTAGGCTGGAGGCAAGAGTGGATTTAAAATAAAAACAACACTTAAAAATTGATATCAGACTGGTGTGAACCAAGTATTTGTCTCACAAGTGTCCTTTGGAAAACTGTGTTACCTTAAAGCTGATTTTGGGTGCATGAAAGGAAGGTCCCACTGATCAGATTAGGCAGTGCAGCTGCTGATTGTGATCCTACTGGCATGAACCAAATTTTGCCTGCAAATGCTTTCTGCTGTTTGTGCACATCAGATCTAAGTGAGTTTATATTTCCCTCATAGGCCTCCTAAAGCCTTTCAGTTGTTTGTTGTAAGCTAGCAACAATATTTACCCTCATTTAAAGCTCATCTGATGTGTTCTAAAGGTCTTTATTGTGGTTTGCTTTATAGAAATCCTCATTTACATATTTGATGTGTCACATGTGTATTTTCTAATCCTTTTTCCGGGCTCTATTTTGACTGTGTGTGGTCTTATAAAGTTTCTTTGAGGTAAAATCCCTCTAAATATTTGTGTTTCCTCATAAATCTGTGAATATCATCAGCTGGACTGCATTTTATATTAATTTAGATAATGTTGTAGTTATTATTGTAAATCCAGTAATAATCTGCTATTAAAAATCAGAAAGCATTGGTACTTCTTGGACTTCTCTGTTCAGAGTTTTGATTTCTTTTTTTTTCATTTTATGCTATGAAAGATGTCCAAAAATCCTGTTCTGTACCATAGATTTGTGGTATTTTCTAAATAGAGGCTCTTCAGAGCATTCCAGGATGGCCACACTCCTCTAAAAAGAGAGAGAAAAAAATCTGACTCCTTTCATTTTTTTCTTTTTTTTTTTTTCCCCTCTTCATTTTGTCATAAAAGCACTTCTCAAAGTGTCACACTGGAGACTGTAACTCATGGTGTCACAGGGTTATGACAAGGAATTTGGAGATTTATCAAGTGCCACCACAGGTTCTGCTTTGCCATGTTTTACAACTCAGAGTAGCCAAAGGCTTATTTCTTTCAAGTGTTGTGTGTGTGTTGCTTTGGCTTCCATAAAGCTCTCAAGATTCATGCTTTGTTTTCCTGTTTTCAGAAAAAGTCACAGGCTTTCATGTGTGCTGGTGGTGGACAGTGAATTGTGTTGGAGCCCTTCCTCCACCAGCAATGCACACAGCAATGCTGAATCCCCATCCACTGCACAACAATGTTCACCTTCTTTTGCTCCTGCTGCAGCTCTCAAGCTTTTCCTGGAGCATGAAGTGCCTTTGTAAGGGCTGCTGTGACCATGATGCTCGTGTTTGATCTTGCATGTACTTCACACATGACATTCAACGGGTGTTTGAGCCAGCAGGCTTCCAAACTTGGCTTGGGAGTGCTGCTTGTTACAGCATCGAGTCCCTTAAAAACCAAACCCAAGAGGAATTGCTGGACTTGATGTGTTTTTGGCATGGCTGATCCTGGAGGGCTGAACAAGATTAGACTGAGACACAGAGAGGAAGAAGGGCTTTTTCAAAATTCCACCTTGACTCCATGATTAATTTTGTCTATTCTGTCAGATGGTCTCTGACAGAATTGCCAGGTTAGCACCTCAAACTGCCCAGGAGGTGGCCGTGTCTGCAGAGCAACCCCAGGACATCCAGGGCATCAGGACCCAGGACATCCCTCTGGCTGTCCTGAGCAGCCCAGACCCCTGCCAGGGGGCTCAGAGACCTTGGAACACAGCCCAAAATGCCCCTGTGGGTTTGATTATGACCAGTGGAGCAAGTTACCAACCTTAGATGAAGATCTGCAAGCTGTGACAAATTAAGTAGAGTGATAGTGAATTTATCATGGGGTGGAAAAGTAGATTTTGGGGTTTTTAGAATGGGGATTCAGGGGGGCAAGATGGAGGGATCTGGGTGTGTCCAGCCTTTCTCCTTCTTCTTCTTGGCCTCCACCTTCTGCTGTGATGTTGGCACGTTTAGATTGGTTTAGAGTAGAAGCTCACTGTCTAACATAGGTGACAGGTATTGGGAAGGAATTGTAAACATTGTATGTGTAGTTTTTAGTATAAAGACATAACACCGCCCCGGGGGCAGGCAGAGTGCCCGGACTGTCTTGCTGAGCGGATCTCGGCAGGACAGGAGAAAATGTTTTATAGATAAGGAGCAATAAACAACCTTGAGACCGAGAAATGAAGAGCTCTGACTCTTTCTTCAAGCTCTGGGCTGGGAAAAGAGACTTTGTAACGTAACTCAGGGTCCCTCTGACCAGCGAGAGACCCTGACACCAGGGCTGCTAATGAAGGAGGAAATTACCTTTGCTCTGAGAGCCACTCCAGGGCTGAGGCACTGGGGGTTTCATGCTGTTCTCAAGGTGTTTCATCTCCACCATTTTGCACCAAAACCTGACAGAGCATCAAAGCAATGGCCATGTCTGTGCCCAGGAGGGTGCCTGCAGTGCCTGGTCCTTTTCCCAGGAGGATTTGCTCAGCTGGCACCCAACAAACACCACAAAGGAGCAAAGGTGGCACCTGCACTTTGCTGTGTGCAGCACTGACCCCTGGCCGTGCTGGGTCAGTCCCAAACAGTGATGGCTTTGCCTCTCAGCCAGGCAGGGCAGGGCTGTGCCATGCTGAGCAAACCTGGGTTTTCCTAACACAGGCTTGCCTCTTCACCTGTTGGGGTGTTATTGTATATTTTTCCCTTTTTCTGCACAACTTGGGGATTACAGGTGTGGTGTCCCTCTGTTAACCTGCAGTTGAGAACCCCCCATGGTATCTCCTGCTGGAGCAGATTTGAGAGAAGAAAATGTTCATTTTTGGTGTCAGTTACCCTCCTCCCTGCAAGCAGAAATGTTCCTTTTAACTTTTTTTAACTCCCCAGGAGGTAGGTTTTTTGTCTTTTGATCTTTGGAATGTTTGACAACTCATGTTACCAGACTTTTGTTTGAAATGTGCTGGAAATAGGTCTATTATTTTTCCTTCAATACAACCTTTCTTTCATAGATCATTTTAACTTCTTAATCATGTAGAGGTAGCACATCATTATATCATTTTCCCTCTACATGTCCACTTAATGGCTTTTTACTCTTTTTAGTTCAAGGCACTTCTTAATTAATCCTTCATCAAATTATTTTAAATATTTCTTTCCTCTACATTTTTATAAAAGTAGATAAGAAAATAAAAAGGCAAATCATTTAATTGCAAGCCTCGTATTTTTGGCATCAAAGCTCTTTGACAGAAAACCTGCAGGTTTTCTGAGCCTGGTGTATGAGGGCAAAGTGTCCAGCAACTCTGCACATGCTTTAGACACATTTTGTGGTATATTTTGCTTTATTTCTGTAGAAGCACTGTCCTTCTCCTTGGGCAGACTGTGCACAACCTTGTGTTTCATGGCATGGCACCACACTTTGGTTTTATATCAGTTTTTTACTGTGGCTGTAGCAAGGACTGAGTGCAAAGGCTCCTGCTCCTGGCCCTGTTCTTGGCTGTGAATTTCCCCCCTGGCTAGGAGGCGCCTGATGGAAAAAGTCTTTGAATTTGTACCACTGCTTTTCTGACAGTATACAATTTATATTGCCACCTGCCAATCCCCTGTGCTACTAAATACATGTTCATATTGACATCATAAATTTCCTGTGTTGGAACTATGGTATGAGGCAGGGCAGGTAATTTGACCCTTCCCTCTCAATATTCAGTTTTTTATTAATATTATTTTTTTAACTCCATTTGGATAGCTGTACTCTCATACATAATATATTCCTGAAAATGCATTCTGGTTTGAGCTGGCTGAGCATGGTCCCCAGAGTCAGAGTCAGTGCTACTTACAGCCAAATAATCCGATGGGTTACCCCTGTGTGGGAGATGCTGAGAGTATGGGAATGAACTTCCTCCTGGCTTGGAGAAGAGAAGGAACACTTCAGAAATAATGGAAGGGCTCTTGGAAGTGTTTCTGGGCTTCAGAGAAGGAAAAGAAATGCTTCATCAAGCCTGAGCAATGCACAGTAATATACAGAGAAAGGAAAGAGGCACTGAGCTGAGGGAGAGGATCCAGGTGCTGAGCCCAAACAGGCTGGGAGCTCAGATTTGAAACAAGAGGAACTGGTGGAGTTGCTTATTGGAAATGAAAGTAATACTAAATTAGATGGAATTCAAGGGATTTGAACCCAAATGTACCTAGGAGTTCAGCTGGATTTGGACAGAGGCTCCTGGGCTGGCACAGGGTTCTGCAGGGGCTGTTTGCACTGCAATTCTGTGTGCAGTGACCTGCAGCTGCTGCTGCTATAGCATTAGCAGTCCCTAGAGAATTGTTAAGAACCAAAAAAGGCGTGGGCCTCCTCTAAAGCCTCCACAGCCTGATGTTAAGCAGCTTTTGGGGAGGCACCATGTGGGTGTGATGACCATGGGTGGTGCTGGCTCATCTCTCCAAGAAGCTTCCCTGGAGTGTCCTCAAGGAAGTGGAGGAAAAAGACTGACAGATCCCTCTCTGTTCACCTTCCCCTGCACCCTGGGTTGCTGGAGATGGGGCTGCTCTGCTGGAATTGTTGGGATGTTTTTCTCTGTTCTGAATGAGGGAGGAAAGCTTTTTCACCCAAGGAAATGATCTCTCCAAGTTAATCAGCAAGAGCCTTGGTCAGTCTCTGAATTCTTGGAACTGACTTTAAAGAGAGAGATATGCATATGTTTGTGATTATTTTACACCAGCATTATTTTGCAATGGGATTGTTGGCAGAAGCTGTTATTGGGAGTTTTCCCTGTCTTAATTTAAACTGAGACTCATCAAATTAAATTGAACCAGAGAATGAGGCATTCTGAGTTCAATATCTTTCCTCTCCTTCTTCCTCCTCTGCTCCCAGTCCCACACATAATGTGAGCCCCAGAGTCCCTTGGCCAGCAGCCCTGCTCCAGGCCTGACAGAGTTTTCTCTATTTGAGAGAACAAAAGCTGCAGTGAGCCTGGAGCAGTCCCCCCAGACTGGCAGCATGCACAGAGCAGGCAATAGATGCTGGCATTTTTTGTAAACCCAAAACCTAATTATGCTTGGAGCAGTCCCACAAGTCTGGGGGAAAAAAAAAACCAGAAACCCCTCCAATCTGATTTATGGATTCCAGCCACCGCTGCTGGGTTTTAAAGCAGCAGAATATGATTTTCAGTGATGTTCCCTTTCCTCAGCCTCAGGAAAAAGGCAGGAGTGAGTGAAGATGATGAGTTTGGTGCCTTCCCGCTGCAGGGCTGTGTGTTGGGGCATTCCAAGGGAAGCTGAATTCTCACTGGGGTATGAAACAGGGAACCTGGCATTTAGCAGGCATGCAGGTGTGGCCCCAGCATTTAGTAGGTGTTTAGGGCTGATGAAGCTGCTTCCAGAGTGCTTTTAAGGATATCTGTCATATTATGAGGTCAAAATCCAGTGTGACTCTGTACAGCTTATTATTTTTGCTGTTTCAGAGTGGGCATTTCTTGTGTTCATCTATATTGAACAGACACTTTATTCTTATCACAGTACCTGCCCTACAAGCATGGATAGCTGGAGAACCTTGACCCTTTTATGATCCAGGCTTCCAGAGACCCAGAGGCAAAAATATGAAAACTGCCTTTCACAAAAATGTAAATTATAAACTGAATAGCAATTTTTTTTCCCCATCAGGATAAAATTTGTGTATGCCTGAAGCAGGAGAAAAGCTGCCTAGAGGAGAGGCAAAGCATTTCCCAGAGCCTTGGAAAGGAGGTTCTGATACACCTCCAGTTCAACTGGGCTAACAGCCCATGGCAGCTTTTGGACACCTTTTGTGTCTCTACAGATCTCATTTTAGGTGCAAAAGAAGTGTTTTGCCTGTGAAAGACTAAAGAAAAAATATATTCTGTGTGCTGTGCTTGTGGATGATGGGGAAATGTTGTAGTCCACAGGCAAGTTCATTGGAATTGTACTTGCAAAGCAGTTCAGCCACAAGCAGAAAGTAAAGCAGAAAGTGGCTTTGGGGTGCAGAGGAGGTGAAGGGCTGTGGAAACTGAGCTCCCAGGGACAGCTGAGAGGAGTCTCTGTGTGCTGGGGAGGTCTGAAATCCACCACAGTGGTGTGGGCATCTCCTCCAGCATAGGCTGGATCTGGAGACAGACAGACAGACAGCAGCTTCTGACAGGAGGGTTTTGGCACAATCATCTCCTGCTCCTTTGGGAGTTTCAGGCCCCTGAGAGCTGATGTCCCTCAGATATAACTGAGGCAGGGATTTCCGAGGGTGTTGGCAGTTTGTGGAGGGCTGAGCTCTGACTGGAGCTGACGCTCCACACTGGCTGTGAACCTGCTCCCTAGGCTCCTGTTCACCCAGAAGAGCTCTGTGTGTGTGGAATTGTCTGTGGTGCTGCTGTGGTTTGGTTGGCAGGGATCTTTAGAAGCAAATCCCATGGTTGTCCCCACTTCTTGTGCCCTGGTTTGCATGGCAGAGCCATCTCTGAGTGCTCAGAGCAGGATCCCTTCAAACGAACCCAGCTGGGTACTGGGAATGTGCTCCAGTCCTGCAGTGCATCCAGAGAAGGGCTGCAGTGACACAAACCCCTGGAACACCTGTGGTTCACCCATCCCCAGCACCAGGGGTGCCTCACTGCCCATCCCTTCCCATCCCAGGGACAGCTGATGCTGAGACAGCAGTTGGACAAAGCACCATCAATCTTTTTAGTACCCTGGCATGATTTGTTAGAGCTGAGTCCTTCCAGCAAATCCTGAAGATTTTCAGCAGCTATAAGCTTTTATAGCAAATCAGATTTTTCCATCTGGCTGACCAGTTATAAACACACATTTCTCAAGTTGGCTTGTTACTCTGTGGTGGTATTAAAAAGAAAACCCATGATGAGCAGTGGAGTGTTCATCTGTGCCTGCTCTTGATGACTTGTGCCTCTTGCAAATGAGCACAAATAACCAGGAAAATCAGTTTGCATGTGAAATCCCAAAGACAAAAACTCGAGCACAAGAAAGAAACAGGTTGGTATGGGGAAGTGTTGAAGGAGGCTGAGCATGATTGCTGCTCTGAGAGAAGCATTCTAGAGCAATAAAGAGCTTATGGAATATTGTTAGGGAGCTGCCTGGATTTCAGAAGTGCCACCATCCACCAGCCTTGTCAGGGTGATGGGACTGACTTTCAGCATCTGTATTCAAAAGTATTGATCTGGACCTTCAGTGTAAGCCTTCACCCAGGGATAAGCTACACTAATTAATTTTCCTCGTTTCTTCTGAATCTAGATAATTTAAGAAATGTCTTATTGATTGTGATTTTGATATGTTAAATTTGTATTCTGTGTGCTGTGAACATGATGAGAAGGGTGTGCCATCAAGGGCTGCTGTGGGTGGCAGTGTGGTGTTATCAGGTGTGGGAAAAGTGGAATTCTCCACTTACTGCTCCCTCTCACTTGGTTGCTGACATTTTTATTGCTTTTGTCCCCGTTGTGGGCATTTTGGATGGATTCAATGATCACAACTAGAAAGTATGTGAAGTACTTTTGACACTAAAATCTAGCAGCATACCTACAATGCAGTCATAGCAGATTTAGGAGATCTCAACTCAAAAACAGATTTACAGCTAAGTCCCACTATGTTCCATCAAACTCTGAATTTCTCCAGTTTAAAGTATGGAAAAGATACAACTGGGGAAGAACCTGGATTTGGTTTGCTGTGGCTTGGCTGGCCTAATGCCCAATGTTTGGTGATAGTTGATATTAACCCCTCCCCTAACATGTGTGTGATTTTGGACCATTTGAAGTAGAGAACCTCTGAGGTTCTAATGCAATTTATTAGAAAATTCCCACAAGGGAGTGAAATCAGCAATTCACGTTTAATCTTCTGTCCTCCCCACCCACACTCCACCCACGCTGTGCAAGAGGGAAGTCTGGAGGAATTCAAGCAGAATGTGGTCTGGCAGTGTGTGGCTTCTGGCTGGCCCCCAGCAGCCGTGAGTTAGGCTCATCACCTGTAGGAGCTGGAGTGCCAGAGACAGTGACTGCCACACAGAATGTGGAATCTTTGATGAGGGAATTCACTGTGCAGGAGACGTCTCCTTCCATGGGGCCTTTCAGGCTGCTTGGCAGTTATGAGCTTTTTATAGCAAGTCAAATTTCTTCACCCATCTGCTTGTCTGCTTATGAAAATGCATCCCTCTGGTGCACTTGTTACATTTCATTACTGTAAAATAAAATCAAAAGTCAACATACCTTGGCCACTGGCTTAGTCATCTGTGTCAGCTTTTGGTGAGGTGCAGCTCCTATCAAAAGCACACAGATGCTCTGGACATAAACATCACCCCCTGTTACAGCTCCCAGGTCTCTAGTAATGGCATCAAGTTCATTAATGATGAGTGTAAAGGTAATGCCCACCAAAGAGCAGCTGCACTGGGGAGCTTTCCCGGTGGAAACGTGATGGGTACGTGATGCAGATGCTGTCTTTCATGAACTATTACATTTCCCTTGATTACAGCCTCTTGAGAAGGAAAACCAGAAAAGGAAGCAAATAGTAAACTTTTTTCCTGATTGCTCAAGTGCCCTTCACAGAATAAGATGCAGTAAAAACATTTGAGGGGAAATGTTAGAGAGAAATTTACTCAGGCCTGAGATATTCTGTACATCAAGTCAGTCTCAAGCCTTAGCAATCATTTGCACTCCCTCTCCAGTGTTTCTGTCTTGGTCCACTCCTCATGGGGGAAAGAGGAGCACAACAGTCCTGATCTCTAGGGGCAGCCTAAATAGCCTCCTCCAATTTTGTCTTGTTATCTTTAAAGTCTTAAAAATTAAGAACGCATTTTATTGTGCTCAGTATAAACAGTCAGCTCCCAGTGGGAAAGTTAATTAAAATAGCCAATGCATCATATTACCAACCATCTGATAGTGCTCAGTGCTCTCTTTTTTTATGGCCTCCTGCACATAATTCGGGTTGCACAGATGCAGGTGCACACAAACAGAGATGTTAGATGCTCTTAGTTGTAGGTTCATCACCTGTTAAAACACAACTATTATTTATTGCAAAGACAAAAATGTCGGGTCTAGCCCAATACTGTGCTAAGGAATAAGACACAACCAGTGAAACTGTGACTTAGATTAAATACTAAGCCCCTTCCCTTCCCTTTCTCCTTTCACTTTGCTTGTATTGAATTATTTTCAAGTTTCCAGGCCCACTTGCTTGAGGTTAAAGGGGCTCAATTCCATTTTGTTTTTCTTTCTGTACCTTTTCATCATCTTAATGGTTTTTCTTTTTATTTTCTTTCCTTTGCTGGCATTTCTTTAGCTGGTTGGTGTCTAAAGTGGATTGTTCAGAACTGATTTTTACAGCCTTTATATAGGCACCAATATGCATTCCTGATGGCTTCAAATCCCACTATGGGTGTGCATGTTCTGCCTCCTTATGCTTCTTTGTCATCTTCTTGGGAACAGTGTCCTCTCCACCCCAGCTGGCTTGCAGCATTCTGGCTGCCACTGGTCAAGCCATTCCTGTATTTAATTTGGAAAGTGATTTTCCTCCAGGATGATGGGCAATAGAAGGGATCCTGTGGGAAGGCGAGATGGCACTGTGTATTCATCATATGGAAAAGTCTCTGTGCACGATCCAGTCTTTCAGGTGCTGCTGATGGGACACCAAGCTTTATTTAGCTGGCTTTATAATCAAGTTGTTACCCAAGGCTGTGGGCAGCAGCTCACACCTTTAAATGATACAGTACCAGAAGTCAGTACTGCAGTAGAGAAATTTCCCCACCCTGCCCACCTAAATCCCATTTTTTCCTTTAAATAACGTCCCATTTTACAATAATAACCAAACCTGAGGCCTCTTCATAATGCCACAGTCCTGCTCTGTGCTGTATTCTGGTACAGTCACTCTCTTTTTGCAGGGGGTATCTTAGCAGGCTATGACTGTGCCCTATCTGTTTATTTATAGGCTCAGGATTAATGTAGTGTGGATGAAAAACATGTTTACTTATAGGATTGTGACTAATGTAGTGTGTGCATTCTACATCAGTAAACATTAATGAATATTCCTCTGTGAGAGGCTGAATAAGCAACTGGATTGTGTGATTCCCACACAGAAAGGCTGGAGCTGCAGCCCTGGCACAGGGGATTCTGTCTCCAGCGCAGCAGGATGGGGCACAGGACCCATTACAGAGGCCAGAAGCTGATGTTCCTTTAATGAATAATGATTTGGGGTGCTGAAATGTTTATTGAGGTTAGCCAGGGGTGACATTAAACCTGTGGGATGGCACCAGTAGCACAGAATCCATTTTCTCATGTAAGTACTATTCAGATTAAATAACTGCATATTGAATGTATTGACAAGTAACTGAAGTTGAGTGGTAGGGCACTATGGCAGCAGCTATACCAGTCAGCATGAAATGAGATGGGAAGCAGTGAAAGATCTGACAGAAAGCTCACAAACAGTGATAGCACAGCACCACCCCCAAGGTGTAACCCAGTTACTCACCTCAGCCCAGCCCGTGCTGTATTTGCCCATCTGCAGCACACATGCAGAGCTGGTTCTACCAAGCTTTGCAGCATCTTCCTTTTACACAGAAGTCTTGGCAATGCTGGGAAAAGAAATGATAGAATCTGGAGACCTGAATGGGGATTTGAATTAATCACCACAGAGCACAGCTGCATTTATCCCCTTGCAGCAGAGCCAGCAGCCACAATGAGGCAGGAGGGTCTCATCTGAAATGTTCCTGCAGCTCAGCACCTCTGCTGTCTCTGTGCAATGCAGATGCTGGCCATGATTGGCACCCTGTGGCTTCCAGCCCCCAGCAAGAACTGCTGTCTGAGCTGTTCTTCAGCTTTCTTTTCCCCTGACAGCTCTCCTCACACCTTTCCAGCCATCCTACATGTTTGAATTCCTCAAGCAGGTTTGAGTGTGGTTCCTGCAAATTCGTCTCAATGCAGGAGCATGGACTGGTGCTGAATACCCAGGACAGGTGGATGTGTTGTATTTGAGAGATCAAACTGACATGTTTGTGCATCAAATATTGACAGAGGCAGCTCCCTAGCTGAAAGGGAGATGGATTTTTGGCTGTAGCTTGTATTTGCAGAGGGTCTGGCTGGCAGACACAGCCTGGGATGGTGGGTGCATCCTTTCTACACTCTCTTGAGGAGACTTTAAGCCATACCTTGTTCCGGCTGCTCTTGCCTCTTCCTTCATCCCTCCCAAATTGTGCCTTCATTGCTAAACCCTCTCAGGTGCAGAATGAAGGAGCCTCCTCCTTGTTCTCCTGACACCACCTTGACTGGGAGCTGTAAAAGGAGCAGAATGTGCTGGGTAAATACTTCCAGTCCCTGGTCACAACTTGGGAGAGATGACAGAGATCTTCCTGCAGGCAGCTTTATTAGCTAACCTGCAAGAACAAAAGCTGCCAGCCAGGGACTGTGCTGCATTGGAGCCCCAAAAGAGTTATTGGGGTTCTGTCTAATGTCACCATGCTTGATTAGCCCCATTAATACTTTATCAAGAAGAAGAAGAAAGTTTTCCTTTGAAGTTATACATTAGGAAATCAGCTTATTATAGCATTAAAATAGTGACAGTTTTGCTTGGGGGAAAGGGAAGCAGGCAACCCAGCTATGGGAGCGATTAATAACTTCAGGAATAAGCAAGTGTTACAAACTAGAAATTTACTTGCTGTGGCCCCTACAGCTGAACCTGCTACAGCTCTGATCTTGTTAGTTCATTCTTTCATCCTTTCTGAGCCTAATGCAAGCCCTTGGGGGAGCACTTCAGGCCTAGATGGTGCCAAGTACTAAGGCACCATAAAAGGAACATTTTCAGAATGATGTGATGGACTAGTTGGGAATGGAGGCAGAAACATACTGGGCTTAGAGCTACCTTTTTCTATCAATTACTGTAATATGGCAAAATGTGTATATATCTTTATTGTATGGTTACAGATTGTCTGGGAAAAAAAAAATCTCTTTGCTGGTGGACACGAAGGAAAGCACTTTGTCTGGTAAGTGTAATAAAAACTGACCAGCACACTGTGCTGTAAAGATGAAAAGTGCTGTAAATGTGTCACTACCTGTTATGTGGTTTATATGAGAGATTTGTAGCCATCGAGACAAGCTACCCATAGGGAGGACACTGGGAATTTGAGAGAGGGGATTCTGCTTACAGGGGTATTGGACAGACAGATCCTGCTGTAATCCTTCCCATGAAGGACTTTTTTGAAATCTCTGTTATCAGAGGCAGGACAGTACAATCTAAATACAGACCCATTTGGTCTGCAGGGTTATCTCAAGTTCCAGGATCAAAATAGGTCTCAGCATGACAGCTCAGCTCTAATCACAGAGAGAAATTTGCTCTGTGGGTCAGTGCAAATGCTGTCACTGAGACTGGGCATGGCTTTGACACGTTTGCTGGAGTAAGGTGGAAAACATTTTAAAACCCTTTAATAAAATCTAGTTGTCCAAGAAGTGCTTTGCAATGAAATCTCTTCTGATGGGTTTTGCTGAAAAGAAAACTTCATGCTGATCAGCTGATGGCAAGTTTAATTTAGTCTGGTGTTCCCTCAGGAGGCCTTGGCTGCCCCATTTCGTTAATCCTCTGTGATTTGTTCATTTGGGAAGGACATTTTTGTGGCTGCTTGTTTAAGTACATGTTTGCATGGCTGCTGGCATAACCCTGAGTGGATCTGTCAATAATGACTATTTCATAAACTGTTGACAAAGATGTGTCCTGTGCAGACGTGGGGAAGTGCTTGGCTGTCTCAGACATGAAGCTTTGTCCTACCAAAGCTTCCTGCCTCTTTTCTCAGCCCAGGTCAGCCCCCTGCTCTTCCCTCATGTCCCCAGTATTGTTCTGGGAAGAAAAAACATCATCTTTATAGGGATTTCATGCTTAACTTCAAAGCCCTTAATGATTAGAGCTAAAATCATGGCCTGTCTTATCTCTTGTTATATCTAGCTAATGTGTTATCCCTAACAAAAATGAAGTGAACGAGGTAATCCTTTAAGTTAATAACTTCAGGAATCAATAATAATTGTAGATGCTGTGATTTGCTTTCTGCTTTCAAATTTAGATCAGTAAACTATGTCCCTTCAGCTCCTCTGATAGAAAATGGCCAGAAGATCCCCTTTGAAGTGATGGGCTTTTATGGCTTGTTATCTGTTAATAGTATTTATAATCTAATGGAGAACAACTTTCCAAATCTGTTTGAAATATTTTGAAGCTGCTTATCATGATGTAGCATTATAATCCAGCACTAATTCACATTAGGCAAGGTTTGGATTTCAATTTACAGTTGCAATACTAAAGTTTATTTAGCCAAACCATTGACATTGGTGTGGTGTTCGCACAAACAAGGTGCAGTTACAGAGCTCTCTTCCACATTTCCCTCACAACTTTGGACCAATTTTCTAAATTATGGACAAAGATGAGATTTTGGGGGTTTTAAAGTTTTTAAGTCCAGAGGGTTCTGAAGGAAAACAAGGCACATATTTCCTTGTATTAAATCTGCCTCTATTGCTGCCTCCAACCCTGACAGAAAGAATCAGCTCAACATCCCAGGCCTGCCTGGTGTGTTTGTGGCCAGCCTTGCCTTGGTGGTAACAAACCCAGGCTGGGAAGAAGTGGCAATGTGCAGGTGCAGGAGAAGCATTTCCCCATGGCCATTGGGCTGAGTTCAAAGCAGTTTCTTTTACCATTTCATCCTCTAAATTACTTGAGCAGGATTCACTCATTCTCCTGGCATTTCTGTGCATATTGCACAAGTGCCCTGCAGTACAAAACACAAATAAACATCAAAGCAGGGAAAATAATTTGACTTCCTCATCTTTTTGGATGTGCCTTTTTTATTTTTTTTATTTTATATGTATAATTCCTCAAGTACCCTGTGGCTGATATTAAAGTGCAAGCAGTTGAAATAAAGTGACAGTGAGTCAACTTTTTGGGAAAAAAAGAAATTTTTAAAGTGTGATCAGATCCTGAAGTCTGAAAAGCAATATAATAGAAGAGAGGAGGCGTCCTTTCAGCAGAAAAAAACTGAACTAAAAATGAAAATTTTCCTGGTTTTACTATTTTTTTGTCAGCTCTCTGCTGTGGGGCAGAATTTTGACAGAGTCCCTGGGGAGCAGATGGATGAGAAGGAGAGCAAAAGTGCCTGAAGCTGTTCTGCTGCTCTTGACCTGTCTGTATCTTTGTTCTGTCCCTCTCTCAGACACACTAATTTGGGTGATATCTCTGTGTCCCACCAGCAGCTGCTGCAGCACCTGGGCAAGGTTCCTTATCTCAGGGTGTTCATGGCTTGGCAACTGGCAGCAATGGAATCCAAGGAAATATTTCTTCAAAGGGAGTGTTGGCAAGCAGCACTTTTGTGGGAACAGCTTCATGTAGACTCAGATTTATACAGTGCTTTAAAAATAAATCATAAATGGAAAGTGGAAAATTATGTTTCCTTCTGTGCTGGGAGGGTTTGGAGCACGGTGGGGCTATTCCAACCTCCCCTCTCCCCGGGCTCACTGCCCACCAGCCTGCCTGCTCCTGCTCCTGACACCTTCTTTATTATTATAAAGAAGGTTTGGGATGCACAGGGGTGGTTATTGTGTCAAATCAGCTAATTGGAGAATTGCGGAGAAAAATGGTCTTTTTGGAAATTTTCTCCTGGGTGTTGACACTGCTGTTTCATACCTGTGAAGCTGGAAAAGAGCTGCTGAGGCTGCTTCTCAGCTTTGGGCACATTTGGCCTTTGTTTGAATTTCCTTGTCACCCTTGAACTCCATGGATTTCACAGAACCATAGAATGGCTTGGGTTGGAAGGAACCCTGGAGATCAGCTAGCTCCAACCTCCCCTCCCCTCCTAAGGAGACCACCCACTACTCTGGGCTGCTCAGGGCCCATCAAACCTGGCCAAGTCATTTCATGGCCAACTCTTCACTTGTGTTTTGTCTTCCAGGATGGTACCCCTGAGTGTCTGGGTACCCTGTGCCTGGCTCCTCCATGCAGCTGTGGCTCCCTGGCAGCACACCCACCTGTCCTGCTCCTCGTGTGACCCCACAGCCTGTTCTTATGAAACATTTTCATGCACGGGGGTGAACCTGGGAGTGATCCTGAGCTCTGTTAGCACCTGAGTGTGACAGTATTTACAGCAGTCTGAGGAAGAGGGAAGAGATAAGGATCTGACTCCATGTTTCAGAAGGCTTGATTTATCATTTTATGATATATATTATATTAAAATTATACTAAAAGAATAGAAAAAAGGATTTAATCAGAAGGCTAGCTAAGAATAGAAAAAAAAAAAGAATGATCACAAAGACTCGTGGCTCAGAGTCTGAGCCAGCTGACTGTGATCGGCCATTAATTAGAAACAACCACATGAGACCAATCACAGATGCACCTGTTGCATTCCACAGCAGCAGATAACCATTGTTTACATTTTGTTCCTGAGGCCTCTCAGCTTCTCAGGAGAAAAAATCCTAAGGGAAAGATTTTTCAAAAAATGTGTCTGTGACACCTGAGCACGGATGGGGTGTGGCAGCCTGCCCTTCCCAGCTGGCCTGGGATGCTCTGGGGTGGCAGGAGCAGGGAGCACAGCCCGTGCCCTCCTCACGCCGGCCGTGCCCTCCTCACGCAGCCCCTGCCCTCCTCACGCCGCCCCTGCCCTCCTCACGCAGCCCCGTGCCCTCCTCACGCAGCCCCGTGCCCTCCTCACGCAGCCCCGTGCCCTCCTCACGCCGGCCGTGCCCTCCTCGCACAGCCCGTGCCCTCCTCACGCAGCCCCGTGCCCTCCTCACGCAGCCCCGTGCCCTCCTCACGCAGCCCCTGCCCTCCTCACGCCGCCTGTGCCCTCCTCACGCAGCTCCTGCCCTCCTCACGCCGGTCGTGCCCTCCTCACGCCGGCCGTGCTGTGGCACAGGTTGCTGCCTCAGCATCCCCTCCACGCCCGGCTCCAGCTGCTGCTCAGGGCTGTGTCTGTGCCCATCACTCGGTCACCAGTGGAATGGCCCCTCAGAAGTGCTGCTCTCCTGTTGCAGACATTCTTTGTGAAAAATCCTTTCTGTAGGATTTTTCCTGCTAGAGCTGAGAAGCTCAGTAGCAAATGTAAACAATTATTATCTGCTGCTGTGGAATGCAACAGGTCCACCCGTGGTTGGTCCCCTGTAGATGTTTGGATTTGCTGACCACTCACGGTGGAGCTGCTCTCGCTCTCTGCCGAGACACAGACCTTTGTTATGCATCCTTTCTATCTCTATTCTTAGCATAGCCAGCTTCTGAAGAAGCTCCTTTCCTTTCTATCTCCATGTAGAATAGTTATAATGTTATATATATATATATCATAATATAATAAATCAAGCCTTCTGATCATGGAATCAAGATCCCTGACTCTTCCATCCTCTAAAAACCCCTGTGGTGGTCACACTCTCGCACCAGGGCACTTTGGGAAGCTGAGCACCTCCAGGCACTTGGTGGGAGCTCTTCACAAGCCCATTTACTTTGTTATCTGCTGCTGTGCTTTGGGCTCTGTCCTGCTGCTGCAGACCTGGCCCCAGGCTCTGTGTCTCTGCTGGCTCACATGCATCACTCCCTTCAATCCAGGCACATCTTCCAGCAGCAGCAGCTCTGATATTTGCAGGCAGGGGTAGCACAGACTCATCTAACTCTAGGTGTTTCATTACTCCAATTGCACTGGGGAAATATCATGTTTAATGGCTTTGTGTCACTTGATCTAACAGTCCCCTCTTGGGCTGTGTAACATGACCTATAGAAATGGTGTTGAATTTGCAGCCTGTTAAAAATTTTTCCTTGCCCTGCCAGGACTTGCTCCCTCCCACTGCTCACCAGCTTGCAGCAGGGTCCATGTGCTGCCCTGGATGGAGCCAATCTGGCAATAGGAGCTACTGGCTCTCTCCTCCTCCTCCTCCCCTCTGACTGTCAGATGAGACAGAGTAGAAAATTACATATCTGCTTTCCACAAGCAGCTACAAGTCATTGAACTCCCATAAAAATCAGCTTGTGATACTCTGCTTTTTAGCTTGTCTTATTTGCTTGTTTACTCACTAATTTTTTTAGCTTCAGCGGCTTGTAATGGAATATTGGTTATTAGCAGGAATTAGCAGGATTTGGCTGCTTAGCTTTCCAGAGTAGACTCATTTGCTTCTGTATATGTTATGTGCAAATACAAAATCTGAATTTAAACAACCGAAAGTTCATTAAAAATATTGGCAGCATATTCTAATCATCATGACCATTTTCCTTGCTCCTTCCCTCTGCCAGGTGCTTTGGAACCATTCCTCCTTTGAAACACCCTTGATTTAATTTACAATTCTTGCTCCTGGTGTCCTTTGCTCCCTGTAATCAGTACATGTCTTGAGCCCCTAACATTTGTGGGGGACATTGTCAGGAGGATCCTGTGTGGTGTATGCTGACTGACATTTCAAATGTCCAGTTTCTTCTCTGTGCCCTCAGAGCTCTTGACTCCTGTGGAAGGCACTAATTAAGAGCTGGGACCAGCTCCTGTTGGAGCCACAGAGCTGAGGAGTGAGACCCACCTGCAGTGGGTGAGGATGGAGCAATGTAAAGGCTGCTGGCTCCTCTGTCCCTGTGGGTAGTGCCAGCCTGGGAAAGGCACTCCTCACAAAGGAGGGAGGTTCTGCCTCTTTCCACCCTCAGCCCTGCAGTATCCTTTTTTTCTCTGCATAAATGTGTCCTCCTGTACCTTTTGGACAGGATATGGGGCATTGCAGGTGCTCTCCAGCACAGGACTTTGGGTTCTGCCCCATCCATAGCACAGGCACCTTTCCACACTCTTCAGCTTCCATTTTACACTGCTGGGAACATGTTTTTGATGTGAACTTCTTTTCCAAGTGCACTGTAGAAACAATGATTTCAGGAACAGAAAACATGATGGGTGTGTTAATCCTTGTGCAATGCATAATGCTGGTGGGTTCAGTTAGGAAAATTATGAAAACTGCAAAGAATGATTCAGATAAAATGAAGAAATTCTGTTGGTAACATTACATATTTTTCACAGCTTTGTATGCTATTTATAGCAATATATTTGGCAATCCAGATTGAATACATTGTCCTTGCAACTTTCAGATTTGGAGCTGGTGAAACAGGGGTATCTGCATGTCTGTGTGCAGCTGCACTTGAGTGCTAAGATTGTGTTTGTGTGGGGGGTTCTTGATATTTTTTTTAAGGAAAAAGCTTTTAGGTTTAGTTTGGCTTTGTGCATGTCAGAGATTCCATTTCTCTCTGACTTTGCAGTCTGTCAAACAGAGATCTCATTTTGTTGTTTCTGCAGTGGCTTTGGGACCCCTGCCTCTCATTCTCTCCTCAGCTTTGCTCCTGGAGGTGTGTTCAGCTGAGCTGGGGCAAGCAAAGGCACTGTGCCTCTGACTGAGGCAAATGTGGCTCTGAGAGTGAGGGGGTGTCTTTGCTTCCACTGCTGCAATGTTTCCCACCTGCTACAGACATTCTTCTCTGCCTCCTCTAATTCTGGCAGATTAAAGATTTCATGTGTTCTTAGGAGCACCTTTGCTATCAAAAGCAAAAGAGACTCATGGTTTTAAGTCATTTAGAAGTGTAGAAAAAATGCATCCTGAATCAGATCTAGATTTTTTTGAAGGCTGTGACAGTATCATAAGTAAATAACAATGAAGAATTAGGAGGATTAAAATGGAAAGAGGCTGTGCCAGCACCTGCCAAGCAGATCTGTGTGAAGAAAAGACAGTTTCTTCTCTATCATACATATCTTACCAAAAATTCCTACACATTTTCTTCTTTGATAATAATAAACCTTTTCACCCAATATATTTCTCAAGGCTGTGGTCTAGTTATAAGCTTCAGACTTTATTGAGGTTCAAGTCTAGTGCTGGGCTCCTCATCCAGTCTGTTGTCAGCCATCACTCAATCCTCTGATTCCTCCCTTGAATCAAAAATTTGCAGTCCCCTCCTGCTTTCTTTTGGCACGCTCTGCACATTTCCTCTCATTTTCTGGCTCTCTTGAGCTTTAAGAGTATGCTGGGAAATAATAAGAGAGAAGATAAAGAGTTGATTTAATGCTTAGCAAATATTGGAAGGATGTTTGTACATGTGATTAGAATTTATTTGTCCTGTTCTTAGGTAGCAGAGGAGGGTTTGATGTAATAGCTGAGAACATACATGGCAGAAGTTGCTGAGGAAGGCCTTTCAATGGTGACAGCTATGAATTTAAAATTAGCAACTGCAATTCACACCTAAAGAATCTTTTATGGAGAGGAGAGGGGTTTCTCAGCAGTGTGGATACAGCTACAATCAATAGGCACAAATCCATGGCAGGTGGCTGAAAGGAATTTGAGGTGTGCCAGAAATTTCCAAGGAAATGCAAGGGTGAGAGAGGTTTGGGAGAGGTAGAAGAGATTATGTAGTAAATTTAAAAGTTTCCTTCTTCTCTTATTTGGGCTGGGGAGCAGTGAGGGGTCACAGAGCCATAATGGTGAGTTCTGGTGTGGGCCAGTGGCTTCTGCAGGATCTCATGGGTGATAAGGGAATCTGGAAATGCTGAGCTGCTCTGATGTCTGAGCTGTGCTTTGGGGTGTTACAAGAGTGCTCTGAAGGAAAGACCTCAGTGCTCTGCAATGAACAGAAGGGAAAGAAGAAAGGAAGGAAGTCAAAGGTGATGGGAACTGGAAAGAGAATAAAAACCTGGGTATGAAGGAGAAGAAGAGATCTCTGTTTGAACAGACAGCCTTGTAAGAAAGTAATGTAAAAATAAACTTAATTTGCTTCCTAACATGACATTGCAGCAACATAAGGTTGGAATAAATCCTGAAATGGTTTATGGCAGAAAATATAGAGTAAAGCTCAATCAAATAATTTGTGTATGAAGAACGAAGGAACATGTAGGAAAATGGAGTTGTATTGCAGGAAAAAGTCTGTTGCAGAAGGAAAATAGACATGTGGTTCCAGTTCAGCAAAGACTGTAAATGATGCTTTCATCTTTCTCTGCTGAACTTGAGGGGAGTTTGTAATGAGCAGGCAGCAAAGAGGGTGCAGAGTCAGAGCCCAGAGCAGCTGGAAACTGAGGAATTGGGTAAAGGGACTGGGGATGCCCAAGGGACACAGACACCCCTTGCTGGCTTCCCTGGGTACAAAGGTGACCCCTGAGTCAGCTCCAGCATCTTCCAGGATGAGCCCTTAGTGATTCCAAAGGGAAATGAGAGCAAGTAACACTCCACAGTCCAAAACAGCAAAATATTGAAAACATACCTAAATTGGCTATCAAATAAGAATCTCAGTACCTTTTAAAAATGTTTTGTTGTTTCTGCTTTTGATGGCAGTGAGAGTAACAGAATCAGGGAAATTAATGGATCACATTTGAAGTAGAGACATTGTTGGCAAAATACAGTGGGGTTTTTTTTGTTTTGTTTTTTTTTTTTTAAGATTTATGGATGGTAGGGAAAAACCAAAAGAAAGAGAAAGCATAGAAAACCAAATGAACTGTCAGAGCTAAAAAGTGTCGTCATTCTGGAACTAGCTGAAAAAAGTCAATAGAAGACAATTGACTTTAGATAAATTGTCAAAAAAATGTCAGCACTTGAGGCTCAGAGAAAGGCCTCTTGACAGTGGAAACTTATCATTTTCCTTGATAAAAGTCTGTTAAGATTATTAGAAATGCATTGATAAGAAGTTTATAGAGCAGCTTTGAAAATAAATGATGAAAGGAAGATGACAAAGAGCAGCTCTACCAGAGGTAGGAGAGCAAGTGCTCTGCAGTAGAATGACCTCTGCTAGAGAGGGAAAAATGGAAAGCAAGGATATGAAACACATTTTCCTTGATCTCTAACTTTTTATAATCTCAAAATACTTTGATATGGAATGCTAAAGACATTTCTTATAGAATTGTAATTCCCTAAACCATAGTGACCACTATGAAGGTTGATGTTGCCGAGTGACTGCTCTGGGAGCAAGATTGCTTGTACCTCCAGAGGCTCATTGCATGAACTTTGCTTATAACAGTGGATGTTTACTTATGGGAATTGTCCATTTGCTCTTTTCCATGAAAAATGCAGGGAAAACCCCCAGATTTTTACAATACTACCATTCAAGCAGCCTGGGGCGCTGCAAGACTGGAACCAGCAGCAGCAGGGAAGAGCCCTGGGTGTCTCAGGTTTGTGAGGCTGTGAGCTGGGACACTGAACAAATCAGAGCCTTCTTTAACCCTTTGGAAATCACTTCTGGGGGATGCCCTTATGGATTCACTGCTCCTGCCCAGCAGTGCTGAAGGCAAGATGTTGGTGCTGAAATGGTCCAGACATTTCTGTGGATGCTGTGGGTCCATTGGGCTGAGGTAGGAAGGGTTGAAACAATTGCTGTGCTTTAAAAAGAAAGTCCAGAATTATGGGAAGGGTATCATTACTCTTATCCTAGCGCCCAAGCTTGAGCAGCAGCAGGAAAGCTCCTTACAGACAGGATCCTCTCATGCCTTTTTTGAAATAGTGACTCACAGAGTGCTAACCTGGGGCACTGCCCATGTCCATCACCTGCTGCTTCCCGGGATCCACATTTCCTTGAGCTCCACTTCCCTGATGCCAGTAAAGGGGGATGTGGAGTTTCCTCTGCACTTGTGTGAGGGAGATTTGCAGGCAGAGTGAAATACTGTGGTTGAAGAACTCTATCTTGATGTGATTTATTTAACTCATGAAAAATGTAAGAAGATTGAATTATATTGGCACCATATATCACATTGCTGGGTGAAAAATTAAGATATATTAGTGGAATTTAAGTGACTAGTTTATCACTGAATTTGCATCATGATTAGCCCAGCTGTCTCTGCAGTGTGCTCTGCCCTGGGTGTGGGCAAGAAAGCAGCAGGCAGGATGTCCAGGTGCTTTGGGAACTCCAGACCACAATAAAGCACACAGAGGTGTGTGGCTATCATGGAGTCATGTCTTAATCTGCATTTTGATGATATCAGACTTGACAGAGCAGCAGGAGAGAATTAAGGGGGAGGATTTGCACCAAGGAGGAGGCATTAGTGAAATTCAGAGGGTTTTGTTCAAGACTGAGGAACAAAAGTGAGGTAAATTGCAGGACAAAGGGAAATTTAAAGTGTGTTCTCTGAAATACTGTAATTTGTCAGTACCAGCAGAAGAAAAGACACAATTCCAGTAATTAGCAAGAGAGGAAAAATTCTTAAGAAACCATGAAGAATCTTGTTCATTCAAAGGTTTTTTCTTATTAATAGAAATCACAGAAGAAAAGCAAAGTAGTTAATGAAAATTGTAGTTAAGATTATTTTCGAATTTTAATTTTCAGTTATATATATTTTTTTTCTAAACACTTTCAGGTACATCTTCTAAAGGGTAATAATATAAAATTAAAATAATCTGAATAGAATTGCATTCTAGGATTATTCAATACTTTTATGCTAGAATTTTTGAGAAGTACAGATTTTAATTCTCAATTTGAACCTCCAAACCCAAACGAAATCTGTAATTTAACAGCACAGTTTATTATCTTTATTATCTCTACTTTTGCCCTCATCCCTTCTGCCATGTTTGAGTCGGTGGCTTCACTTTCAGGTTAAAATACAGAATAAAATGGTGTCTGAATGGTGCAGTGCCCATCAGAGCATGGCTGGATGGTGCTGGGCTCCCTCTCCTCACAGGTGCTCACACTGCACAGCACGGAGAGTTCCTGAAAATGTCATATGAGAAGCAACTGCCCAAATTACCAATTCAAAGGTTATGGATGGCAAAGTGCTGGCCAAGGGAAAACGCCATCATGTTTAAAATCTAGACTGACTAAGTGGCTTAAGAGGGCAAAATTTAATTAAATGCCTGGAGCCAGCCTGAACTGTCGGGAATAAATCTAAATTAAATATGATTACAAAGTGATCTAATAGAATGAGATAAGTTATAAATAAATTAGACATAGCCTGTGCGACAGAAACAAATCAACAGAAAGTCCTTGGGTGTATATCAGTCCTGGTATATTTTTATGACACAAATCAAAATAGGATGAGAATTCCTGACTGTACAGCAGAAAGGAGCCTGCAAACATGATTGACAAATCTGCCAACAAAAGTTGAGTCCGTGGGGGGTGGAGATGGATCATGCAGCAGTTTCTGTGTAACCAGCTCTTGGTTGCTGAGAGGTTATGAGTTATTACAAAAAATCCTCGGTTGCTGCTCTGCTTCTTTTAATAGCAGAAATGGTGGCAGATTTAAATGGAGAACTCTTGATACAGAAATTAAATGCCATTCCCAGAGCACACTTAATGGTTTTACCTTACTTTCTGCCAGTGAAACATGGCTCGTGACTGCAAAAATAAGCCAGGGAAATTGTCTCCTAAATTGGAATACTCTCTGTGGTTAATCCAGGTCACAATTAACAGAGTAATCCAAGGATTTGAATCTAGATAAAAAAACCCCATGTGCTGCACGATTTTCTGTTGCAAAAAGCAAACTGTAATTAACTTGTAGCTGTTGGTGAGATGAGCCAATAAATAAATTAAGATGAGGTTGGCCGCTTAGCAAATTGTATCAGCAAAAAGACAAACCAAATCAAAAGGCACCTCAACAGTGGCAAATATCAGTGTTTTAACAGCTGGTAAGAGCCAGCTCTTCCCCAATTAAAACAGCTTCAAAGAGAATGCCTAGACTTCTGTTATGAAAGAAATAACCTTAAAAAAAGGGAAATGTGTACAAACATGGCAAATCTTGTTGTTCAGCCTATTGCCTTCTGAATATTTGTGTGTTAATTCTGATTTCTCCTGGCACAGTGACACACAGCAGGTTCAGGAGAGAGAAGCATGTAAAGGGGACACTCAAGATAAAAAGAATGAGTGTAAACAAATGTTTGAAATCTGACTAAATCAATGTTTTTTAAAGGAAAACGTGACCAGGAGTGTCAGGAAACAGGTGAGGCTGCCTGTGGGACCAGGGAGTGCAAATGTCCCATCCTGGATGGCAAAATGACAGAGTTTGGTGGCATCAGATCACTCACTCCTGAACAGATGCCAGATCAAAAACACCCAGCACTTTTGCTGAGCTCCTCCCGGAGGGCTGTGAGGGTTTCCCAGGGCAGGGCAGCCTGGGGTGCTGCGTGCTCTGAATCCATCCTGCCCTGCCAGGAGCTGGGGGCTCCAGGCTCCCCCTTTGGGGGTACCACGTGTGCTGTGCAGTGCCAGAGAGGACCTTGTTCTCTGCCTACAAGAGGAAGTAAATGTCTTTCTGATATAAAGAATATAAATAATAATATAAAGACTATATATATAATATATAATAATAATAATAATAATATAAAGAATAACCCCCTGTTTCTGGCCTGCGAGTGCCACATTGCTCATGGGAATGTTTACCACGGTCCCTGGGGCACTGCAGGGTTTCTTGCTGTGTTCTTTCCACCCCAGCTCTCACCTCTGTGTGGCTGCTCAGCCTGGGCAGGGCAGCACAGATATAGCTACACCCACGTTTATCTCTGGATTCCAGTGTAAGGGAGGTCAGATTTCTTATGAAATTGTGGTTCCTCCAGCCTGCATTTCATTAGCTGGTCACAGAACCTATTGCAGAGACTGATGATCAGCAAAATAAGACTGTCAACTTCCCCTAAGCTGCCTCTTGCTTTTGGGTAAAAGCACAATGTTGCCTTTTATTTTCTAGTCCTTATCTTGTTTTTTTTTAGTACAGTGTGAACTGATGCTGGCATGGAAAAACATGACAGTTCCCTGAATCAGCAGACATAGGTTTTAGAATGAATAGGGCTTCTATGGGAAATTTATTAGGTTTAGAGACAGAATTACAATGGTGGTGGATAAAGCAGAGAGGAATATAACCTTGAGGAAAAAAATGAAGCAGTCTACTTCCCAGTCCCCTGCCTATTTTTCAAGCTGGCTCTGTAGAAACTCAAACAACTATTTCCAAACCATCCTTTTAATTACTATTATTATTTTCATCACCATCATTGTTATAACTATTATTATTGAGATATTTCTGCATTTTGCTCTGCCTCCCCCATGCCCTCAGCAACAGGGAATGTTTATGGCAGTGTTTTAGGAGCAATGTCTGTATCTGCCTTTAGTGGAAGAGGGAAGTGAGGTGAGCATTTTTAAATGGGAGTTGTAACTTGGTGCTCTCTGCAGGAGGGGATGCAGGGGAGCAGACAATCAGCAATTGCTGTACTGCTTCCCTTCCCTGCCCAGAATGGAAAAATATCTTTTGAGAAAAGGCTTCACAAATCACACCCCTATCACATTAAGTAGGTTGTAGCCCCAGGATCTGAATTTGTCCGGTGAGTGTGACTCGATCTGTACTTTCCTTGCACAGCTGCTCCTATTTTAAACACAGTCTCAGCCCCCCACAGCTGCTTTGCTGGGGGTTGAGCTCAGGCCACCTGGCTGAACACGATAGAGGGACATGCAGGATGTGCAGCTGGAGGCACCTGGCACAGGTGGGACAGGCAGGACTGGCCCCAGGCACAGCTCCACAGGTGAAACCCTCCTGTGGGTGCAGCCCTGCTCTCTCTGCCCTGAGGTGCTGAGCACAGCAAACACTTTCTGGCAGCTCCTTTCCCTGGGAAATGCAGCCCCTTTCTCCATGGGAGTGTCCCTGACTGGGCTGCAGTTTGGGTTTACCCCGTGGTTGTGGGGGATGGAATATAAGAATATAAAGATAGTGTAGAAAGTGATCTTACCCCTAAGGAGTTGCAGCTGGGCCAATTATCAAAGATTAGGAGCAGGCCTGACTTTAACAGACCACAGCTGTAAGCAATGAGAAGAAGATGCTATAAAAGAGTGGGGTGGGTGGGTGAGAGGGGAACTGGAATTAGTTGGCTGCTTTGTGAAGAGGAAAGAGTCAGAGCTCTGAGGAGCTGCCCACAAGAAATACCAAGGTATGGAACTTTTGTGATAAGGAGACAACAGCATGGAACTCCTGTGACAAGATGACAGCACGTGGTGGCTGTTTGGGGGGCTCAACTGGAAAGGGGAGCTGGGCTCTGTGGGTGCTGGCACAGCCTCTGCTGTGGGGGCAGCTGGTCCTGGCTGGCTTTAGGAGCTGGGGGAGCACATTTGCAGGGCTCTTGGATTAAGCCACATTTACATGAACACCTGAGGAGAGAAAATACAGAGCTGGCACAAATGCTGTCAAAAGGAGCTATTGCAAACAAACATTTGCCAAGCCACCATAGGGACCTTTTTATTGCTTTGGTATTGGAATCCTTTTGTCAGCCTTATTTGTTAATGGTATCTATACAGGAAAAACACACTGCAAATACTTTGAGGTACAGCTGACTTTGCTGCCCTGCTTTATCTGAGGATTTGTCCTTGTGCACTAAGGTAGAGGGGACTTGTTCCTGATCAAAAACTGGCAAAACACATTCATAATTAGATGTAAAATGAATTTACTTACAAGACATTAGTCATCCTCACTATTTCAAGTAACTAATGTCATTGGTGAAGTTAACTCTCTTTAATTCACACACAGAGAAAAGCCAGGATAAGTAATTGTCTGTTGTTGGCATCTTAATTTTGGAGCTCAGTGCAATATATTTGCTTGCTTGTTTCATGGATCTAATCATTGCTTTATTTGATATCCCTACCCTAGCTGGTATTCATTCTGTAGTTTCATTAAAGAGCACAGGATATCAAGATAAATCAATCAGCTTTTTCTCTTCATCATGGGACAACTTTTCTCCTGCGGGGGAAGGGGCTCTTTGCCACTTGCTAGGCTTTGGCATCCCTTTGCTGCTGCTTCATTGCACCTTGGGTGCTGCTGAGCTGCCCTTGCATGGACTGGCTGGTCTTGGGTTTAGAAGCTGCTGGGCCTTGCATAGCTGGTTTTATGAACTCGGTAATCTTCAAAGATCTTAAAAGTCTTTTCCAACGGAAACAATTTCATGATTCCAAAGTGCTGCTGAATATGTTGTCAGAAAAAGCTGCAGCCGTGCTCCCCTAAAAACCAGCGTGTTTCCCTAAAAACCAGTGTGCTCCCCTAAAACCAGTGTTCTCTGGTTGTGCCTGGCTGGGTGAGCCCTGCGTGCCCAGTGCTGGAGGGAGGATGCTCAGTCCCTGCCATTGCCCAGCTCCTGGGGCCAGGCTGGGCTCAGGCTGGGGTGGGCACATGGGGCTGTGGCCACTCAGTGCAGGCCAGGGCTTGGCAGCGACTCCAGCTCTGGACTTGATTTCCATTTTTATTACTGCTGCACTTGGGGGAAATGAGGAAGTTAGTTATATCTGTGTTCACATTCACATCTCCATTGTTAGCCACGACCCAACAGCCACGTTCTGCTGCTGCAGCACCCAAGTGAAATTGCATTTCTTAATAGGGAAACTCAGCTCCAGAGTCTGCAAGGGGCTCTGCAGAGATGTAATAACTGCTTGTTCACCTGTCAAAGTGGAAAGGAAGTTTGGTTGTTGCTTTGAGCATAATTTTTGCTGCTTCTGTGCCATGTTAAACTTGGATTCAATATTAAATAAAACAAAATTCAGGGAAAAGACTGCTTCTTTTCATGGCATTAAATGGATTTTGAGTACTGCACTGAGCTGACAAAAATGGCACTGAAGGCAATGGTTGCACAGACTGCAGACCTTTAAACTACATTTGAAAAGGACATAATATTTTCTAAAATTGTCTTTCAAGTATTTCTGTATTTTCTTACCTCTTCCTGCCCCACTCTCACTCTCCCCAAAAAATAATGAATGCTATTTCAAATATCCTGGGAAAGTTTCAACATAAATATATGTAAATTTTAAACCTGTTATAAGGGATATTGTCAAATGTGTCTCTTTAAATAGCTTCCAACATTTTTGTTTACTTCTCTTGTACAGTTTTTAAAAGTGCAGAAATAATCCCCCTTGACCCATTGAAGCCTCTTCCCATTTATCAAACATTGATTGTTGTGTTTTCTGCTACAGCTTGAAATTAGCAGAACTGTGAGATAATTAAAATACAAATGATCATACCAGTAGCTTTTGCATATGCAGATCACTTCATATAAACATCATCAAGATAGTGATCTGTAGCTGCTACATCTCGTTTCTATTTATGCATAAAACCAGAGGGAAAATTGTTTAATGCAATAAAATGTTCATTTAGGGAAAACCCAGCTCCCCTCTGCCTGGACAGAGATGAGGCTTCTCCCCCTGGGATGGCCAGGCCCAGGTTGGCAGCAGTTTGGGGCTGCATCTCCTGGAGCTCCTGCTGTGTGCAGAGCAGGAAAACCTTTCACTGTGCAGAGAGAACATTTGTACCTGCCTCGTGTGCTCCCTGCTCCTGGCAGCACGAGAGACTCTGCCCTGCCCAGGCACCACGAGCTCTGCTGGTTTCTAAGGCAACCATCCCCAGCACATCCATCTGGACACATTTCAGGAGGCAGAAGGAAATCAAACCCACACCCAAAGCCCTCCTGCTTGTCCAGGTGTGAGTGGCAGAAAATCATGTAACAGTGTGCAGACAGGCATCTCTGCCACTGAGCACCTTCAGCACATCTCACGTGTGTGCAGCCCTGTCCTGAGGATGCTCAGGGCTGAAGGTGGGAGTAAATATGCTGCAAATGGGCAATATCAGATAAAAAACAAGCCAAATAGGCATTATCAGATAAAAAACAAACCAAAATAAAGTTCTCAGGCACGTGGACACACAGATTGTTGCCATGCACTGGGTCACTGCTGTCATGTCTCTGTGAACAGGGAGCAGCACCCTCTCTGTAACTGGGAAAAATCCATGGTGGGATGGGGGTCCCGAGCTGAGTTTTGTTGTTTGACTCCACTTTTTACAGGAGGCTGCAGACCTGGGAGCTCACAACCTGTGTGTTGTGTGTAGGTTGTAGGAGATCATGGACTGTGTGAGATGGTGCAGTTTGAAATCAGTAGCTGAAATTTGAAGAGTAATGTTTGGACAATGACTCTCACTTGGACAGTAGAGGGTTTTAACTGAGTTTAAGCTGAGGAGATGTGTAGCCTGGACTGGCTACTGGAAACCTTATGTTGGAGGAGCAAACAGCTTCTTGCTCTTTTATCCAGGGTGCAGCAGAGGTGTGAAACACAAAGTGCAGATGGCATTGCTTTGCAGGATTCCTGCTGAAGGTTTTAGGTGTGAGTCAGGTTGGGAATGATGTTCACTCTGCTTTGGCAGTGGACTGCAGTGAGAATCACTTACATTTTGTGAATAAAAGCTTCAATGACCCAAAGGCTCCATTAAAAATAAAAATATATTGGTTTAACAAAACAATCTTTATCCAAAATAGGTGAGCTAGGGTGACCTTCTGTCCTGATATTTTGCTTCATTCCTTTAGGAAGAAAGTATTTGAGTGCCTTTCACAGTGGGAGGTGAGCACGCATAAAACTGCCCATGACTCGTAGAATAGCATGCTGAGGTGGGGGAAAGGAAAGAAAAAAATCTGTGGGGTGTGAGTGATCTGTTGGTTCCTTAGGCAGGCAGTGAGTTCCTCGGGTGGCTGTGAGCAAGAAGCTTTCACCCTCTCTCAGGGTGTTTCTGCTGTGCCCTGAGGACACTGTTGGTGGCAGCTCTGCCCCAGGGCTGGGGCTGTGTCACCGGGAAGGTCACTGCCACCTCACCCAGCATCGATTGTGCTGCTCTACCTTGAATAAAGGTTAAAGGAAAAGTTTTCTACCATATGAAGTGGGTATTGATTTCCTGAAGGCTACTGGGAATTGCACTATGGCTACACTTTCTTTTGCTGCAATAGTGTCACCTTTTTTCCCCTTTTCATTTTTATTAAGGGCCGGGATGTCTCTTTACTCAAGCTCTCTGCAGTCTTTAGTTGTTAAGTGGTTGGCTTTCTGGTTTTGTGAGGGACTGAAATGAGAATATGATTTTAATGTTCCCTGTTATACCACCCACCAGTTCTGTGTCTATAAAATTTCATTAACTTTAATGATACAATAAAGAAACTCTTAAGAGCAATAATGCAGTGATGATAGAAGGGGAGTAACTCAGAGCACTCCTGTTGCTCATGCACTCCATATGAGGCCACATCTTCAGTAATTCAGAAGCAAATTCGGTTTGATTCATGTTGGTACCTGACAGAGCAGTGTCACAGAGTGTGTGTGCAAACCTCCCTGCACAGGGGGAAATTTGGCTTTCACTTGCTGGGGTGCCAAGGCTCACCCCCTTCACTCCCAGCACTGATGCTTGTGATTCAAAACTTCTGCTTAACAGGGCACAACTGCTGACTTATTTTCCAATACACAGCTTATTCAGCAGTCCAAGGCGAGTACAAAATTATTGCATGTTCTCAAATTCCTCTTGCAGGGAAGGTTTTGTTGTTATAGAAATTTAACACTTGATACAGCCTTGCCTTGAAATTCTATGGCCCTGCCAAAAACCAGCCCAGCTGTCCTTTCACTGTGACCATCCTGTAAAGAAGATGATTTGTAATTTATTTTTGCAGTAGAATTGCACTCACTGTGAGTGGGGACTACAATTTCACAAGGCTGATTTAATTTGTTTTCTTGTTTCAAGGACAGATATAATCCCATATTTACAAAGTAATTACATAGTCTTTCATGTATAAGACTTAGTCTGTGGAAGTTATTCATCATATAATTAAATGAATGGTTACCCTTTAAAATTTATTATAGCAGGTAAAAAATCCTCCAAATTTGTGCAGTACTAAACACAGCTTTACCTAAATTGCAGGGGCTGGTTAAAGTGACCAGTAGTTTTGCTACTCTATGATTATGTATTCTTTCCATTGTTTTTCTTTGAAATTAATTCAGGAGCATGAGTATTTAACTAGAATTGGGGTTTTTTTTCCATTTACTGGTATGCTGAGGGGGGTTATATCTGAAACTGAGGATTAGAAAATAATAATTTTGCAACCACCTGAAGTGCCCATGTCACTCATGTCCGTCCTGTAATGCCCAAAACCTTTGCCAAGCATTTAGAGCATTCAAAATAATGATAACGATTTTTCATTCATTTAGTAAAAGAGAGGGAGAAAATAGAGAAGAGAAACTGAAGTGACCTTTTGTGGTAAGCAGAAATGTGCCAATATTGAAACACAATTATCTGAAGTGCCTGTGGGTACCAGCTTCCTGTTGATAACCCGTGGTGCTAATTACCTGCAAGAATTCAGGGCAGATATTTGTGACTTGAATTAATTGCTCTCAGGAAAGACAGTGCCTGCAGAGGCTATAGAGAGAAAAAAATACAGAATTTCAAGATGGAGAAGGTGCTTGTGATGATGGTGGGGCCTTTTGGTTCTGATTTCCAGCATTGTCCTCCACACGTGTGGTTGTGCCTCAGCCAGCCTGGGAGATGTGATGTTTGATCACAGCCCTTAACCTTCCCAGTGATTAGAAATGTGATTTGGTAGCTTTTCCACCTCTTTGTCCCCCTATAGCCCTGGAAACCTGTGGGGCAGAAGCAAGCTGGCCACTTAATCAAAATACAATGTACTGAAAAGGTCAAAATAGTGGAGCAGACTCACTGTGTTTTTCCTAGAATGGGAGGCATTAATATTCTGTGTCTTTATAGGCCACAGTGTAATGTCAAGGACTGCAACATCAGAGCAGAAAATAGAAAAAAGGCAATAGGTTCCCTTGACAAAGATTTTAATTAGAGTGAGTAATGACACAAAATTAACTAGTGGGTTTTTAGCATGTCTCATTTTGGAAGATACATGGAGTTCTGTGAAGAGGCTCGGAGGATATTTCATTTTGCAGAAAACCTGAGTGATTTGCACAGAGAATAAAGTCAGCAACTTTGCTTTTGGATAAAAATGTGCTGAAATGCCCACTGATGGCAGTGAAGGCAGGACAGCATCACTTCTGGGGTATGAGGTGCCCGTGGCAATTCTCTGCCTAAGCTCCCTGCTCATCTGCCATAGCTGAGTTAATTTGCACATATCCTGGTGGAGAAGAAAATTGGTGTTACATTTTAAAAGGGATTAGGTGGGATCAGGTTTTTCAAAGAGCTTGGTGCCCACCAGGGCGTTAAAAAGCCAGCAAACTTTAGTGAGGGCTTGAGTCCTGCTGCCTTGAGCATCTGGCTGTGGGGAGCTCCAGAAGATGATGCATAATCCAGGGAGTTTTTGCTAAATTAATCTTTACTGCCACACTGAAAAAAGCAGCTTGGTTGCTTTCACATAGCTTCTGAGCCATTGAAGATGTGCTTTGAGCTTCAGAAATGCTCTGCTACCCCCAGCCCAGCCCCTGGGAGGGCAGTTGAGTCCATACACAGGGACAGCAGAATGAGGGCACCTAATTAGGGACCTCCATCTGCTTGGTTAATGCAACCTGAGCATCTCCTGATAGTCCCACAGTCACACACCACCCAAAGCCAGGGCTGGGCTGACACAGTTGTTCTGACCTGGGATGCTTCTGTTAAGGTGTGTTTTGGCTCCTGGTGCCACTGAAGCCCCTGTCCCCTGGCGGGGCACAGCTGGATGAGCAGCACTCAGGGACGTTGACCTTTTCTTCTGCCCTGGTGACAGATGTTCCTCACAGACATGTCAAAATGTGTTCTTTCTACTCCCTCTCTTCTTTTCAGAGTGTCTTTTTATTGATTAGTCCAGGCAGGTAAATCTGAGCCTAAAGTAATTACATTCTCTTTGTTTCATAAGGTCCCTGGGCCCGATATATTTTAATGACTTTCCTCCCCTTTAATGGATATCAAATGACTCTTCATGACATCCATCATTTCTCCTCAGTGACCCTGTTGGCTGGTTACAGCTGGTTCAGACAATTCTGGGCAAACAGGCCTTTTAAAGATAATTAACATTCAGAAAGGTCAGTTACCCTTGCAGGCCTGCATGCTGATGTTCAGCTGTGAGTAAGAGAGTTTAGCTACTCTTTATTACAAACACCCAATTGAAAACCCTGAGCACAGCCAAATCCATTTGTAATAATCCCACACAGGTCTGGCTTTCGCCTCACAGCATATGAATATTGAGCTTTTAATTTTTTCCAATTCCTGCTACCAGCAAAGGGCTCAGCTATATCAATTCCCATCAAATTGTTACAAATATCAGCTTCTCCCACTACCTCCTGCCTGCCCACTCCAACACTTGCATCCTCAGAGAAACATTTACACTTCTTCATTCCCCAACAGCATTGATGGATGATCTTAGAGCTGTAGGAGTTCTAACCTAAGAATTCACTCTCTGGTTTATCTCAGCCTACTTCTGTGCTCCTTTCTCCAGGAAAACACTTTGGATCTGAACATTTATATATATTTACATATCTACATGTGCATATGAATATATAGGCGTGAGGAGAAGCATTGGATCTGTAAGATGATGGGTGCTTTTCTGAGCTGGAACCATTGCAAGGGGAATTTCATGTGATCTTGTGATGCAGAATGTCCAGCAGAACATATTTAAGGGATTGCAGGGCCTGGAGATGGTGATTAGCTGGCAGGGAGTTTTGCAGACACTGTCTATTCTGGCTGAAGGAAATGGCTTGGTCTTTTTGCTTCTAAATGGGATTGAGACAGATAAGGATTTAACCCAAATTGCTGAGGTGAAAGAGTCTCAAGGCTGACTGTATGGAAAAAGCAGCTTTCCCAGAGAATAACTGCTTAAACAATTATACATGTGACTGAAATAAAAGTTCCCATTATGACCTGCAAATGGAAGCACTTTCTGAATGTACATCCTCCTACAAACTGAAATGAAACTGGGAATTTTCTTTCTTGAAAAAGCTGCATGTGAAAACAAATGGTTTTTTTCCTCTTGCTGCAAGAGTAGCTCATTAACACTGAGCTTCTGTGCTTTATTATTTCAGCATTACATGTTTATCTGCCAGGTACTTGTCAAATCAGGCTGCTCTGTGGACAAGACAAGCAAAGGGGAAATATAATTGTTAGCAAGGGAGGTGGGTTCTGGCCAGTGTCAGCATGTCTGCTGTGTCTTGGATTTTCTTATTTTTCAGCCTGTGCTTCTCTTTGCACAAAACTTTTCAGCTCTCATGATTCTCCACCCAGGGCTTGCAGGGCTCAGCAGGGGCACCTTAGGGATGAGCAGATGAGGTGGAGGTGGTGGCTGCAGTTGGTGATGGCCACGTGGCCATTATCATCATGGTCAATACCTAGGATTCTGCTGCATGGTTAATGTGCAAGCTTACAGATGTATAAATGATAAAATGAAGGATTTAAAGGTTTTTGACCAAAACATGGCTTTTATCTCTTCTGCTCTTATCACTTCTGAGTGTACCCAGTCCTGGGCACTGTCACTCCCAGCCCCAGCTGGGTGCCCAGCTTGGCTTTGGGAACTCTTCCAGTGGTTTCTACAGAAGCTTTGTCTCTGCAGGGGCTGCTTCTCTGCTCAGGTCACAGGAGGGCTCAGGGGCTCTGATTTTGGGGCATCCAGAGGATCCCAGCTGTTCTGAGCACTGCAGTGAGGGTGGTCAATTGAGAAAGAGATGTGGACTTTGCTTTGTTTCCCAGACTGAACAAACCCACGAGAACATAAAATCTCAGCCTGTTATGCAGACTGTCTTTATTTAAACTACAGCTTTCAGTCAAAGCTGCTGCAATTGCACTGGTGACTGCAGGAAAGTCTCTGCCAGCACCAGCCTGGACACTGCTGGACAATATGTTAGAGCAGGAGTAGGTGTCAGTTCTCTTCTCCCATCCCTGCTGATGGTCATTCCTGTGCTCTGGCACTCTCCCTCCCACTGATGGCTGATCAATGAGCTTGGCATGGCTCCAAAAGGACTTAGAGGTCAGTAGTAAAACTGCAGCCATTAGTAAGTTTGCCTTTTGTGCCAAGTATTGCAGAATATTTCCCCACCTCCTCCCCAAATAGTCTGCTTATTGAATTGTTACTTTTTTTTTTTTACGCTAACAGATGGTTCCTAGTGGCTGGCATCTGCAATATTTGGGAACAGATTGATAAAATTGATAATGACCAGTTTCTGCAACAGATGGCTTATAGACAGATTTGGGTGTAAACTGACAATGTTACATCTAAAGAGAAGTTTCCAATGAACCCACACATTACAGCTATGATTACAACATTATTTAGACCCTGAAAAATGAATCTAAGCTAAGCATGAGCACTATGCAGTGTCTAAGACAAAGGTTAAGAAAGATTGATTAGATAATTAGCATCTCTTTATTAGCCTTTCACCACATCTGCACAATGTTTTTACATAAACATTCCCAGCCTAAAATTACAATGATGATGTTTTAATATTTATTATGTAGATAGGGAAGAGTTCAATTTACTTTATAAAATAGAGTTGTCTCAGATTTGCAAACCCCATCTGACAGAAAATGATGCATAGAAAACAATAAACTGGCAAGAGTGAGCCCCAGGCCTGGAGGGGTGGAAGAACATTGAGTGCACTTGTGGCTTTTCAAGCCTGCTCCCACTTTGAGCAGAGCACTCTGCAGTCTGGATAGGTCTGGAGGATGGCTGGGGATGCTGAATTGCATTTTTGGGTTGGTCCCCTGCAGGGGTCTGCAGGGTTCTCCACACGCAGCTGTGGTGTGTGTCCTCCCCCCATCTGGACAGCAGATGTAAGAATATCCTTGTGGTGTGTGCTGATACCACTTTGACAAGGGGTTGAGTGGCTTCCATAGCATGAGAGGAGCCCAGGTTTGTGGCACTTTGGCAGCTGAAGGCTCTGAGATGTCTCCTGGCCCCTGCTGAGCCCTCTGACATCTCTGTGCAGGGCCAGGCTGGTGATGTGCTGATGGTGTCACTGCACATCCTGTGTCACTGCACAAGCTCTCAGGCTGTGGGCTCAGAGAGACCCCAGAGCAGGGTTCAGGGACCCCAGAGCAGGGCTGGGGGCAGAGCAGCAGTGCTGAGCTACAGAGCAGTGCTCCATGGCTCCATGTGCTCAGGCTCTGACCTCACCAGGGTCTGCAGGGCTGCCAGGGAGATGTGCAGGAGAAGGGAATGCCCCGCACACCTGTACTTCTGCTGGGGACTGTTTTTCTCTTCTGATGAATTGCTTTATTCTCCCCAAAACTGCTGAGGCCTTTGAAGTCCTCCCTGTGTGATGTTGCCAATCATTCCAACAGGTCACTGGCCTGGCACGTGCCACCTCCTGGAGATGCTCTACAGTGAGAGGCCACCTCTGTGGCTCTTCTCCAGAGCTGGAGCACTTTGGCTTCATCCCTCTCAGGTTTCTGTGATTGAGCTGACCCCCAGGTGTTGGAAAGTCTTTTCTTTCCCAGCCCTGTGACCAAAGAAGTAGTTGAGATTTGTCAGTTCTGCTTTTTAAGGTTGTTTATTTTCTCTTATCTATGACATTTTTTCTCTGACCTGCTGAGATCTGTCCAGCAGGTTGGGTTGTGGCACAGTCCTTGCCCTTGGGGTGGTGTTAACTTTTTATACTAAGAACTACCTGTACTTTATTTATAATAATTTTCCAATACCTATCACCTATGTTAGACAGTCTGTCTCTAAATCAATCCAGAAGTGTCACCATCACAGCAGAAGATGGAGGACAAGAAGAAGGAGAAGAAGAACAGGACATGCCCAGATTCCTCCATCTTGCCCCTTAAACCCCCATTCTAAATCCCCAAAATTCTACTTTTTCACCCTGTGACAAATTCACTATCATTCTACTCAAACTCTTGTGGCTTGTAACTCTTCACACAAAGTTGGTAATTGTTTCCATGGGCTAAAATGGGAGGCACAGGTGTCTTTGACTCCGTGCCAGGGTCTCGACTCACCCAGGGCAGCCAGAGCAATGTCCTGGGTCCTGACACATCCTGCACGGAAGGGTTCTGGTCCCTCTCTGGCACAGCCCAGGGCATGGGGCAGTGTGTGGGTGCCCTTTGAGCTGGCACAGTGTCTGTGGGGTAAAGGCTGCAGGTGCATCCATGCAGCCCCTCAGCCCATCAGGAGCCCCACAGTGTGAGGGATGTTCAGCAAGAGCTGTGTGAGGCCTTGGCCTTGCTTGGCTCTGGGTTTTCCTACCTTGATCAGGGACTCTTGACTCTGTGAAACAGATTATTGCAAGCTTGCCTGGATGCCTTAATTTGTGCCCAAGTAAAGCAAATTGTTCAAATTATGCCTGGACACCTGAATTTGTGGCCAAGCTCTCAGAGGTGAGATGGGTGAGGATGATGTGTGGGGTGGGCACTGCTGATAAATTCACCTGCCCAAAAATGCCCTGCTGGGGGCAGTTACCTGGGGCAGACAGTGCAGGGACAGCTCTGCAGGAGGAGAGCATTTCCATCTTTACTGGCACAGCTGTGGATTGCTGGGTTGTTTCTCTAGCAGTGAGACAAGAGAGGTACCACAGAGGATGACACCACATGAGGAATCCAGATTTTTGTTGGTACAATTGGCACCATGGGACAGTTTTGTTTGTTCCCAGCAAAGGTATTTATAAATCCAGGCACTCTTCCTGTAGGCAAAGCTGGAACAGTTTAACTAAAATGAGTGTAAAAACAAAGAAAACTGGAGCAAAACCCCTTAGGGAAGAGCAGTATAACTGAAAATAGTTCTCTGCTTCTCTTAAACAAACAAACTTTAAAACTGGGCTGCATTAATTTAATCTGGAACTGCATGTTTTGTGGTGTCTTACAGTGCAGAAGTGCAGTTGGGTGTGTTCTGAGCTCTCTGCCCTGCACAACTGCATGTCTCTCTCAGCAGCTTTTTTTTTTTTAATTTAATTTTTTCCTTCTTATGTTACCTACTTTAAAAAAGAGAAATCTGGTTTGTTTTAAGCAATCTGCAGGAATACTGCTATAGACAGTCCCAGGGTCTCACAGGAGTAACAGCTTCAATCACCTTCACCAGTTTTTTATGAGTGGCAATTTCTCAGAGGTTTCTGTAAAATATTCCAGCTCTGGTTCTGATTCAGACATTGTGATTGATGTGCAGTTTTCATTGGGTTTGAGTAAATGTGGCTTTTGGATATCAACCTGGAATTGCATTGGTAAACACAGAACTGAATTTGACTGTAACTATTTGCATCTAATATCAGATTGTGGAAAATAGTGTCCACAAAATGGAAGTGAAGTATTAAAATTCTTGAAGCTCTTTAATCCTTTTTGTTCTTGTTTTCTTTCTCTGATATGAGGTTCCTCAGATGTGGAAAAACAACACCCATGTGCAATACAAATGTATCCAAACAGTGAGGTTAGTTTATTTACATAAATGCTGCTTTCCCTGCCTTCCTGAGATTATTTTCAGTGCAAATCACTGTTGCTCGAATGTGCAGTGCTTATAATGACTCAAAAGCTATTATGGCTTCTGCTCTGAGGGATGATCAGCTTCTGTAGCAATGCCCAGAGAAATGTTCTGCTTCCTAATTGTTGCTCAAGGCAGCTAATTTGCCGTTTTTTCCCAGTGTCAGGTGAAATGAGCCATTCCTGCTTTGTTTTTTATTTATCTGGCTTGCCTGGAGGAGGCAGAGTGGGGAAGGGAAGGGGCCTGGAGCCCCTCTCAGCCCAGGAATCTCCTCTGGCCCAGCCCTGGGGTGTCCCCTCCATGGGGAGCAGGGCTGGGGGTGTTTCTGCCCCTGGCACTGCTCAGGTCTCAGCCTGGGCCTGGGCCCTGAGCCCCTCCAGGTCTGGTTTATCCCATGAGGAGGATCCATCCTGGGGCTGTTTGAGTTAAATCCTTTCATTTTGCTCTCTCGGGGGTTCTGAGTTCCCACACCCTCAGGGATGGGCTCTCAGTGCCCAACAACTCCTGGTGGAGCTGGCTGGGACCTGTTCTGGCACTGCAGACAAATCTCTTCCAAGCTGATCATTTTTTGATCAGGATTTAAGGAAGCCTTGATTTATCTCAGCTACCCCACATCTCAGTGTTTTTGACCAGCACATGTTTTTGATATCTCTTTCTGGTGAGATATCCCACATGATCACAGTATGTGCATAGTTATGATTCTATTCTTATTCTCCAGTTTGATGAAAGAAAAACAATTTAACACAAGCATAAACTGAAAACCAGCTAAGACACTGAGTATATTTTTTTTTCACTTGTAGAAACTGGAGGAGATGTATGAGGTTTTACATGGTGTACGAGGCAATGATCAAATGTCATCTTTGCAGTGCAGGATTAAACACTGACTCAGGTGCTCTCCCCATATTCCAAGTACCAGATTCTTCTTTCTGTCCTTATCAGATGACAGGCTCCCAAGCTGGGAAGCTCATGCCCAGAGGCAATGGGAAACTTGGGTTGATTTTCAGGAAGAATGAGAGAACTTCTGTCAGTAATCACCTCCTGCTGTAGAAATAAAGCAAAAAAAAAAAAAAAAAAGTTTGCCTGGGGCATCAGTGATGGTTGTAATGGTTTTGCACAGCTGGGCTTTTTAAAGAAAATATATAGAGGAAAAAAAGGCTCATTTCAGGAAAATGTCACAAATAGGATGTTGGCTGAAAACTGTGGTTCATGCCCAGTGTTCCTGGGCACTTTTTAGGTTGTCAGGTGGCCCCAGGTGAACAGAAAGTGGCACCAAGGTCCAACACTCAGAGATTCAGGTGAGGTTTTGGGTGGCTCCCTCTCACATGCTCACACTCACATCCATGTTCATGCAGCATTCAAGGAGTTCAAGGAGGTTTGAACCACAGTGAAATATCAGCAAGAATGAGCATAAAGTCTGTCTGACACACAAGAAATTTGGACTTAAATAAAAAAAAGAACTCGAGGCATGCTGCTGGAATGAATATTGAGCTGTGCTCTGGATTCCTAATAGACACCTTAAAAAGGATATATTAAAAGGGCAGCCAGTTCCTATTACTTTTAGCAGATTTCATGGTCTGCTTTCAGGCTATTGCAATGAATAACAAAAATAAAATATTCATTCTATTTTCCTATTTGCTTTTTCTAACCTACAGGGCCCCCAGAGCACTGTGGAATTGAAGTGCATCTCTGATTGATAGCAGTGAGAAAGCAACTGTAAGTCAGTTTTAAATTGTTCTAAGTGCAAGATTTATAATTTAAGAAAAATATATAGGTAAGGAGCATTGCTTCTTGTTAGTGAAGGAATTGATGGGTTTAATATGTAAATGGCAAGGATCAGCCCAGAGAAACAGAGCAGGTCTCAGCAGAAAGTTCACTCAGGTTTGGCTGCCCAAAGAGCTTGGTCAGGCTTGGTAAAGCCACACTGGAAGAACTTGCAAAACCGAGGGTTTTAGGGACACATCTCTTTTGGGAAAAGCCACTCTTGTACAATATATTTCACTGGGGCAGCTGCTCCAGCAGAAATTCAAGAGCCATTGAAAAGGAGCCAGCTTTTCTGTGTTTATGAGCATTACACTGATTTCTTTCCACCTGTCTCTTGGTCAGGGTAGGTACCAGATATTTCCTGCTACTTTTATTCCTGTAGAAAATGTGTTCACACCCAGAGTCAAAAGGACTTAGGTAATAACAATTATTCTGGTAATTCTGATTTCTGTTTTCCTGACCCTGCTGGCATACAGCTCCTGAAGGGGCAGGAAAAAAAGGCTCCTTTCCCTTTGCAGTGCCTGTGACAAACATAATCAATAAATGCTATTGGCTGCACTTCCTGGGGCTCAGAAAGGGATTTGCTTTAGATCTACTAGGGCAGTGGAACTTAATTAGCAATTGATTATTAAAGGAGTTCACTGATGAATAACAGCAATTTTATATGTGTAACTTTATCTAGATATAAAATGTGATTCACAAACACTGGTAGATTTTAAAAGTCCTTGCTGGGACACAGAATACCTTCCAGGGCTCTCCTTGCTGAGCATCCTGGTCACTGTTTGCCACTGGTGATGTGTGACCTCCTGTGAGGGTGACAGGGACCTGGCAGGGTCACAGGGATGGGTTTTGTGGCAAGGGCTGCCCACCAGTGCACTCAGGGGCTGGGGGGAGTGACCAGAGTGGCCATGAAAACTGCCTTTAGAGGAGGAGCAGTGAAAATGCTGTGCTTGGGACAGATGGATAAATTCTGTGTTTGGGACAGATGGATAAATTCTATGTTTGGGGCAGGTAAATAAATTCTGTGTTGGGGGCAGGTAAATAAAGCTTCTCTGGCTGCAGCTGAGCAGTGGCTGTGCTGTGTTTGGGCTCCACAGCACTCAGCCCTCTCCATCCTTCCCCATGCAGGATGGAAACACAGGGGAGCCCCCAGGACCTGGTGCTCAGTGCCCACCCTTGTGAAGGTTGTGTGGGGTCACCCCCTGCTTTATCTTTTGTGCCCTTCATCTTCCTCTGCTCATCAGGTCCTGTCTCTCCCCCTGGCCAAGGGCTGCTCTGTTCTGCCCCCCTTTTCTGCCTCCACTTTTATCATGGGTTTCTTTGGTTTATGTATATATATTTTTTACTGGTTTGTCTCCATCATTTTGTCTCATAGGGACTGCATTTAGCACCATCTTACTACTTCCTTTTTATGCTTCCTACATCCAAATTGCTCAGTATATCACCAAATATCATCCTGTCACTCTCTCCCATACCCATTTACTGCTGCTGCTGTTTGGGGCTGCAGCTCTGTGTAAACAAGGAGGAGGATAAATTACCCAGAGGGTTCGTGCTCACCTCCCATCACCCACTGGCCATCAGGCACATCACACTTTCCCTGGACATGAAATGGTCCTTTCCCATCATGGGCTGTGGGATAATAAAAGAGTTGCTTACAATAGAGTAGGCCTGAGGTGACAGAAAACCAGGAGTGATTTACCCACTCTGTCTGCTTTTATTTATAACTTGTGGCTTCTCTTCTGAGGTGGGGGGGAAAAAAGGGGTGTTTTGACTTTCCATTTCAGGATTATGGAGCAGGAGGGTCAAACCTGAGTTTTTGACTTGATGGTCCCCTGACCTGAAATAATGTGACAAGTGGAGCAAAATGACAAATTGCCCTTTAAAATGTTTGCAGGTGTCACTGGGAGTAAATTGGGCACAGAAATTGATTTCATGGTATTTGCCTCCAATGTCGAGGTAAGAGCCTGAGCAACTTATTCAGATTTTCAGTAATTTGGGGCACCTGCATTTCTTCCCAGACTTGCAAAGTGTATTTTGCATGTAACAGCCTCAGTTACTGCCCACAACCAGCAGCATTAGTAAAACATGACAAAGAATGAGCATTTACCATCCAGGCTTACAACTTGTATCAATGTGCACACTTTCAAAGAAATCAGTGATGCAAGGTCAGGTTGGATGGGGCCCTGAGCAACCTGTTCTTGCTGGAGATGTCCCTGCTCATTGCATTTGGACTGATGACCCTAAAAGGTTCATTCCAACCTGAATCATCCCCTGATTCCATTCCTCATCTCACCATTCTAAAATCCACAGCAATTCCCAGCAGAAGGAGGCTCTGTGCCAGCAAGATCTCACTACAGGCTGATGGTGTTGTGCTTTCCTGGAGTAACATCACCCATGGAGCAGGGTAGTGGGATCATCTGCTCAGTAAAGCCCCTCATGCTGGCTTGGATGTGCTGCAGCAGCATCTCCTGGGCTGTTCCTGGTTTACTGAAGGGAATTCTGCATTTCCATGTCCTGTATGGGCACAGCCAAGCAGTTTTCCCAGTGCTGATGACAATCCTGCCAGGTAACTGTGCTCCCACATCCCAAACAGCTCTGCATGGAGCAGGGAAAGAGCCTGGAGCTGTGTCCCAGTGGGGATGTGTGAGGTGGGGAGCAGCTGAAGGGGGACTGGAGATGAGGAGAGCAGGCTGGGGAGGTACTGAAGATGAGGAGAGCAGGCTAAGGAGGGACTGGAGATGAGGAGAGCAGGCTGGGGAGGTACTGAAGATGAGGAGAGCAGCTGCATTACCGTGGGGGCTGCTAAGCCTGTGAGCCTTAGATAAACAAAGCTAATACCTTCATTTCCAAAACTATGTATTTTTCCTCTTTTCATCTCAAAAGGATAAATATTTCAATTGATTCTGGGATCCTGGAAAACTGAAGTCATCCTCAAGCACAGACCTCCTCTGCTTGCCTACCCACCAGGTGAAATTGCAGAAAAGGACATCAGCACTTTCCTGTTTGGTTGTCTCCAAGCAGGCTGATGTTTGTGCTGGGATGGGATGGAAATCACAGCAGGGCAGCAACTTTAATTGCCAGGCTCTTATGAAATGCAGCAGAGCTCCCTTTACAGAATTTGATTCTCTGGCAAATGTAGCTAGGAAAGAGATTTTCTTAAGTGGATAAAATAGGTCATATATTCTTAAGTGCTAGAGGGTGTTTTCACTTGTTAAATAGTGTTTTCAGTCATTTAAGTGGATTTTCATCACACAAAGTGGATCCTGAAAAACCCAACACTCACATTATGAATTTATCTCTGCAACCATAAGAAAATCTTCATTTCTGCTCAGTTTAACACAGCAAGTTCAAGCCACTATTTAGCTTGACAAGGATAAATCTCTGTTCACTATTCACAAAATGGGTCAACTGTGTTAAACAACACCTGTTCTAGTGTGGCAATCACCAGACACTAAGTTTGTCACCCAGACCTCTCTGGGAGAGCAGGTGGGCTGTGTTAAAGGAGAAGTTGTGCCAGGAAGGAAAATCCTGAAAATCCCTTTCTGCCTGTGGCAGGGTCAGTCTTTGTGGAAGGAGGGACAATGAAGTCTCCACCCTGTGACACGAGAACAATTGGCCAGACAACTTAGAGCAGAACCCAACCCAGCTCATGAGAACAGGAAATGTCATTGATTCTGGAGCCCCCAGCAGAGTGCCCAGAGCAGCCAAGGCTTTGCTCCACCCCATCCCTTGCAGCCAGGTGTGCTCAAGCCTGCTGATAACCTTCCCCTGTCCCAGCAGGGCCCAGGCTCTGCCCTGGGCTGGCACACAGGGGTTTGGCTCTGCAGGCTGGGCTCAGGACAAGGCTCTGGGCACTCACAGGGACCTGCTGAGGAAAATGTGGGAATTTGGCAATTCAGTCCCAGCAGCCTTCACAGTGGTGGGCATGCACAAACAGAGCTGATGGAGTTTCCTCTGCCTGCTAAAGGAAGCATGAAACAAATTATTTCATGTCCAAAGTTTGTAGTAGAGCCATGAGGGACTTCTAATTAGAGAGCTAATGTGCACTTTCCCAGTGATTAGGTAAACATATTTTTTTGTTATTTATAATAGCTTCCATCACACAGATTCAACTAATTACAAAAACTTCCCTTGTAGAAACCATTTACAATTTTAATTCCAATTATTTTTTGATAATTCAGAAACATTTTTCCTGTTACTCATCAGAAAGCAGAAACTTAATCCATTCATTACCATGCTGAAAGGCTGATTTGAAACCAACCATGGATTACAAAGTCAGAGTGAAGGTGAAAAGCAGAGTTTGCTGTGCAGAAAGTTGAGGGGGGTGGGAACAGCTGTAAAAAAAATCCCAATAGCACAAGGCCGAGAAAAAGGAATTTTTTGCTGAGCTGAAAAAGGAAATGTTTGCAGTGGTGAATTTACAGCCTGAGCTCCATGTCCAGGGAGCTCCTGTGTCCTGCTCTGTGCCAGCCTGGGACGTGCAGGGCTGGAGCTGCTCCTGCTGCTCCCCTGCCAGAACTGAAATCCAGCTGTGTTAAATCAGATCTCAGCTGGATCTGCACCCATTAAAAGGAAAGCAGGGTGGGACAGAATCCTAAGGATGCTAGAAGGTGGGGCTTGTGTTTGCACTCCCCAAATCCCACAGAGATATAACCCACAGCACTGTTGGGAACTGCTGGCATCTCTCATGTGGTAGCCTTGCCTTTAAAGAATGCTTGTTTTACACCAACCCTAAAAAAGGCCAAAGGTTCAGAGTGTCTTTCATAAGCACTGTGGGATGACAGTGAATCTCCTGTGATTCCTTTTGACTCAAAAAAAATAGAGGTCAGGTCCTACCCATATCCCTCTCCTTAAATTAGATGCTTTCAGTGGAGCTGCACTGATTTACAGCCCTGGACAAAGAATGAATACATTTCTTTTAACTGAAGTGACCTTTTTGTAATGTACCCAATCTGGAAATTAAACATCCCTTCTGATGTCCCATTTGGAATTTCATTATATGAAGCTGTAAGACGTTTACAGCTTTTTTCTCTGAAAAGTGATTACGCTCTCAGTTACAAACTCCTATAAAATCCCACAAAATTTGCTTCTGCCTCCCAATTTTATATAACAAACTCCAAATTCAGAGGCCTATAAAGCTACTTTATTGAATTCAGTGTGAAAAGCTTTGGTTTCTGTACATAAATACTTTCAGAGTTGTATTCTTACTACCTCTTATCTTCTCCAAATATTTACTTAAATGCACTTTCTGAAAGACAGTTTCAACTTTGAGAAATGAATTGCTCACTAAAATGGGTTTGACAAGCCATGAATGCAGCATTCAGGTTAGAGAAAACAAAGTGGTTTAGTTTTGAAATGCATCTTGCAAGGCAGGTGTGTGTCTTTTGGAGGTGCATGCTCCAAGGTCCAGCTCAGCCCGTGTTTCTTGGCTAAGTAGGGATTTTTGGGAGCTGTCTGTTCAGGGATGGAGACACTTGGGAAGGGCTTTGCAGGGAGGAAAAGGAGGGACATGAAGAATGTCACATGTGAAAACAGTGGGGACAGATTTGACCTTTCAAGACAATGTTCTCAGCTGTGGGGGCACCAGACCCACCCAGCAACCTTCACCTCTCCAGACAGGAAAACCAGCTCGATGGACACCCATTGTCTCACCATTCCACATCCCCTGTGTTCCTCCCCAGCCCTTCAGGGCTCTTCTAGATGGCTTTTTAAAAAACCAGCCTGGAGGTGAGTGCCACACCTCTGGTCACTGTGCAGCAGTGCCCAGGTTGGATTCCATCTGGGTTTTGCTGGAGCCTGGTTTGCTCTCACAGTGAGCTGTCAGCTGCTTGAGACCTCATTGCCATAAATCCTCCCTCCAACCTGGGCAGAATAAATTGGATCAAGGGAGGAAAACATTGTGAGCAGTATGGGTTCAGTGATAGAAACCATGTAGGAAAATGGGTCTGGGGCTGTGGCACAAACCACGGAGGAATTTCTGCTGCATGCTGAGCCTCAGAACAGCAGGGTGAAGAGATTTCCTCTGGGCCTGGGTCACTGCTGAGCTGGCACTGCTGGGCACACTGTGCCACATCCAGCAGACTCCTCACTCCCTTCCTGGTGTGCCATGGCTCTGAAAGTGAGCCTCTCACCCAAAGCAGTCCTTTCTTCTTCCTTCATCCTCCTCTGGTCATGGGATGACCAAAACTGGGAGCATGGTTAGTGTTGTCACTGCTTGGAGCTGCAGAGTGGCAAATTGAAGCTTAATATTGCTGAGTATTTCTGGGGGATGCTGTGCTAGAGAGCCAGAGCTCAGCCTGGCTCATCTCTGGCAGCTAATGAGCATGGACAGGAGGCAAAAGTGATGGATCAACTCTGCCAAAGTGTTTTCCAGCACATCCCCTGCATTCAGCTGGCCTGTGGGCCATGGCTGTGGTGGCATGGGTGGGAGCTGACTGCACTTGCCGAGCTCTAGCCCTGGGATAGAGACCACTGAGAGGGCAAATACCAGCAAAGATGTTTGTCATTGCCTTTTTGGAGAGGCACCATTGCAGCAGAGGCCAGGCTGCCTCAGCCCATGGATACAGGCAGGCAGTGAGAACCAGAGAGGAGAGCACACCGGTGCCTTCCTTGCAGGATGCTGGGAGGGTCTGTGCTTTTTGGCTTTCACCTCCTGCCTTGCCAGCCTGTAAAGCTCTGAAAGCAAAAGCCTGACAGCAGGAACAACCCCTCACTGCTGCTAATAAGCAGAGGGACTAACGAGGCTGAAGCTGAGTGCATTAAGAGCCCACCTGAGCACAGAGCCTGTTCCTGACAGCACTTTGCCAGAAAGGATCCATTTGCTTCCCCCAGTGATGGGCAGGCAGAGCCTGTCATCCTTGTCATTAAAGATTGCTCCAAAGGGAGCAAACACCATTTCTGAGACCTGCCAGGGCCAGCAAGGCTCAGCAGCCCTGCCAGCCCACTGCAGGTGCTCTAGCAGCCTGCACAGTGACCAGAAATGCTGCCTGGAGGGGCAGCAGCACTGAGAGAACATTTAAAATTTCTAACACTGCCTGGGGAGGAAGGGAACTGCACCAAGAGCTGAACCAATGTGGAGCTGATGAGCCCGTCAGCAAATGCTGCCAATGCCACGTGCATGTTGCACATGAGAAAAATTCTTCAGAGCAAAAAGCCTCACAACTTTCTATTCTCTACCCTAGAGTCATTGTCATCTTAAGATTCAATGCAAGGATGAAAACAAATCATGCTGTCAAAAAAATCATGCATTAGAAACAAATTATTCTCTCTAAATGCATCTTGGCAATATAATTGATAAACTGTGAGTATGTGAAATAATTGAAAAAGCAGGGTGGGAACATACAGGATAAATGACTAAAATAAGAAAGTAATGAACACATGTAAATAAAAGGCACAATCAATAGATATGAATTACAGCATGACAAACTGTAAATAATCAGAGCATTTCAGGCCTGGAATGTGATCCTTCTTCAGGGAAAACTTGTGTTAGCAAATCTGCAAAAGCCTTAAGAAGAAAACAAGAAGACATGAGGTTATCAGGGCTGTTTGAAATGGCAGACACGATGGATTAGTCCCTGGATTCATTACTCAAAACCTTCACCAGCAGTGTGGAAGTAAGACATGATACCAGCCCACTTCCTTCCTCCACCCCAACATACAAATGATCCTGGCAGGAGTGATGCCCTCAGCCTTTCTCACACTGTTACAGACAGATTAAAAAAAAGGGATGGCATTTTTCCTTCCTGATTTAGCCATTTAGAAGGGGCTTTTGAAGGCTAACTCTGGTCTCTTGATTGACTGCACTTTCTCCTTTCCCCCCATCTCAGGAATCCTTGTGCTATTCAAAAATAAACACCCACTGCTCCCAGCTTCTGCAGATGCATGTATTGAGGCAGTTTTTTGTCCACCATGGAGGATTTTATCCCATCTCTGTTTCCAGGTCCTAAATCCTTTCCAGATCCTGGGGATTAAATTATCATCAAGACCAGACCATGCCAAGACCCTTCAGCATGAGTGGGAATGCAGCCTGCATCAGGGATGAGCTCAGGCACTGCTGCTGAGAGCATAAAGCAGCCAGAGATCAGCACTGAGAATGGACTGAAGAGATTTGGGATGGATGAGGGCTGGTGGATTTATACCCTGGCCTCCTGGCTGACTCCTGAAAATGCAGGTGAGGGATGACAGACCTTCATTTGCTGTTTCAGAACATGGTTGCTTTGTCTCAGGACAATTCTTCACTCATTGCCCAGAGCACAGCAGGAGGGTTCCTGCTCACCTGCCCACTGTGGGTGCCCTAAATCCCTGAATGTTTGGTGAATCATTGAAACACAGAATGGTTTGGGTGGGAAGGGTCCCTAAAGCCCATCCAGTTCCACCCCCTGCCATGGGCAGGGACACTTTCCACTGTCCCAGGATGCTCCAAGCCCCATCCAGCCTGGCCTTGGGCACTTCCAGGGATGGGGCAGCCATAGCTGCTCTGGGCACCCTGTGCCAGGGCCTCAGCACCCTCACAGGGAGGAATTTCCTCCCAATACCTAATCCAGTCCTGCCCTCTCTCATTTTGAAGCCCTTTCCTCTTGTCCTGTCACTCCAGGCCCTTGTCCCTCTCCAGCTCCCTTGGAGCCCCTTTAGGCACTGGAAGAGACTCAAAGTTCTCTCCACAGCTTCTTTTCTCCAGGCTGAACAGCCTCAGTTGCTGCAGGTTTATGTCACATTAAATCTAACCCACATTGAAGTGGGTTAGAACTGGAATAAAAAATTTCTTAGTGGACAGATTTGAAAGAAAGTATCTGCTGCTCTCTAAGATTGAAGCTGGTTTGGAAAGCACCCTCAGCAGCAGTGTTTGGGCAAAGATTGCAGCCTCCACCTTGCTGCTGGCTTGCATCATGTGGTAAAAATACATCATGCTCTACATCTAGGGGTAATAAGAAGAAAAGAAATGGCATTAAAATGCAAAGTATTGTCAGTGGTTATTTCCATGGAAAGTCCATTTCCATTTAATAGCAGAGAATCCATCACGTTCTGCCTTATTTCAGCTGTGATGGCTCCCAAGAAAAGATGTAGGTCACAGCATGAGGAGGCAGTGCCTTTGAGAGGAGCTCAAGGTGCAGTTTTCAGGTACTGGAGGGGAGGGTTGCTTTGTCACTTTCCTTCACAGCCATGCTGGCACTCGCCCTTCCCCAAAAGTGCCAGAAAATGTCACTAAATTCAGCTGTGGGGCTGCACCACGTGGTGCAATGAGAGTGGGGGCTGAGACAGCAAAGCAAGAGTGGCAGCCTGCAGAGAGCTGCTGCAGGGGCTGTGGAAAGGAAAAATGGGCAGGAGGTTTGAAGTTCTGGGTACAGGTGAAAGCAAGGCCCAGCCAGAAATTCTGCATCTCTACAGGTGCCCAGGAGCCCAGCTGGGTCAATGCTGTGCCACGACTTGCACCAGTCTGGGGCAGGCTGAGCAGCCAAAATGCCCTGATTTTTATGGAGCAGTGGCTTGGGACTTACCCTTGTTCCACTATAACAGAGGATTTCATGAGACTCAATTAGCAAGGTAATTAATTAATCAATTATGTAAAACAGATGAGCAATCCGATATCCTGTTCTACAATGATACAGCTCTTTGTTGAAACTTAATTAATACACAGGCTTGGGGACAAAATAAAAAAAGGAAAAAAAAAACCAAACCCAAATCCTAGAGAGGAATCAGTTAGAGAGAATGATTCCAACAGAGGATGGAAACTGGGCTGGAGACCAGATGGGATGACAGTGGAGTAGTTTAACAACCAGCCTGATGTTTGTCTCACCACTGCAGCCAGCTGAGCCAAATTGGGCTCTCCTGCCTGCCAAGACAAATCTGTGGTAATTCCTTCTGTGTGGCTGCTCAGTGCCCACCTTCCCAAGCTGGCTGGTGCTGTACATGATGAGGGAGGTGCTCAGCAGATGTGTTTGTTGTTTTTGTGCCTCCCAGCTCCTCTGGCAGTACCAGGAGGGCTGCAGGGCTGAGCTGCAGCTTTAGGGTCTCTAACAGCCACCAAAGCTCAGTGCAGATGCAGGGCTCCTACGTGACCTGTACCAAAAGCAAGGGGGATATTGATCTTCTGCAACAGCCCCTTGTAACCCAAAGTATTTCAATAGCCTACGTTAATCTGTGAAAACCTACATCTTGTTACAGTCTCTGTTTTATTTAATTTTACTTTAGGGTAATAGTTATTTGGGTCAATTCTTTGCAGTTGTGATAGATTGATACATCATCTGTGATGGAGCAAAACTGTGTCAGGGCTTCTGCTTACACCAACTCTTACTCCAATAGTTTTGCATTAACCAGATTTGTGATACTCAATACACAAAAATCAGTGTCAAACCTGCAAGCCTCTCAAACCCTCCAAATAATTTTAGAGGTAATGTGTTTCCAAAGCTCAAACCAATATGCTTATGTGCCTTTCCTTTAGCAATATGCTCTGGGGTCGATTTTCCCATGTTCAAGGGCCAGATTGCAAATGTATTGGCTGGGAATGGAGCAGAGTCATGCTCCAGCAATGATTCTTATTGAGTAACTATGGATGAGGAAAGGCAGTTACTACCTGGCACAGACCCTGCATTTTAAGTTTTCTTTACAAACTCTCCCTCTGCCCAAGCCTTTAGCGTGGAATTGCAGGAATTTATAGCAATATGTGGAAGAAGCTGATGCTCAAGAGCAGTGGCTGCCAGGGACTGTATTTCTTTCTAAGGCTGCTGTCAGAGGGGTTTCTTGCCCAGCTACAGCTGGAGGGTGACTGCAGAGCCACTGGATGCTCACACCAGAGCCTCCACATGCCTCTCCCTCACTGCTGGCCTGACAGAATGCTGCACCACCAGAATTTGCTCCTGGCCTTGCTCTTCCCTTCCTCCTGGAGTGCCACGGGGTGGTTTGTGTGTTTTAAGCCTTGTTTTCAGGGATTCACTTCAAGCAGTTACTGACATTGCCCAGGCTGTAGCAGGAATCTGCCTCTGCAGTTTCTGGGTTTTCATGGGCTGACCCTGAGCTGCTCCAGGCACTGGGAATTCTCCACTGGGAAAAACTAGATTCAGTCCTGGAAGAAGTGGATTGGACTTCTCTGTCCATGCTCAGGAGATCCATCCTCCTCATTCACAGTTTACCTAAATCTGGTTTCACTGTTTTCCTTCTCTTTCCAAGATTACATGAAACCATCTCTTCACTCTGCCTCCTCACCCCCTCTAAAAGAGCTGGTCTCATTCCAAAAATGGGAGTGTTCAGAAAGTCAAAAGCTTATTAATAGCTCTCTGCCTCTTTTTAATCTATTCAAAAAGCTGTACAGTGTGCAAAGCTGTTGTGACATGATTTTTCTTTTTTAATATCTCACCCTTTGACTGTCAGTATTTAAGGAAAAATGAAACTAATCATCAGTGAAGGCTGTAATGCTGTTGTTTTATAGCTGCTGGGGAGCTCAGAAGAAAATTTTGTAAGAGAAGATCTAAAAGAGCAAGAGAGAGAGAGAGGAGGTGTGTGTGTGAGTGTATGCACACAGCTCACATTAGAGGTTTCACAGAACAAACCAAAAGTATATTCAGTTGCAAAGTAATTTTAGTAAGATAAGGAAAGTATAAATTGGAAAACAGTGAAAAAAGACCATTTTTGTAACTTTGTCCTGAGTGCTCCTCTCCATGCAGAGGTAAGACCCCCACCTTGTATTGCCCAGCCTGGCAGATTTTACTGAAGGTGCAAAGTGCAACATTTGGGTATGGATGAACTCTACTGTCCTCCAGGTAAGAGCTGTCCTTGCCAACATTTTACCTTGAACCCCAAATGACCTTTTATTATTACTGGAGCAACATTTCAGACACAGCCACTCTTCATTATCAATGGGGAAGCACAGGATGTATCTCCTGGGAGGGAGTTAATGGAAATTAACTCCATTAAGAGTCCAGGATTCTCCTCTGAAAATGGAGGACAGAGTCATGGAAAAGCTAAAAATAAATCAGTGCAGCTTATCAGGACATGACGGGTGGGATACAATAATCTACTACAAATATTTTAATGTATGAAACCAAAGTACAGCATTAAGCCCAGCACAAGTTGTTACAGGAGGGAGTAGCAAATCAGGGGTGATAAACCACAGGCTGAACCTTATATGAGGTGTAGAAGGAATTCCCAGAAGTGGATATCCCAAAATTCCAGTGGCTATCCCAAAATTCCAGTGGCTATCCCATGCCCAGGGGGGTCTAAAGACATAAATACATATATATACATAAAAAATTAGAAAGGAGTGGTGTGTCTGTGCAGAGCTATGCATGTGTAATACAAAACAAAGCTTGCAAGGTGCCTGTAATTTGAAAGTTAGAAGGAATATTAAAAAAAAATAGAGCTCCAGTCATCAACCCTTTCAGACAACTAAAATCTCATTTACAACTCACACACCTTTAAGCTCTGGATTTCTTTTGCTTTGCTCCCAGCACTCAGTGCCACACACAGCATCTGACATTGCAACAGCTGAGACACTTCAGCACAGAAGATCAAACACTTCAAAGAGGCTCAGAGTGGGTTGGGAAAGGGAAAACCCAGTTGTTCTCAGAGTCAGGTAAGTGATGTACTGCAAGTGATGTGTGGTACCCACAGTAAAAGTAAACTAATGAATGCAGGCAGTTGAACTGAAATTTCAGGCAGGTTCTGACCCTTGATGGCCCAGCCCAGCCATTGGTTTGATGTATTATCAGTGCATACCTGATGAGATGACAATTGTGAAAATGCCTGCAAATTGGTTTCTCTTTTCACCTGGTACTTTTAAAATTCTACATACAGGAAAAAGGTGACGAAGTAACATTTTTAACTCTGTAATTAGCACTGCAATAATGCTGGCTGTTTAAATTGGTTAATAATATTAAAGACGAGCTCTGATTTAATTATAGAGTCACAAACCCAGGTATTTCTAAATGAGGATGGCTTCTCACCAATTGTATTTAATATAATTTTGCCTCATTTATCATGTAGATAATGGCCACTGCAGAGTGTGGCTGTGTTGGTGGAATTGCCCTGGATACCTTCAGAAGAGACAGAAAAACATGACAATTTGCAATCCGGAGAGGAAATAGAAATGAAAGCTTCCCCCTCTGCCCTTGCTAGTTCCTCAAAAATCAATTTTAATATAATTTGAAAAGTTCTGATTTTGATACAGTTATTCCATTCCATTTGGTTTCATTTCTGCTTCTGAAATAGAGGTTTCTGGAGACCTTGTATTAACTCCACAGATTACAGCTGGCATTGAACAGAGGTATAAGTTATGAAGCAAATATAAAGGAGCATCCATTTCCATGTATGATTAAATGCTGACTCAAGGTAGTGCAGTATTTTTTTCCCCTAAGTTTAATAAAATTCAGGACAGGCAACAAGGAGTCGCAGACAAATTAAAATTTATTGAGACAGACAAAAATGCAACTATTTCAGACTACAGTTAAGCATTTACAGTTAACCAAAGGTAGCAAAATGCTCACATTCCACTTAACTCCTTATGGAAAAAGCATTCAGAATTTACTATGCAGTTCTACTTACTATGATAGTCTACATCCATCTACAGTAGGGACATCGAACTGAAACACGAAATATTTGGATCTCTCCTTACAGATCTACACATTGAACAGTAACAGACATCAACAGCATTGAGAAAAGTATAAAAAGACCAGAACCCACCTACTGTAGAAAGGGCTTTGTGATGTGTAGTAACTGTACAAGGCAGTCTGTGGGTGGGAGGAGGGGACACAGGAGGGGCTGCAGAGAAGCCAACAAATGGAGGGAGCGAAGCTCGAGCGACCTGGTCTGGGTCAGGTGCTGACCTTAGATCTACATCAGTTGCTGCTTGAGGGAGAAAAGGCTACAAAACTCCTAATATCAAAATATTCCCATGCCAGAAATGTACACTGAGACTAACAGACTAGGCTGGAGAGGCAAAGAGAAGCATTCACTAACAAACAGTGTTGTTTTAAATATAAACTTTACATCTTCAATATAAACTGTAGAATAAATATTAAATAAACAGTTCAAATGGTTAAAAATAATAGTACAGAATATCTTAAAAAAAAGGCAAAGTAAATAAAGAGGATTCTTTGTGTTCACAGCAAAGGCCAGTAATGACCCAAAAAAATCCAGCTGTGCTGAAATCTGAACTCAACATTTTGATTTAACTACGCTAGTTAAAAGGAACATAAAGCAATGCCTAACAGTATCTCATAGACTGTAATATGAAAAGAAAACAAGGGTAAAAATTGGTTTGTGTTTCTAAAGGAATGGGACAACTCTGATTCCATTTGGTTTGTGTCTCTAAAAGAGTGGGACAACTCAGATTCCATTTTTCACAATGAGAAAATGCTTGGAAGGTCAATGACTTGATTCAGACGGGAAGTCAGTCTTGTTTTGTAAAAAAAAAAAAAGGAAAGAGAAAAAAAAGAATCGAGTTAAATTAAGTTGGAAGCAAATTAAATGCTTTACAAAGCATGAAAAATGGAAGGGGCTTGATCTGGAGGAGCACAAGTTCTTGGTAGAATTGCTGGTTTCTTTATCACTATTTCATTAAATAGAGGATTTTCTTAATTCATCTCCCCAAACTGGACACACACACACACACACATATGCACACACACATTTGTGCATAAATGCATATATACAGTCACACAGAGATGTACATATGGATATTTGGGCTGCAGGTCCCCACCATGGCAGGATGCCAGTGGATCACAAAAGGGCTTTGTTAAAAAGCTTTTCAGGATTTGGGAACTTGCTCTCAAAGCAATCCAGAGTCTGAGCTGCCCTTCCAAGCACGTGTGCCCTGCTCCTGCCTGGCTGGACCCTGGGGCTGGCCAGGGCTGCCCTGCCCAGCTGCCCCAGCCCATAAATGGCACATTTCCCACGCTGGCTGGAGCCAGGGGAACACTTGCACGAGTCAGAGAGGTGACAGAACGGTCATCTGGAGAGGGGGGTGTGCCTGGATCCAGACCAGCATGCCCAGAACAGTTTGTGTGTGTCTGTGTGTGTTTCTGGGTGCTGGGGATGTGCTACCAGGGGCCACCCGAGCCAGCCAAAGCACCTGACCCGTCACCAGGCTGTGCTGGGCATGGAGCTGTTTCACTGGGGCTGTTTCACCACCCCATGTTTGAGCTAGTGAGTCTGAGAGACCGTAATTGGTTTACAGTTAGATATAAAGCCCTGATTTATAATTCCAGCTCTGATTTGGAAGCATCACACGTGAAAAATCACAGCCAGGAGACCACCAGTGGGTGGTGCTGCCATGTCTGCACATGTGAAGATGTTCACATTCACTTTTAAAGGTTTATTTAACAGCTTTAATTTAACCATCTTGCATGTTTTCACGGGACACAGCCCCCTGCAGCCTCAGACCTGGTACTGCCTGCCAGGGCTCAGAGTGCCAGGCTTTGCCCTGGGGAGTGCTGGGCAGGAGAAAGGATTTGCTCTGTGACCTTTGATGGAAGGCACAGCCCAAGCCCAGGATAAGCTGTGCTAGAGGGACACAGGACTGCCAAAACCCCCCCTAGCTTTGTGTGGAGAATGAGTCCAGCCAGGGGGATCAGCATAATCTGCTGATTGTGGAGCTCAGACTATGGCAGAATGAAATGGCAGCTCTGTGCCTCAGGCAGGTCTTCACAGGACAGCAGAGCCAGACCCAGAGAGTGTGGGGTTAATTAAGAGAATACCAGAGGAAAACTAGACAGGATGTTTGAGAAGGAAACTACTGACAGTGTTCAATTGCTTCTCACAAAATCATATTTAGGGAGACAGAAATGCTGGGTTATCTGCTCCTCCTGCAAGTTGGCAGGATTTCTGTGGAAGGCAAAAAGAAAAAGTGTGCATGTGTGTGTGTGTGTGGTGCAGCTCATGGAAAATGATTATTAAATATATTTTACTAAAGCTATGGGAAAACCAAAGGGATTTATTTGAGGCAGGGCAGATTGCAGGCCTTTTGCAAATGACTGTGATGGCAGATTTTTGGGAGGATGCAGGGGCGTGAAACAACAAATTCCTCATGGTTTTACACATCCTTCTGCATTAATAATGATTATGTAGGCTTGCTCTTTGTTCTCAGGTCATTGATCTGGATAAATAGGAAATAAAAGAGGAGAAAACAGGAGAGCCCCTGCAGCACAGGGTACCTGAAAGGAATTCCACTTGTGATCACATCTGAAAGCAGAGGTCCTACCCAGAGGGCTGCCAGGCAGGCACTGGCTTTGGAGAGGGCTGAGAGCCAACATCCCCAGGCCAATGTACCTAAAAACTGACTTCTGCCAATCTGTGTGGTATTTTGCAGCTTTCAACTGACTATGTAGACAACCATGTTGTGACTCAATGCTGTCTCCATCTCTATATTCACCATTAACTCAGAAAAAAAAATCTAATTAGTTTTTGTTATAAAAAACACATTTTTCTTTCTGCAAAATAATTCACTGGCCAATCACAGGCACTGCTAAAATACACCTGCATCCTAATCCAAGAGTGGGGTTAAGGTTCCTCTTACTGCTTCACAAAACAGCAAAACCAATAAAAGATGACCACAGCACATTACTGCATCTGAGAACTGCCATAGGAAAGGACACTGCAAATAATGTAATGTCACTATGCTCTGATACAAGAGCTTTGAAAATATGGGAGGTATTGAGGGAATCACAGACTGGATTTTAATTCTATTCTCTTTTAGGAATGTGCATTACAAGTGTGCAGCCACACTGAGCCAAGGGGTTTTGCTTTTGAAATATCACCACCTAAAGCTGCTTTTTTATACAGGTATCTTTACATGAAACAAGGGACAGTTCCTTTTGAGGGCTGGTGTTTGGGCAGCATTCTGGCTTTGGAAGGGGGGCTGCTCAGAGGAGAACAGAGAGCTCTGTGGTGTGTGAGCTGGGAGCAGGGGCTGCCTGTGTGTGATCAGGGACCCTCCTGGTGCAAATGAGCAGCTGAGGAACAGCTCTGGGGTGGTTATGGTGCTACAAATCCACCAAAAATCTCCCCTTAAACACTCTGAAAGGCAGATGGGCTCTGTCCCCTGCTCTAGGGATTGGTCCATGGCAGCTGCAGCATCTCTGAAGATGAGGAAGGTCCTGTTCCTTTAACAAATAAAGGGTGCCAGTGAGCTGATTGTGCCCTGGTGGGAGTTGTGCCTTCAGTGTGAGCTGGACTAAACCTGTTGGACTCATTCTCAGAGAATGGGAGGAAGGGCAAGTCCTGCCAGTGGGTTTTCTGCTGGATTCAACCCCTGGTACTGGGCAGCCACTGTCCAAAGACACTGGGACATTATAAATACAGACTGGGAAACGAGGCACCTGCTTCTCCTTCTTCATGAAAGAAAAACCTTTTTCTCATATGATCCAGGTAAGGATTTATGACACAAATTCTCTGACATGAGAGGGGCTTCTTAGCCTTTGTATTTTTTTTTGAGCCCCTTCCAGGATTCTTTCACAGGATAGATTTCATAAGTGATGCAAATGAGGATTAAGACACAAAATGGTTTTGAAACAAAACTCATTGCCCCTGTGGATAGAACAAAAATCCCCCAAACCAACTGAACAAAAGCTGTATTCCAAACAGTCCTTTGCTGGAAAAAAAGTTGTCATCCAAATTAAATTTGCTATACAAAATTAAACTCAGTAGAGAGGGAATTTTTGTGCCAGGTACTCTCAGATACAATTGCAGAGATATGATGTGAGTTGCAATATTGTGCAAAACGTGAGTCCTCATCATGATGGGCACTACCATATATAACCAATTTCATCATCCTTATCATCATCTTCATCTTCATCATCTTCATTAGCTGCTCTTACATGAATCTTCAGTTTCCCTTCTTTGTCTTTTTTTGTTGCTTCAGGTTCCTCTTCCAAATCATCCAACAATACAACAGATCCACCACTGCCAAAATCCCCTGAGGTTTCTTGCTCTTCTTCTGAAACAGGTGAGCAGGAAAGGTCAGTTCCTCACAGAACACCAAATTCCACATTAATCACTATCCTTGTCATGCAAGCCACTGTCATTTGCAATGTTATTTTTAAAATTAATTGGTTCAGCTATTCATGAAGCAACCTTAAAATTTCAATTTTCTTTCTGAACTAGAAAAAACACATATCTATAAACTCTGATTATTTTTTTGCATAAAACGCCCCCTTATGCATTTTCTTCCTTCTAGAGGCTTGACTGGAAAATTCCAGAACATGTGCATGCAAGCCAGAAAATCATTATTCCTTTGTAAATACTTTCATTCCATCCCTGCTCTGTATACCATGCTAAAAATTTTAAAAAATGTTTTTATTTGAGGGCATAAACCTCACTCTGCAAATACAGTTATTGAACCAAAGATCTGTGATGTTATTTTGGGCATTCTGGACCTTCTAGGTCTCTGTTCCTTCTCAAAAAAAGAAAGCTTGCACTCAAAACCATCCCTGAGGCATTCTGAAGGACTGTAGGTGACAGATTCCTTGTCTGGGCACAACAGCTAATTGGTGATTTCACTCACCTGCACAATATTGTCCTGTCAGCAATTGTATCTGGCTTGGTTGCTAATGCACACAATTTTACACATTTAGACCTTCCCTTGTCTGGAAAGCTCCAGTAGATGTGCATTCCAGAGTATACAGAACAATATATTTAATGACCATGCAGATCAACCCCAGGCCCTTAATTTTAATATCACTAACTGCACTTTCCAGGCTGGTAGCAAAACTACCTTAACAGTGGTTATTGCCTGCTAGCTTGGGCTGCACCCCTGCTGTCCAAAGCACCCACGAGGGCCCCATGTGTGTGTGAACAGGAGAGCAGAGGAGCACTTTGAACTGTGCTGCTCGTGTTTCCCCTCGTGTCATCGTGCTCGGTGGTACAGCCATGGCAGGGTTACTGCAGTGTTAATTCCCCCATTGTCTGAGGAAAGCAGATCATTACTCACCACAGCTGACTGTGCCTTGCTTCCTGGAGCCAGCTATCTCATTGCCATACTTATCAACACACCAGCACTGCCCCGTGCTGCCATGGCACTGCGTGGCTTTGTAATAACCCTCTTCATTGCAGCGGGGGATGAAAGCACCTGAATAAAATATAAAGTGTGCTCAGAAATGCAATCCTCTGCAGCAGCAAACACACACACAGGGTATTATGAACTTAGCACTTATATACATGAAGATCTTGACAATGTTGGCAAGGAAATACGTGTGATTATCTGGTGCCTGAAAGGGCGAAGGAATTATTTCTGGTGAACCCTTTTCAGACAGCCTGGTCACAGTGTATAAATGTTTGTTCATATCCAGCACACAGCTCTAGAGAGAGCTTCAGTCTGCCCCCGAATGATTGATATTCCCACAGAGCCTTTTCACATTTAACTCCTGGTTTTAAACTTTTCTTCCCAACTGGATTATTACCCCAACTTCATTAGTTCTGCATTTCCCTCCATTTGCACTCCTTCAGTGTTTATCACATGAGTCTTTCCACAACACTGTAATTATCCCTGGAAGGTATTGCCATCTGCTTGCTATTCATACTCATCTCAGGCACATCCCCTGACTTACTGAGAGCTCCCATGTATAAAAGAAGAAATAATGCACAAGGCTCTACAGAGAGGGACAACAGGATCTGAATCAGTAAGTCTTTGGATTTGAAGTCCAAGTTTTGTATCACAATAAAACCAATATATTTCAGCCTTGTAGAGTGTGGTTCATTGTGGCTTCTGCAGAGAGGGAAACTCTCAGGAGAAACCTATGTTATTGTTCCCACCATTTTCAGCAGATAGAGCAAATGTACTTCAGTATGAAAAGCCCTCTTGTTCTTGGAGATGAGTTAGCTTTATTCCCACTGGAGGTCAGTACATTCATTTTTCCCTTCTTTGTCAATTGCTTCAATTTGAAACACGACATAAACACCCCCTTGCCCCCAAATTTCTTGTCTCAAACGATTTTTGAGAAAGTGTTTTTCTCCTTTGTCAAAGATACCAGTGATTTACTGGTGCTTCAGTAAAGTTTTTTAACTAGTTCCATGTGTAGCATCTATTCAGACAGCCCATGTGTCAAAGGGGACACTTCCACTACATTTCTCACAGGAAAAGATGAATGAGAAGGTGCTGCCCAAATGTCACCAATTTCCTATATAAAAGATATAAAAGTGGAAGTCAGTCAGTCTCACGCACACAGAGAGTGAATCTGAAATTCACACAAAGTGAATCTGAATATCCAAACTCATTGCTCTGCAGATCTTGTCTAAAGTTGAGTGCTGCTATTACAGGTCTGGGAGATGAGAAGAGAAACCTTTGAACATCTGCAGAAATCTCTGTATATCACATCAGTTTTGGAGAATATTTTAAATAATGTCAAAGCATGATCTTGTAGCAGGTTTGCTAATAGGTATCACCATTATGTTCATGTACAAATGTAAGCATGCAGGCAACTATCAAAGATTAATTGTCACTATTTATAAGACAACAGTTTTAATAACAAATATATGTATTTGCCTTGGCAGGCTTTTGTAAGTTAATAATCAGTGTTCAAAACTTCATTTCAATATCAACTAGGAAAGATATTTTTTTAATATTTATGTTCATGTCCTGCCTCTGATAAGCACTGCAGGTGTTTATCAAACCATACACAACCTTGGGAAAAGTGCTCAGGTGCTGACTTGGAGCTGGTGTAAATCAGCACAGCTGTACCCACGTCACTAGAGCTGCCCTTTTATATCTGATCAACATCTGGCTGCAGGGAAGGATCAAAGGGGGAACCTCAGGGGCATTACAGGGTGAGCAGACAACAGCTTCTGCATTTTAAACTCCCTCATGCTTTCTCTTTTCCTAGGGCAATGCAACATTCTCCTTCTTTCAAACAGTCCTTTTTGCATAGTTTCACTGTTTCTTGTCAGGTATGAAAATGTTCCACGCTGCCTATAAAAGCTTTAGAAGATTTAAAAATAAATTGTGGCCCAGGCTGACTGCCAAGATAACTGTGTGTGGAATAGATTCACACTTTGGGTCACAGTGAAGAGTGGAAGGTGCTTTTCCTCCTGCGTGGGAAATTCGTGCCAATTTGTATGTAACACTGGAGCTTTAAATATTTATCTGTGCATACTAATGTCCCAGAATTTGCCAGCCCTCAGAGGGAGGATACAGCATGTCCTCTCTGATGTGTCAGGTGCAGGTGATAATCTGGAGAGGATAGCAAGTGGCTGGGAACAAGTGTTGCACAACGTGATGATTCTCCCTGTGAATTGTACACAAATGTACACAAATCAGCCTGACTTTGTGAGAAATGAGCTGGCTACAAGCTCTGCTATCCTGCCTGGGTTTGGCATCAGGGAACATCTGGAGCTTTTCTCTCCAGAGGTTCCTGCACAGGCAGTGCTTCCCACAAGCCTGGACTCACAAAATGTGAGTCCCCCCCACAAACTGTCCCAAGCTACTGAATCCTGCCTCCCCATCTGCCTTTGTCCTGGCAAGGGTTTAGTTATTCCACACAAACTTGAACAGCACTGTTGCATCTGTATCCTCTCTATGGACCCAGACCTAGACCTCTTTTTCTTTTTTTTTTTTTTTTTTGCATCATTTCCTTACCTATATAACATTTCCCTTCCTTAGAGAATAGGAGGAGAATAATTGTATGCTAAAGATAGAGGTAAAAGCCTGTCAGAATTAAGTACTAGCCAGCACACAGCTCCTGGTATTAGCTATTATATTAGCTGAATCCACAGGGTTGATATAGGAGAAAACAGTGATGGGAGCAGAAATTTATTACTTTAGTGGAGTGGGAGAGGCATTATCAGGCTGCACAGTTGTATGCTCTAAAAGTACAGTCTCTGCAGTTAATTGTACTCCAGATAAATCTGGTAGGAAAAGATGAATAGTGCTGTTTACTTTTTAATTCAGTCTCCTGGGATGCTAGACTTCATTTGAAAGCCTCCAAATTCAACATATCTAATGGCAATGGCTTTGAAGTACTTTGTTGCTACTGTCATGTGTTTTGAAAAATATATAGAGAAGAAAATATCAAAAGTCATCATTTTTATCAATGAATACAAGTTAACAAAAACATTCTTCATGTTAGTGCCCAGACCGTAAGTGCTTTGCTCTCTATGTCAGGGTCAGAGGAGGAAAGAGAATAATTAAATATTACTTTCTCTGAAAATACTCATCTCTGTTTTCAACTTTGCCATTGCTACAAGTCACGTGTATGTTTGAGCTTCCATTTGAATGATTTTTCAGGCAGTGAAGAGAAAAGACAATGTTTTCTGCTGTATAAATTGCTCTGATATCAAATTAAAATCTTCATGACAGGTGTCATTATGCAGGAGGACTTTCAGGGTAGGTGAAGCAAAGAGTTCCTCTTTATATTATAATTTTCTAGCTTGTGGAACAACCTGTGCCTGACACCTTGATTTGTTGAGCTTCACCACTTTCATTCTTCTTCTATTTTTTTTTTATTAATACAGTTGACTAGAAGTTATTTGTGCTAAGGGACCATTCTTACTGCTTTTACTTTGTCATTTTACTCCTGCTGTTGTGCTCAGATACCAGTGACATGTGCTACAACCACCTGCATGTGGAACTACCTGCAACCCAGGCATCATTCTTCCCACACACCACAACAAACTCCTTACGTTCCAACCTAGATGACATTTATTGCACGTGGAAAATAACAGCAAAGCATAAAATAAATATGGGATAGTCAAAGCTATCTGTTAAGAACTGGGCTTCTTATTCTTTTAGGTGACTTTGAAAATCATGACACCCATGAGACAGAGAACATTGTGACTTCCTCTGCCACAACATTCCCTTGAACACAAATGCAGAATATTTACTGAATGGAGCACACATATCCCCAAGTGATCAATCTTCCCTTTGCTCCCACAGCTAGGAACAGCAGGAACTGTAATTTGAAACATCCTAATCTTCATGTGAACTTGCCATGAAAAGATGATGGATCTACACCACAGTGGCCTTTAGGAATATTTATTCTTCATTTAAACCAATGAATCCAGGTTGGGATTGTTCACAAGGCACCTGAACCTGGAGTCCAAATGGCAGTGGCATCTGGGAGAGGCAGGATTTGGCAGAGCTGAGCCTTTGCAGGGTGTGCTGAGCGTGGAGCAGCAGCAGGCTGCAGTGTGGGAGGCACGGGCAGCCCTGCAGCAGAGCTGAGCACACCCTGGGCTGCAGCTGGGGATGCTCTGGGAGCCTGACATGCTCTCCATGATGGGGCTGACAGCTGGGCTGAGGTCAGCCACTCCTCAAGGGTGAAGTGCAGGGCTTGCATCTGTCCTGCTGTGCCTCAGGGGCTGGGCTCTGTGTGCACAAATGTGCTGGGACACAAGTTTTGGTAAAACACCAGCACATAAACACCAGGCTTCACATCACTGGGTGATTTCAGGGTAGGGAATTGGTAACTTGGAATTTTTTCAGTTCAGCAACCTGATTTTTCAGCAATTAATTGGGAAATGCCAGATGGGGATTTATTTAACCTAATTTTAGATATCCATCAGAGTAAGTCATGAATCAATTCAATAGACATGAGAGAGAGGGACAGGCATGACCACATCTTACAGCATGAAGCATCCTGCAGGCTGCCTAAAGTGAGGTGATATGAATTCCTGTTTTCATATACACACAATATACTGAAATATTTTAAAGAGTGATTAGGCAAAATTGAACTCCAAGGAAAGCCTGCATTGTACCATAACTGGAAGGGAACACAAATGCATTGGCTATGCACCTTCAGTCACCCTTCAAAAATGGGAGCCTTGAGTATCAAGCAGCCTCCCAGTACTTACTCTGACCTGTGAGGAGATGAAGGCAGTATTAAGCTCTGTGCAGACAAGGCTTTGCATTTCTGGAGAGCTGTAAATTAGCTCTGAACCCGTTGCCACGCTGACACCTGTTCTGTGTGTTGCTATCTCATTATTTGTTTAATTTCATAGTGTCAGGCCTACGCTCCGTGCTGCATATTCCCGACTCAAAACATTAGTCTCTAATTGAAAAACCATTACTGCATATAAAGTTACAATAATCACAGAAGCTTTAATTAGTTGAGCAAATGAATAGCAAGTAATCGAACTTACCCAACAGACTCTTCCCTCTACTTAGCTTTTGAATTCTATTCATTTCATTCTGGCAAGGAAGACCTGAAATATAATGTATAAGAATCAGTTTCCAGATGGCACGGGACAGGCTCTGTAATGACTGGCTTCACTGCTGACATGAAATGTGGGCTACTGTACACCTGGGACTGAGAGAAGCCCATATGCTGGTACTGTACTGCAAAACAAATTTATGTCATTAGCTCCACTAATTAAAAAAAAAAAAAGAAAAAAAGGCAACACACTGCAGTTGAGAGTAGTGCTTGGGGGCTATTTTAATTGTTAAACCATTCTACCTCTCTTTTCACCAAACTGACATCATGCCAGCTTCCTGATTTATGACTCGTTAATTGGCTGAATTCTGCGTTAACAAAAGAGTAAATCCTTGAGCTTTCTGTCAGCAATAGAGCTTATTTCTAGACTGTGTGCAGTGACACTTACTACTTTATTTGCTCTAATGACCAAGGGATGTTAATATAGTTCATCTATGACAATAAACATGGTTCCAGAATGCCCTTCACACTGGTGCTGAGCAAAACACACCTGCCTGCCAATGAGCAAACTCTACAGGCAGGCCCTGAGACACAGGGAGAGCCAAAGAGCTCCTCCTGGTATGGCCCAGCTCACCTCCTGGCTTCTGGAAGCAGTAGCACCACTCGTTGTTGGAAAGCTTCCCGTCCTTGAAGGAGTCGCAGGAGTTGAAGAGCGGTTTGACACACGGCTCGTACTTGTCCAGGTAAATGGCACTGATCTCCGAGGGGTCCAGCAGCAGGTCATAGTTCATGTCAAGCTTGTTGAACATCCAGCCTAAGGAATCCTTACAGATTGGTAGGATGCTGGTGTCAAATCCTGTAAGGAGACAGGCAAATATTCCCCAGCTGAACCCCAGCATGACCCGAGCACAGGAACCACTCTAAGGTGAAGCCCTGCCAACTTTTGTTTTTGTGGCTGGACTCTGAACACTGAGCTGACTTGCCCAAAACAGAACAAAATCCTGCAACTGAGCTGACTGTGTAAAGCTTAAACGCAAGCACAGCTACAAACCAGAGCACTACTCACACTCTGTGGGAGCTCTGGAGTAGAGAGGGCTGAGGTTCAGAACTGATTTCTGTAATTTAAAGTTATCTGTACTCAAAAAATTCTTGCTTTTTTATTTTCTTCAGTCCTCAGACCAGTCTTGGTCTGGTTCCAGGAAACTGAAATGTGATGAGAAAAGGCTGCATCCACCATATTTTCAACCTAGACTGTATCTGAATGCAATTTAAATCCTGTTTCCTAGACTCGTTTCTAGTTGCCTGATCACATTCTTTCCTGCTGTGCTCTCACCTTCTACCTCTCATCCTTGCTTTTCACTTTTCAAAGGCCTGTCTGTGGTTTGCGACAACAAACTGCTTTGATCTGGACTGTGAGCTGTCTGGGGGAGAGAAGAGGTGAAGTGTCTCTGTTCCTCACATCACCCTGAGGGAGGGCACAGCCTCAGCTGGAGCTGCCCACGCTCTCGTATGCTGTACCAGCACCTTCCTGCAGCAACACAGGATTCTGCTTCTCCAGCGCTTTGGAAAGCATCACCATCATTCATTTTAATAGCCCAGATTCTTCAAAGACTGCTGCAACAGCAGTGGTTATCACAGAAAGCCCAAGTCATGCATATAGATACCCACTGTGTATATGAGAGACACGTTCCAGTATCCTGCAGTCTCCAGAAAAACAGTGGTGTGGGGCACTATAAATCCACTCTGTCGTGGTATTTTTTCAATGCTTAAACTAAATTCCAAGTTATCTACAATGTAAGGAAGTATATTTGTAATACAGAGATAATAAATCTGATAACAAGGGTATTGGTTTCAACTCAGAAACATGAAATCCATTGGTTGGGGATTTGCAGGGACAGAGGGCTCCTGACACCCTGGGCCTCTGCTGCTCACACTGCTCCAGCTGGGAGCAATAACCTGCCTGTGCACTCTCACTCTGCTTTGGGCCATGTAGAGAAGCCTGATGAGCTTTTTCCTTCAGCTGCAACTTTCACTGAAAGAGGCTAAGCTTAGCTTTGTTTGCTGTACGTGTTCCTTTCAGGATGCTGCTTTGTTGAAGTGAAAGCTGAGATGTTGCTGGAATCATGCTGACAGTTTGCCCAAGCTCTGCACCCTACTTGCTATTTTAGGCATGAATCCAAAGGAGAGCAGGGCTTTTTGCTGGAAGCTGTGGCTTTTGTATGCAGCTGTGGCTGAAGGTTGTCAGTGACACAGAGGGACAATCAGAAGGGTTAACTAATGGGAAGGTTTGTGTCATTCATAATACATGTTTCTCTAAAGAAGGAAGAAGGTAAAGCCATTTCCTCAGGGCTAGAGCAGCTCAGAAAGGGAAGAGAGAAATCATGCTGAACATTTCATCACATTTTTATGCTGTTATCTCCCATAACATTATCTAATCATGTTTGAGCACAGTGAAAAAGGACAAGGCTGTGTGAATAGATGTAGGGGGAGCTGCTTGCCTTGCTGAAGCAATTAGAAATATTGACTTCAATTATTTAAGCCATCTGAAGAAGGCAAGCAGGATTTGGTCACTGTGCAATCTTTTGTCAAGTGAAAGGATTTAAGATTCCTCACCTTTGCCTTTACAAAGCAACAGGAGCAGGGCACCCAGTCCTGCCCTGTGCATGTGTTTGGTGCCAGATTCCCCAACCCAGGGCAGGTTAAAAGTAGTCAAACAGGCAGGGGTGGATCATTCAACTGCAGGGTGGAGCTGGAATCAGCTCCAGCTATCCCAGTTTACCAGTTTTCAGGAGAAAAAGAGTTAGTTTCCAGTGTCTGCCCTCTTTCTGCACAGATGCTCTCTCTGACAATGGATTTTACATGCTGTGGTGGCACTTACTGCTACAAAAGATGAGCAACTGCAAGGTGTGCTGTATCATCAGTTGAGTATGGTATGTGTTGCTCAGCCCTGGTGGTTTCTAAAGTCATCTCTTAACTGGCAGGGACCAAAGCAGGGAGATCTGGAATGAACTTGTCCCTGACAGTGCCTGTAGATTATTTCTGAGTCTTGTTGTCCTCTCTGTTGGTAAATCCCCACCTGTGTGTGCACTGGGGATACACCACCAGCCTGCCCTCAGCACAGACCTGTCTGAGCAAATCACCAGCAGTGACTGCAGGGAGCACAAAGCTGCTCTGTGACACACCATCAGGGCTGGATGGGAGATACAGCTGGGAAAGGTCACTCAAGAAGACAGTTAATTACATTAATTGAAGAGGTTTTGATTGTAATTTCTTATAAACAAGGGAGCTTTCACTGTTGTGACCTAAGTTCCAGATTAGATTTATTAAGAGGCTGGTTTACAAAACAGTGCTGGATTATCAGACAATGTGGCCTGGAAGTCCTGAAATATTGAAGAGGTAGGTGTGACATAAAGTCCTTATCTAGGTGGTTATTATCAGTGGAAAACTAATTCTGTAAATGTCCCCCACTATGTCGTTGAAAGTATATAGCAACTCCACTTCATACTGTGTCCTGATAAAAGGTGCTGCCCATAAATGGCATCTGCAGCCCAAACCCAACAACCCTGGGTGCTCTCAGCACCCAGCACCAGGAGTGAAAGCCAAATGTCCCCTAAATGCTCAGCACAGCCTCTGATCCATGGCACGACCAGGGCAGCTGATGGAAATGGCTTTTGGAGCTCACTTACCTTCATGGGAGGTCACTGTGCCTGGTGAGGCCAAGTGATATTGACTGAATTAAATTCTTTTTAGACTCTCTTGATATACTTATCCATAAATATGAAGCAAATTTCTGGATGAAACAAACCACATACTATAATTCTGTGAATAATTCCGTGCCTGATTAACAGGCTGGATTTCCAGCACAACAGACCCAGAATAAGCAACCTCAGTGAGAATTCTGCATTTTCTGCTCATCAGCTCAGTGCTGCAGTGCTTTTGGTGGGAAGCAGGAGGATGGTGCAGGCTCCACATCCCTCTTGGCTCCTTGGCAGAGGCTGCCCACACAGATGCCAACTAATGTCAGCTGAGGTGGTGGCTGCTCTCATTTGGACACCTGCTCACAAGGACCTGGACTAAGACCATCTTGTCCCTCTTTTCAACTGACAGCTGTTCAGCATCCTGACAACTTTCATTCACTACAGAGCTGGAAAGAAATCAAGCTGGTGACCTACATGTAGAAGTCTCTCATCTCATTAACACATAAAATGCTCCACCTCCTCTGAATGAAAATGGAATTAAATTTAAAAAAGTCTTTAGGTGAAAATCCTTATTAAAAATAAACACACCTTCTGGCAAGAAAGAATTATTTCCCCCTTCAAGAGTTGACTTATATGAGCCATTTTTATTTTATTAAAGTATACTACAATCAAATTAACAGGGGTATAATTAACCTAATTTCCCCCATCACTTAAAATAAAAGGAGAAGAAGAAATATTCCCCAGAAAAAAATCCTTTATATTGCATAGATCTCGAGTAAAAGAAAAACAACACCCACTTCAACCAGGGAGACTATCTGGATACAATATGGGGATGTTATGAATTATCAACAGGCTCAAGAGCAATTTGAATCTGATCTTGCTAGCTAATTAGTTTTATTATTTCCCTATGTCAAAACATGTCCCTCAGTTTCTTACATCATTTATTGAGGAGATTTTAATTGCACAAAGCTTTCAGAAGACAAAGTACCTGGCCCACAGTGCTTTGCTGGGATCAGAGAGCTCAGGGAAGGAAGGTTTGAAATCTAAACACAATGATCTTCCTCCTCCTTTTCCTTTCAAGAGACTTGCAAAGAAAATAAAAAAGAGTGTACTTTTTATTCCTTCACCTGGGGGTGAACATAATACACTCAAAATGCTTATTTACACTCACACTAACATCTTGAAAAATTAATGTAGCATAGAGAAATCTCTGCTGGAAAACCTTCTCTGGACAGCTGATGTGTCCGAGGCATTGGAGTCATGGCATCCCACCATCTGCTCCTTCTACTGCCACGGGGGCACATCCAAAATGGATTATTTGAGGATGTTCTTGCCTTTTCAAACCCTGCAGGCACAACCACACCAGCTCAGTTTAATGAAGGGAAGTGTGTGGTGAGGAGGGCTGAGCCATAAAAAAGGGCAATGTGTACATCAGAGTGTGGGTGTCCTGTTTGCCAGGATTCACAGACATCCTTTTCTACAGCTTGGGTGTGTGAACTTTGCTTTGAATTCTGAGCCCTGTTTAAGGTGTCTTTCATTTTTACAAATGTTTGAAGTTGGAGAGGGCCAAATACTGCTGTCCTCACCCTGTGTGTATTTTCAGTGCCACCAGGGAGAATGTGAGCTGCAGAATTTGGCACATGCAGATTAATTCATGAATTCTGTTGCAAAACCTCAAAAAGAAAAACAAGCCCAAGTTTTGTGGCATTCAAAAATGGCTTAGGCATCTAAACTAATTTCTTTCTTTTTTTTTAAATTGATATAGAAGAAAATAAGAAAATGTAGAAAATGTGCCAAACTAAGTCAACAGTCTAAAAACGAACTTTGTTGAGATCAAGTGTTTAAAATCATCAGGCAGCCTTTCAAATAAAAGCTGCCAGGAATCAAACTAAACTAAAAAGAGATAACAACTCCTCTGTGAATCAGAGCAAACACTGCAGAATTACCAGGAATGTTTTTCTCACTGAAATTGCTTAAGGAAAAAAAACCCCAAAAACAACTACTCAACACCTTTAGGATTTGGTCTCTGGCAAGGTCACCATGAGGATGTCATGAATCATCTGCACGAAAACATCCTTTTGACAATCTGATAAAATGAGATTTCCTATGATTCTGGGCCTAAAGGACTTCAAATAAAGTTTAAAGCCTCTAAGGCTTTCTGTCATGGGGTTTGAAATGAATTCACATCTGGAAGCCATGATTAGCTGTACATCCAGTTGCTTTTTGCACTGTGGTTCAGATCCTCTGCATGAGAATATCCTTTTTTTTGGAGCCCTGTTTCAGAAATAAGTAGGACATACAATTTTAAAGACTCTGACTTTGTAGTAAATACTGTGCAAAATAAGGGACATATGAAAAAAATCATTTACACAGAACAGGACTTGTTTCAGCACAGAGTTTTAAGATGTGTGGTGGAATTACTGGGTGTGTCTGTAGTTTTGAGCAATACAGCCCATGGTATATTCTCTTTAGGAAGAGGCAATCTGCTGCTACCCCAGCTCAGATGTAGCAAAAAATTGGGGCTGTGGAGACCTGGACCAACACAAAATGCTCACCCTGATGTTTTCTGGGTCTGCTCTGGTGCCCCTGTAGCCTCTGTGGTGTCACTCTACAGGGACACCAGGAGAAAAAAGCCATAAAAGCAGCAGCTGCTGGACCCTTCCAATCCTGGGTTTGGACCTGGCTTTAGACAGCTCACCCCAGAGAAGCAGTGAAGTGAAGTGAAGCACACACCAAGATAAAACTTGTGCATCCTGCTTTGCAGCCCAAGGGCCCACGTGTTTTGGGACACTGTTTAAAAGAATTAATGAGTCCTTACAGAAAGGGAATTTGCATCTGCTCTCTGATGAGCATGACCTCTTTTAATGCTGTTATCTGAAACTTTCTCCTCCCTAGTGGCTAAATGACATCAAAATCAGTCATGTTGGCTTAACCCACAGAGAGTAAATGTCCTCTAGACTGTTCATCTGCATCCTTTCTTAAAAAAAAAAAAAGCATCAAAGAAGGCAAAGATGGTGTTAATAAACACCTAGGACACAATGGGCTCCAGCATTTTTCACCATTTAACACTTCTAGCTCCACAGCTCAGATGTGGATGTTTTAATTGTCCTTGGCCTTACATAAACTGTTAGCAGAAAATTTCAAAGTAAAATGTGAGTTTTTTCCAACATTGGCATAACGTTCCCTATGCTTGTATGCCATATTTTCATCTTATGCCACTGACATGTGTCAGAAAATGCCTGGTCACAAAACTGGTGTAAGCAGAGACCAGAGTCCAATCCCAAGAAACTATTTGGATGCAGCCACGTTGAGTTGGAGGGTGATGGAATTTAACTATACAGACAGAAACTACACCATAATAATTAACCCCAGCTCTTGAGAGAACTCCCTGAGCAGTTTCAGTTCTCATACAGAAGTGTTCTCCAGGGCCTTCAGACACTTATTTGCCTGATTAACTTGTGAAGGTCTCTCTGTCTCTGACTGCCAGTTTCTAGAGCAGAGAGAGGGGACAGAAGGACTGCAGCTGCTTCAGAAAACAGCCTTTATTTGCAGGATAAGGTCTCAGGTACCTGCTTATTCACTGGCACCTGCCTGACAGGATGCTGCAGCACCACCAGCAGTGCTCAGTTCAATTCTCTCAGGCTGGGAAGCTCCTCCAACACCCAGTTCAAGGGGAAAGGGTTTCTTACTGCCTTGAGCTGTGTCCGAGCTCGTGGGTTTGATGACACGATTGGCATCCTCGTGCAAGGCTCCAAACCAGTCCTTCAGCCTCGAGGCCAGGCTCCTCAGCTCCTTGTCTGTGCAAGCTAGGAGAGAACAAAGCAGCAGCTGAGTCAGGGCCACCAGGGAAAAGCCTCTCCCCAGAGAGTCCATTAGAAAAATTGTGTTTATGGCTGTAAAGTTCTCCTCATTAAGAGCTCTGAAGGTCAGGGAAAAGGATGCAAGATAAAAAGAAAATGTAAGTCATGCTGAATTTTAAGTTGTACTCAAGTACTTGCTTGGAAGCTGACACGAGTGGTGATGGAAGAAGTGCCATGCAGAGCTCCCTGCCAGTTGGCAATTAGAGCTATGTGACTATTTAACTTAAATGTTTTCACCTTTTAAGATTTCAGAGAAAAATATCAGTCAAACAGATGGGGAGGAGGGACATCCTTGCCTAGACATGCTACTCGAAAAAGATGCTAGGGATAATTTATAACCACATTTGGCTTTGTATAAGGCTATTATCACAGTAATAGAAAATATATATACTTATTTATATACAGAAAAAATTGTTATGTTGCTTTAGTTCTACTGCAAGTGAGACTCTACCACCTCTGAAGGCTGTCAATTCCATTTTGTTATCTAGGTAAAACAGTTATTTTCTTATAAATTTTACTGAGAAGTATCTAATTTTCCCAGAAATTTCTGCCAAGAGATTAATGTTCAGCTGAAGCAAATATTTTTAGAGAAGAAAGCTGCATTACCCATGAGTTTCTGTCAAAAAAATATTCTTATTTCTGTATCATGTTTAGTGCTTAAAATTGACACGCTCAGGCAATTTTATTATTCCTACTGTGCACTCATTCTACATTTTAAATGACATTTCTTGAAATACAGAGCAAGACTTTATGCCATAGAGGCAGACATCCTTCACAGTCACAATAAGTCTTCTCCATCTCACTGCACATTATAATATCCCTCCTTCCACCTTATTGAAGAAAATTGAGTTCCACAGCTCTCCCAAGTTTAACTCACTGCTGCAATGACAAGGAACTTGCTGATATGTGACAGCTGTTCTGAGGATTTGTTTGTTCTCACACTTTAGTTTGGGACAGGAATAACTCTGAAGTTAAAAATAGAAATTATAGTCTTTTCTAAATTTCAGGGGGAGAAAAAGAAAGATTTTCCCATTTTTTTCTGTAACACTGAAAGGGTTTGCTAAATTTTCCTATGAAAGATAAAGATATGAAGATCAATATCCCTCTAAAGCTGAGTTCAGGTAAGGAAAAATCAGGTGTTAAACAAAAAATCCCATCAATGTAAAATAAATGGAACACAACAGAATACTAATTGTAAAGTGGCCAACCTTGCTGAAAAGGCTACTACTTTATTTTCTCACTTGAATTAACATCACATTTTACTCATGGTAAACAATCTTATCTTTCCAAGTTGGGTGAAAAAAAAGAGAATTACTTCATCCAAGAAATGAATAATATAGTTTTATTGTGCAAACCTGATACTTATTAAATAATCATGGTGGCACATGGAGGCCCAGGCTGGAACTCTGGACTACAAAAATCCATTCTTGTGCCTTCTGGACAGGTCCACTGAGCTCCACAGACAGTCAAGGCCCAGGAAAAAGAATAATAAAGAAAATACCTTCCAGAGCCATGTTCCTGGTTCAGACTTGTGTACTTCCAAACACAAAGCCAACCCCAGACACCCCAGCAACCCAAATTAAGCCAAATACTTTGAGGGACACTGGATTTGCTTCCGAACTTCCCCTCTATGGAGGGCAGGAACAAGGAGCACCCACACCCTGTCCCCAGCCTCAGCACCCTGCAGGATTCCCTCCCCAGGGCCAAATAAAGTCTCTAAAATAAACTCACCAAGTGGGTATTTGGTGTAAACTGCATTGACTGGGGTAATTGGAATCCATGCTTTTAAATTGCAATACAAACCAGGACTGAATGCACAGCATAGGTGGGACAGAAGTAATTAATGAATGGTAAACAGAAGTAATTAATGGCAAATCAGACTTGGAACGACTTGTCTCTATAATTGAGCCAATCAAACATGTCAGGGTCTGTAAAATGCCATTTCTAATGAAGCCATTACAGTTTTTCCATGTTTGTAACTTCAGCCATGTTGAGAAACAGCTTTTTTGAGGGCAGTGTTTGAGAGGGAACCCTGGGTGAATTTATTGCTTTTGTTTTGCTGACCACAAACCCTGCAGTTTTCCTTTGGAATTTGATCTGAGGCATGATTGACAGCATGCCCAGAACTGGAGTCTTCTGCATTCTGGATAGATTTGCTGTGAATAAATGAGATATTCCTTGAGTATGCTGCTTAAGGATGATTCCACAGTGAGTATGAGGTTGAGGTTCTCTCTTAGGACTGCAGTCTTTCTTCACTAGAATTAATACTGTTTCATGAGTCAAACAGCAGCCAACTTTGCTATTAATATGGAGTGAATAATAAATTTCTGGACAAGACTTCAAAAATTTAATGCAAAGTTCAGTTAAATTTCTATTCAAGTATTTAATGCCCTCAATCTTACTTTCTCCTGCACATTAAAATAGAGGAAGCATTCTTTTATTTTACATTTCTTGTATTAAATTTTATTTTAATGCTGCCATGCCTGGTTACAAATATCCTGCCTTTCTACCCAATGGAACTGCTTTCCATTTTATTTATTTCATTTGAATTTCATTTCATATTAATTTATTTCATTATCAGAGGCATATAATAATTTTGTATTTTTTTTGGTTTGGGGCACATTTGGGACAGGAGTTTCATACAAACAAAATCAGTGCTCTGGCATCTAGGAACCAGAGTACTCAATGTTTTATTTCTGGTGGTAAGGCCCATTAGTTATATATCAAACAATTAGCTTGGAGGAGCCCCTCATCTGAGATCCTTACATATAAATTTACATTAGTAGAAGTTATAAAGCATTTTAAAAAACCCTCTTCATGAAAAATGCAGTGCAAATGTACCTCTTCACTATGAATAGAAGTTTCAAGTCACATTTCTCAGATAAGAAGAACAGGGCTGTAGGAGGAATGGATGTGATAATGGGTCTCTTGCTATTTGAAGATTTATAAGGAGAGAACACCGGGGTTGCAAACAATATGGATATTGACATGACTAGAAGCACTGATTTAAAAATCCAGGCTGAAGAGAATCACCAAGGGAGGAGACTCTGCACAGCCCCTCTCTCACAACTGGAACCTGTCCAGTCAACTGTCAACAACCATTTAAAGCTCTGGTGCTGTGAAACAGACCCAAGTGCACACATATGTAAACAGGCATTTTCACTGGTGTGTGTCTTCTCTGAGATAAGAGACCTGGGCTTCAATTCACATCCTGCACCTCTTAAAGTGAAAACAACCCACACTTCTTTACCCTTGCTATTTTACTGATGTCAACTGCTTTACAGCCATCTGATATCAGCCCCTGTGTAACATTAATTCTGGGATCCTCCCCTGCTGATGGCTGTGATGGTCTGCTCAGAGCCCATGGATTTCCTGAGAGCAGCAGGCTGGGATGGGGAGGGAGGCTGGGTGAGAGCAGGGTAAGAGCTGGGTAAGGGCTGGGTAAGAGCTGGGTAAGGGCTGAGTAAGAGCTGAGTAATAGCTGGGCAAGAGCTGAGTAATAGCTGGGCAAGAGCTGGGCAAGAGCTGGGTAAGAGCTGGGTAAGAGCTGAGTAATAGCTGGGCAAAAGCTGGGTAAGAGCTGGGTAAGGACTGGGTAAGAGCTGCGTAAGGGCTGGGTAAGAGCTGAGCAAGAGCTGGGTAAGAGCAGGGTAAGAGCTGGGCAAGAGCTGGGTAAGAGGTGGGTAAGAGCAGGGTAAGGGCTGGGTAAGAGCTGGGTAAGAGGTGAGTAAGGGTTGGATAAGGGCTGGGTAAGAGCTGGGTAAGAGGTGGGTAAGAGCAGGGTAAGGGCTGGGTAAGAGCTGGGTAAGATCAGGGTAAGGGCTGCGTAAGAGCTGGGTAAGGGCTGAGTAAGGGCTGGGTAAGAGCAGGGTAAGAGCTGGGTAAGAGCAGGGTAAGAGCTGGGTAAGAGCAGGGTAAGAGCAGGGTAAGGGCTGGGTAAGAGCAGGGTAATAGCTGAGTAACAGCTGAGTAAGGGCTGGGTAAGAGCCACCTCCCAGCCCGACCCCAGAGCACAGTCCCTGCCCCTGGGGTGGCACTGGGACCTGGAGCAGGGCCAGCATCTGCCCCTTCTCTGAGTCTCAGCAATGAGAATGCAGGGCAGGATATGAGAGCTGCTGGACCCAACAACATCCTCACATCTGCATCTGCTGATGTGACAAATTATCCTGCAGAAAGTGATTTATTAACAAGAACCCAAAGTGCAGATTTATTCCCGAGGGTGAAGCACTTGGTCCAGCAGTTATTTATTCCTCACAAACTGAAAGCATTGTTGCTAAATACCTATTTTCACCAAGCAGAAAGCATTAATCTGATCTAATGGAAAGCCATTAGCATGCTGCAAAGGCTCAGGCTTTTATGGGCCTGCTTTTGTTATGGACTTTTGCAGTTCTACAGATGCTAATCTATAAACATTGGTAGTGAAAATTAGCAGTATAATATTTAATTTCACTCTTTCAGATAGGGACTTTCAATAGTACTTAGTGATAGAAATCAACATTAAAACTGAACTTACCTGTAGATGTGTAAGATTAAATCAATACTGAATCACATCCCATTTCTACTCCAGCCTAGCAAAGCAATATTGTAAAATCTCCATCCACTAACAACATAAAAACCCCCAAACCTCACAACTCCTACTGCAGTGAATTCTAAACAAAACTTAATACTTAGGAAGCACATTCCTGCAGGATCATATTAGTGTCTCACCTGCTGCTGGAATATTCTGGCTAACAAGAAGTCCAAGTTACAGTGGTATGTTATACTACATCCCAACAAGCAAAGTATGCAACCAGATTCACAGAATGTGTACAAAAGGTTTTGTGTCATTTGACTTTCCTGGCTTCTCTCTGGCATCTGTCTGCAGCCTTCTGACTCCTACTGTTCTTATTCTAATAACAATTCTTACAAATAGTACTACCAAGTACTTGCAGAGTAATATTCCTACCAATTCCTACTCCTACCATTTACTTGTGGAAAGACATTGTTTGGGTTCATATTATTGTTATATAATACTAACTATTCTCTTAGGTAGAGATTGAGGAGCCCTGAATGCCAGAGGGATGCACCCCTGAGAGGTGGAACAGCTTCAACTGTTTCTGTACTGTAGAAGGAAAGAAACTGCAAATGCAGAGAAATAACAAAAAAGAAAAAAAAGTTGGAGGTTTAAAAAATGCATATTTAGTAGTTTAGTGAGGTTAGTGTTCTTCCCATGCAAGTTAAATCTTCAGCTTGGGGACATGCCACTTCTTTTTAATAACCTGCTTAAGGATGCAAATGTGCTGCATGGAGCAGAATCAACGGGCTGTGGTTGAGGTGACCAGCCACAAAACATAAATAAGAAACAGAAACCTTTGCAAGAGAGCCCATGGACTGAGATGCCTTTTATTCCTTAACCACCAAGAGTTAGTGGATGCATTATTGGAGTCCAGCCCTGCTGCTGCCTGGCTCACCAGCAGAAAGCAGCTCTGCTGGTAGCACATGTGAGTGTAACAAACTCTCCAGTCATTTATCCTGTGAGCCTGGAGGACAAGTCCATTTAGCTTTGATTAAAATGTGATATAGCACAAACCTAAATGACATTGCCCAATAGTGATATATTCATCCACTTAGAAGTAGGACAGGCATTATTTCAGCAATTCAGAAGGGAAAAAACTCTCATTTTTTGCATTTTTGAAGATTAACTCAACAAAATTATATAGTAAAACATATTTGAAAACAATGTGGCAACACTCCTTAAAAAAGTTTGACATAAATGTACCTTAGCATGGAGGTTGACAGGAGATATTTTCTTCTAAGTACTAATTTGTATATTATCTTTGAGTTTTGCATTCTTTGTAAAAAGAAAATTTTAACCACGCTTTCTCTGACAAACATCATTACATTTTCTTGTAGATAAGTCAGGATCTTATTTCACCCTGCTAGAATTGTGTCCACACGTGTGTGGATTATTAAAACAGGCAGTTAAAAAAATTGTAGCATCTTTTGGGCTAAGAGGGTGGGTCTGCCCCCAAAAATGGAGAATAGTGCTCTGGTGCTGCAGGAGCTGCTTTGAAAGTAAGCATCAAGATAAATTCAGGGCTGTGCTAACCTCCCACTTCCAATCCAGCTCCACACAGATGCATATAAACATACACACATCTGTGTGACTTGCAGATGACTCCCAAGTGTTTTATATGTGATATTTGGGTGATGCAACTCTGGCAATAATGGCCTCCACAAATATTTCACTGTTCGTGGTTGGAAGGAGTAATGCTCTAATTTGCTCTTTTCATTGAGGCCTCAGGCAACTTCTTATAACAATAAAAAATGAAGTATTATGCCAATAATTTTATGAAGTAGAAAGGAATGGATTGTTTGCTGTTACTATAGGGAAAGGTTGTGCATTCCAAACATGCCTTGCTAGTCCAATCAATGAACAGCTCACCTGTAAAACTGCTCCTGTGGTCACTCACACTTCACCACAGAGCTCTACATGGATGTATTTGTCTCACTGCATTTTTGGCACTCATGGCTATTCTTCCACAGGGTGACACCTATGCTGATAACCACCTCTGATCCTCCTGTCACTTGCTTTGCCTTGGCTTACTTATATATACAGCAGCAGATGCCAAGATCCTGCAGTTCAGACTTTGAGATGATTACAGGAGCAGCTGAGTTATTGGGAAGATGAAATAGGCTTTGATCTGGAGCTCCTTTTAAAAGGCACATTTAAAACACAAAGCTCTGCAAGAACTCTGTGAACCAAGATTGAGAGCTACAAAGCTCCCTCAGCACTGGAGGCAAAGTGTACATCTGCTTTCCTAGTGCTTACTGCTACTTCCTTTTGTGCTCACATTAATTGTGGAAACCCTGGGAAGTGCATCTTTGCCAGGTGAATAAGAAGCCTGGAGTTTTATTTTAAATACATCCAAACTATAATGACGGTGGGGGACTTTCAGAGCCAAGCAGGAAGCTGGTGGGAGTAACGTCCCTTGTGACATTCTGGCCATGTCAGGTACTATTTTAAAATGTTATCTCCTGCATGGTTCTCAGCCTCCCAAAAATCATTTGCCAGCTCACTCTAATGCCTTCATTCAATTTTGTCATAACACCTGAAAGGTGGAATAAGAGTTACATCAACTGAAAACTAAAGAAAGCAAATAAAAATGTCTGACTGAATGGACTTTTCCAACAGTTCATGCAGCACTCTGGATAAAAAAAGGCTTTATAGAGTCATCATGTCCCTTCTTGCCTTCCTTCTTCCCTCCCTCTCTGTTTTTCACGCTATCTGAACAGCTGTCCCCAGCAGATCTCAGAGCACAGGCTGCAGCTGGCTGTAGCCATGGCCTGTCCAGCACTGGCCAGTCTTTGCAAGAGGGTTGAGTTCTCAGAAAAACTGACCACTGCTCTGAGATTAAAGCAGTGTTCAAAGTAAACACACAGCTCACAGCCCGTGGGAGGTTTTCACAGATCCTTGACTTCACTGCTGACAGCTCAGCAGATATTGCACTCCAAGGCATTGCGAATAACAAATCAGCAAAGCTGGAAGAATAATTAAGAGTAGAAACAAACTCACTGTGGTTAAAATGAAGGAATTGTGGGACAGTTGCTTTTAGACAAAGAGGCTACCACAGAGTGTATATTTGGGCTTTAAATGGAATTGTTTCCCACAGACCTTCCAAAGCCACAGCTGAAAATGTTGGAGACAACCTGCTGAACTTCACATCCAGGAGGTTGTTTTGCTTCACTGGCTGAACAAAGAGAAATTTTAGATTCTGATCTTCAGTAAAAATGTTCTGAGTTGCAGTAGTTGGAAATAACTTGAGCTGGTGATGTTAAGGGCAGCTGCTACTTTCCATAAAGAAAATGGCTTTGAGTTGGAAAGAGCAAAATTCAGGAAGTAAAATTAGTAAATTGAAAGTATTTGAGAAGAAATGGGCAGATCTATTTATGTCCAATTGGAATGGGAAAGCAACAGCCAAGAATAAAAATGAAAAGACTATATATAGGGGAAAAAAGTGAAAACAGAGGGTGGTTTCACAGAATGCCTATGTTGAAGAATAAGCTCATGCACCACTTCTCAAAAAGATGTTGAAAATATTACTATAATTGAAATGAGCTGCAAGAGACCTCTAATTTTTACAGTTCCTTGTGCAATCACAGATAGACCTAAACTAAATTAGGAGAAAACCCAATGGCAGAAGATAATTTTTTGTGAAGTGCCATAGTAAAAAGAGATATTCATTATTATTGGATACCATTCTTTTAAACCACATGAAAGTTGTTCATAGGATAAAACCACTTTTACACAATTCTTTTCTTCTGACACTGCTCCATCTCTTTAAGTTTGTTCAAATCTAAAATTAAGGAGCTCCCAGTTGATCATTGGGAGTTTTTTTGTTTGCTTTAATGTGAAAAGGTATTATTTTTTATGGACAGCAAGATCCAAATGCTAGTGCGTGCTGGGTATGCTTGTTTTGGGGTAATGTTTGGGCTCCTCACTCTCACAGTAATGATCATTGCTCTACCTGAAGAAAGGAACTGCAGAATATTGTAGAGAAAGACAAAAGCAGGACCCTCACTGTGCAGCCTGAGTGGATCTAGCACAGGGCATTTCCAGAGTGACAGTGAGCACTAGGACTGAGCTGCTTTCTCATACGAAAAAACCTCACCCCAAATTCTTCCCAGAATCCCTGCCAGGATACTGGATATTGCCTAAAACCTGCAAAGGAATCCAGGAATTGGTTGGAAAGACTCCTTCTTCCAGGAACTGGTGCTCTATCAAACAGAAGAAAAGGGGAAAACAATTGAGTAGATTCACATAATTTTTACTGGAGCCCACTATACTTATTCTCTTCCTGAGAGACCCTTGAAAAGCAACAGATAAATCCAATTTGCCTGTGCTTGAGCAGGATAGAGAGAGATACTCGTGAGTCAGCATATGCCAGCAGAAGCTGGTTTTCCCCCTCATTAACTTTTTTGCACATCAGCTGATTTTTACTTCATACTGAGTCTATCCCTGTGCTTATTTTCTCTGTTCCCTACAGAATGTCATCATATCTGATACCACCAGGGCTTCATTAATGTAAAATGTTGTCATGTGGTGAATTATTCTTAAATGAGAAAACACAGAAGAGAAAATGAGGAGTTGTCGGACAGCATGTGGCTAGGAGCATTTGAAGGTGTCCCACAGGAATTCCTCCAGCAAATTGTTGAGAAACCTGATTGAAATTCAATAAGAAAGTGCAAATGAGACAACACAGCTCCCCTGTGGATTGCAAAGATCCCCTGACAGGAAATCAGAACTACCCATGCACTACTGCACCTTGCAAAGGCAGAGATGCACAAATACCACGAGGAAATGCAGCACTGTGACCCAGCATTGAGGGCAGCACAGAACAACCAAATGGAGCAGAAATCACCATAAGGAAATACAATAGTCCTGAATATTGGGAACCAAATTTGCACAGATTTATGACCTGACCAGGATTTTATTGGAGCCATTTGTACACCATTACCAGGAGTGAGGAGCAATCAGTGTGTGAGCAAGCACACTTGTCTGGGATGGTTCATCCAGGCTCAAGTGCATCCCATTAACAAAGGCATTAGAATGCACTTCTCAGCAGAGGCAGAAGAAAGTGCATCCCAAGCAGGGCTCTGGCTTCTGGGCAGACAACTCTGTTATTGGATTTGCAGGGACCCTCGTGGCAGGAAGGAATGATGAATCTGACTCCATGTTCTCAGAAAGCTAATTTACTACTTCATGATACTATATTATATTAAAGTATACTATACTAACTAACTAAAGAATACAGAAAGGATACTTATAGAATGCTAAAAAGATAATAATGAAAACTCGTGACTCTCTCCAGAGTCCCAACACAGCTTGGCCCAGATTGGCCAATGAGTGAAAACAACTCACACCAGAAAGCAATGAAACAATCACCTGTGGGTAAACAAACACATTCCACACATTCTCCAAACACATTCCACATGTGAGCACAACACAGGGGAAGCACATGAGATAAAAACTGTTTTCCTTTTCTCTGAGGCTTCTCAGCTTCCCAGGAGAAAAAAAAAAAAAAAGGAAAAAAAAGAAAAGAAAAAGATTTGCAACTGTGGCTGAAAAAGCTTTGAAAGTGGCCAGGCTGACAGGGTGTATTGTAGGGCAGTTGTAAGATTTTGTAGATGCAGTTATTATCATCTCCCCAAAGCACAGGCAAGTCTGTGAGCAATAAAAAGCAAAGAATAGGAAAAAAGGCTGCCTGGAAAGGAGACCTCCCACTTTCCCAGGCCTAGATGCTGACTTGCTGATGGCTTAAGCCAAAGTCAAAATAATCTGAATCTAATTTAAAATTTGGTCATTCTGAAGAAGATTAAATTCCTGGGTTGTACCTGCTGAAACTAGGAGTGAGAAAAGAGGCATGCTCTGGGAGGGGGCAGCAGCAGGGGTCTGAATGGAGCTCTGGGTGGGTTCTCCCAGCCCCATCCCCTGCCAGGCCACACAAGTGCTCTTTAGAGTCATTATTTAATGACTCTGAGTGATCCACAGAGTGGCTGTGGATCAATGTTCTCAAAGTGTTTGCAATTAGAAGATTTTCTAAAAGGCCCAGCCAGGCATCCTGGAGGAGTGGAGGGTAAGGCTGCCCACTGTGCAAACATCAGCAGCTTTCCAGGGGCAGCTCTGAAACTGGGAACTCTGAGGCTGTGCCGGTTTCTCTAACACGGCTCAGAGCTGTCTGCAGGAATTCATCCTTTAGTGAAAACAGTATTTAGCCTAGATTTTTTATCACAATGTCCAGTTCAAATCCCAGATTTGAGCACATGTAGACCATATTAGTCAACATTAGACTATGGCCTGCATCTGAATTTCCGAGGTTCTGAATTTACATGGGTAGCTGAAAGTTCCAGGTGTCACACAATGAAAGAATTTTAGAATGTATTATTCAGTCTTCCAAAAGTTGCCTTATGCCTTTTAGATTTCACTACTCCTTTGGTGCTCCTTAAGGATGCAAGGATATAATTACACATTCCATACCTTTCACTTTTTTTTATTTTTAATTCAATGGAATGTACTTTCCCCATTTTGCCACAACTCCTGGACAGTGAAGAATCTGCAGATGTCAGGACTTCAGTGCACCATTTACTATCCCTGTCCCTGTCAGGAAAAGCAGTCATCCCCCAAAGGCAGCAAAGTCTCATCATTTTATTGTGAGCTAATAACCACAGTGTGGTTATTATCTATGTGTGTCTCAGTGCTAAAGATCAAAAATAATTCCCTACTACACTTGCTATGACTGATCATAGAAATGCACTTTTAATGTTAAGAAAATCTTGGAGAAGTCATCGGGAATTTTTTGTTTTGGTCTTCCTGAAGCCTTCCCTGACAGCAAAGGGAGACTGGATTGAAATATCTGTGTTCCAACAGGTGGAGGGGACACACATTCACTGTTGCTCACAGACTCTCAGAGCTGCCTTCATGCAAGTCATAATGCAAGAGGATCTTCCTCCTTCAGCTGCTGTAAAGGCAGGCAGTAAAGAGAAAAAATCACTCCTGGATTCATACCCTCTGTCTGTAAAAAGCACTGCTGAAAGCCCAATTATTTTGACAGATACAGGGGAAAGCCAAAAAAATAAGGACTGAGGTAAATTACAATGCAAGAACTCAATGTATATCTAAAAGTATATCAGGATTTTGCAGTAAATAATGCTTTCAAAGGAAATGGTAATCTTTATGCATTGAAAGCTTCTGATCTTACCATCTTTACTTCAGATCATATTAGTACTGAGCATCATTACAAGAATGTGCTCTTTGAAGCATGTGTACTCTATTTTCCTTCTATTCATCATAAATACTTTCTCTGTGAAAGCATACTCTGCCACTGTGCACACATTTTTCTTTCTAAGATTTAATTCATTTCCTAAAGAAACATCATGCAAAAATCAATCTTGCCAGTTCAAGTTCACAAGGCCTGATTCATTTAACAGATGATTTATTGACAACTGCGAGATAGAAAATAATGGAATGTTGTTACTAAGAGCAACATTACACATTCCCAGCAGTGTGTACAGAGATGGCACACACAGAGGGCATTAATGCTCCTTCATGGATGAGTGACACATTGCAAGAAGAAAGAAGAGAGCAGGCCATGGCTCATGGCTGCCTTCCAGCTCCTGTTCCAGCTCCCCTTTGCACTCCCACTTAATGTTATTGCATAAATCCTGACCTTTGCTGTTGTTGGTTTGATTGAAAAGCAATAGTTTGTGGAGAGAGAGAGATAAGAAAGCAAGTGTCCTGTTACATAAGCAGTTCTTCAGAGAAAATGTGAAAGTTCCACCAAAACTGCACAGGAAGGAGCAGACCACAACTGAGTGTGCTAGTTGACAGTTTGATACCTAATCTGGAAAGTACTTGTCTAGGTAGTGTCACAGGCAGGAATTAAAGACTTCCCTTCCTTTTCTCTTCCCTTCTTTTCCCTACATTTCACAGTGCCAAAGAAAGCAGAGCCTGCAGTTCTCCAGGTTGAATACACCTTGGACTTCTTAATATGGTGTATAGATCCTTTCTATCTTCTACTAAAGAAGACATGGTGAAAAGAACCAATTCCCTGCACCACCCCTCTACCTATATATTCCACAAGTGTGGTGGGATCCTGGACTGTCTCATAAAAATAAAGAAGATTTCCCCTGAGCTGTCTTACGCTCTCATATTCATCACAACTCCAGTGATCGAATGTGACCTTCACCAGGATAACTACTTTGCTGTCCCCAAGTCAGGCATTAAATCATCCAAATTCTAGCTCAATAGCTCTTGTAAAAGAGTCCAAGCCCTAATGTCAGGTGCTCATGCTCCTGATTCCAAGTACCTGCACACGTCCTGGGCAGAGAACATCTGGTCCCAGGCACAGAAATGGCTTTGACCTCTTGCTTGTTCCTGAGGACTGAGGAGCTGGGGCTGAGCTGGCAGAAAAATGCCCTGTGTGCTCCAGATCCCATGGCCAGAATCCTCATGGGGATGAGCAAAAAGACCATTTAACTCCTAGAAAGCAGCAATGAAACATGGCTGTGCTGCTGTAGAAAGCAAGCAGTTCTGGGCACAGCTTGTCCCACCAGATTGGCCCCTCAGAGATCTGACCCTTTGCCAGACTCCTAAATCCCAGCACTGCATAGCTGAGGAGTTTCTTTAAGTAACCCATCATGCTCAATGCTAGACAAGCATAGGAAACAACTTCTCATGCATGAAAGACTCTATGTTTTTTGGAAAAAATAAAAAAAAAGTAAAGCAAACCCTTAATCCTTCTTTCTGAAAAATAGCAGGAAAAGATAGCAGGGAACTCCTACAGATTTCTGAAGTGCAAAAAGTGAGGGATGTTTGACATGCTTCATTAAACAGACAAAAAGAGGAAATATTTTGAAAACACAGAGTTGAATACATCCACGGGACTCCATAGGAAAAAAAAAAAGAAGGGAAGATTAAAATCTGTTCCCAGAAAAATAATTTAAAACCAGAATGATACATTCCCTCCCTAGTAATCAGTCTTCAAATAGGATGATTTAACTGAGACCCTCAAAATCTCTGTAACAGAAACTCAGGAAAAACGGATTAATTCAATTTTACTGTATTGCACTGTCAAAATTATTAAGTGAAAATGTTAACTCAGTCTACAAGGCCTTTTTATTGTGTAACAGAATCCAGCTGTAATTAAAAAAAAAATCTCAAGCACCCACATTTCATGAAAACAAATCTATATATTTTCCTGTGTCAGAGGAATGGGAGAGCCAGGAGGCAGAACTCAGGCGCTGGTGTATTTACAGGCAGCAGGCACAAGGGAGCAGCACAAAACATCAGTCCAAAGGATTTCCTGAAGGTCCCACGGAGGTGCAGGGGACAGGACACAGCTCTAAGTGTGCAGGAACACAGCTTGTGCCAATTAGGTGCTTAGTGGGGAGGGAGTTCAGTGCCGGGGTAGCCTGTACCAACCTCTGAGCCAGCCAGCAAAAGCCCAATAAAAGACCTTTTTTTGGGATTTCCTTTAGGTGAGAGATGTGGAATATGATCTGACATCAGGGCATAAGGAGAGCAGGGAGCAGAGGAGGCTTGGCAGGGTCATGGAGGGAAACCTCACATCTGACAGTGTCTCACAGCTTACAAATTGGCTGCTCAGTTCCTAGGCTGACAGCTTTCAAACAAGAGCTGATTGTTTTCCCCTTTCAGTACCCTTTCTAGGCAATTTTAAAAGGAAAAGGATTCATATCAATTCCCCATATGTTAAGCTGTATATACAGCATGATGGAATATGTATGCATGCACAATAACTGGGGATTTTCAAAAGTAAATCTGTATTCTAGGACATAAATGTAGAGGTCAATAGGTCAACAAAGATTAATAAATTCATTCTTTAGCTCCTATAAGGGGTAGAAGGACTCACAGAAATGAACTGTGATGTGCAATAGAGTTGTAGCTGAATATTCACAGATTTCTCAAGAGCTGGATTTTTTTGGCTATTGATCTGCCAATCACTTTTCTGTCAGAGGAAATTCAGTTATCCACATCTCACTGAGCCTTTTTCACCTAGTTGCTTTTGTAGGAATTGTGTTTGTTGTATATCTGTATCTTTTATGTTATCTCAGAATGAAAAATTCAATAGCTGTTGTGTTGAATTCTAAAGATCATTATTCTGCTTGTTTAGAAAATGAAAATGACACCCACTTTTCTCTCCTCCTGCTCTCACCATCAGTTTACTTTCAAACAGCTTGGTATATTTTACTAAATTAAAAAAAATCTATCTTTTGTTATCCTGGTATTGTCTGGGAAAATGCTGCAGCTCTGGCATTGTCCCTGGCAATAGAATATGTTTGTAAAACTGCTGAATAAAAGCTCTCCAGTACAGGAATAGCTAAAATGACTTCTCACTTTAAGAATGTTGCAATCATTCTTCCTTACTTACTGCAGTTCTACCATAAACCCCAGTGACCTCCCCATTGTCTGGGAACTCACTCAACCCCTCTGGTGCCTTGGGTCCTGTTCCAAAGCAGCACCAGAATTTCCTTCCCAGCTCAGCACCACTCTCTCACACCAGTACAGACAGACCCATCCATTCCAAACTGAGCATGGCCAGCCAACATTGCTGCCAGCCCCTCTTCCTCCATTTCCCCAGCTCTCAGCTACCCTCAGGGCAGTTTCCTCGAGAATCTTGTTCTGCCAGGTTTCTGCTCCTACATTTTTCTGCCTGTCTTCCTGCAGGCCCCATTCCTGCTCTCTGCAGCAATCTGGGAGATGTCCTCTGTGCCCACCCTCCTTTTGTCCTCCACAAACACAAACTCAGCTCAGTTGCCAAGACACACACGTGAAGGATGGATGGATTGACTTCTTCCCATCAAATAGAAATTTCTATCTAAATTTCATACACCTCAAAAATGCCAACTGGTCAGCCTACATTTCCCCACAGGCAGAGCTGAGCTCCTCATTGCTCCTCTCTAGTGTTCAAACCCCTTCACTGCAGATTTCCCCCTACCCTTCTGTATGCTTTTAGTGGGGCTGTAGCCTTTCCTGGGACTGCCTCAAGATTATCTCTGCCTAAATGTTGTGCAAAGTCAGTAAAAGATACTTTAAAACATAATTTCCAATCCATTCTCACAGATAAGTGAATTTATCAGTTCTCCTCCTGCCTGTTCTCATGCCCTTTCCTCTGGCCTGCTGAGTCCCACCATCTTCCCTTCATTCCCTTCCAAAACACTCCTGCAAAGACAATTTTGCCAAGATAACACAGCCCAGCTCCTCATGCTGACCAGGCCATCTCTGCTCCCTGCATTTCCCACTGCTCTCCCAGTCCCCACACACACACATGAGCTGTAAGTCTCATTTTTGAGAACCTTTACATTTCACTTCTGATCACACCTCTACTGAGCCACCTCTGACTTCTCTCTGTTAACTATGACAGCCTTTATTACCCAGTTGCTAAATTTTGAAACAAGTATCTTCAGCTTTTCTTGTCACACATGTCAGAAACTCCCTGTAAACACCTGCAAAGTCATGTTCAGGGACTTCTGAAACTCAGCTTTAACATGATGCCTACAAAAAACCCAGACAAATACATGACAATCCTTGTCTGAGGCACTGACTGTAAGATTGCACATGCTGCTGACCCGTGCTGGCACATTTTTAATTAGCAGTGCTAGTGTTGTTCCTTCCCTTTGCTTTATGTAGGTTGTAAACTTTTTGCTTAGAAAACATATTTTTATTCTTTTTACATGAAATGGGAATAGCAAATATCTGACTACTTTATTAGCTAAGAAGCAAATTGTTAAAAGGAAGGTGTCTATAAAATACAGAACTGTATAACCCCTTCCAGATGCATAAAATGTATCTTGCAAAGGATATGAAGATGAATATAACAATTTGGCATTGTGTCAGAAAGAAAACCCACTAATTGGGATGGATGATGATAAAGAGAAAATCAAAAATTCATGGCATGATTTAGTTCAATGTAAATCTGAAAAACACCCCGGCAGTGTCAGGGAAATTATTCTATATTTGTTTAAGCGAGAGGCTGCACAGGATGCAATTCAGCCATCTGTGCTTGGCCCATCTGTACTTTGAAAAGTACTGTAGGACTGAGCTGCACCATTTCTGCTGTCAGACCTGGGAGACGTTACAAGAGATGCCAAGGAGCAAGAATGGTGGGTGACAGCACATTGACTGAGAGTTCTTTTTCAAATTGTCTTCTCTCTAGTCCCTTACAGAAGCATTTCAAATCAAAATCACTGGCTAAGTCTTCCTAAGAACTCCTTGACATTACTTTTTTTCCTAAATTGTTCAGCTATTTCTACTCTTCAATGGAAAGACAAAGTACCACCATCAGTTAACGATTATATATAAAGAAGTAAAATAAATAGTGCTCTAAATAACAGAATTAACAAAGTCTGCTTTACTAAGAAAATCAGATTTGTTTCCTATGTCCCCAATGGCTTTGAGCCCACAGAATCTCTAAAGTCACATGTGCCAAAGTTATGCCAAACTGCCTTCCCACAAAACTAAATCTCTAAGGAGCAGCTATGGGGACTTTCCTGCTGTCTGCAGGGCTGGGGTCAGGCCAGGGAACTGCCAAATCTTCCCCTTGGGCCTCTCTTTTCAGCCCATCTCTCAATGTTGTCCCAAACCAGAAGAAAATCACCACTTCCACCTCTCTGAGCTGATTTATAGGTTCAATAGGTGAGAAAGGCAGTTCAGCAAAGAAGGATGAGCAACTTTTATTAAAAAACCCCTCAAATACATTTGAATGCAATAGAGGAAAATAGTTCTTGATGCAGATAATTCCTCTCCATGGGTTTATTTTAAAAGTGGGGAAAATTGTGTTAAAGCAAATAAAGTACTGATGTTGAGGCCTTTTCCCCCCACTCTGACTGCTGTTAGGAAATAGCTCTGCTGCATTTACCAGGGACACAGGGACAGCACTCACATGTCCCTGGAGCTTCTTTCCTCTCAGATACAACAAAGGCAGCTGCAATGAACTCATATCTGTATATTCAGAAAACACTGCAGCTAAGAGTGAGTGGGCTGATACAAAGCCTCGCCAGCAGAGAACTGTATCTGCTGCAAAGAAAGTGGTAAAATCCACTTAGCTGTGAATTCATACATCATGAACAACTGACAATAATTATTTCAATCTAGTGCTGCTGACCTGCTTCAACACTTCCTTCCTTTTTTTCTAATCATATATTTTGGATGGCTTTGCACTTGACTTCTTAACCACAAAGGCACTTAGTAGTTTGTGTTTCCCATTAATTCTCTATATAGCAGTAAGTATTGCTTCCCCCAAGAGAGAAGTGTAAATGACTGGCTCTTTTTAATTTTTTTTTGTATGATAAGAATGCAGACCTTGTGACTTAGGGCTCAGCAGAGCTCAACACATCTCATGGACCTTTACTCTGATAAGGCTTTGCTACAGAATGAGGGAATTCAGTCAAGTGTGGTCAGTGTAATTAAAATTGTGTTATGCTGTTGATCCACAGGCAGATAAATTCTGTAAGAATTAAATTGCGTTGGTTTGTTAAAAAAAATGGCTGTTTGTTTCCTTGTAAAAAACAACATCAATTTAAAGACGGTGAATCTATAAATCTGAAATGAATTACAGTAGTTCACAAGTTCTCAGAATAAACAGAGGGCTATTTTCTCCCCTACCAAGAGACTCCACACTTTATGAAGGGTGCAGTGAACCAGTTTAATAACAATTACAAGCCAAGGGGATCTACATGCACAGATTGCTGACTGCTGGCACATTAATCCACTTTTTTCCCATCCAGAGAATCAACTTAGCAGAAAATACAGAGATTTTTCTGGGAGTGAAGGTCACAGGTTTAAATCAAAATGTTCTATTTGTAATTTTTTATTTGCCATTTGTTGAAACAAATATGATTAGGTGCAAATAAGTCTGGCATCAAATGTCATGATGTGGGCAGATCTCTTTGCTCTGAGTTGAAAAAAAATTCTGTTTATTTTCCTTGTGTATTAATGCAATATTTCATCATCTTTAAGAGTTTAATCACAATATGTTCAATGTGGAATATTATAAATCAAGAGTCCTGCTTGCTTGTTATATGGACCTGAAGTTTAAAGAGACTGGCCTTTTGGAAAAGTTATTCTTTATCACATTTATCAGTCTGTAAAAATCAGAGTAAAAAGTCACCTGTTACAATCTTGTCTAACAAAATATTAATACATACTCTCTCATAGACAGCAGCAATTACTCACAGGGCTGTAGAGATAATGGGAAGAAACTAATGGAAATTACTTTGCACATGCAAGCAAATTCTTGAATTAAAATCAGATGAAAGTCAGATAAAATTGCACCAGGTTTGAAGCTGAAGCCATGTAAAAAATTTTTAGTTAATGGGCATGTCTCCATTCTGAAAAGAACATTAGCTCATACTGGGCAGTAATCTGCTGCAGATTTATGTGTGAATATTTATAATAAAGTGAATAATATGTATTTTATGATCTTTTCCTCAAGTTATTTATGTAGTTAAGATGAAGATAACGTACAATAAAGATTATATAAATAGGATGAAGGATCAGGGCTGAAGAGCAGGAGCAGCTCATACATAGAAGAGAAGCAGACAGATATTTCCTGGAAAGAATCAATTTCAAAAACCTTGTGCTCACGAGGAGTGAGTTAGGGTCAAACAAATGGATATGGGGCAGGAAAGAGCCAGTCTGAATGTGCTCAGGCAGCTGGTGATGAAATGAAGTTTTTGGTGGCACACAACACATTCAGAAGTGTCACTTTTTGCCAGATCAGGTGGCACCAGATCTGGGATAGAGACACAGGAGCTGGGAAAAGAGGACAGAGCAGGATGCTGACACACAGAGCTCCTGTAGCCCAGCCAAGGAGGGACTGAGTGTGAAAAGAAGGGGACTGAGGTGTGTTGGAAAATGGGAGAACACCTTAGGGAAGAGGATGTAATAAAAGGGATAAGGAGATGCAGACTTTCCTTCTGCTGTTTCATTGTTATGCCACACATTGCCTCAAATCTTCTCATTTTATCATGATTTTCCAACTAAAATAATCATCTTTAAGGATAATGTCAATAGTTCTGGAGAGAATCAACTGAAGTCTGCCATTTCCCCTTTAATTTCAACTCCCAAAGTTCCAGTAGCTAACAGTGAGGAAAAAAGAAATCAAAAGATGAGGCCTGTGATTTGATTATATCAAGAAACTACATTTTTCACTTCCAAAGTTGTAACTCTGGTAATTTTTTCTTTCTTTCCCCCTTAAATAGGTACTTCTGAAATCTGACTGCCTACCTTGTTCCTTATCATACTGTTTTTCATACAGGTGGTAAATCTCAGAGGGAACTTCTATTCACTGTTGTCATTTATTTTTGTTGTAGCAGATGTATGTCAGTTCTTTAAGTATGTTATTTATTACTAGGCTTTTAAAAATCTCTTCTGCAAATCTGTGGAGGTTTTTTACTACATGTTCTCAGAATACTTGCAGGGTGTCAGTAAGGCTTATTTATGTATGAAGTTATTTATGGACAGGAAACAACACATCTGCTTCCTTCAAGAATGATTCCATGTGCAGATAAACCCAATATTATATTCTGAAGGAATTCACAGAAAGTTAATAGTGCTTAGAATGTGATTTAGGGAAAAGTATCTTGGTGTCTTGTTAGAATTAGGTTACAGTGACATTAATCTTTTCCTTCTTATCTAGGTGTGTATGCAACATCTGAAACACCAGTGAGCCTTTTTCTGGAAAAGATGTTTCAATATCCATCAAAAACAACAAAAAAGGGTAAAATCCAGATCACTAACAGCTTTAGGACAGCAGCCAGTTGCTTTGAACTACACTCTAACAACCTGTTTTTTAAAACTCTTGACAGCACTAGGTATCACACAGACATCACAAAGCTACTTGTGAAAATGGGTTTGTGCATATTCTGCTGAAATTAATCCCTTCTAGAGACAGATGAAAACACAGCACTATCACTGCAGTATCTGCCTCACTTGTTCACTTGAAACTCCCCCAGTTCTCCTGGGACAGTATCAGATCATCCACATCACTGCACATTCCATTCTCATCCCCAGAATCACATAAGGAGGGTGCAGCATTCTTCTCCCAGAGGTGAGCAGAGTACTGAATAAGCAAAGGAGGGAATAAAAGTATGCAAATAATGCAGGCCTGAACCCAAACTGCATACATCTATATTTTATTCTAAAGCATGATCTAAGCTAAATTCAAAATTGTGTTTTCTCCAACTGCAAGACTGCATGGACACCAACAAGTTGCCTAGGGAGCCCAACACCTAGAGAAACTTCATTTTAATTTGCTTGGTTTTCACCTCCAAGCCCAGTTAGGAGCAGTTGTGCTGGTGATAGATTAGACTTACAGTGATGAAGATATTGGCTTGGCTTCCTTCAACTTACCCATTCAGGCTCTTTGTTCCCTCTGTAACTACAGGTGTGCCAAGCACAAGGTGAGATGAGTGCAGCTCCTGCATGGGGAGTGCTGAGTCCCCAGCCCAAGCCTGAGCATGCAGGGGATGCTAAAACCTGGAGCAGCACAACACTGCAACACTGCAGCAGAAGGTTTAGTGTAAAAAGTAGTATTTGAATAATTTCTCATTCTTACTACAATCATTAACATAAAATCAATTTATGTTGTGACATTTTCAGTTCTCATTATGATCTCTGTCACAAGAGGAAGGTTTTTAATCCCCCATAAGGTCTTTAAGAGACAGCAGAATAATATGCACTAAGTGCATTATACAGTTTCTAATGTGACCTTTTCACGGTTCTGCAGTTTGACTGCCTGGTCACTGCTGTTCCTTGGCTGTCTTGGTAATCTGAGAGGAACAGGTGGAATGGTAAATAATCAAAATACTAAATCTTTAAAAGGTTAACTTCATACTGCAAGCGACTTACAGGTTATATATACGTTCTGTGCTCTTACTGTGCAGCCCAGAAAAAAGCAGGAAGAGAAGGAAATGACAGACAAAAACTGTTCTTAAGTCAGTGACAAAAAGAATTTGAGAAAAGAGGAAGATGGGTGTGTAATAGCCACTAATTTTATTCTGCCAGTAGTTCACATGTATTTATGCTGTGTGAAATAATCTACTCTTGATGGAGATGTGGAGGGCTCTAGTCATCCTTCACCCTTAAAAGTATATTATGACCCAGTGCTAATCCTCTTCCTGCTACCATGGTTTTAGGGTTTTTCATTTTGTATGAAATTTAAAAGTAATCAAGAGTGAATCTATCACTGAGTAAAAGAAGTGGCAGGTAATCATCTCCTGTTATTGTTTTAAATGGGGGCATTTACTGCAAAGGGACCCAGGGTCATGCAAGAAATGAAGGGACTGCAAGTGGTGAAAGAAAACAGGAAGAAGCCAACCTATCCAGCCAAGGGGAGCATGGAGAAACAGGGGTGATATGACCCATCACACAGGGGTGACATGACCCATCAAACAGGGGTGACATGACCCATCAAACAGAGGTGACATGACCCATCAAATAGGGATGACATGACCCATCACACAGGGGTGACATGACCCATCACACAGGGGTGACATGACCCATCACACAGGGGAGACATGACCCATCAAATAGGGATGACATGACCCATCAAAGAGGGTGACATGACCCATCAGACAGGGGTGACATGACCCATCACACAGGGGTGACATGACCCATCAAACAGGGGTGATATGACCCATCACACAGGGGAGACATGACCCATCACCTGAATGGATTGCTCTAAACCAGAGCATCTCCTTTTCACTCTTTGGGGCTGCCCTGAGTTACTGTCCCATAGCCAAGAATTCTCCCAGGAGAAGAGATGGGGAGACAGGCTAAGAAAGTAGGTCAGCCTCTAGAATGAATTCTGTGTCAGGAGCAAAAAAAAAAAAAAAAAAATTTCTAAGAAGGGCTGGACAAAGGGTACAAAATGTCACCTGGAGTGATGAAGTATCCCCACAATGCCCTCACAGATATACAGGAGGAAGGGAAGGACAATAGAGATGTCAAATGATTAATAAAAAATATGATGGCTGCCATAGTACAAAGACATAAAATTTTATATAGTAGGTCTTTCTTACAGGAGAATGCTTAGAAATGAACAATAACAACAACAAAAACCTAAAAGAGAGAAAAGCCTCCTTTAATGAGATTTTAGAAGGAATCCCACTATACAGAGAGAAGTGCAGCTCTGGCTGGAAGGGCTCTCTGTGAGGGCAGGGGAGAGGTCACCTCATGAGGCCCTGCTCAGTCTGCCTGCAAAGCCTCTATGAAGCTCTTACTCCATGTGCTATTTATTCATCCAAAGAAAAGGGGAACAGAGTTTTTCAAGTATTCAAAACTCATAAGCAAGTAAACTTTCTGCTCTCTTGTCTGGGAAGACTTTCAGCAAGGGGAACAGCCACAACCACCGTGCAGAGCAGCTCCTCTCTATTCCCTCCTAAAGTGGCAATAATCTCTATTGCTTTGCAGCCTATAAAGCAATAAAGAGCTGCTAAGATTAATTAAACTCTGAAGAGAAACTGAAGTGTTTAATCAATCACCAGCGCTGTTTGCTGCTGCTATACCATTCATAGGGATTATTATATAGCAATTTGAATTACAAAGCAAAGCAAAAGCACTATAAGAAGGGTATTGCTGGTCAATGTTTGGGTCTCTAGTTCCAGCTATTGAGGACTTGTTTTTCCATGGTATTTGAAAACTATTAACGACTCCACACTGACCATTCCCTTCAGCTGTGAGTGCTCAGCACTTCTGCAAATCAGGCCTCAGGGTTTCAAATCAGGAAACTGGAAAATTAGAAGATGCAGCTAATGACCCTTTGTGAAAAATCTGGCTTAGCAAGATGGGCACCATTGCAAAGGAAATCTGAGCCAGGGACTGCACCAGAATTAAATTCTTCAGGAGAGCACACTTCAGCTGCTCTGCCTACGTGAGGTTTTTGCTTCATCCTTTGCAATTTTGCTGCCTCTTGGGCTGTGCAGCTTTGGAAAAATATGATGGAACTGTTGGCTCCTGTACCCTGCAACCTGACATGGCCAAAACAACACTCTGTACTGAGTGAGAAAATTCTGCCATGGACCAAATGGTAGAAAAATATGCAATGAAAGCCACATCATATTGCATACAGAAAAGAGTTGAATTAATCCTATCTAATAGATGGACTTGGCAACCTTTCCCAATTTCAAGTGTACTTTGAAAACTAAACAATTATTTGACAATGATTTCAAATATCAGAGGTATTTTAAAACATATTCAGGAAGCTTCAGAAGACACTTTTCTCAAAAAAAGTGAAAACATGGCCTTGCATAATTCCCAGGCTGGTGACACTGAGGTGTGAGATAAGAAGAGAAACATGGTAATAAGCCTTGTATTCATGCACAAATCCTGCATTTGTTAACAGTGTTACATTCCATGTTAACAGTGGTTAACATCTTTCGTGTAGCTATGGAAACATACCAGCAAATTATACATAATCCTAATTTCCTAAGAAGATGATTTACAGAACCCTAAACATATGTAATAGTGATGTAGATCCCTACAAATTGGTATGAACTGCTTTAAACTCTTGTTCTTACAGAGCTGGCTTTATTTCTGTTGAAAGGAGGAGGACATCAAAGTCCCAGGATGGGTCCCTCTGATACAAATCAGCCCTGACTTTAATGGAGCTCTGTGGACTTGTAGCAGGCAGAGATCTTGGCTGTCTGATTTTCCAACTGACAACTCTCCTGTGTGGAGAACTCCACTGAAAATAGGTATTCCCTACAACCTACACACCTATGTGCATGTTACAAGCCATGAGTACTGAGAAATGTGAAGTCTAGTTGAAGTTAAACAGTTGTGAAAAGACAGAAAAAAAAGAGTTTGCTGTAATGATAATAGCACTTAATGTATATTATATATGCTAAATACTCAAACCACTTTAGTGAAAAAAGCCATTCATTTCCTTTCATAATATGGTCAAGAGTAATTTCTGGCACAGAGATGTGAGAATCATCAGTGCAGCTTTGTGGAACTGATTACCATGTACTTCAACAGAGACCAGCAAATGCTATTTAAGGAGCAATTTGAATCACTGATGTGGTGATGCAGGAGCTGGTTATGTCTCCTTGATGTGGAAGGATAAGCTGTCACAACACTGACAGTGCACAGAGCAACTATGAACTATCCTTAAATTACTCCAGTGCAGGACAGAAATGGAAGTTTGCTGTCATGTCCTTGTGCTGGCTCCTTTCCAGCCTGGTGACAAGGACATCTGAGCACCATGAGAGCACATTCCCCCTGAGCAGAACCAGGAAGGATTAATGGGCATCTCCTGAGACCCAGGGAAATGAACAAATGCCTGAGGGACAGGATGTTAAGGGATAAAAGAATATGGCATGGTCACACCAGGTTCATTTAGCCTAATGCACTGTGATGGTGGGAGAATGTGCTGTTGTTATTCTCCAGAAAGTTCAGTCAACCTTCCATGATTTTTTCACTATTTAGAGCTGAGATAGATTAAAAATGTGAACAAGAAACTAAAATTACGATGCAATGACAAAGTGTCTTTGAAGTACACCAGGAACTCAAAAGCTTACATGGTAAGCAGAGTTACATGCAAAATCATTGCCATTATTATTATTATTATTATTATTATTATTATTATTATTATTATTATTATTATTATTATTAATACAGTTTCTGTGCTGCTAAAAATGTAGTCAATTTAGTTTGAGATTATCAAAATAATTTACAAATTGGGATTGACAAGCTGAATCACTGCAATACTGACATTTAGCTTGCTCCTTTCAAAGTGATGTCTCTGCTTCAAAACCTGTCAGATTTCATTTTTTAAAGACTTTTTTAAAAGGTCTTTTACTTTACCATGAAGAATTACCCCCTTAAATCCTGATTCTCCAGTCCAGCCAGTAAACTAAAAAATCAATTATTTGCAGAGTACTGGTTTTGGGGAAGAAGGCCAGAAGATGAGACAACCACATACAAAAGTCATTGCAGAATCAAATGGAGAGTGAAAGAGAGCAAATATGGGATTCATCCATAGGGCAGACAGAACCTTACAAGAAGCTGTCTTCTATTCCTAAATTATATTTAGAAATGTGTATGGGGAAAGGTAGGAGAAGAAACTTTGCTGTGAGTGGAAAAGTTGGCAAGTTCAAAGCCATTTAGAGAATCCAAGTACTCCAACTTGGCAAGAGGGCAGATGGTCTCTGCAAACTATTTTAACACTTCTTGGCAGAAGACAGCCATTAAATAAAGTAAGGGAGAAGTTGGTCTTCAAAATCTGAAAAGAAATTAAAAGCATGTGCATGACACAACAGTCCCTGGAGCAAGGTAGGTGTCCAGACAAAAAACTGGAAAAGAGCCCTCTGGAAATCCAACAGAAATGTTCCTCTGTGGAGGACAGTAATTCTTGTTTTGGAAATCAGATGAGTACAGCAGTTGAAGCTGGAGATTTAAACTTCTGCTGGAGTTTTCCTGATGTGTGTGAGTCACAGGAGCTGGGTCTGCATTTGTTTACCTGTGCATTAATGTGAGTCCCCAAGGCAATGTGAGGCTGAATCCATTAACATTAGCAAAGAGCATAAACAACTCAAGTAAAGGGGTTTGGTGGCACAAAGTGTTAAAGTGCCCACAACAAGAATGTTGGTTAGTATTTGACAACAGCAAGAGGAACTGAATTAAGAACATAGCCAAGAACCTAGACTGTTTAGTGATATTAAAATTATGCAATTTGTTGAGGACTTTCTGTAGCTAGGCCATGTGGCATCTTTCCAATTGCATTTCTTTATGCAAAACAAATAATTTTGCATAGATTTGCATGTTACTAACAGGAGAAGAGACTTATTAACAACATAAATTACAACTCACTTCTATTTAATTTATTATCTTGAATTAGCTGATGAGTGTCCTCGAGCCTTATCTCTCTGTTTAGGCACTAACAGAGCACTTATCACTGTGGCATCAATGCCACTCTTCAGCCTTGGTATAGAGCCTGGGATATGGACTCAAAACAGTCAGCTGTGAAATAAAGCAAATTGAATTTTGCCTTGCATAAGGAGGAAGATAAGTCATTTGCAGAAGTGCAGGGCATTCTGTTCTAATAAAATAAATTTCCTAAAAGTATTGAATCCTGTAACTGCTTTGCCCCAGAGGATTAAGAGGAGTATTTCCAGTAGAATGTGTGCACCCAGCTGCTTTGCAGGCACCAGTCTAAATCTGAAACCAGTCCTTTACAGCCAGTCTAACAAACTGCCCATAAAACCAGCCAGCTGGCTGGATCTCTTCTGGCTCCTTCCTTCTCCTCTCATTCACTGTGACCTACAGCTAAGGATGTTTTTCACACTGCAGACCCATGGAAAAGGCTCTCATAATCTTGTTAAAGGCTGGCATACTTGACTTGCACTACAGAATACTTCATTTGTCTCCCCAGGGAAATAAACATTTTAAAGAGCCTTTGGACATCAAAAATGCCTTAGACAAATACAATGGTCACCCTAGTAATAAGTGAATCAGTTTTCTGCTCCTCACAAAAACATCTACAGCCAGGAATTTGGATTTTATGTGCCCTTATACAAACTCATCTAGAGTTTGTTTTTTTTTTTTTTATTGCTCACATGTTCTCAAAGGAAAGCAATTTCTCTTTCAAGCAGCAGTGACTTTAGGAAGTCAAAGCATCCAATTGCTAGAGGAGGGTTTACTTTACCTCTCATCACTGAAACCCTGCTGTGGAATACAATCTGTTTTCAGAAGAGCAGAGAGGTGAAGGACAAAAAGAAATGGCAATTACTCAAAGCCTGTGAAGAGCTTGGAGACTGGTATTCTCTTGCATCTGAATTAGGGCAAGAAAATACACTGGTCAAAATGTTGCCAAGGATAATGCTCTAACACTGAGCAGACTGAAATTTGTCTTGCTGTCATGGAGAATATTAACCAATAATATAATACTATGTAACATTTGCATTTATGGCTGCTTTTTAAGAAAGACTGAACCAATTTGTTAACTCTCCTTTAGGACAGATGTTTGGCAAGGACACGATAAAATATTCACAGTTTGCACTGCTGACTCTAATTCCATTATTTCATAATTAAAACATTTCTTGCTACTTTCAGAACCTTGCCATACCAGTGAAACAAACTTCTGAATTTCCCCCTTGACTATCTACTTGAAAAATAACTGCACTTCAGTCCAAATTCATGCAACACTTTTCTTAGGGATTCCACCAGTCCAAAATGTAACACATTTAATCCATATTAGGGTATTTGAAGCACCAGGAGAAATAAACCACAGTATTTTTTACTATCATAGTTGCTAGAGAAGCACTGTCTTTAGCATTAGTAAAAATAATTTGGCCTAACAATACTTCTATAAACACAGCGACTCTACCACAGAGAACCTCAAACTCACATATATCTGCAAAATTTCCAATTACAGAAACTGAAACTCCAATAATAATTGCAATATTATTGGGAATTATTTACAAACTTAAGGTGTAGGTATCTACAAATAGAAGCACTTCTTGTGATATCTGCTAATAAAAATTATGCCCAAGCAAACAGAAATGTGTTTGGAGCCTGGTAGCAGTTTGCCATAAAATAAGAAAATAATCTCTTTCTATAGGACGTTAAATGTAGAGGCAACTTTGTGGCCTTCACTAATTCTTAGAGTGTGACACACGAGTCCAGGCTTGCTTAAAACATAAACTGCATTAATGTGATTCAGTTTCCCAAGGTCAGGAGGAGTTTATTTCCAAAGCCTTGCTCTTAACAGTGCTGTCGTACAACATGAAATAACAGCACCACATATCAGCAGGTCCTGAATTTCTTTTGAAACACACAGGCCTGACAATGAATCTGCTTCTCAGGAGCTTAATATATTGTTTTCACTTGCATCTTCTTTATTGTAGCTCTTTTATACCTGTACTTCAATTGCACATGGCATCTTTCCTTTATTGAGGGCTGCAGTTAATCAGCTGGTTCCATAAAGCACCGCATAAATTCTGTTTTATGAATTCTTTGTCACAAGAATGTAGCCAAATGCCTCATGTCCCAAGACTCAGCAGTAACACATCACCTTTGCACAGCCTTGCAAAACCATATGGAAATTACAGCAGCCCATGAACAGAAACTCCTCAATCACCTTTACTGTGTTAGGGATGGTAAGGAAAAAATAGAAAGCAGTGATGTTTAACAGACATGACTTAAAAAAATGAGGAAAAGAAAGAGAGAGAAAGTCAGCCTGGGTTTAAGAGGATAGACATTTGCAAGGTTGCCTTTCAATTCAAGAACCTTGACAGTGTGAAGTGCTGCCATGAGCTCTCATTTTCCAAAATCCCTTATAAGTAGCAAATGTCTTTCCCCTTTCCTCAAATTCCTCATTCATTTCACACTATAAACTATATGACTACAAGAAAAAAAAAATTTAAAAAATTATGTGCAAAAATATTTTTTTTCCACTTAATGCATACTGAGAGAATTGACTTAAAGCTGTATTTGTATTATCATTTAAATACCCATAGGAGGCTTCTTTCTCCCTTTAGCTTCTCCAAAGTAGCTGAAACAAATCTTTTCAATACTCCTGCAGAGTTAACTTTTAGGAGACAGGACTTTTTATGAGGTTTTTGCACCAAGCACAAAGAAGTCTGTGACAGAAATGCCTCAGCTCTAGACTAAAGCAGTGCAAAACTCAGTCTCCTATTTCACCTTGGAACTCTCCCTGATAGAGCATTGCTGATCTGAATATACAAAAAAGCCCAGACAAAGTCTTACCAATGTCCTGTCAAGAGCTGGCAGTATTTCTGGAGATGCCCCTCCTGACATCCCTGAGGTTTAAATGTCTTTTTCACAGTTGTTCTGTGACCAGCAGCACAACTGAGGCCTTTCCTCCTCCAGACATTTCTAACCAAGGAGCACTTAGACAAAGCAGATGTTCACATCATTACACCCCAAGTGTATAATTATGCACTTGGTGCTAATGAACTTCTTCCCATTTCTATTGCTCCAGCTCCCAAGGACATCCAATTGAAAATACAAAAAGGAACTTTTTTTTAAAAAAGAGTGAAATACTGTCCAGTGGTTTTTGCAAACAACTCGATTTCTTGGCATAATGTAAACTGAACAGATAACAATTCCTTCCACTTGCTTGTTTATTGAAAAATCCATTTTAATCATTTATTGCCTTCAGGGTAACAGCATTCTCAAATGCACTTACTCTATACACTATACACCATAATCCTCATGCAATTAAAAAAATAAATCAAAACAGTTAAAAGTTATATTTACTGGTAAAAACCTGTGCTTTAAAAATTCTGATCTTGCATTTTTTTGTGTTCAGAACTTCTTATTGTTCATGGGATTTTACTAAATTGAGGAAAATGATTAATATATAAGCTTCATGTACCAATCTCAAATGTACAATATCAAGATTTCTATGAAAGATTTTTTTATTTATAATGTCCAGAATGCTAGTGTCAATATTTAAAATGAAAGGGAAGCATGATATATAGTTCATAACACTGGTTAGTTTTGTGCCTTTGGCAATTTCCCTCAAACTGAGTCTCCACTGCCCACCAATAATCTAATTTAGAGATAAGAAACTTCATATATGAGATGCTTCTCCCAGTGCCTCTGGAGCCCATCAGGCTCAGAGGAAAGGATTGCAGATGGGGAAGGATTTTTCTTACACAGGCCAATCTCACTGCACTTTGTCCCCAAAGTCCCAGTGCTGAGGTATCCCTCCAGCACATTTCCTGCTAAGAGCTTATGGAAAATACTGAATTCACAGGGATGGTTTGCAGACCTTGAGTTTTCCATGCATGAAACCCAAGGTTTGTTCGTTTTTGTTTGGTCCCATCCCGAAAAGGGGAGATCCTGCAGTTCCAAAGTTATTTCTGGTGTTTTTGTTGGGTTTCATTTCAAGCAAACAGCTCAGGCAGGAGCTAATTAATCCCTTTGTGAGAACAACAAACCAGAATGAGGCACCTTTTTCTTTATATAACTATTTTTTTAGCCACACCTGAATGTTATTGTATAATATTACCAGAGGATGCAACACACTTGAGAAATACGTGGGCATTGCTTTTTCCCAGCGAGTTATTACAGAGATAAACAACCATGAACCAAAGTGTTTGGAGAATCATGATAAAGACAGAGCTATGGATATTTTTTTTGCCATTTCACAGTCGCAAATGTAGTCTAATTCTTGTGGTCTCAACCAAGATGCCCAGGATTTTTCAAAAGATGGTATCCCTTTTGCTTTTCCTTTTGCATCCTTAACTCTCCATGGACATTTGAAACCTTTTCAAGAACTGAGAGCTTAAATCTGAATTTCAGTCATGAATGATCAACGAGGCATTTGTAACATGCAACTTGCTGTCTGGAATGACAGTGACATGATTTTATTTTACCCAGTTTTCATTTTTCCTGCTGACAGGGATTCCCTGATAAGCAAGTACTTGCTGCTACAGACTATACTTAAAATTTGGACAATTTCTGACTGTTGTCTGTGCCTGATAATACCTGAACCCCAACTATCTTTGTAAACAAATAGAAAAATAGGTCACAGTGATAGTAAAATCACCTTCAGACAAGCAAGATGGAGCCAAGACTATAAATTATTCAATCCAAACACATAGTGATATCATTGTATAGTGTCATAAAAGAAAATGTTTCCCTATAAACACAGCCTTCTAAACTATTAATGAAATTGGAATACAATATTATAGAAATGTAGTTAAGATCAAGTTTGAAAATCAGCACAGAGTAAACAGATTGCTTAAACATAATCTTAGCCACTCTGTATGTTACTATTAATTAGAAATATTATAAAAGCTTGTCTGAATGCTTGTAGGGTCCAAGAATTAATATTTCAGCTCCAAATTTGAGATTTGACTGCCCAAGCTAATGCCAAGGACTGCTCCAGAGAGGCTGCATCAGGAAACCTGCAGGGAAGGTCAAACTGCAGTTTTGAGTCGCCAACCAAGTTTTCAGAGTTTGACTCTGAATCTGAAAAAAACACTAAATGTTGAAACATGGATATTTTAATATTTGGGGCATAAAGATCTATGGTAGTTGCCTAGAAGCTTCTCCATTATTTATTTTTTGTGTTGCAGGATATTTTAGTGGTTTTGTGTGCATGTTGGACTCCTATTTGACAGAGATGGGTTTGAGCCAAATCATTCAGATTTTAGTAATTTAGTAAAGATTCTCATTCTAGTCCACATCTAAGACAGCTACTTCAGAGAAAACAGATAACATTAGTTTTTGATTTACATGCAGTCCATTAAACTGAATTACAAAAATATGCAATTCTTCAGAGGCAAATTAATGTAGAAAGGTCCCTGTTGGGTGAGTGGAAGCTATAAAATATGCAAGGATATATATTTGGAATGAGGTGGTGATATCACAAATGCCATCTTCCTTCTTCTGCACTAATAAAGAATTAGAAATTGAAAAAACCAAGAACTAATTTGCCACAATGCTGCATAAAAAGTTACAACCTGTCTGGAATGATCAATTAATCTCTAGGCTATACTCATTTATACCTCTATAGACTCAGAATAACTTAAGCCAAAGTAACCAGCTCAATACTGTTGATGGAACTATTCCAGATTTATACTGGAATAACTAAAGGTGGAACTTAGTCCTCAAGATACCAAAAGGAAAAAACCCAAACAACCCAGAAACTGGAAAAAGATGTATTTGAAACATCAAAAGCCTTATTTTCCCCTGTGTTTTACTGAAAAGGTTTGAGGCTTTTTTTCCCCTCACACTGGGATGTTTTACCTTTAACACCACAATGATATGCACTATAATTTATTTCATTGTCAGGTTTCCAGAGATTTTTCAAACTTCTTCTTGGAATAAATGTTAGGGAAATATTCCAAACAATGCATAAATCAATATCCATGAGAAAAAGCTATATGGAACCAGTCTTACTTATTTGATTTTGTTTATGATGAGAGAAATTTTAGTGCTCTAATTATCATTATCAGCACACAAACACCTGCTGTTACTAGATGGTGTTTCTATTAACACAGTGTGCCACTTCAATAGTTTTTTGTTGGCAATCCAAAATCAAATTACTTCTTGTCTGAAAATTATTGTTACTTGCTGACACAAAGTGTTTACTATGTCTGTCATTTTCTAACCTTTTATTTATGCCAGAAAAGGAAATCAATAGCCATTTAAACTTTTTTTTTAATGCTGTTTATGAAACTAACAACCATTGAGCTGTCTCAGTGTGCTCTCACTGGTTTTGTGGTTTTATGCCTCCCAGTATCCCTTGGGATCCTGTATCCTTTGGGATCCTGAATCCTTTGTGTGTCCAGGTGGGAAGTTGTCAGCAGGGTCAGTGATCCAGGTGATGCCCACACTGCCCTTGGGACCTGTGGCCCTTTTAGGTTTGGGTTTTGTCAAATTTAATGTGGAACTGAGCAATCCACAGCTACTGGTTACATGGATGAGACCCACCAAATCAATTTTTTCAGTATTATTTCTATTTTAGCAAGTGACCACTCCAGGGAAAGGGGTGAAACCTGTATTTACTGCTAAGCCTGGGTAAATGAACTGCTATAAATGCTTGAGAAAACATAAGACTTGACTCAGCCTCAGAGAGATGCCAGGGATTTAACACAGCCTTAAAAGTTCTCTCTGCAAAGATTTCAAAAGGATTGAAAAGAATACCCTACTGTTTTTAATACAATTACACCACAACACAGTTATTTTTATGCAGTTCCTGTCTCCTGCTGCCATCTGGGATTAGTCCTTATTTAGCAATGATGAGGAATTATGTCTCATGTCCTGGTTCAGCCTTGAAAATTATGTCAGGAATTTTGGCTCAACGTGATTCTCTTGCCATGATAGCCTGTTAAAGAGATGCATTTACCAAAAGGGCAAATCCTGCTGACAGGGCTGTGGCTACTGCACTCAGCATCTCTCAGCAAGCACCTGAGAGCAGCAAAGTGCTGCCTGCTCCTCCCTTCTGTCAGTGCTGCCTCTAAAGCAGATGTTGTCTGCTGAATTTTGGAGCCTGCTATAATTTGATCAAATCCATAGAAGATCATGCCAAAAAGTGACAGCTAGTCAATGGATGGTATCATCCCTAACTTGTTATCTGTCTGGGGCCTGCTGCAATCAATGCTTTTGTGCCAAGTTCCAAACCCTCAGAGCCAGATCAAAACACAACATTTCTACAGGGGACACTTCTGTCTCCTTTTCAAGTTCATGTCAAAGCAGCCTTCATACAGACACCTGGGTGATTTCTGTGCATAACTGCTGAAAGCACAAAAAATATTTTAATTCATACTCCTTGGTAAAAAAAGCATTAGGGCATCACAGATCCAAACCTAAATTTACTCTCAGGCCTAACCAAGTTTTTTTGGTTGATTTTCCTTTAGGACACAATTATGATGGAAAACACATCAACCTGAAAATTTGCTTTTAATTTCCATTGTATGAATGCTTTGTGCATATAATTCAGAACATCAGTATGGGAATATTGAATGGTGGTGAAACATCCAATAGTATTTGCTCAAGTTGAAAAGTGATTTTAGATTTGATGTTTGAAATCTCTCTATATTCCTCCTTAGCAGGGCTTTGAGCTCCTAAATCCTACCATTTTGTCTGTGTGCACCTACATGCTAAAATATGCTGCTCATATACTGGTGCAAGAGAAATTTAAACTTGGTTATTCAGTGATAAAGTTTGCAATTCACATTATGTGTTGTCCAATTATACAGTCACAGTCAGTTGTATTTGGGAACAGGAAAAAACACTACAATAATTCTATATCTGGCCTTTCCCCCATCAGCTCTTGCTGTTGTCCAGGGCACAAAAGGAGGATTCATGTGAGGTCAAGCTGCAGAACAGCCCTCAGCCACCACTGCTCTGCTCCTTCTTCTGATGCTTGCAAGAGCTTGAATTTGCTGGCTCAGTCTTAGAGCTATTGGCTTTTGCTTCCACGAGGAGTGGGTGACACCAACAGCCACCCATGGGGAGCAGAGCTATCTGTCCTTGCCTGCTTCCTGACTTGCTTTAATCAAATATTAATTGATTAATTAATATTTGATTATTATTTTATTTGCAGTCACTTACTTCACTACTCACAAACACTATCTTGCAGAAGTGAAAAAAAGTGAATCTTTCATGCTTTGGGGATGCTTTTCCATGCTTTTGGCATAAAGACTGATCTGCTTGTGTGAAAGCTTGCAAGCAAGGGAAATTGTATTGGTAATAGTAATTATTATTTACAGGAACTACATAACTGAGATTTACTTGAGTAAGTTCATTTCATCATGTAACAAATTAAAAAACTGAATTGCAGTACTCACACAGAAAATTTTGGAGCAAAAATATCAGATCCTGCATAGTTGAGAGCTAACAAACCTACTATTTCCTGATGAAGTCCAGAGGAAAAAACCCACCTGGTTTTCATGAGATATACTAAAGCTTTGAAACCTTAATTTTGGAATGCTTTTCTTTTATCATTCCCAGAGTTTGAGACTCAAGTAAGTAACTTAGATATCTACCTGGAAACTCAGTGTCAGAAAGAGCCTTTTTTCAAAACTAAAGCCACAAAAGGAAACATTTCCTGACAAATCTGCACCAATTTCAAATCGACCATGTTCATGACTCATACTTCATCTTCATAAACTTTAAAATTATGTACTCTGCAGTGATGAAAATCTGTGAACAGCAATTTGAAGCTGAAATATTTGCTGAAAGTGGATTTCAAGACTTTAAATTCTTTTAGTTGTCAGTCATTCAGACACAAGAAGTGACACAACTCATTTGGGAAACAGGACTGTGGTTTCTTCCAATGAATTTCATGCACTGAGTGCTCTTTTTATATAGGAAAGGAACATTAGACCTTCTCATCCATCACACCCAATAGGGCTGGTAGTTAAATGCTACAATTCATACCCTAAACAATGTAGATTCTTGATCAAACTTGCCAAGACCTATTCTGCAACTTAAAAATGTTCCCTTGATTCTCCTTAGAAATTTAAACAACACTTGGCATAAATATATTTCCTTCTGCCTGTTGGCCTTATATTCCCCTTATCAAGATAATAAAATTTCCTCACAAGTTGCCTTGGGCATTTCTGCAAGGTCAGAAGCACACAATGCACAGACAGGGATAAACTTACTTTGAATTACTGCATCCACTCATGCTCCAGTGGCTCTGCAACCCTGATGGCAACAAATGAAGTCTGGTGTGCTGGGAGTACAGCACTTTGAAAGCACAGAAAGGGCATGGTCAGAAAGAGCCCTGACAGGCTGTTAAACATTTACCACCCTGCCTGAGCACCTTCACCACTAACACAGACCAAAGAGCACTCACAGAGCAACGGGGGAAGCTGACAGAACCACATTATTGCAACCACAAATTCACACCTGCCAAGAGACAGCCCAGCCATTGCACTGCGTTGGTGTTTTGATAGAATGAACAGCACACTCAAGGCAAGAATCTCTCCACTTGCCAGGAGCTTCTGGAGAACTGAAACAGTTTGTTTCTTATCTGAACTTATGTAGGGTGTGTTTTTTGGAAGCTTCATTTGGTCTAAAAATAAGTTCTGCTTGATGAGGACTCAACTTTGCGAAGAGGTACCTGAGAACCATCAGCAGACAAGGTTCTGTGCCTTAAATAATTTCTGTCACTGAGACACAGTTTCTAGTCATTTTCTTATGTTGAAATTATAGCCTTATTCATTTTATAGTACTAAATCAAAGGGCATACACACTCTGGAAGGGCAGCTAACCTCAGGGCAGTTTACAGCTCAACCTCTGTCTCTGGGTAGCCAAGTTGAAAATCAGCAGCTATCACAGAAGCATATTGTACAGCTGGGATACTGCTGTGAATTATGAAGCATATCAAGTGTTTGGATAAATCAAAGGAATCTAAATGGGCTTAAAACAGCAAAAAGTAAAAGCATTAGGGCTTGTCTTCTTTCCAAAATCTTCCATTAGTACCTTCACAGAGACCTGTTTTCTACCTCTCAGACACTGATTCAAAATTCCATTTAAGAAAATGAAGAACATGATCCTGCCATCTCTTCAAAGATTTAACTTTATGGTAGAAAGATTTTATTGTTGTTACTTGCCATTAAAGGTAATAATTCTGGTGTAGTTTTCTTTTGCTTGCATTCGTGCTATTTTATTAATGTCTCCATAGCAGCAGTTAGCATTGCAAAAGGAATTCCAATTTTTAACATGATTATTAGTCTTCATTTTCATCCTCAAAGCTGGGATGTTTTCGAAGGAGCTCAGGGAGGAGGAAGGAATAAGAACTCAGACACCACAGTCCATTGTTACCTCTGAGCACATACACTTAGATTGCCTTCCTTTGATGCTGCTGCCAATTTTATTCACAAGCGTATAAAAAAAAGGTCATGACATTTAGAATTACACTACTTTGGAAATTAAATGTTCCTTTAAATTTTTAATTTCTGAAAGTCATTTATCATGGAATAATATTTGAATATGGTTGAATGAATGTGTAAAGATTAATGCAAACTTTCTTCAAATTGCAAGTTCACAACCACATATGTTTAACCTTGTTGTGTAATAGGCATAAAAATGTTGATATGTGAGCTTGAAGAGCTGCATTTCCATTTTGCTGGAAGCACTTGCACTGTTATTCTCCTTAGTATTTTTCCATCATCATGTCTGTATAAGGCATGAGGTTTAGCTCTCAATCATTTTCTACTTAAAATTACACTTCAAAAACCTGGCAACTAAATAAGGAGCAAAAATTAATCCCAATGGTCTGCAGAGTTTTTTCAGAGTTTTATGTGAGAAATCAAACTACTGATTTTTAGGCTAATTCAGCAATATTAATGATATTATTGTAGCATACGAGAAAATAAAATAACTTTGTGTGAACACTTGAGAAAGCATTAAGATACCACATCACCAACATTATTATTATTATTATTATCATCATCATTAATAATAATAATAATAATAATAATAATAATAATAATAATAATAATAATATCATCATCCTTGTCACCAGGGCAATGGCAGGAGCATTTCTAGTTCAAGTTTGGCCTCTTGAAAAGCCCTCAGGAAAGTTGCTCTGCAGATCACCCAATTCATTAAATTAATGCTTTGTTGGCTGGAGTTAAAGTTTGAGTCAGGCAAAACAAAAGCCTGGGTTTCAGAATACATATACCCTGTCAAATTGCATTTATCAAGATAAGGGTTATTAGAATCTTTTTTCTCTTGTGTGAATGAAATTGTAAGCTTGAAATGTCACTGAAGATTTATTAATCTGATACTCTTTCTGATAAGGGCAAAGAAATAGAAAGGGCAGAGAAAAAGAAATATTTCTTGTAGCCTGATAAGGACTACAAGAAATAGAAAATATGAATAAGGCAATTTATCAGTGGGCATTCTGTAACTAAAAGACTCAAGCCACACAAAGCCATACAGTTATATATTGATTTCAGAACACTGCCATCTACAACACTTGGTCAAAGTTTGAAAGCCGTGCAGAAGAATGTCTACAATTTTCAAAAAATGATACTAAACCTGAATTTTCAAACTTAGGCTGGAGTAACACTTGTTCTAGAAAGTAAAATGATACCTAAAGTATATTTTCTTTTCTACTTTTTTTTACAATTTTTCAATATTCTCATTTGAAATATTTTCCTTTAAAATATTTCATTTCATTAGCCAGAATTTAGTTTTCCTATGATACTCTCTCAAGTAGGAGTTAGTTTTGCAGCAATCAAGGTGTTTGGAAGCACTATCTGTTTAGAAAATGATTAGTTGTACCATACCTCCTTCTCAGAATGCTTTACATAGAAAATATGCCAGTTTAGAAAAGTCTTTCTTACATTTTTATAAGAACATAGCAGGAGCTAAATTATCTGCCATGATTTCATTAACAGTTCAACTTACCAGTTTTCTCTGCCTTGTGTTTTAAACTTTCAGGTCCTGGCAGGCAGGGGCAGGGCCCTTCACATCGAGCTGTGATGGTTTTGCCAGAAGTACAGGCATGGAACTCCATCTTGCACTAGAAGCATAAAAAAAGCAAGAATAGGATTTAGGACAAGATATAAAATAGCAGCTGTCGATTAAATGAGAAATTGTTATCAGTAATGACATTGTATAGATTGCAAAATTTCAGTCTCTACTGGAAATACTTTTATAAGATAACAGTGACTATTCCTAGCCTTTGTTGTTTGCATTAACTACGTTTTAGTTCTGACTTTCCTCCAAGAGCTTTGTGCCTGTGTAGTTGCTCTCTATTCAGTGACTGCCCCATGGGTATTTCCCCATTCTGTGCCCAGCAGCACCAGTGGCTGGACACTGGACTAATGCAGTAATGAAATGGAGTGAAAGAAAACAGCACAGAAACACAAATTTTCCCTTTGGCTTGATACCTAGTGAACCAAATTCAGCTCCATTTTTTGTCCTCTTCAAGCCCTGCTTTTACAAGACCAGAATCCAAGGGCTTTTGATACACAGGGGAGTGCTGCCTGTGGTGCCCAGGCAGGAGCTTCCCTCTGCAGGGATTGCCCCCTGCCAAGGAAAATGGGAATGCTGGGCTGCAAAATCCCTTTGATCTGAGTTTTATTGAAGATTATGATTCATTTATAAGCAGGCCAACATGTTTACACAGTGGGACACGACGTGTTTTGACACAGCTGAAGGACACTGAGCTGAAGGACACTGAGCCTGGAGCATGGTGTTACCATGGAGGATGCAGTGGGCAACTGGAGCTCACTGGGCAGCAGCCACTGCTGAAACCCACAGCACCATCCCCTGCAACTCTGGCACAGGGGGAGCCAAGAGAATGGATGCTGTTACAAGATAAACACCTCCTGCTTTGAAAGTACTGCAAATACCTCGGCTTTGCCTGTGTCTGTTTTTGTTAGAAGGGCTCATCGTGGCCCAAGCTTTAATCTAGCAGCAGGGGACCATTATGCCGTGCCTACATCCCATTCTGTGACATTATCCCCCCACCATCCTCAACTTCAATGCATCAGGGTGATTCTGTGCTCTCTGTGATGTCCTGCCCTTCTCATTTAGAAAATGCAGGGCCACACACAAGCTTGCAAGTGTGCAAGCTTAGCTTGTACTTTACACCAATTTCTCCCAAGACTGAAGGGAATATATGTACTTATTTTTCAACTGTTTGCTCCATAAATACACTTTGCTCAGAGCACAAAGACAAGAGAGAGCACATCAGAAGGAAAGGAGAACAGGAGAAAGGACAACACTGAGTGCAGTCCTGAAGGCAATGACTTTCTGCAGCATATTTTGATAGTCAATGTGTTATTGAGAAGACAGGCATAAATCTTCTTCCTGCAGCTGGAGTTGATCATTTAATCCCTTACAGAACATCAATTACTTACATATTTTATTATGCATAATAAATGTAAATTATGTATCTAAGCATTAGCAATTATACTTCAAATACCAACCTTTAAGATGGCACCAGCCTATTCCAAGCCCGTGCAGTTAAGAAAGGAAGAGCTTTATACTTAGAAACATCAAGGTAAGTTTTTCCTCAGCTTTCCAGACAAATGATAAAAATGACACCCAAAAAGCTAAACACAAACCAAAAAGAGAAACTGCTTAAATGATTTGTATTATCTGAGGGCAAGGAGGAGAGCCCAGCTTGAAGATCACAATGCTGCAGTCATTACTCACATGTGAGTAAAGATTACACCCATGATTAAACACATGATATTCCCACCGGGCTTGTTTGGGATGTTCAGTGTTGGGGGATGAAGATTAAAGAATTCCATCATTTAAAATATTAAATTAGGATAATATTAACTACTTTTCAACACCTAATCACTATTTTTCAACACCTAATCAATCGTATGTAGCTCTTTATTCCTTCCCTCGACGAAAACATGGAGATCTCTTACTTTGCATGTGATGGTGTGCTTACTCACTGTAACAACCTACATGAGTAACTCAACTTTGGATTTAATGACTTTGCCTAAGCCTCACTAAGTGATATTCAGAGGCAGAGTGGCCACAGAGGATGTCTTGTGGAGCAATAATGACTTTTTGGATTATTCTACCACTGGACCTGCAGCATATAAGGAGCCTGCTGGCTTGCTCCAGACCATGGACAATAAGATGATACACAGTGCTTGGAAAAGCTCTCAGTCTCTGACACCAAAGGGACATTATACATTTTGCAGACATGAGTCACAAAGCTCCTTGCAGTGCTTGTGCACAGGACTCCATGGGAGCAGCCCCACAGTTTGGGGCCAGTCCCTCTCGTTTCAGGGGGCTCATTTTGCCACTGATATGATTGGATATGCCTCAGCTCTCTGCTGAGCTGCTCTAGTAGAGCTCCCTGGGTCGTGCAAGCTTTGTATTTTTCTGCAGCCTCCCTGGTGTGTGAACTGCATTTGTTTACTCTGAACCCCAAGGCCCACATAAACATCTCTAAACTATTTTACTGCAAATGGAAAAGCAGCTCTGTTATTTGTTGCTAAATGTATATGGAGATCAATAAAGTATATGAGGGGAGAAATGGTTGAACATATTCATGGAAAATTCATAAATTAATTTATTCAACTAAGATGTGGGAAATTACTGCAGAGTGTGTTTTGGTTAAAGTGTTCCCCTGAGAATCCACTACTCGTATAATGATTCCCTCTTTATTGTCAGTGAATCTACAGCAATGTGTTTTGCATAAGCATTCACATTTGAGGGAGAAAGAAAATAGCTACATAAAATTTATTCCTAGCTATTTTATTCTTGTCTGTTAGTCTCCAGCCTCCAGTCCCTGCTAGAGGAGAATCTAGATTACTTTTTTTTTAATGATATAATAAAGCAGTGTATCTCTGTCTTTATTCTGGCTTTCAATTCTGGCATTCAGGTTTTGATCTAACCTGCAAGTAAGTAATCCTGTGGAATAAGTTACTGTGATCTTTTCTCTGGTGTGTATTTGACTACTGAATGTGTTCATGGACAGCTTGGTACAGCCCAGTGCATTAATGCTGTGAAGAGCTTTGCATCCTGACACGAGCAGCTCATGGATTTGCTTACAACACAGCCAGGTACAGCAGCACATGCCAGCCCTGATGGCACCTTTCAGTGGCAAAGCAGAGTAATTGAGATGTAACAGGATGGCCCTGGGGGCCTGGGACATTTTGTGTGATTGATTCACAAGGCAAAAATCAATAACTGAAAATTTCTTGTAGTCACATTAATACAGGAGAAAGTGCTAGGTTCCAAACTTCTGTTGCTTCTATCGTTAATTTAATGTGAATTAAACAGGAGGGTATGTAGGAATTAGCAGACAATATACATGACAAAGATAAACAGGAAATCTCATTTGAGAAAGAGTGAGCACTGAAACAGGAGGTTAAATTTTATGGTATACTAATCAAGCATTAAACTCCTGAGATATTACATCATATTATAGGCAGTGTCTCTAAACCTGTTGTTGAACAGTGTTCTTGCCTAGAAGACAGTGCATTTTTAGCACCCTACAGCTTTTTACATTTTCACCAAGAATGATTTCAGTGCAGTGTTTGTTTTATGGTGCATCTTTTGTTCACTCACAATATGTCTCTTCGAAACTACACATACAAATAACAAAAGCTCATTATTTTCTACCTTATCTTTTACCCAGTAGCTGCCACAGGCAGAAGCTAAAATTTCCTAAAATTATAGCATGTATATATTTTTAGTCCAGAGTTTCTTGCTATCAGTAGTGTTTCCTACCTATCTGTCTTAGCAGATAATTAGAATCCATTGGAATTCAGACACCCCTTTGAGAGGGGTTGCTTGTTTACAAGCTTTAGAGCTGTGCTTACCACTGCTTCCTTAGCTGGGACTCTTATCACCATTTTCTTTATAAGCCTCTCCTTCCAGTTTTCATCAGATGGAAAACAAAATACAGTATTTGGAACACACTCAGATCAAGTGTGGGTTTTTTTAAAAACCTGTCACAATAAAAAAAGGTTCAGTATCTTTTCTACAAATCCCAAAAGAAATGTCAGATGGTGCAATCCCATTACTGAATATATACATTAAGTTTTAATGGGAATTCTCCAAACTTTTCAGGCTCTGTAAAACCTGAAATCCTGAAATAAGGATTGAGAGACAGCAGTCAACCACATGAATTCGTGTTCATTAAAGAAACAGACACTAATGTGAAGTCTGGAGGTGAGTCTCAGCTCAGATTCTGGGCTGAGGACAGGGCTGTGTGGCCCCTGAGCACTTCCCCTCCCTGCCCTGGGTTCTGCTGCCTTTTGGCTGCTCTGCAAACCAGAGCCCCCCTGTCCTGGGTGCTGGGAAGGAGAGGGGCTGCCCTGGGACACAGCAGCTCAGGGGGGCACTGAAAATACGGGCCAAGCTCTGTCCCCAGCACTGGCCACTCGGGCAGGCTGTCTGTTGGCATTAGTGGCTGTCCCATGGCCAGACCAACACCTGGTGGCTGCTGCAGTCATCCCATTTCTCTGGGCACCCTTCTGCTCACAGAGCAAAGCTCCTCACTGCCAGCCCTCCTGCCCTGCACAGGCATTAGTCCAGGATGGGATTGGCTTGTGCTACTGCAACAAAAATTAGAGGGAGGCTGGTGGAAAAAATAACTATAATAAAAACACACCATTTTTCCTCTTACAATAGCTACCAGGCGAGCACACTTAATCTTTGCAATAAAAGCTGTACAAAGATATCTTAAAATCCTGGAGCTCTAATTAGGAGCTATGTTCTCCTTATGAGAATACATAGTTGGTGTTGATATTAATGGGAGTTATGCATGCATACCAGTGGTGGAATAAACTCTAATTAACACAACCAATCTATTGTGTAAATACATATTAAAGGCTTTTAAAAATGTGTGCTAGCTCTAGCTTTGAAGCAGATGTTATAGCTGATAGGCTCAGAAATTTCCCTCTCTGCAAGGAGTGACATGAAGGACCTTGTTATATCTCAGGTAAACAACAAATATTTGAGACTGTCTCTCTCTGCACAAGTAGCTGACAGGCTGGTGGTTCATAATCTGCCAGAAAAAGAGAACAGCATCCAGGTGGAAGGTCAAGAAGAGAGAGACCCTGGTCCCAAGCCACTGATATTAAAGGGGCTGAACAGATTTATGCAGCCAAATGCAGTAACACCAAGAGGTCTCACAGAGCAAAGCTCCAAGGAGCAGAAATTGGTGCACACTGCACAGCTCTGCCCTCTGCAATCCTACAGCTCTAATGAGGGACAGCTGCAGGACTTTGCCCTCTGAGGAAAATTACCAGGGAACAGAAGGAAAGCATGAGACCCCAGTAACCTTTAAATTTCAGGGTAGGTCAGGCAGTCACGTCAGCAACTGCTTCAAGCACATGGCTCAGGTCCTTAGGATTAGAATTGCCAGGTTTAAGATTTTAAAACGGAACTATTTTTTTAATTATTAAAATTTTTAGCTGCTTTTTTTGTTAGATACAATCAGAAAGTGACATGTTTTTCACTATTACAGCATAATAGTGTTTAAACCACAAAGCACCACCTTCAGAGCAACAGGAAGTCAGAAGATTCATCTTCCAAAAAGAAACAATTGATTCTTGGGCTTCAGAAAAGAACAAGCTGAGTTGCATTTGGCAGCAATCATGCAATTCAGGATGGCAATAATTGCATATTTTGTGGCTTTGAATTACAATTAGAACTGTACACAGCTCTCTAAAAATAGCCTTCAACTTCTCAGGAGGAGAACAGAAGGAGCTCCTTCTTTTCATCAGCTAAAGACAGAGTGACTTTAGAAAACACAGAGTTTGATTGCTCCATAGAGGGTCAGCTCTGCTCCTAAGCAGAGTCCATGGCTTGATGAATAAAGAAATAATAATTAAAAAAAATTCATAAGGTAAATATTAAAGACTTCATTAAAGAAAGAAAAATGAACAGTTTTCCAACGTGACTGATGGCTGAGGAGTTAGTAGGATGACTGCTTGTAGGCACGTTGAACCATCCCAGTGTTTGACTGGCAGGGCAGCAAACTAAGCAAATGATCCTGTACTCGTGTTGCTGCAAACTGCCCTTACAGCCAGAGCAGAATCAGCTAATTTGGGGACTTCTGGACAGACCACCGAAGCACAAAATTCTGTTTTAATATAAGGCACATTGCCCCAAGAAACAAGTGGCAATCAGCTCAATGTGAAGCAGGAAATTCTAAAAAATGCAGTTGATTGCGTGAGCTGGATGATATGGCACTCAAGGCCACAACACCACGAGGAGGTGAAGGACATTCAAGGGACCATTTATTAATGCAATGTGACAATGAAAACAAATGGTTTCCTATTCTGTGATCAAACAAGAAAACAGTTCCAGGCACCAAAATCTACTGCATCATAAAAAAATTGAACTTGTTTTTACAATTTAGATGCCAGTTCTGAAAACACCTAGGTCAAGGGGGTGTGTGTGGGCATCTCTCAGTTGGTTTATCACCTTGTAAGAAATTTGGAGAAGTATTGGAGAAGTACAGACCAAACAGAGCTGGAACTTGACACAGAAGAATCAATTCATAAGTTGAAACATTTGTGCAATGTTGATTTCAACTTTTCCTGCACTGGCTGATGAGACCACAATGAGTTAAATGGGAAATGAAGACAAAGCACTTCTGTCCCTTATATAAATAAAGACACCCATCCTCCCTTCTCACTGAGATTTAACACAAAGCACCAGCCTGGCTTAGATCTGCACTCTGCTCTCCTCCCATCCTCCTCTGTTACATATCATGCAAAGGCTATGGCACTTTGATTTTGGTGACTATTTCAGAATACCAAGGTCATCCTCACACTCTGGGCTCTACCAGCTGGTTCTTGTGCACAAATGCAGGAGTTGAGGTGCTGAGGAGATGATGCACAGTCACCCAACCCATATTCTACACTCTGTATTCAGTCACAAAAGCTTTTTCTGCTTAATGTCTACTCTGCTGTCTCCCTGCAGGATTTGCCTGACAGGTCACTGATGATGAGCATTTCCTAACTGTACATGGGAGTTTGTGCTTTCTAGTACACTACTCTGCTGTGCCTCAAGACATGGACTTAAAAAAATTACTTTCCTCCTGCATTTGCTTTCCTTCATTTCTAGATTTATATTGTATTGCTTTTGCCTCTATGAAATTATTCCCTATTCTAATGCCTCATAATCATGAGCTGAGAGTTCAGAGCTAATAGCACTATTCAAAGTGGAATGAAGCTACAATTTTTTTCCCTTTAATAGACCAAAGCCATCTTAGATTAAAAGTAAAGAAAATCACAGAAAAACAATTGGAGATTTGGAGTGATCGATGCTGCTTGAAACGTACTTGCCATGTAATTGAGATGCATTCTCATTCTCATTCTGCAGCCATTTACTGATCACATGAGAAGGATGATTTGTCATTTTTACTTGCTCCAAATTACTAAAGGCAATTTAATTTCTCTCATGGAGACGACACATCCATGAGAGATAACGTGAACATAATCAAGGGGTAACGATCTGTGGCTCTGTGCACACACTGCTGCTCCTGTTACCAGCTAAACAACCACCTGCTATGGCAGAGGGGAGGCAACACCAGGCACTCAGATCCCCAAGCACAGGGTCTCCACCCAGTCAATCACATTATAAACACAGCAATTCAGCTATGCCAGTCACTACACCAGTTTAGATTTCAGATGAGGCAATGCTCCATCTACAGTCACTCCCATACCCATCTGCCCATACCTGGACCAAAAGCAGCAGCTGGTGACCACTATAAAGGGTGGGCATGTTCCCTGAAGGCCTTCATGCAGTTGGTATGGTGGCAATATCTTAGCATCCCAAAAATCTATGGACTCTCCCTATCAATCAGTAATTGCAAAGTACTTATTACTATATTTGCAGTTACTTTTGGGATGTCTGATAACAACAGGATGTGACTGGGGATGGGATTCTGACCACTTATGGCTGTATGGACTGAATATCAGGAAAAGTCTGGATAAGTCCTGATACAGTATCAGGATAAGATCAACCCTCTCTCTGATGTATCCAAGTTTACAAATCAAACTCAAAGACAAGTTGCTACTACACCTGCTTCCCCTCTTGAAATGTTGGTGAATTAGTCTTGAATTTGTTCTATGCTGCCCATTTCTTCTCTCGCCACAAATATTGAGAAACAGCTGGAGTCTTGTTTTGCTCATTTCTGTTCAAGGCCAGGTTGTATGTGGCTCTGGTCTAGTGACAGCTGTCCCCAGCCATGGAAGGGTTAGAACAAGCTGCTCTTTAAATTCCCTTACAACCCAAATCATTTTATCATTTTGTGGTCACAAAGTTTTGTGCTTCCCAGGGCCATTGTTATAAAATTATTGGGGAGAAGGAGGAAGTACCTGGAAACATCTCATAATCCATGGACAAAGGTCTGGGGGGGCTTCCAGGAGAGACAGAGAGCAAGGGTTAGACCAAGTGCTGTAGTCTGGGCTCCAGAGCTCATATATCCTGCACTAGCAAGGACCTCTTAGAACTCACTGCACTTTTTTTCTAGAAATGGGTGGGAGGAAAAGGCTGGGGATACAGTAAAAGAACACCCTGGCCTGTTTGTTAGCTTAGTGGTGCAGTAAGCAGCAAACTCAGGAGTTCACTTGTGGTGCCAGCCATAGGCCAATCATACCATCAAGTCCTGAAGTCCCTCTGCAAAACTGGACACACCAGGTTTTCCAGCATGCATGCTTGGTTTTCAAATGTGTCATCTTTTTCTAACCAAACTTTGTCTTTGCATGCAAGAGGTGAAAGCCAGTCTGAGTTCTTCTGTTCCCAAGCAGCTCCTTGTTCCCTGATAACAGAATTCAGGAAGCCACAGGAACATTTATTCCTTCTCTCTAGAACAGTTATCCCATCCTATCCATTACATGAACTAGTTCACAGTAGGTTTGCACAGATTTCGCTGACCATGATGTGGCCCCAGCAGTGTTCATTCCTTGTTACAGATGTATGAAATGCACAGTATCCAGCAAACTTCCAGCTCTCAGAGAGACTTTTTGTCTGTTGATTACAGACAGAGCAAACCTGAAGTGTGAGTACAAATATAAAATACTCAGCATCCTGTAGTACCCCTGCTCTGGTTGCTTTTAGATTAGCAACAAGACTGAAGTCCTAAGAATGCCAGCGAGCTTTTTAATTGACTTCTCAGAATTTTTATTTGGTAATCAAAACAAAAGCCAAACAATCTCCAATGCTAAGAAGCACTGAAACAAAACATTTGACAGTTACTAGCAAAGAAGATTTAGGAATGTCTTTTGGAGCATAGCAACCAAGGGAGAGTAAGCAGGCTTAAGCTTTGAAGTTAAAGCTTTCAGCAACGTTTCTGATTTCTAAAGAACACAATAGAAACAACAAGAAATTAAAAAAAAAAAAATGGAGAAACCAAACCTCAGGCCTAGTTCAATGCTCACTGAATGGACTTGCTGTGAAAGACACCCATACAAAGAAAGCAGAATTAGTCTGTTTGCTTAGAAATCAAGTACCCACAGCTAATCCTTTTGCAGTATTATCCTGTTTTGGCCTTTAATAAATCTGCTTTAAATTAAAGATGTACCCAAGCCAAGAAACACCTCCTTTGATGTTTCAAATGGCTCAGATAAGCTGTTTGCTAGAAAAAGCTCAAAATATGAATTCTGCAACTGAAAAATATAAAAGTCCTTCTCCTATGCTACAAGGCTGGCACCTCTCAGGAAGGTGAGATCATTTAAAACCACAAATCAGGCATTGGTTCCTCTCGAGCCCATGCATTAGGGGGAAAAATCCTGAAATACATGTCTCTTACAAGCCAGGTAGCCAAAAGCAGCTAATACCCTTTTTTTTTTAACAACCATTACATCACATCACTGGAATACGGAAACAAGGGATTTTAACTGAATGCAGGCATAGAGCTTGGAAAAAGCTTGGAACAAGGTAACTAAATTACTGCAAATGATAGTTGTATTTAAGCTTGTATAATGAGCTGCAAGCTGGTGCAATAAACTCTATGTTCTTGTTTCCTCTTCCAGTCAAGAACACAACTTTCAGTACTTGAACTGTATCAGATGACTCACCATGTAAATAACAGTTTTCTCCTGCTTTGACCTTGACTGCAGAAAGAAGGATTTTAAAAATAATACTGGTTTTACACACCAAATGTACAGCAGGCAAGTGGAGCTAACACCAGCAGCAATCCTAAGGCTGTCCTTAGTGCAGGAGCGTACGTAATTGATGGGTTTTTAAGTTCCGACCATCACATGCCAATTTGTTTGATTTGGCAGTCACAACTGTGATTCTAATCAAGTTAGAAAAGCAGACCTGTGATTACCATCATCAAGATTGGTAGCTTTCCCAAAAAGAGCAAATTGTGTATCTGCAATCCTCACTTACTGCTCACTTCCTTTCCAAGGGCGTGTTCTCGCCCTGAACCGTTCCTGGCACAGGGCAGGTCAGCAGCCACAGGCAGCTCAAGGACAAGAGCTGCTCAAACTTTCTGCTTTATGCTTTCATCACTCCCTTCAGTGAAAATTGTTGCAGCTTTGGGGGCAGGCATGGGGACTTCTGGGGATTTTCCATAAGCCATATAAAAATGCAGGTTCTGGAGGTGCCAGGGTTGAGAGCAAGGAAGGCAAAGGCTTCCCTGTCCCGTGCCCCTTCTCAGGGCTCTGAGTAACTGGGCTGGCTAAACAAGGGTAGTGATGGGAAAAGCAGCAGCCATAAACCAGCACCCATTCTCACCAGGATGTGACCATCATCCTGGCCTTCATTTCCATTTTTCCTTCTGCCATTCTCAGCCATGAGACCTTAATCCCATGCAGCCTCACAAGGCAGAAATGCAGAAATCCTTTTCCCTTCCAAGCATGCAGGCTGAAAGACTCATCTCAAATATTTTTTGGCAAAATGGTTCAACCAGTGGGGACCCACCTTCTAGGTCTTCTGCACCATGAACCAACAGAAAGTACTGGATATTACCAAAGGAGGAAATTGTTCAACACATTTTTAATTTCACTCACTGCAGAGTTAGTGAATACCACTGTTTAAGACAAGCCAAATTACAACTTACTCTGGTTCCATGTAGTTCTCATCTACGCATTATTTTCCTTCTTGCTGCCTTCTGAATTCTCATTAACCTTTCTGTCAGGACTGCATTAAACATGTCCTGTTAATTCAACTTGTTTTTCAAGAAATCTGACATGGAGATGACAAATGCTCATGTAAATAAAACCCTCTAGTTAATGAAGCGCATAATAAGAAACACAAAATTCTAGTTTACAGCAGTTTTATTTCAGCTTTGCTACTCCAGTGAGTTCAAAAGTGAGACTGTCTGAATAGCTTTGGCATCTGTCCCTATGGGAGCAGAAGAAAAGGTCGTGGACTCTGAAGAAACCTAAAGACTTGAAGAACTTCCTCCAAAGCTTTAGCATTTTTGTTATTCTAATATGATATTCTATGGCATACATATCTCCTAAATAAAACCCTTTACATGCTACTCTTACCATAAGCCAGGGCAGTAAATTTCTCAAGAAAGTTTATAACTGTTGGCATTTCTAATGAGAAGATGCAACCTTGATGCAATACAAGGTAAGGAATAAAAATTTATATTCAAGTAGGTTTTGTGAGAGAAGTATTGCATGTTCTATAAACACCAGAAAATACCTGTTAATCCTTAAAAAAACCCAAAGAAGTTTAATTGACTAGAATGATTAATTGCCTGATGTACTACATCTATTCTCCTAAATATTCTTTTGAAAAACATTCAGTAAGACAATCATGCAATAAAATTACCATTTATATGACTCCTTTCATCCACAAAGGCGTCTAAGTCCTATGTATGTATAAAGGTATAAAGACCCAGTACTGCTCAAGTGCAGCCAATCCTGCAGCAGGAAATATCAAATGCTCTGCACCAGCAGAAAATATAATGGGATGTTCGAAGGGAGCAATGCTATTTAAATTCAGAGAGATGACAACACCCAATTAACCAGATACGAGTACTAAACCTGCACTCCAACACAGGGCTTCTTTTCAGACTTTTGTTTATTTCCCAGCTGCTGAAAATTAAGCCTCATAAAGCAGCTTTTCTTTTCTTACATACCTCTCTTGACCAAGCAAGGTAGTGCTCAGAGCCTGTGTCAGATGCCCACAGATGCCCTTTCTGCTTGCTTTAAACATAAATCAACAAGCAAGTCAACATTCTCCACAAACCCATGGTTTGCACACCACTAAATGGGTTTTTGGCAAGTCTCTCACTTGTACCTGCATTAACTCAGCGTGGCATTGAGTGGCACTAGGACTGGTAATAAAACTGCAAAAGGAATGGTTGGAACCAAATGATTTGAAGTTGGAAAAGCCCATGAGCCACAAATTCTGTGAAAGCAACCCCTAAGCCTTACAGCTGAATTGCTACAGGAGTTTAAGAAAAGTAAAACAGTGTTCCCTCTCCTTTCTGCTAACAGTTGCACATAATGAGCCACACAAATGGGTCAAAACTTCTCAGGTTTTCTCCATTTAACATACCAACTTAAAATCCAACAGTTTTACTTTAAGAAAACCATAAAGTAGAGCTACAATGTGGATCATAGTCTGGACATTAGCAAAATTACTAAATACTAGGGCTAATACAGTCTCAGTCTCCAGATGGCCACTGGGCAGATGAAGTTTGTGGCATAAATCTTCTCATTTGCCACTATAAATTCATCAAGCATGAGTGAAGCTTATTAGCAAAACTTAGATATTATCTCCCACAGAACTCTAAGGCTCCAGAAGATTAAAAATGTTTTCCTGCCATGACAAGTACAATGACCTCATAAATATTAGTAGACCCTTTGGCACTGGAAAATGCCATCTATTCCTGCTTCTATGTAATATTACAGGACTGAGCAGAAAAGAATACAAAGATGTTGCTGTTACACTTTACCCCCATACAAGGCTAAGTAAAACTGCAGTCTGAAGTCATATTTCTGTGCTTCAGAAGTCCATGAAAAACATTTGAAGAGTGCTTTTACCCTTTTGAAGGGAATTCAGCCCATTAGACTATGATTTTTTTCTGAAATATAAATAGCTCAAGAACCAAAAGATCTAGCTAGATAATAAATGAGTATTTTCTCACATAGTATCACATAGCCAGTTATACACCATTGATATTTGAACTGCTTTCGTCAGAAAGAGATTTATTTACACTCTCTTTGAAAGAGCTATTTCCTAGAATAACACAGCAAAGCTCTCATGTCTAGTACTGTACAGTTTGTTGACCAGTTAGTTACTCATCTATTGGTACGTGCATTTATCCCCCATTTATGTGGATGTTCCATTTGTTCCAAATGGTTGAGCTCAAAGCTGGTTGCAGCTGCTTGTGATGTTCCAGACAAAACTTCCTTTTTTTCCCCCTCACAGGTCTGCAGCATTCCTGAAATGTCCGTAAATAGAACTCAGAAATTACATTTCTAAATGACAATTCATCACACCTCCTGCAGACTTTAACAGTATTTTAAATTCCTACTGAAGCCCCACCAAATTCAAAGTCAAAGATGACTGCTTTTTTTTTGGAACCAGTTTTTTGAGCTCTTCCATACTGAGCCTGGAAATTAGCTCTTGCAGTAGAGAAAATCTGTGTGTGGCTTCTGCCACAGTACCCCAATTGTCCAGAGGATGCCAATTTTGATTTGTAAGGACTTGAGGCATCTTTGCCCAAGTCCTGCTTTTACAATTGAAACTCCAAGCTCAGCGTTGGTGCCTGCTCAGAGGAGAGGCTGGAAATTGGGTCCTAGAGGCAGCACTGGCCAAGCCCTGCAAAGTGCCTTGGACAGACACTGCAGACTTGCCTTTCTCATCTGGGTTTGGAAAGGGCCCAGCTCCCCAAAGAACCAATACAAGTGAGGCCAGTCCAGCTGATAACTGACTGCAGCTCAGAATTAATGCCCACAGTGACTGATAAAAAGTGCCCAAATGAGGTTTGATCTGCCCAACCTGCAGACATTTAATGCCTGAAACAGACACTGAATTCTCAGGATGGTTTTCTATATTATTCACAAACTTCAGACTCATTCTCTCATAGCACTCCTTGTCTCTCCTTTGCACTGGTGCCAGAAGGCCAACTTCAGCAACTGAAGCTACACCTGCCATTTTAGCAGTGATATTTTTCTCTTGAACATTATGGAGACTGAGTATTTTGATAGGTGAATGTTGCTGAAGATAGAAGCAAAAATTAACCTATTTTATCTGTTCACTATCATATATGCACATATTGAAGAATTAATGGTATTAAAATGTTGGAAATAATATAAATATTTCGATTGATAGTATTTAATCTGGCTGAAGGTGCTATGAGAAGAATATCTGAAATAAAGATTTGCTGTGTTGCTTTAAATCAATCACTTAATGACTGTAGAGTTCATCTTTGCAGCACCCAGTCATTTGCCCTGGAGAGCCTGGTAGGGCCTCTGAGCACTTAATTCCACGGGGAGGCATTTAACAAATCAGTGAGAACTGGCCTCCATCCTTCAGGAAAGGCCTCAGTCCCCTCCTCATTCCCACCAAAGCTGGGACAGCCCGATGGTGAGAGCCTCATCACCCTTCCCACGTCCTCCTGGTCTCTGGGTTGTCTCATCTCAGCAGGGAGGGCTCCTCTCATCAAGGTGCTGTGAAGGAGCCATGATCAGGATCATTTGGTTTAAAAATGAGATGAGAATGGGTGAACTGTGCTGTCAGAGTGGTGCTGAAGGACGACAGCAGCATGCAGAAGGCAACTGCAGCCTGTACATGGCATCACCAAGGAAATCCATCCTGAGCAATGCACGGACTGACGCCTGGAAACTGAGGGGACGTGACGGATTTGCACAAGTCCCTCACTAGAAAAAACATTTAATTTAAGAAAGATTAGATTGTCACAATTGCCCCTGACAAGAGTGCCTGTCTAGCAAGGCCTTGAGCCTATATTTTGGGCTAGAAGTGTGCCTTAGCCAAGACCTTAGAAATATTCACAATACAGGCTGTCACCAGCGCTACATTTCCTTGTCACTCTTTAAGTGTGACTGATTTGCCAAGATCAAGACTAAATTCACAATCAGCAGCAAGGGCACCCAACATGAATTATAAAACTGCCTTTCCTTCCTCGTCTCCTGGATATGCTAAGAAAAATGCTTTCCCTGCATTCATTGTTGCTTTTTATATCCACAGCATATCCTCTGTGTAATGATGCAGGACTGCTCAGCTCATCCCACAGCCTCCACCCTCCTCCCACACAAAAGATGAGTCTCAGTAAGAGGGAAGCATTTGGCTATTAAATATAAAACCTGTATTAAAAAATGTATTGATTTTATGGCCAAGTATCTTGTGCTCTGAGATGAAATAGAAATAGAGGTGGCGGTAGAAGTGGAGACAATTTTTTGATAATTTTTAACACTGAGGGAAGTGGCTGGTTGTTTAGTGCAGCTCTGTGGAGGCTGGGGCAGTGCCTGGGCAGACTCCATTCACAGACACAGAGCTCTGTTCAAAGCAAGGAAAGAAAACAAAACCCAAAATCTAGAGGACCAGCTGATTAGAGGGGGGAAGGAAGAGGAAAGGACCTTTCCTTTCTCTTCACCTTCCCAAAATCATGCAAGCAGAGGTGAAACTAAGTCACTAAACAGACAAACTTAAACCATGCATCCAGAAGAACCTGTGAGGTCTAAATTTCTAAAAGCGGCTTCCTGGATCTGAGCAGAAGCAGGGAAATTACTGCTGGTACAGAGGAAACAGGAGGCTTGGGGCATATCAGACTTTGGGTGGCAACTGATTCTCTCCCAAACCCAGGATACAGGCCAAAGCTAAAGTTGTAAAATAAGGGAGACAGAGAAGAGCAATGAACAGAAAACCCTAGATAGTGCTCCCAGCTCCTACAGTGACAGATGATGTCTTGAGCATATTAACAAAGCAATAAATCCCACAGAGTGATCTGTCACCCTTAAAGCACAGTGTATGCTTAGCCTTGAGGGTTTTTCCCTTTTGCCCAAGGGAAGAAAATACTGGAGTTCCAGTGCCAGCTTACATCTCAGACTCTCTTCCAAAGGTAGCTCTAAGTGGGTCACAATTTAGTGGGAGACTGTGAGAAATAATGCTGAAGTTGCAGAGAGCCTTCTCTGAAGAAGAATTAAATGGTGACAGTTCAGGTACTGAGGAACTGGGTTTCACTAATCACAGCACTGTGGAGATGACTCTGGGTAATGAAGAAAGCTTTCTTCTCAGTCAGTTTACAGAAGTTTGTAAGCTTCAGTGCTTTGAAAGTCACAAGACTTACTCCAAGCTTTCACATTCTGTGCTGTGGGCTCACTCACACAGATGACACGGAAAAGTTTATGATAGTACATCAAAAGAAAAACACTAATTAAAAAGGCTTCCCATTAAAGAAAATGGAAACAACGACAAAAACTAGATTTAGAGTAGATTTTTAGATTGGTCATAATAAGAAGAAAAATTCCACAACTTTACAGTAACTGTCTACTTACAGAAAATAAAGGCTCTAAGTTAAGCTAATAGAAAACCAGAGTGAATGAGATTTAAGGTTGAAATGCCAGGAAACTGTTTCTGACCATCATTCAAATACTGTGTTGCATCAGCCTCACAGACATAAATGAAGAATTCTTATATCACTTTTCTAACCAATACAATTACTGTTGTTTAGTCACAGATCAGCCTGGATGTTGCTCAGAATGATCTCCTACTATTTTGCAGTTATGATTTAGGTCTGAAAACTTTTCTAATGGAATCAACAAACAGAAAGAGCTGAAATTTAGATAATAATTCCAAATTTATCACCACAGTAGAAATATGATTCACCTGTAAATCTTCAAGAGTTTTTCACCCTTCACTCCTGAATTACAGCTGTTGTCTCATCTAAAGCCCTGTATTATTCATACTTTATCATAGCAGTGATCTGACAAAGCTGACTAAAAACCTAACAAACTTCTAATCAACCTGTATTTCACCATCAATGAGCAAATCTATGTCAAATACCCCTGGGATCACAGCACTACCTTCACCGTGGTGCACTGGGCACTTCTGTAGTCTCAGTTCATGGCTCCAATCAATGGCCTTTGTGCCTCAAAAAACCTGACTGCCTTTCCTGCTAACTGCACAGAGCTAATGGATAAATGGCAAAAGAACATCTCCTGTTACTATATTTTTGATGTTGTGAGCTCTTTGCCAGATGGAAGCTCTTTACTGCAGATTATATTCAGGTATTCTTAATCCTAACCTCTTGTTGTAGCCATTAATTTATGTATTATTCATTTTACCAATCTAATATTTATCCAATATTTCACTGTATTTGACAGCAAAACCTATCTCTGTGTAAGACCACATGAGCTCACAACATTCTTGGTCCATAAACGCCCCTGAATTAATCTTTACCTGCCTTATTTCCTATTTTCATTTCCCAAGGAACAGCTTCTTTTTATTTTTATAGACACTATATGGTCCAAAGAAACAGCTAAGTGAAAACATAACAGTTAACTGCCCTCAGCCTGCAGCCCATATCTTTTGGCATCACCAGGAACACTTAGAGCTGCAAGACTGGATTCAGGAGCTCCTAAAAGTAAAATTACTGCTGCAAAAAAAGTACACAAACATCTCTGAAGACAGAAGTGTCCTCACCTGACCCCTTTGTTAAGCACCAGCATGAACAGCTTTAGCAAAAGCACTGATATCCCACCAAAACCTAACAAAACCTGCACACCAAAACCCAAAAGGTTGCTTGTGCCTTCCCTTGTGGATGGGTGCAGAGTTTCACTCCAGCTCTGATGCACAGATGAAATGGGAACTCCAGGGTCTGGTTAAACTCTGTTGATCAGTCCCACTGACACCTCCCAGCAGGGCAGAACACTGACCCTGCTGTGCCTGCAGGTGTAGGGGCTGACACAGCCCTGGCCACCACTCAGGGTGGTGCCTCCTGCAGGAGCCCAAGCCTTCACTCTGACTCCTGTTTCCATTTCAGGTTTGGCTGGTGACATTCTTTGCATCCCAGTGCCACCACCTGGGAGAGCTGCCTCACAGAAGGCAAAATGTGTGTCAAAATGTGAGTCTGAGTGCCTGCAGGTGATGTCACTCAGTCTGGAAATATGGGATCAGGCCTATCAGATAAGTGTTCAAACTAAATACGACAGGATTTAGAACATGCTTTTAGGTTTAAGGAAAAGTGCAGTCTTTAAATTACTGCTCTAGAATTTACTGGCTTAAAAAGAAAGACCTTAAGGCATCCCATCAAAGAGTTATATAACTCAAAAGGGTTTTCCTTGCTCAGTGTTGCTTGTGCAAGATAAATTTAAGTAATAAAACATGCTTCTGGCACTAACCCTTCTATATGGGCTTTATGATGACAGATTTCAGATTTGAAAATAGAGGTCTCCATACAGGCTAGCATTCCTCTTCTATGCCCTTACAGAGGCTTTGACTGGTCATTTTCTACTCTTTATTTATTGCTTTGAACTGAAAAACTTTTGCTACCAACTTCAGCAGGAATTGGTCATGATGTGGATCAGATGAGCCCAGGTTGGGTGCCCAGACCATACCCCAGCCTGGTGCAGCACAGCAGCTGAAAGAGCCTTTCATTTCAGTCTCCCTGCAATTTAAATTGGCTACATCTGATCTGTAAATATCATCAAACTTCACACGGTTTGTAGCAGCAATCACCCCCTGGGTGGCAGATGCCTCTGACATATCTCTCTTGAGAATGTTAAACACAGAGACTTTCAAACTGGAATTTCTAGAATGCAGCTTTTCATTGGCATGAAAGGCAAGAGAGTCCTGAAAACACTTGAAATTCTGAAGTTATGAGGGGAAAAGTCCATTAACAAGTTGAAGACTTTATCTGTAGGAGGCTTTTAAAATTTTATCTAATCTAATTGGTATTTAATAAGACAGGTTTTTTCAAACAGTGCATCCACAGTCCCCAGTAAGAATCCCCGTGAATGAAATTAATTATTTTGTACTTTCTGCAGATTCCAATTTTACATCTTTAGATATTCTCCTTGAAATGTGTAGATAGTCTGGTGTTGCTTTTGCCTGGTAATGATGTCATTTCCACAGATAATTAATCCCATTGATTAATTGGATTTGTTACTTTTAGAGAGGCAGCTAAAAGAAGTAGTCACAATTTGTGCCAGTTTTATTTGTGAACTTCCATTTACAAGTCTATTAAGAGTTAGGTCAAAATCAAAAAGTGGCCCACAAAACCCAAGAACTGGCTGTTGATCATGATCTATGTCAAGAAGTCTTGCAAGTTATTTATGCACTGAATCTTACCCAAAAGGTGGAAGCATAGTACACATATCAAAACATGACTACAGGTTTGAGGACACCGTTGGTTTGAGAAGCTAAATAAGTGATTTCATACTTATTTGAGGTTTGAAATATCCTGGGACACAAACAGTTTTAACTTTTTATTTTAATATTCTATTTATTTCACTGGTGGGGCCTCTCACTCCCATGTGCTGCTGTTGACTATAAAAACATAAAGATCTCCTTCAACCTTGGATATCCTCTCACAGCAAAGCACTTGGCACCTTCACCTGCCCAAATTGAAGGTGCTGAGCAGTGCCCCAGCCTCCAAAGGGAGCTGCACCCCACTCTCCAAGGGGGGCTGCTTTGAGGATGTCATTTTGTTTGGATTTGCTACTGGAAATGCAACTATGGGCCTCAAGTCCTCAGATCTGTTCTCTACCTTAAGCTTGATAGAGAGAGAGCTCCTCCAGCACATTTACAGCCAAACCAGGTTTTTACAGTCATTATGCTGTGTCACTCTAAGCCAGGGAGGTGTAAGAAAGATGTGCTTTATCACATCTAGGGGAAGGACAGCTACTGACTCACTGAAAATAGCCAGGTTCCACCTCTGCAGTCAGCTGGGGCTAATCTAACACCTCAGTTAGCCTGTGTACAAAAGAGAAAAAAGAAACCCCAAAAGATTCACCTAAAACCAATTAGTACATGGTGGCAGACAAGATGCATTACATGTTGTGATTACATGTCTGCACAAAAAGGAATTCTGAGTCTCGACATAAAATATTAGGACTGCAGGCAAATTTTCAAGAACCATGTGGTGCACAGTTGCAGACAGACATGCAAGAATAGGACAAAAATATTCCCCTGCTGATTGAGCCCCATTAGCAGTTTCAGCTCACCCCCCAGAGCTCAGGCAGGGGTGGATATAATTTGCAGGAGAGACAATCCAGCAGGGAGAATTTGTGTGCTGCTGCCATGTGCTACCCCAGGACATGAGAACTATTTGCAGAGGTCCTGCAGGGTTAACTCTGCCAGGCTGGGCAGAAATCCAGATTAGAGCTGCATCCTACGAGGCTTTCCTGTCTTTTCTACCCTACACAGGAATTGGAAGAGACAGCTTGAATAACTTTGCCATCTCCCCTCTGAAAGCCTCTGCTATTCTATTAATAATGTCTTATGTTTTACAGCTCATTCTCATCATGCAATGCAGATGAACCAGGGCTGTGCCTACGTCACTCCCTGAAGAAAGCCACCCCCATCCCCATTCAACTGCTGAACTTTCCAAAGGCTCCTCACCCTGCCTGTGCTACCTAAAGAAACTTTTCTTTAAAAGACATTTTGGTACTTTCTTTCCAGCATCTCAGTAGTTTTTAAAAATTTGGGGTTTTTTATCAGACAGTGCAGGTTACCATAACTCTTTTGATATATCTGCTCTAGCCAGCTGCAGAAATTCATACTGAGATCTCACAACCAGCACTGCTGAAACCTGAACTTGGAAACTTCCATCTCTCCTTTATTTCCCTAGCTTTTCATCAAGATCTTCTGCAAGAAAAAGTGAGTAAAGCCAGCTAGACCCAAAATGACCCACTTCACTTTCTTTTTGCAGTTTGAAAAGGTAAGAACAATGAAGGCATAACTTCCATTAATAAGAAAATATCTGCCACTCTCAAACACATGTAACAAAACATATACTTTTTTCTCCTAGGAAAAATTATAAAAGTATATTTGCAGCAGAAATTGCTTATACTAAGATTGCATTAAAGCAAACTAAAAGGATCACATTAAAACATACATTATTTCTCCTTACATACTTATTTCTATCTGTGACACATTAAAATGGGAAAATAAGAGTATAGATCATTGGAGAATAGACCAAAGCATGTGGAAACAAAAATTAAAAGGTATGTCTACATGCATTTTACATTATCTTTTCTGCTCTCTTCTAATTATGCTGAAAATATCCTGGATGAAGGGAATGAAACTAGTTGAGCTCTCTGCTTCTGTTTGGTGTAGTATTACCTCTGGGAAGTAAACCCTCAGTGAAACAAAAAATTCCACTTGTATCATCTAATTGCCAGTGACTGGGCACAGGCCTAGTTTGTTCAAGGTTTTCTGCAAACAGTGAAATGGAGTCCAATTTTTCTGTGGATTCATAGAAATGAATCCCAGTATATTTCCCTTTCCCTATAATATTCTCAGCATTGTTTTTTCTCCTTCCCACAGATGCTCTCCTAATACCACCAGTCCAAAACCACCTTTGACATCCTCTGCAATGCTCCCAGGTCAATCAGAACTCCCTCCTGCCATTTCCTCTCCTTGGAGGGAGTAAACACTTTAAAGCAGAGTACATGAGGTATAGGGAGGGGGAAAGGGAGAAGAGGATTTGAACAGCCCTTGAAGGGAAAGACAAAGCCCTCTGGAAATGGCCCAATCCTTACAGCACTACCAGAGGTAATCTGGATGACTCCATGTTCTGATGGTTTGGAGCTCCCTGTCTCACCTCCACCACTTTACTTGACAAAACCCCAACAAACAACACAAAACCAACCCAACCCAATGCACAGCCCACCACCCCTACTCCCCCACCCTCCCCAAAGCCTCTCCCCATCTCCTCAGGAAGAACTGTCACCACACAAGTTATCACTGGGCAGGCTCTCAGCTGATTTGCAGCCCAGGGTACAAATATTCTGAGGATGAAGAGACATTTATCTCTGAATTTTGCCTGAGATTCAGTGAAAGTTCACAATACTGATTTTGATGAAAACTCTAGGAGCTCAGACTGACATTATGCTATAAAATGCTTTCACTGGAAAATATGCACATCATTCTATTTGCAACAACTATCACAGTATCTCCTCAATATTATGTGTATAATATCAATGTGATCTCTTCCTAACACCAACTGAACATATTTAATATGATAGAATTACTTTGTGCACAGCTATTTAAAACCCACTTTAGTTGTGGATTTACACTGCACAGATTTTTTCAGCTATGAGAAATGTGTTCACTTAAGCACTTCATGCCACACTGACAGATCACTGAGTAATGTCAACCCCAAGAAGTGTTTTCTAGTCCTGTTATACTACAGGGGCACATTTGAGCATAATGTAGAATATGAAGAAGATAATAATGAGATTTATGTGTGTAATGGAAACTATGTGCATTGCACCTCCCACACACTGTTTAAGAATTATGCTCCAAAAAATAATTTAAAATAACTCATATTCTACACACTGTGAACATCTCATCTGAAAACTACTCCTCTGCCTGCTCTATTATACAGGGGAAACAGGCAGCTCACAAAGAACAAGCATTATGACTTCAGTCCCTTTGAGTTTCTAGGCTTTTCTTTTGAATACTCAAAATGCAAACCAGCTGTATCACTCAAATAATCTAATTTTCCAAACCACCTACATTAACATACTGGCTGAAGCCAATTACAAATGCCTTAAGGCTTCTAGCCTCAGAAGCATAACCTGACAGGTCAAATTTTATTGTTTGCTCCATCCATCATTAGTGACACAGTAACTCCAAGTACACAAGTCACAGTCAACTCACTGCTGCTTCTTTCTCCCTGTGCTCCTGCTGTAATTTTAATGTAGAGGCTTATTAATAAGGACATTGTCTTCTGTCACTCAGTGCTCGCTCCTTCCACATATGTGAAAAGAAAAAGCTCCAAGTTCTGCTTTTATTTTAAAAACATCTAGTGCTCCCTGCTTTGGGGCAATGTGCCCAAGCAAGTCATTGCTGGTGAGATGTTTCATCCAAAAATACTTTTAAGAAATCTAATAAAATGTTGTAATGAGAATTAAAAATACACCTCCCCCCCCAAAAAAAAACCCCTCACAAAACAACAAAAAAAAAACAACAAAAAAACCAGCCACAAAATAACCAACACCAGGAAAAACCATAGACTTCTGGAAAATCTAGAGAACTGGTGTTCTAAACAAGATGTTCATTTACTGTGTAAAATACAGCTGACAGGCCTACATCTTCCAGCCTAAAACAGGCACAGAACTGCATTTTTCAAGATGCTAATAGGATTCAGTCTTATTTAATTCAGTAAGACTTCAACACATATATTTAAACACATTCCCTAGAAAAACATTGTTTTTCTGGGTATTTTTGAATAATGAGCAGCCAGCAGCAGGAATGTTACATATTCAGACTTCTAATTATTGGCAGCACCTACCTGGGTGCCTAAATAAAAACATTGTCCTCAACACTGCAGAAGCCCATAAACAAGGGGGGAAATCAGTGACATTCTAAACATTATTTCATCCTTCTGAATAAAAAAAATGTGGGGAAATCAGAAAAGCATGGGGACCAAGCTCTCTGCAAGAAGCTGCTCTTCTTCAGCATTAACCCTTGCTATGTAAATAAAGTGAATGTGTCATTGTCCTCCCTTGAAAGAAACAAAAACCCCACAAAACACCAAAACCAGAAGGAAACATAAATCTGTATTAAGATTATTTTAGAATGCTAGAAATTGCCATAACAAACCCCCCAAAATATTGTTGTTTGTGGCCAAGACACTTTAGACATGTATGACTCAACCCCACACACATCTTCCCAGTCCCTGCCTCATTCTTTTTTTTAGGTGTTTTTGTAACAATTGACATAAATTATGAGGAGCTGCATTATCATGCAGCAGGTTCTAGATACACTTAGTGGGTAAACATGAATCTAATTTATTTAAGGAGGATACATTTGAATGAAACCTATCAATGAAGTCCAGTCAATCGAAATGAACACAACAGAAAAAAGCATAGAACTGCCAAAAGAGTAGACTACTTCTTTTACAATTTATTTAGGGTTTATTGTAGGGTATTTTGAGTTTCATTAGTGCTGAGTGAGCACTGATGAAACTCAAGACAACCAGGCCAAAATCCTACACTTCTGAAGCAATACAGACATGCACACTCAGTTGCTTTAGAGAACTCTGAGTATTTTCAGGGCCATTTGGGAAAATGGGTTTGTACAGAATTCAGGGGAGTTGGATGTGAGAGAAGCAGCCTTGTGCTCCTGAAGCTTCCCCTCTCCCTGCCCCTCAGTGATGGGGGCTGTGGGCTGGAAACCTGAAGGTTGTTTTATTCTGCACAGGTTCTCATTCTGCCTTTCCCAGCATGGTATTTCTACATCACTACTGCAGCTATATATTGAGAAGGATTTTTAGGGAGTTTAGAGCAGTTTTTTCTCTATAGTGAAGTCACCAAAATAATATGAAGGAAGAGTTACCACTTGCAGCAACCCACCTAACAGAGGCATTTAATCAAAATCTCCTCCAGAGTCTTTAGGCTTGACTTGATAATTAAAACATTCAACTCTGACAAGCCTTGATATGGCAAAATAACAGATTCAGGAATTAAAGAGAAAATATGGGCTCAGAAACTGACACAATATGTTAATCACAAAGAACCCAGTCTGTGCAAGGCTAAATTGTTGTGGACTGAGAAACGTTAGAATATGGAAAAACAAACTAAAAATATCTTTTTCCTGCTAGGCAAGGTTAGAGAAAGGAGATAAACATCAGCATACCCCAATTAGATCAGCCTGCTTAACTCATAGTTGCTAAAACTTGGGCACACAACTTTGCATAAATTTTGAGTTCTGTCAAGGCCTTTTTGCTCACTGACCCCAGCACAAATTAAAGCAGTGAAAATTTTAAGTATTCTCTCTTAAAAAAGATTGTATCAAGGAAAAACAAAACCAGGTTGTGATCCATTTTAATCTGTTCCCAGAATGCCTCCAATGTTTCTCCATCCTGTCTTTGCGCAGGAGCAGAGATCACCAGGCTCCAGCAAGACCACAGCAACCCCCATCTCCTTCCCACACTGACCAGTGGCTTTAACAGAGCTTTAAGTAGCCAGTTTCCAACAAAAAGAATCAGTGTCTTCTTTGTAAGAGGTTTATTCAAGGGATTAAAATCGCCTTTTTTGTCGCTTTTCCTTTCTTTGTTCATTTGTTGTGTCTTTACTCTCCCCCCCCCAATCTGTTTTTGCAGAGCTGTTTTCATGAAGACTCCTCCAAAGACTAAGGGGATAGCAACAACCAGTCTCTGAAGGAACATCATGTCCTGGGCCACAGCAATTTCTCATTAATTCACAGAATCTCAAACCTGGCAATATGACAAAGCAGCCCTTACTCTGTAAAAATTGCCCAGAGCTCTTCGCTTTCCCCTCCTCTATCTGTTGAGTCACTGTAGAAGCCTCTATTTTGGCTGTTCTCACAATTCATATTATGTCAGGTAAAAATCCTTGCACACATGTATATATTCATGGGCTTTAGCTGGGGAGCTGTCACAGAAGCAGCTGCAGTGCACAGATGAGTGGTTATGCAGGGCTATTTTTTTCCTGGTTAGGATGCAAAATTGGTAGAGCATTGTTTGGGGTTTTGAATTTACTATCTGACACCACTGAAAAGCAAAAGCTTCTTCACTTCAACACAGAACTAAATGGGATTTGAAAGGAAGCTCAGGAATTTGCAGAACTGAATGATTGTGTGAGCAGAGTTCAAAAGTGCTATTTCCCAGCTCCCTCAGAATTTAACAAAGGTTACCCCAGTCAGGGGGAAGCACAGATCTTTGTCCTGGGTTGTTAATTTGTGCCCAAGACACATTCAAGAGGCATCACTGGCAAGACTGTAGGAGGCAGAAAACCATTTTTAAAGCATATTAATTGACCAAAAGAGAAATGCCATTCTTCAAGCATATGCAAAAATGCCCTTTACATTTAAATATCTTAAGACACTGACAAGGATTACAAAGTACAGAAGAATACAGATCTACCTTATTCCCAATTTTCTGCTCATTTCTAGAGACCATGCAGAGAAGAACACCATATGAACAACAGGATGTCTTTAGGATACACAGCACTTGATCAAAAACCATTGCTCATCTCATGCTTCAAGCCAAATAAACTGTGCAGCTCTGGATGCACAGCACAGAACTCTGCCTGGTTTGCCTTCTGAGAGACAAAATTCATTATTTAGGAGTTGATTATGCAATAACAGCTTCACACAGCTTTTGGATTACACAACTGGAGTCTCACAGGCCCAGAGCACAGGCTGAGGGAACATCTGCCCCGTGGGGATGCAGGAGCCAGATGTGCCAGAGTCAAAGGAGGGGATACACAAAGGTACTGAACACCAGGCCAGCTCCAGCTCTCCCACAGCCCTCTGGGTCTCCCAAAGGTAATTTGGGAGAATGAAGTCAGTAGTGCTAAAAGCCTCATGTCAGGGGTATTGCTGCAGTTAGGAACCCCCTGCCACACATGGAATCAAATAACACATGGAGTCAAATATTCCTATTATCAAATAGGGATAAGGATGAAAATCTGCTACTAGAATAAGGAAGTAGTTAAAATGCTGAAAAATCTTTTTACTGTAGAAAGTTCATTCAGAATGGTCACATCCCATAAAATATATAAATTTTCACAAAGAGATATATGAAAGAATAATTTATTCTTGTACCTCCCACCAACAATCTTTAAAATGTATACAGGGAGCAGATGCGTAAGGATGACTTGATTTTTTTGCCCATGGAATTCTTTAATCATATCCTGTTACATCTCACTTTCCTCTCCCCCACCTCCTCCTCTCTTGTTTCCTTAGTTTTCCCTTACAAAACCAGACCCAAGCTAAAAGTTAGCAGAGAATTTAACCTAACTCTTATCTTAGTGGGCACACAGAAATGTTAAGGCTTGCTGAGTCTTGTTTTCCATCAGAAGAGGCCAAGCAATCCCTCAGATAAATAACAGAGAAGAAAGGCTGTACAAAACCACAGCTGAGGAGCAGCACCCCAGGGCTCAAGGACAGGCAGTGCAGCCAATAGTTTGATTATGGAAAACCAAACCACGTTGAACTAAATGCTGAACAGTTAGACACTTTAACAAGTCTTTGCTAATTGTTTCTGCATACAGACCCCTCCTAATTAAATGTAGCAGCCTTCACTTTGCACACATTTAACTAATAGTGTCTCATTATTTTGGTCGTTATTTTTTTCTTCTGTTTCAAGATTGTTGGATTTTTTTTTTCTTGTACATCCCTTAATATCAAATTTATTACCTAATGTTAAGACAACAGGACATGATTTTTACATTTTCAAACAGAAAGAGACATGATTATGGACTTAATTAGTTCACAATGATTTAATTAAAATTTGAAGAACAACAATGTACCTAATTAGAAACATAATAATTATGCCAATGTACCTTTCCATCTTTGAAGGTACCATTAGTCATTGAGGTGGTATGTTTTGTAATTTAAGATGATCCTAATTTTCATTTTCTGACTAGTTAAGTACAGTCATCGTCATGTTCATGTAATTGCTTTATTAACAAACTTAATTAAAGTTCCTGTAAAACTGACATCTTCAAAGTTATTCTTCTTAATGTGTTGCTGACAAAAACATTAACTAATTACATTGAGCTCTTTGCAGGGCTTACGTACTTCATAAGGTTCATTCATTAGTACTTCCAGGAGCTTTGAAAAATCTGCCTGTAATAACCTATGGAAGTGTCTTGTATTGTCACAATATTAAATAGAGCTGTTATACCCAGGAAACTTCTTTGTACAAAGTTATTATGTGAGACATGGCACACATTTTAATATACCTGCATTTCAAGCAGTAACTAGAAAAAATAAATCAGGGAAATCTTTGATAAACCTAAGCCTCTTAGAGTTCAAAGCCCACAGGGAAGGGTGATCATTTATACATTTTCCCAGAAATACAAGCAAATTCTGCAAGTTCAAAAACCACTAATTTTTCAGTTTCTGTAAACAGGGTACAGGGACTGAGTACATACAGACCACATCTGTGTTCAAATTTTTTCATGCAGAAGTGCTGAATTACTGGTGCAACTGAAGAATTCCATTGCTTGGAAGAATTAGTTTGTCATCTGGAGAACAAAACTAGAACAATAAAAAACCCCACCACACACTACAGCCCAACAAGGGGGCTTATCAATTTCCATTTTAGCACTTATGTGTAGCAGATGAAAAAATCCAGATCAAGTTTTCAAGATTTCAGAGAAAGAACCAGGAAGGTTTAATGCCTAAAGGTTGGTGAGATTTTTTAAGCAGTACAACCCCAAACATGAAGCTAAATCAACTTTAGAGCCATCAAAGTTCTCATCACCTTGTGTCTCCTTTAGTTTAGGTGACACTTAAATCATTATAGTACAAGATGTGGGCATGGCATTTTTATAATTTTTAGCATTTTACCATTTGTCTTTGTGCTGGAAATCAACACACTGAATTATCTTCCAATGGAAGATTAAAAAGACAAAAGATTCCTTTGACTAGCCCTCAATAAACTAGTTGTGGGGCTGAAGAGCTCCGTGTCTTTGGTGGAACTCGACAATCCTGAACCTCTGTCTACATCAACCAGTAAGCTCAAAAACGGAGATTTAGTTTATCTTTTGTTATTTTTTCCCCTATAACCCTTGCATTATTGATTTGGTTGACTTCCCCCAATTTTGCCAAGAAATTCCTGCCTCTAGGTCTACTACATTTCCTGAGAAACAGCTGGAATTATTCCAGGATCAAATGGCTAAATGAGAACCTCTGAGATGTATATTTAGTATGTGTGCATTTTCTTAATGTGAATTACTGGGCATTTATTGACACCTGAGTTTCATCTGCATTTGATCACCCGGTCATACTTGTGTTGTGTCTTTTCATTCATTTTTTTCCTCAGATAACAAAGTATGGAAGGGCCATTGCTGCTGTAGGATGGCAGCCCCAGGTCACCACTGAAACACTTTGATGCTGCCCTGCCAGGCCAGGAGCCCAAATCCCCTCTCCCACCTGAGCTGTGCCTGCAGGAGGGGCCAGACCCGCCTGCAGCTGTGTCTGCCTGTCCCACCTGGCTGCCAGCAGCAGGGGAAGCCCAATGTGCACTTTCAGAAGGTTTTTTTCCCCCCAAAACTTTATGACCTCTCTCCATGTTTTGTTCACAAGCTCAGCAGGAATCTGCCCATTTTCCCAGCTCGTCAGTGCCTGTTCAGAGATGCAGAGCCAGGACCAGCAAACACATCCCTGACCAAGCAGTGCCCTCCCTCCTGTCCTCCTGGGTGCATTCTCACAGTCAGTGCTAGAGCATGGCAGCACTGCAGGGCCAGAAATAATTCCTGCCAACAGCGCTGGCAAGGGAAAGAAAATTACTGGGAAAACTTTGATTTTAGTGACTTGAAGGCAAGAAAAAGAGATAACATTGTCTAGTGAATTCTAACAGTGAGTCTGAGGGAAGTAGTATTTTTTTTGTAAAAGATACTAGATACTTATGATCATTCCTGATCACAAACACTAACATATACTATTATTATATACTATATTATTATTATTATTATATATAATAGACTATTATATGTTGGGACACTAACATACACTATTTTATTTTAATGCTCTCCCTAAAGTATTTTCAGCTCATTGACCAAAATTCATCTTCTGAAAAAAAAAATGAATTGAATTTTGCTAGAACGGGAGCAATTGATTGTAAAACATACAATAAATAAAGATGAAACTAAGTTGTTTCAGAATAAATCTTTAAAAAATCTCCTTTGAAAAAAACCCAAAACCCAAACAGGCAACTTCTGGGAGGTGTCTCTGACAGTCAAACATATCAGCACTAGGAAATGTTTCATGTCTTGTTTTTAGCTGTCAGGCTTATATCATAATGACAATAGCTCAGTGAATTTATAACATTGGCAGTATGTTGATGAAAACCAGTTGGATCTTACGGTGAGAAACATAGAAAGGCCAAAATCCCATTTGGAGCTAACAGAGAGGCAGCTACAATGTGTTTATACATTGAGAGGGGCAGGTGAGATGCTCAGAAACGAGTGTGCAGATTGACAGAACACGAAATGAAATCTATTTACTACAGAATGTCTTATGGACTCAACAGTTCAGACAGAAAAAGTTGTTTTTAAAATGAGCCCACCTAAACCATAAATACCAAAGCTACATTACTGCAATACACACTCCTAGAGAGAATTAGAGTAACTTGCTTAACAGGCAACATGTGGCCATTTTTCCTGCAGTCTGTGTGCACAGATGAGAGTTTCTGCTCCTTCTGGCCATGCAAACCCTTCAGCCAGAACAGGAGAGAAGCTGAAATTACCAAGGCATGGCAGCATTTTAATATTTGTGTCCATTAATAAGTGGAGAATTCAAGATGCCCAGCTGAGAAAATAATGTAGCTGTCACAACACAGCAAAGAAATGTTTTTCCCTGATAGCTTTATTTTCCTCTTTGTTTGTTGAGTTTTTTTTTTTTTTTTTTTTTGCGAAGGCTATTTTTGGATTTTAAAAGGTAGTTTTACTGGCTGTTAAACATTACTTTGTATGCATGAATTTAAGAAAACCTTAAGGGAATTCCCTAAAAAATGCTTTCCATTGCCTGAAGTGCTGTTTTTGGGACATGTGTCCAAGGCATGGAAGGCTTTATTTGCTAATGGGAGATCTGGAATGCTGAATGACTGTGAAGACATTTTCTTTTATTGAGTCAAGCCCTAAGGTGATCGTATTTTCAGTATAACAATGAGTCAATTTATCCCCACTGGGTTATGGGAATTTTTTTATGGTACCATATATGTGGCATCTGGCACACAAGCCTATTAAAGCCACAGGGTAAATGAATTGTAATATGTTACCCATGCAGTCTAGGAAAAAAGAGACAATTAAAAATAAATCTATCACTGAAGAATGATTCTGCTAAGTTACTTTATGATTTGGAGACCAAGTCTTAAAAAAACCCAAAACAAACTATCCCCAAATCCTCTTGTCTAAACAAGCCAATCTCATAGAATGACACTTCTTTTCCAGTTGCATCATCAATATTAAAATTGTTCTACTTCATTAAGAGAACAGGCTATTTAGAGAAACATGAATCAGGAAAGTCACAAGATTACAATTTGGCATTCTGATTTGCTGTTTGCCAAATATGGAGAAGCCTACATTTATCACACTTTTTACACCAAAAAGCATTCCTAGACAAAAAGAGTAATTTAATGCTGCCTAACAGCAAGAGGCATTTCACCTCCACCCCACATCCCAGCTGAGGGCTGCTGCAGGAGCTGAGGCTGCAGGCAGAGCTCACCTAAGTGCTGTGAGTGTGACCCCAGGCAGAGCTCACCTGAGTGCTGTAGGTGTGTGCTGTGGCTGTGTCAGCTCACCTGGCTGCTGTAGGTGTGTCCTGTGGGTGTGTCCTGTGGGTGTGTCCTTACCTGGCTGCTGTAGGTGTGTCCTGTGGGTGTGTCCTTACCTGGCTGCTGTAGGTGTGTCCTTACCTGGCTGCTGTGGGTGTGTCCTGTGGGTGTGTCCTGTGGGTGTGTCCTTACCTGGCTGCTGTGGGTGTGTCCTGTGGGTGTGCCCTTACCTGGCTGCTGTGGGTGTGTCCTTACCTGGCTGCTGTAGGTGTGTCCTGTAGGTGTGTCCTTACCTGGCTGCTGTAGGTGTGTCCTGTGGGTGTGCCCTTACCTGGCTGCTGTGGGTGTGTCCTGTGGGTGTGTCCTTACCTGGCTGCTGTGGGTGTGTCCTGTGGGTGTGTCCTTACCTGGCTGCTGTAGGTGTGTCCTTACCTGGCTGCTGTGGGTGTGTCCTGTGGGTGTGCCCTTACCTGGCTGCTGTGGGTGTGTCCTGTGGGTGTGTCCTGTGGGTGTGTCCTTACCTGGCTGCTGTGGGTGTGTCCTGTAGGTGTATCCTGTGGGTGTGTCCTTACCTGGCTGCTGTGGGTGTGTCCTGTGGGTGTGCCCTTACCTGGCTGCTGTGGGTGTGTCCTGTGGGTGTGTCCTGTGGGTGTGCCCTTACCTGGCTGCTGTAGGTGTGTCCTGTGGGTGTGTCCTGTGGGTGTGCCCTTACCTGGCTGCTGTGGGTGTGTCCTGTGGGTGTGTCCTGTGGGTGTGTCCTTACCTGGCTGCTGTAGGTGTGTCCGTCGGAGCCGCAGACGGCGCTGGGATGTGACACAGGGCAGGGTTTGCACTTGGCCACGTTGGCTGCTCCAGCCCAGTGCTTCTGGGCCAAGTTGCCTTTCTTTTGTCGAAGGCTGTAAAATAAACACACACCACGGTTTTTGAGAAGTTTGTATAAAACAGAAGAATTAGAGCTTCTCTGAATAAAGCTGGATTTTCAGAACAGTATTAATTTAGAATAATTTCAGTTGAAAAGACCTTTAAGATCATCGAGTCCAACCATTAACCCAGTGCTGCCAAGTCTACTAAATCATAATTTAAAGCAAGTAAATTAAATACAGCTCCTAACAATGCTTTTATAATATGGCACATTACAGCAGGCAATCTAAAAAGTCATAAATTGGTAGGCAGCCCTAGATTTACATCACTTGATGGTTTCATTTAGATTTATAACTACAAATGATTTCACTTCAGAATATAGCATTTCTTGAGCTACACAGCATTTCTGGTGATGCAGGCAGCATTACACCATTTTGTATTTAGAGACACTTTCACCAAACCTTCTCAGAGCTGCCAAACTGGTGCTAAAGTAGCAATGATTTTAAAACAAAATCCTTCAGAAAACATTGCAATTTATACTGTGCTTATAACAATATACAGATATACACTTTTGTGGTGATTCTGTACATGACTATAATATACAGGCAGGAGTCTTTTTGACACACCAGCTACTGAATGATCAGCTGAGGTTCTCAGATCAATCACAGTCCCCCCAGGAATGCCATAAAGTCACAGAGAGCATCTCCAAACCCACCAATGCGTGCCCCTGGGGAGTGACTGCACTTGTGTTCAAGTTATAGAATACTCAATTATTGCATTAAAAACGTCTATGAAGAAAGACATCTGCTCCAAAAACTTATTGCAAAACGTGCCATTGACTCTGACTAACCGCTCATTTTCCTGTCATAATGAACTACTTGACTGACAGGACATTAAGTAATTATCACCAGCCTAATGTTGCAAGCTGATTAAAAGTTTGCTTTAGATACCCCAATCCAGTGTTACAATGCAGCTTCATTTTGGTGGTGTGTACTTGTCTTTCACTTGAAAGCATTTAAAGGGAAGGGAAAGCATTGCAGCAGCTTTGCTGGAGACTGGTAAGAAAAATAACTGCCATCTGTTCTTGTACCACAGGAAGAAAAAAAGATATGATATAACAGTTCAGCTAGAAATGCATTTCAATGTGCTGCTGAATGACTTTATCACAGTTTTAGAAAAATATATACAGATATTTTTTAAAGCAATTTCACTACAGCTTGCAATTTGCTACACAATACCAACTCTGATGTAATGACACATCCAGCTGCTAAATAATATAAATTCTATTCTTTCATCTCAGTCCTAATTTTACTCAAGTCTAACCTTTGCCAGAGATGAATAGTACTATTAAGAAGATTGGGCCCACAAAAGGAATCAAATCATGATATAATAAACTATGAAAATAGAAGCCAACTATTTAAAACTAAATTCCCTTGTCATTTGAATAAGTCTCTTTAATGCAGAGAGCAGCACTCTCTGTTTCAGATGCATTCTGCCTGCAAAGGTACCAATACAGCAGGTGCTAAATGCTGTGGGTAAGGATGTTTACTGGCTCTGAACCCCCCAAAGCAGCTCTGTGGATCTGAGCCCTTATGCTGAGGCTGTACAAACTGTTTATTTACATTTTCCACAGTAACTGATTTCTCTGCAGCCCCCAACTATGCTTTGTTATCAAAATGTAATGATTATCTTATTTTCTTGACCTCTTTGGATTACAGGCATGATTTTTGATGGTTTTTTTTTTCAGCTTGACAGGAAAATTTCCTCATTTACTTTACTTACAGCCCTACACTTCTGGAAATGCACAAACTCAGAGTCAAAAATACATTTGAATTTTGTACTGTAGATACTGATGAGCAGAGTCAGGAGACAAATATGAAAGGAGCTGTGCTTTTCCTCTGGAGACTGCAGAAGGTCAGAGCTTAAAGCAGACTTTTCACTGACTTTAACTTCCACAATTTCAAAAGTTAGATCCTTTGCTATACACAACATTGTTAAGAAGAACATTTTAGGATTAGTTATATAAAAACAGCCAAGAAATGCTAAATTTGAAGTGTGTGATTTAGTGCCATCATCATCAAAGCCATCAGCCACGAAGCGTGGAGGATGGAGAGGAGTGAGTGAACTAACGAGCACCTCATCAAAATTAAATATATTACAGTTCTTAGCTAGAATGATGCCTAAAAAATCACAGGATCTGAGTGGGACATATAAACACATCATACAGCATTTGTGGACCACACTACATCAGGTATTTTACACTATAATATTAAAAGAAAAGTCCATTCAGGACAGGACTTCTTGTCCATCTCTGCACAGCCTCACACCCCCTTGGTCTTAATTTATTCAATCCTTCTTTGATCCCTTCAAGATTCACATTGCAAAGCCAATTGCTACTGGAAAATTCCTCTGAAGCTGCTGATGTTTTTCATTTTCCCATCATCACTTAAAAAAAAAAAAAAAAAGTAATTAAATCTGATTGTTTCGAGCCATTCCAGCAGCTCATTGAGCCTGGTGGCCCTTTCCATCACTTTACAGAGATGATAAAGAACATGCACAGCCTTAGGCCTGAGCTCTGTTCTCAGAGCAGCTGCCTGGAACACAACACCAAGCCTGGCATGTCCCCTCAGCTGGGGACCACAGCAGGCTCACCTGAGCCCATTTGCTTTGTTCTGCCTGCAAACAATGAAGGAAACATTTACTCTTCCTAAGCCCCACATTCATCTTCAGGATCGTCTTTTGAAAACAAAAGGAAGTTTATTCTCTGAAAGAGTGATGTTTAATAACAACAATTTACAGTGGAGTAGATCCCAAAGCATTTCATTAATATGAAATAAAAACTAAACAATTTTAGTAGCACTTCATATAATGTGGGTAATGAGGCAGAGAATGCTGCAAGGAATCTGAAGCTCCCTCATTCCTGCAGGTGCATGGAACTGGTAGTGCAGCAGCCATTTTTGTTATAAGAAACAGTCTGGCTTTCAAAACCGAATACATTCTTTTCAAGCTGCAAGTTTTTCCAAAATGATAGTGCAAAGTGCCACTGCAGTTGAAGCAAGTCAAAAGTAATTTTCATCAGCTTGGCCAAGTGAGCATAAGCTGAAAGTTTTAACTGAATACCCAGGTACCCCACCAAAACCACAGCTGAGCACCTATCTTATAAAAGGAACATCAATTTTCCAAAAACAAACATGTATTTTTCTGCAGTCATTTTTGAGAGGCTGGATAGGACTTTTGGAAGCTTTTCAATCCTATAACTCCTAACAACACATCAAACATACAAACAAACAAATTAAAACCTAGACAAGAACATTGGCTGCCATAAGCAGCCAGCCAGCAAATCCCCTCTCAATGGAAGTGCACATTCACATACTCTGGGGATGCTCTGCTATGCTAATTATCTTGGTTTAGAATGAATGTGTCAAGAGCAAGCCAGGCCAAAGCAAATTAGGGTTTTTGTTGTTTTTTTTTCCTGACAACCAACTTTAATCCTGGTTTAAGACTCAGAGTTGAAAGGATCTACGACTATTTTCACTATTCCAGAAGCTGGAACACATGAATGTTTTGGTCAAGTATTAAGACATATAGGCAAACCCTGTCTGCTCTTGTTTTGCAGACTGGTGAGCCAATGCACCAAAAGGCAGAAGAGTTATGGAGTTGGTAAGTTTTACAGCAATCAGCCTCTTGTATTTTATTACCTAAAGAAATGTCAGTGGTTTAAAGCATTCACAGTTGCACAGTGACTGAAGTTCATTACTCTTTACACAGACACACTGCTCACCACACACTGTGACAATCCAGGAGCTGCCATCTGCTTGGCTTGCACAGGAGCAGGGACAGTGCCTGAGGCTCTGCAGATGCCACCAGCCAGATGCCAGGAGGGTGCAGGGCAGCCCAGGGCAGCCCAGGGCAGCCAGAGCCACAGGCAGCTGCACATCAGCACTCAGCTTCCAAGCACAAAACCCCGGCCATGCAAAGATCCTTGAGGAAAAGGGTCCCCACTCAAGGTTTTATGGCCTCCAGGTGTGCCCTGGGGAGCAGGCTCAGCCCCAGCTGGGTGCAGCTGGCAGCCCCAAGGATGAGAAGCACCTGGCCCCATCCAGCCTGGCAGGGAGCATCAGTTCTGGGCACTGAGAGCCTGCGGGGGAGTTTGAACTGTGCCTTTGAGTCAGCAACAGTTCATCAAACAAAACATCGTAAATTGACTCAGATTAAAAAAAAAACAAAAAAACAAACAGCAGTGAAACCCAAAAATGCAAAGCCTTAACTCCTGTCCAACTCTTGACTGGATGACATAGGCTGAGCTATTTAGGGAATCTCTGTATTTTTCTGGTAAAAATTTTTTCAGGAACAGTATAGAAAAACATATGGAAAAACCTCTGGCAAAGCCAAAATAAAGGCACTTGCAGAGAAAAAAGATGTTTTGTTTCTTTACATTTGCAGTCTATTTACATTTAATTCTATATTTGACGCATGTTCAGACTTTTCATTAGGAAGAAAATGTACAACATTGAGAGTGTGTTACTTGGCTTCAAGATCAGTTACTCCCAAATGCACATACAGTAAATTAGCAGATTAAGCATTGATGGGTTTAATGCAATTACAAATCAGGTTCCTTTGGCAGGCTCTCGTTTTGAAAGTCCTGACAAACTTTTAAGATGATGCAAACAGTAAACAGAAGTTTGTCCTTGGGACTTTAGAACTTATTGGGTAATTTTATTGGATAAGAAAAAGACATTTTACCCAAACCAGTTTTTGTTAGGTGAGTTTTCAAAGGTCTGCTGCAAATAACAGCAGAAAGTTTCTAAAAAACTCCAACAAATAAGTTACACAATGTCTTCTGACAGAAAGTATCAGGTAAACAAATGGTGAGATTGGTACTGTCTCTTCTTGTTCTTTAACTTGGTGTTTCAGTGATGTTACACAACCATAGAATTTGGTTCAATCCATGTTGTAAATTACTTTTACCTATCATGTTTTCTGAGCTTAAAATCATACAACTACTTATCTGAGGTCCTACAGAACAGGATTGAGCTGGTTGGGATTTTGTTTTTTCTTGATAAAACAGGCCTTATGTACAAAATACTGACTTGAGAAATCCAAATTATTTCATGGTGACAAACTGGCGTTACTGAGCTTTTATTGACATTGCCACTCCTAGCTGGGCTGGTTGCAGGAAAGGCCAACTCTTTCCAATTGTCTCCTCCAGAGACTTCTTCCATGAAGCAACAGCCATGTCACCATCCCCAGGGTTTGCAGGGTCCCTGGAAGGCAGGTTTGAGTTAGGCACCCACAGGAGGGCCCATCCACTGCAAGGATTCTCAGGTAAGCCTGTCTTTGGGGCTCTGAGTTGTGTACTGCAGATTCAATCATAGCTCTCACAGAGACATTCCTCAAGATTAGGATTAGCTTCATCCATCCTTCTTTCTTTCTGGATGTTAAAGCAAACAAATATTCCTAAGTCACATAAAACTATTTTAAACTCTATTAAAATTGAAAAGTTCAGTGCACCAGAGCTGGTACCAGAAGCTGGAAGGAGCTCTGACAGCAAACTTGAATGGCTTCCTGAAGCTGGAACAATTCACAGTGGGAACAGTTTAAAATGTACTGTCTGTACCTTCTCCATGCCTCATGCATAGTTTGTTCATGTCCCCCTGAAGGAAGCTTATCACACTGAAGATAAAGCCAGCAGTGCCTGCCTGTTTTTATCTTTCCTTTGCATAAGTTGTTTCTCTTGTTCTCGAGGAAAAGAATGACAAACCTGAAATTTGCCAGTATAAATGGCAGTGTTCTCTTCTCTCTTTGTATCATTTTGGTATTCTGCTAGAGTTAAGAGCTTGGCCTCATTTCTAGAACCTTTCATATTTTTCACAAGAGCTGTGTATACCTTGAGCCACTACCAGTCAAGATTTGTGAAGAAAATAGCCCACACATATTACCTTGAAAAACAAAGGTATTATGCTATTGAATCTGATACAGACTCTTTTATTTCATACAAACACTGTAAAATGAGAACAGACTTATGATTACAGCAATTTCTCCACCTGGGTTTTACATTTTCAGATACAAAGAATAATAACATGCAGCCTTGCATGTCAGCATCATCCCACTGTACTAAGTACCACTTTCTCTGATTTCAATATTCAAAGAAATAACTTCACCTAACTGGTTTTACTTCCTCTTGCTGCCTTCATATCTTCTCCCCAGCAGATCTGGCTTAAAAGAGCCATAAAAAATAAAAAGGCTACTGCCCATTGGTGGATGCACAAAGGTTTTAATGGGGCTTGGTGATGGCTGGGGACCCTTCTGGCAGAATGGAACTCATTCAAGACTGGCCCCCACAGTAAATGGATACTCTACTTCCTTGCTATTCTTTCAAACAATGACATTGATGAGATTATATTAGCAATTAAGTCTGTCCAGAGAGAACCAGTAGCCAATGGAGTGTTCCCAGAAAGCAATTGATATCAGAAGACAGGGCTAGAGATGACAAATACAGGGAACAGTTAAAGCAAAAATCTCATGTGCTGAAGTGAAAGTGTACCAGGTGTCATTCCAGTGAAATTAAAAATATGGGTTTCCTTACCAACAGTAAGAAGACATTTTGAAATAAGCATGGGGGAAAAGCATTCCAGAAGGAGCTTGTCAGCTGGATGCAGGGAAGGTTGAAAGATGCTGTACAGTATGTTTTGCAAGAACACTCCCTGACACAGCTTGCAGGGAAAATGCCCTGAAGATTCCTGCATGGATCCCACTAGGTCCAGCTGGCAACCAGCTCTGGAAAGAGAACAAAGGGCCTGGGGGGCCCAGGGTCCTCAGGGTTTTTGGCTCTGCAAGATGAAGGAATCTTGTTATTTTTTAACTTTCTCTGTATTTTAAAGGAAGAAATGACTTGGAAAAGCTGACACAGATTCTGAGGACCTGGAAGGCCAGAAAAACTCTAGTGAGTTTGACTGAGGTGATGCAGCTGCTGCAGGTGACTTCTGAGATCCTGCAGCACCCGTCAGAGAACCCCAAATGCAACCACTTGAGCAAGGCTACTCAGAAAGCAACAAGATCTGTGTCTAAACAGACATAATATGTAATTTCAATATGGATACTCTGAAACTGCCAGGACAACTCTGAACAGTATCAGGGTTTCACTACAAGTATCTTTCTGAGATGTTAGTTCTGGCTTTACTTATTCCTGGACTAAAAATGATAAGGTTGTTTATTAAGGCCATTAGAGAAGCATAAGGATTTCTGCCTTTGAGCACTCCATGCATAAAAATGGTGTTTGAAAGTTCCACTTCCAGTCTTAGGTAACAGATTGTTGTGCTTTTAGGCAATTCATTTTTTAATCTAAACTCTAAATGATTTTCAACTTTTAGACCTAATACATATGCTCAACAGCTGCACAGGTATGAAAACAGGCAAAGTACACAAAACAAAAGACCCAAACCAAAAAATCCACACAAACATAAAATCCCAGTGTTCTTAAAAGTCATTGTGCTCTCCTGAATAAATAACACAGCTTCTAAACTCTGCCTGTTCTCATGAATTTTTATAAGAGAATTATTTTCCTTTTCATCGTTATTTTTCCACTAACATAAAAAGGAATCTCAGACACCAAACTAAGTAAAAATAAAATGAAGTGCCTTGAATTTCAAAGGAGGAGGGGAGATAGCAGGAAGTTTGTAATTAAAGCTGAAATCTTATTCACCACTCGTCAGTTTGCAGGAATCTCCAGTCCTGGATTTCACATGCTGGATGAGATGCAAGAGCTTGGCACCAAGCACATAAAGGTGAAGTGTGCAGCACATGTACTACCTTCTTTTTTTGGCACTAGCCCTCTTTATTTCCTTCTAGGACAGCTTATTGGTTTTTCCCCTATTACCAAAGAATACATTTTGAAAGGATAAAGGAGGCTTTTCTCTGTCCAGGATCTGAGTACCCTGATATTAAAATCATGCATTGATCAGATCTGCCTCCTCCCGCTGGCAGAACTTGCCAAGATCTCCAAGGAGGCTGAATTGCTGATGGTGTGTGAGATTAATCTGAGCTGTCAGGTTGTTTGGGGAGGAAAGCTGATCCTCCCTCTCTATGCACTGTTTCATGAAATTAGACAGGTTCAAAATTGTTTTCACCAAACCTGGCAGAGCAGTCATTTCCCACCAGTTCCCTGCTCCAGCTCATATTTCTAGTTCCAGTGTTGAACCCTGCATAACCATAGCTGTGCAAACAGGTGCACGTTACTCAGTAAGGCTAAAATTCAAGGCAGATTTCTTGGCAGCATTTAATAACATTTCAAAGCTCCAACCTGACCAATGAATCCCCCAGAAGCTGAGGATAGAACAGCTTTCAAACCATCCTCAGTCTTGGCCAAATGCAGAGGTCTGTGAAGCTGAGCACCATCCAAGCTCTGATGCCTCCCCAGACATTCAGCAGTTTGGCAGAATGGAACTGATGGAACAAATGAGTGGCCTGAAAGAGGTGACAGACCCACCCTGGGGTCTTGCTCAGCTCCATGTCCTTCAGTTCAGTTTATAACCCAGCCTTATTTATTCTGTCATGTGCAACACAACCCTTAATTCTACATTCCAAATGGCTCCACTGCCCAAAGTGTGAGAGTTTTTTTTTCTGAAGCAAAAAGTTCAGAAATCTTATTGTCACGTTGCAACTGCAAGGGAGAAAAATCAATGCTGCCCCCCCAAAGCATCCTCAGACAGTTCAGCTGTGTTCTGCTTCATTATGTTGCTTTTGCTTATCCTAAGGCAAATAACATGCAATCCTCAGAAAAAAAAAAATGACATTTTGCTGGTAGGGATGAGGAAGTAAATGAATTTTAAAAATATAGTTAAAATTCTTGCCCTTAAGGCACTAAATGAAATGTTCCTGTTTAAAAATGACTACACAGTACTCCTGTTCTTGAATACTTGGTTCCATGGTTCAGACAATCAGTTACAAGCTGTGCTAGCAAAATATTTGCCCCTTCTGACACATTTTATTATGAGATAGGCTTATTAAATTCTCAAGAAAGCTACAGCAGATTAAGCTGCTGAGGATTTTTACAATTAGCATTGATTACCTAAGAATTCATGTGTGATTTCTGAACAGAATTGGCTTGTCAAACAACAGACAATTAAAAAAAAAATCAATCCCAAAGCCACCTCCAGAGTGTAGTCAAAATCCACTATTCAAGGTAGGTTCAGGGAAATAATCAGAATGCAGTTTCCTATGTCAGAATAAAATGAATGTTAGTGAAGTGCATGCAAACTAAACCAGTTATAAATACTATAAGGAGCTGAGTAATTTCAAAATCCCATCCTTTTTAGCATCTAAATAGGCTAATGCCCCTCTTGCTTATTCAGCATTGCTGATTTATAGAGCTCAGTACTATGAATGTCTAAACATTCTGCTGAATTTCTCACACATTCAGTGCTGTCTGTCTGCTTATTGGATGTTGGAGATGGAGTTCATAATATCTTTACCATTCCCAGCTTCTCAAATGAGGCCATCAGGAGCATTAACCCATCTTCTATCAGGCTGTGTCTTAATGAAAGGTGACTACAGCTTCAGGAAGGGCCCAACTGATGGACAGCATTTACATAATCACATTAATTTATGACACAAACTGAATGCACATGATCCAGTGCAGGGACAGCACACAGTGAAACACACCTTTGGGTAAAATTTGAAGATGAGTTCAATTGACATACTTGCAGAAACTGCAAGATATACATTTCATGAGGTACTTCCAGTGAGTGTTTAAGGTCTCACTTTGCTGTGACCTTGAATGACAAAGCCCAGCACCTGTGCATTACAAGCCATCCCTTCTTCCCATATTCTTTCACCAGGTAGCTCCTCTACCACAGAGGTTAAGGTGGTGTTAAAAGACAATGTATCTACTCATACTTTTGATATTTTCAGCATTTTATAGCTGCTTCCTCAAAAGATTACTTTCAATTTTACTGTGATTTCACTGTGTGAAAAAGAAAGACTCAATCAGTGGCATATTTAGATAGAAAGCATAACATTACCTGGGACTTTAACAGGTTTTGTAAAAAAAAGCCAAAACAACAAACTTTGCTGCCAAGTTATTAGACAGGAATCAGTTTTGGGTGTTGTTGGTTCAAGATGTGCCACCTTATTTTCCATCACTTCTCACCACCCAAATTTCACTTCAGCTACTCACTACTGATTCCTTGGACTCCACTCTTATTCTTTCCACAGTTTCTCTCTTGCTGTAGTAGAAATCTAAGGACTGCACTAATTCTTTGTCACTGTAAATTAATGCTATTATTTTCCCCCAAATGTTGTTGCATTTCTTCAAAAAACACTTTTGCTTTCTCAAATCCTACAGACTCTGGTCTGTCTTCTGCCTGACTGGCTTAGCTGACTTTCTCCTCTAGCCCTATTTTCCTAAGATCTGGTCAGCTATTTTAAGGAAAATTTTATAAAATTGTGAAAAAATTGCCATGTTCTTTCTTACTCACTGCTGTATTTAAACATTTTGATTCTAATCTTTCAGCCTGACTGCTTTGCCCAGACATCCTCCCCCTCAATCTCCTTTTCCTCACACTTTTTCCCTCCTACTTCTGAAACTTTCTTCTGCTTCATTCAGCCTCAGAAATGAGGCCCCTAGGAGAAGCAGTTATTTCTTCATCTGCTCCTGCCTGTTCTTTTCCTCTCTGCTAGGATGTATCATATTAAGTGTTATATTCTCTCTAAATTGTATCTCAATGTCATTTTGGTGCTTTACCTGTAATGGTTTAGTCTTCTTACCCTTCTACACTTGAGTCCTTGGAAGTCTGAGAAACTTTATAGGTGTCCTCTCTGGCTTATCCTTCCATCTCTGCACTATTATTGCCATTTCCTCTCAGGAACATCTTGTCCACATTAGAAGCTCACTGTGTCAAGACCAAATATCCTGCATTTCTTCCCACATCATCTTTTTCCTTTTTCAGCTGCTGTTTCCTGTCACATTTATTTAGATTTATTCTTTAACCATATCCTCCCTTTCCCAGCTGCAAACCAGAGCACATTATCTTTCTGCTTTCCACAATGCCCAAGAGGCAATCATGAATTTAGCTATGTCCTATATATTCCTAAAATTCTTTCAGATTATCTAAGCAGTCATTCTCTCATTTCATTTGTTTACAATCTGTTTTTCTCTTATTTTCTGTCTGTACACTACTCAGGGTACAAATGTACTTTTACATTTAGGGCTAATTAGCAAATAATACTTTTGGTGAGGGCAGGACATATTTGCAAAGGTAAAATACAAAATATGAGTTTGTTTCTTTCCAGAGCTGAAAATTAATTTACATGCTCTGAAATATCTTATTCCATGAGTCCATTTCCTTCCATCTCAAGGAAGGCAGAGGCTGGTTAAATCTTCCTCTGAGGGTTGCATGACAGCAGCTGTAAGGCTGTTTTTTGTATTGATAACTGTGCTTCAGATTCATGCTCTACTGATCCTCATTTTTCCTCTACCTTTGGAATTTAGCAGAGGGCCCTCTAAACACTGAATATCAGCAGCACTGAAAATTCAGCTTGTATTTCCTGACAAGGGTCTGCAGGCAGTTTATCTCATCTTGCTGGTGATCCTGAGGTGTCAGTGCCAGAGCAGCTCTCTCCTGGGCTGGGTTTCCATTTCAGCACTCACATTGCTGCTGTGCTGCACAGGGCTGTGTTGCCGGTGTTCACAGGGGTTTGTTAGAGGATGGAAGAGACAGGATCTTGATTCCATTATCAGAAGGCTTGATTTATTATATTGTGATATATATACAGCATTATAACTATACTACATAATTATAGAAAGGAAAAGGAGCTTCTTCAGAAGCTGGCTATGCTAAGAGAGAGAGATAGAAAGAATGAATAACAACGTCTGTGTCTCAGCACAGAGCGATAGCACTCACTGCCTGTGAGTGGTCAGCAGATCTAAACATTGGTGGACCTGTTGCATTCCACAGCAGCAGATAATAATTGTTTACATTTGCTGCTGAGCCTCTGAGCTCCAGCAGGGAAAAATCCTAAGAAAGGATTTTTCAAGAAGAATGTCTGTGACAGGGCTGGGTGAAACTCCTTCTGAAATGAAAAACCTCTCATTGGTTTCATCCACAGGAGTTTCTAAAAGCACTATGAACCTGTCACACAGGCAGGCAGCTGGTTCAAAATGAAGCAAAAATTTCTGAACTAACGAAGGAACTAATTAGCAAAACCCCCAGACTTCTGAGCTAAGATAAATTGTTGTTGCAAATGAAAAATTTATACACAGATAAAACATAGAGGCTCAAGAAATTAACTATGGATGAGGTGCTAAGCAGGAATGACCGTGGTGTAATTCAGCTTGGCAGTCCTGGGCTCTGGGTAAATTGGGGCAGCAAAAACTACAAAAATCTGTGAAAGGACTTGAAAGAGATTTAAAGCTATCCAGAATAATGGCACACACATTACAACATAGGGCAATGAATAATGGACAGAACAACTGATGCTACAAAACTATAAAGTGTCCTTTTTGTTCAACATGAACCATCTATTTAAATGCCAATAAGGTACAAATTCAGAATTTATTAAAAAAAACGAAAGAAGAAGCAGAGCATGTGTAAGTTTCCTGTGTTTCTGCCTGCTGAACTGCAAGGCAAGGGACTGGATGCAAGATTAGAGGAGCAGGTTTGGGTCTTCATTAATGTTTTCATCTCTTTTAACCAGCACTGTTCACCTGAATTTTTAACTCATTAAACAAATGAACATTATGTCTTCCTACTAAGGTTAATTAGTTTTCCATGGTTGAGGAACACTGATTGTAACAACCAACTATCAGAATGGTTTGTTTTGTTTCATAAAAGAAGATGGATTGCATGGTGATCAAAGCTAGAGACCAGATAAATGAAGCAAAATTCCCTACTCTCACTCCCCATATATATTAAAGAACATTTTCCTAGATATGATCATAATAAAGCTGACAGTAGCAGTAGCAATAAAAAAACCAAGCAGACTCTATTGTTTCTTTCAAATATTATTAAGGAAAAAAAATAAATTGAAAGGCTCAAAATTTTTGTCAGTGAAAGGAGAAAAAAAAAGGGGAAACAAGAAAAATTGACAAAATTGCAAGAAGATCTGAAGTCACAAGGCTGCAATCTGCATTGGCGACAGGCTGACTGTTAATTCTGAACAAAATATGTTAAATTTGAATGCAAACAGTGTTAATAGAAAGTTTGTAAAGATTTACTTGCAGAAGTGACATAACTTCAATACTTGAAACATGTTCAGCAAGACCTCTACAAAACTATTCTTTTCTAGTAGAGCTGCTACTTGAAAAATGTACGGATTATTGATTCAGTCTGGGTCAGAACTGTGGCTGTAGTAGAAAACTCTTCAAATCAAAACTGTTGTGACCGTCCTTCTATGACTGCCTTAAAAAAATCAGCTGCACAATCCTTTAGGTTTGAAGGACAAAAAAAAAAACCAGTGAAAATAATTGAGATTTCAATGAAATCCACAACATGTTTTAGCCCTTGGATGTATTTTTCTTTTTTGAAAAATTAACATAGTTTTGAAATTTGACACGGTTGTAAAAGAGCCTCTAGGTAAGAATTGTTCTTTATTTTAAAACTGCATGACATTTGTAGGAGAGTGTTCATTCAGATGTGTGAGATAACATAAGCCCTCACTAAGGGAAAAAATAATTTCTTTTCAGAGTGAAGACCTAGAAAGGAGAAAAGCACAGTGACTGTCAGAGAATGTTTATTTCATGACAAGTTTTGCTGCTGGAGTTAAAGTAAAATGTAAGTAAAACACTGCAGTAATTAGAGTGATCACATCACTAAGTGTTCACAAGATTTGTGAGCTTTTTCTCTTTCTGAATCCTGCAGGTGTAGTAGGAAGTCCTCAGAACATTCTGAAGCATCTGCTTTCCCTGGCAAACTATGCAGAGAGGTAATGATAGAAATTGCATATTCTCCCTATGCACAGAAAAAAGATAAATTGAAGGCTATTGGGAAAGTCTACTTTGCAATATTATTACTTATTAAAGATACTGTTCCAGGAAATGGAAAAGAAAGGAGACCAGGGATGTTTTTTTAGTTGTTGGCATTCATCAGAAACCACCAGGCAAAGGTTTTCATCTTTCACAAATCATAATACAGTGTGTTTAATAGCTATCATTTCAGAAATAAAATATGAAAGTAGCAATACTAGATCGCTTCCAAATAATGAAAAGAGAAGAAAAAATATCTTTCAACAATTTTCCAGGAGCAAACTCATACTCTATCTCCAGAGATAATAATGAAAGATAATGTTTTATTTTCTCTAGGTGCAGATGCTAATTGAATACTCGAGTCAGTAGGAGCTGTCTATATGCTACAGACTCTCTTCACAAGCTTAGCATGAAATAAATTCGTCACTCCATGAGGATGGGAGGTGATGACAGCACCATTCTGATTTGACTGACTTCTCAAAGGTGTGCTGGGAAGTGGTGGGAGTGGGTTTTATTTACAACAGCAGCAGAGACTCAGTGAATCCTGGGTGCCAGCTGAGTGCCATAACCATCAGGCTGCTGGGTGAATTTGGCATATTTAATGAAGAGGTCAATCTCTTCTCCAATGAACACCAAAGGAAAGGACTAAAACCTCCAGACTTTCAGGGAAAGAGAATTCAATAATGACTCAAAGAAGATCCAGAAGTCTATTCCACCTGAGTGACAAGACTTGAAGCTCTCTTTTTCACATTCTACATTCAAGGTCTCTTTGTCATCCTACTCACATTTGTGAGGTGAGAGACTTTCTTGTCAAGAACTATTCTTTACATTGCTACAAAATGTTTTGTTGAATTGACAGGAAAACCATTTTGTCAGAAGACTCCAGCACACATCTACTCAGTGCTTAAAGCTGAAAGCTTGTTTTCATTTTGAGCTTATTTCTATTTCTACTTTCTCAAAATGTTCCAACGTTCAAAAAAAATCTCAGCAGGGAGTCAAGTCCAAACCGAGCAAATGCTATAGAGATAATTCTACAAAGTTAAGAGCTAATCCAAGAAAAAGAAAACTCCCATAGTTTTAAGTACTTTATCTAATTGCAATATTTGATTTCATAGAGGTGGCAATTTTACACTGACTGCAGTGACTGTAGTGCAAGATTTCAGCTGGTTTTTTTTTTTTTTACCACTAGTTGGAATAGGAAATAACTCTATGGGATGTGCCAGAATTTTTTATTTTTTAAAATTGCAGTTACTGAACATTCTGTATTTGCTTGTAATGAATCTTTTAGGATTTCATTGTGAAAGTAGAGAACATAAGTGCAATAAGTGATAACAAAATGAAGGCTTGTTAATTCTCTCTTAACTAATTTGAAAACTTGTTAATCTTCCTGCCCCTGGTATTTCACAAAGATTTAATAACACAGATCTGTATAAATGTTTTGTGATAATTATGCTCCATTAATGTAATTGAATCTATCATGATATATTTCCTATTTATTTATTTATTTTAGACAGCTCTATGCTGTAGCTGGTTAAGCAGCTTAGAATGAATACACAGATCAAAGACACCATAGAATAGTTTCAGTTGGAAGGGACCTGTAAAACATCATCAAGTCCAACCCCCTGCAATGAGCAGGAACATTTTTCTTATGCCCATGATTTTTTCTGTCCCACCTCTCAAGATGTAGAAGATGCTCATGAGAATTAAATTATCATATATTACAAGACTGCTTTAAACCTTGAGATAGAAGCAATATTCTTTCAAAAGTGCTAAAATATTGCTCTTTGTGCCTAAAAGGTGAATGGCTCAGCATCACCTTTCTATACATAATTTGGGAGTGGAACAGTGATACCTGGGCAAACACATTTAAAGAAGCAAAATATTTGGGGTTGATTTCTAATCATGTTTAGCACTGCCTACATACAGAGCTTTGAGCAGAATGTACTTTGGTGGCTCATGGCCATAAATAATCTCATCTGTGGTTCATTGGTTGAAGAAATCTAATACAAAATGACTAAACTGAAAATCTGTAGGTAGAACTCTTGATGACCTCTGGCCAAGCACTAAGGAGGCAATCATAAGCTTGTTAATAAAAAGAGAATGACAGAAATTGAAATATTAAAGAAGGAGGAAGTAATAGATTAAAAGTTAATTTTGATAATATAACATGCACCAAATACGACAATGATTGATGCAAGAAGCTCCTTTTCATTGTTTTCATGTGCTATTTCTTTCAGAAGAGTGCCATTAGATGGAACTGCATGGCTCTGAAAGGGATCAAACACCAAAGACTATCTTTTTCAATTTTCTGTTTTAGCTGACATTCACGTCTTTGTTGTTAATCTAGTTTGGAACTGGCAAACCTCTGTGGAAATATCTTCACAGTGTAAGTTTTTTGCAAGCTTCAACTCAAAAATGAAAGCTCGTTGATGAATTCCTTAGGGCAGTCTTGGGTATGGTTTCATCATTTTTCCTAGTGAAGTTTTGTGCCTGAAATGAAGGATGTTGAAGGAGATGTGAAATTTAGCAGAACTCTGCTGGAAACCACTCTCAGCTTTGGAGGAGCCAAAGATGCCCCAGCAGACCCTACATGTGGGTAAGGAAGCTGTGAGTGCTCAAGGCAGGAGGTGTGGAAGAGTCTGACCCAGCTGACCAGAGCCTCAGCCTGTTGTTACTGGTGCCTGTCACTGCCAGGGAATGGCTTCAGAGCCAATAACTGGCAAATCTCAGCAGTGCAAAGGTAAAATAAAATAAAAAAAATCTGTTTTGTAAAATAAAGCTGTAAATTAAAGATGGTTTTGCAAACAATAAAGATCAGGTTTTAGTTGGTTTAAAAGCTGTGTGTGTTGAGCCTGCATCACATGGAAGACACACAGTTTAAAAAAGCAGCAAACTGGCCAGCATCAAATGAAATGCAATATTTTTAAGGCGTAATTTGCAAATCTCATACAAAGTAAATTGTTTGTAATATTGACTGCAATTGGAATGCATAATGCCATTCACTAAAGGCAGATTTGAATTTAAATGCTGCATGTGTAAGATTTTTTCCAATATAACAGGATGCTGGAAATTGAAGAAAAACTTTAATAAAATTCCTTTACTGTAAACATCAGGCCCAATCTTACAAAAGCATGGCTTTTATTAGCACTAAAAAGACTTCCACTGAACACATTTATGTCCTCAGGCTTCTACAGCAAAAACCAGCAATAAATTTAGAATCTCCAGTAAACAGATTATTGTATAAACACAGGATAATTTTTTGGTGCATTGGAGGTCATTTGTGAACATTAAATAGTAATTTACGACTGACTGGATTACTCAACAGATTTAAGATAAGGATAAAAAGCAAAAATACAGGCACATATTAAATATCACAAATTTGCTTCCAGCACTTCTATGGTTAAGATTTTTATAAAGAACACAAAGAAGGTGAATCAGGAAATACATCCTTAACTTACTGAGCTGTGATAAACCTGAAAATATTGCAGATTCCAAGTGAAGTGAGGATTAATGTAGTGATAGAAGAAGTCAGACAACAGCAGAACAAAACTACACCCATGTGACCACCAGGGCCAGTGGTGAAATGCAGGGCTGCTGACAGGGAATCCAAAGAATGGGGAACTGCCCTCCTGGACCCCACATCCTCTTACACCAACCTGTTTGTATTTTAAATATAGTGATAACAGTGTATGAAGATTGATTGAAAAAGCACTGAAACTCCAAGAATTATGAGGCCACTCCATATGCAAAGCCTAACAGCTTCTTAGAGAATGAGGATTCAGAGGCAGTGAATCCCTTCCAATTTTATTCATTTGTTCACTATTCATTTGTTGGCAGATCTCGTGACATTTGCCAAGCAGATGACATTTATACCAATTACTGTTTTCATTTCTTGCTCACTTTAAAGTGAGCAAGAGGTGCTTTACAAACAACAAAATAAGCCAACATCCCTTATGCTATCAACAGCTCACAGTCCAAGTCAGGAACAGAGAAATGCCATGGAGGAGGTGACTGAACTTTTAACTCTGCCTTTTTCCAGCTATCCTGAGGGAAACAGGAACTTCTGGATGCTAACTTAGCTTTGGATGGTGGCTCTTAACAAACTGATAAGAGCTATGCCAAGAGGTTCATATATGACCAATTCTGTAGTTTCCCAAAGAACCCACTGAGACAGTAAAACCATCAAAGAACAAACATGATGTTGTCCTTGTTTTACCTTTCATATATTTAAGTTTTCCTGCTGGCTTGTGTTTCCCATGAATCTGCTGCACAAACTTACATTCACACATTAACTTTCAGACATGCATATTCCATCATTATACATTAGCTTACATATTAGTCAGAGCTCAGAGCACTAAATACTGCATTTTATATATAGTTTGTAAGTAATGCTGAACTAGTTATGGCATTTATTTCAAACTCTTCCCCTGGCCTCCTTTTTGTTATCAAGTTAATAAAAAAATGTTTCACATTACAAAGAAAAGTAATTAGTGAATGTTTCTAGGAAGGATGAAACAAATGCAGAATGTTATGCAGGAGTGCTTAAAGCAGCAAACTGCACGTGTATTTACAATATATATAAATTCAGAGATCACAAAGTGTCAAAGCCAGAGCTGTCCTCCAGAAAGCTCAGGTGAAAGCCCAGCTGGAATAAGGACTTCCAAGCTGCACACATCCAACAGGGCTGTTGGAAGAATCATCAGAGGTTTAAAGCAGATGTGGATAGAACAGCCATTTTAAAAAAGGGATTAATTTCAGAAATAAAAATTAAGAATTAAAATCTTAACATATTTTTTGATGACTCATAGTCACTGCAAAACCAAAGAGCTAAAAAGAATTTAAACAGAAAGAAGATGAAATGAGAATTTTGGGTTTCTTTCTTTACCAATCTCAGCAGCCAAACCCAATGATCTCTGCTACAAAGGAAAACTAAAACAGCCAAGAGGAATGTCTTTTTAAGAGAGCTTGATTTATAAGAAAAGACTATGAACATTTGCCAAATCTAGCAAAACAATAGAAGGTAATTATTCCAAAATAAATACTGAGGAACCATTTAGGAAAACTTCAAAAGTTTTAGCTGGATTTGAATAGACTTAGGCTAGATATTAGCCAGTTCCCAACAAGAAAGGTTTGGATGTTCAGGATTCATCCAAATGGAGTACAAGAGGCAAAAAATCTTATTATCTTTAAGATAGAATTTGATAGGCTTATGAAAAAGTTTATTTTATACTTTTGCACAGGGATTAGACTTAATGATCCAAGAAGTCACTTCTAGTCCATTTTTATATACTGCTAAAAGCATACAACTAGAAATATGAGTGGGAATATTGCAAAGAGGTATTCAACCTATTCAGTAATAGTATCTTTAAATGCAAAAACTATTTATAAATGCTAATTAAAGTGCAGAAAAAAGAAGTTATTTTCTCATTCTGTTCAATATAAAAACGCTCTGATGATAGCAAAGGTACCCAGAAGTATTCAGGTGGTTTCAGTGAGGGCTCTGAAGCTGGTCTGAAAGGAGCAATGCAGCAGGAGATTGTCTCAATGCCCACTGTGCCTCCTTTTGCTTGCTCCCCTCAGGGGAAAGCAGAGCACAGTGAGGCAGGGGCTGCAGGGTAAAAGCCAGTGACCCCAGCAGTGAGATGTTCACCCAGCACCCTGGTGAACAGGGGAAAGCAGAGCACAGTGAGGCAGGGGCTGCAGGGTAAAAGCCAAAGACCCCAGCAGTGAGATGCTCACCCAGCACCCTGGGGCTTGGTGGCTGTGAGTAAAATACCCTGAATCCCCTGCTGACAGCAAAAATACCTTCATCTCCTGGCATGGCCAGTGCAGACAGGGATGAGGATGCACTATAAAGTTTGTTATAAGAGAGCTGTGCATTACCATATATTTCAATAATTACTCATGTCCAGGAAGAGCCTATCACCTTGCACTACTCTAATGAGGTCTAAAGCTGCTGGAGTATGAACCAGCTCTGTGGAGAGACAAGCAGAGTGGCTACCTGGCCTTGGGATGCAGAAAGTCCAGGCTATTGGTGACAATCCTGTGCAATTCCCATGGGAGATATCTGTGCTCTGCCTGACCATGGCTTTTCATGTGCACGTTTTTCTGTAGAAGTTAGGAAATTCATGGAAACACCAAAATGCATGGTGTAAAATTTGAGCTCTTTTTGCTTTGAGTCAGTAATCCAATATGAATTTAAAGATGACTGCAGCCATCTTTGACTTAAAGCCAAGGAAGGATCTTTCATAAGTCTGAGAATTGTTCAGGGGTCTTTACCTCCGAGTTTTCAAATACACCAAAGTCAACAACATACCTAGAGCTTGGGAAAGCCAGGAAACAGCCTAAAAGGAACATGAATTTTCATCTGTTGAGAGGACAGACCACAGCCAGCCTCCTCCAGAAAGCAATCAACTGGAGGGTGTTTGTGCAGAAACCCCTGGCTGCAGGTAGGTCACTGAAGGCTCAGAACTGAGTGAGCTCACATCAACGTGTGGGATGAAAGCCAGACCCTCCACAGCCTCTCCACATGGTCTCTTCAGTTAAAAGCAATTTAATGTAGGCAGAGCTGAAACTGAGAGATGGACCACTTTGAGGGGGAGACCTACAGTTTACAAACGACCCTGCTCAGTAGAGTAATATCTGCTTTTAACACCAGTGAGTGCTGTTCCAATATTCAAGCATCCTTGGACTGAATCCCAGGCAGCTACTGATGGAGACTCCCTTGGAGGAAAAGCTATTAACCTTTGGGAGTTCATGCTTAGATCATAATTTTCATAATCAAAATTTTAGAAATAACTGTAATGGAGACTAAAGGATAGTGCCAGATTCTTAAGCTGTTCTCTCTTAATAGTTAGTGGTCCCCTTGAGCACTTATAGATTGATGGCACATCACACCACGTGCTCTCTGTCTTATGAAAAGGCAACTTGGACTCCATAACAAAACAAACATTCCTTATTTCCATGTGTCTGTTACTTGCCTGTTGCAAAATCCCAAGCTCTTGCGCTGTAGTGGAGGTACCTTTGTTGTCAGGCAATCTGGAGATGAAATATTTTTAAAAGCTTTCAAGTTTCCTCCAAGGACTTGCACACATCACTTGCACACTCCTTGCACATCACATTATCTACTGCACTTGACTGTGACCTCAAAGGCCCCTCTCTCCTTGATTTTCGTGCTTCTAATTTCTCTTTGTGGACAAACAGCATGAGCCACAGTTAAACTGTGCAATGTACCGTGAGGGATTGGATATTAGTAAGAATAACAGTCTTAACAGAGTAATGCACTGGAGTTAACAACTTACAAAAAAAATACCCCAAACAACAAACATTTACTCAATCCTGTTCATGTCTAGAACTTCCATTCACTGAGGATTAAAGTAACTCTCCAAGATTCTATCAGAGAGCAACCCTTGGGAATAATAAGCCTAAATTCTGGCAATTTCCCCAGTACAATAGCTTTGTTTGGAAGAAACTTAATGCAATCTATTTGGTCTTATGATTGTGTGTTTAATCAAATATTTCAATGCTCTTTCTTCCAAAGCAAAAATCTATGCCAGCAGATTAATCAATACTCAGCACTAGAGGTAGATAAAATGTTTTTCATAAAAACATTCCTTTTCTTTATTTTTTTTTTCCTAGGAAAATTTAGATTTAGAGAGTTCAAATTAGTTTGCAGATATGTGTAAATATTGTTGTATTGTTATTTGGGAAAAAAATCCGACCTATTTGAAATGGCTTTCTTTTAGAATAAAACAATGCTCAAAAGATTTTCTTTTGACTCTGAACTGTGCAGTTTTCTTTCCTTAATTCTGAAAACATTAATCAGCAAAAGAATTCATGTGATGCTCATAAATAAACCTGCAGTAAAAAAAAAACCTCATTAGTGTGAATTCATCCCAGAATTCACCAAGACCACTAGAGATCCAGAAAATAATTAAGATATTTATGAGGTTTTGGTTGGATATCAGGAGAAGTTTGGGCACTGGAAGAGGCTCCCCAGGGAAGTGGTCACAGCATCAAGCCTGACAGAGTTCAAGGAGTATTTGGACAATTCTCTCAGGCACATGAGGGGATTCTTGGGGTGTCCTGTGCAGGGCTGGGAATTGGGCTCCATATTCCTCATGAGTCCCTTCCAACTCAGCATATTCTGTGATTCTGTGATTCATGTAAAGTACCCTTTGGACTATGCTTTTCCCCCTGAAATGTGCATAATACACAAATGAACAACAATTATTTTCTGAATCAGTGCTAAAAGGAAGAAGAGAATAGAAAAGAGCTATGAACACATCAAGGTTAGCTGGGGAGCCAACTGATGGTATTAGTTGATCTGAAGATAATTAATCATCGCCCAAGTTTGGTTCTCCTATGGATTTCTCACCTACTCAGGCTTTGATAAACATTACCACATAAATCAGGCAGAATTAAATGAGCAGAGAACCAAGCCCTCCATGGCATCAGTCAGGGCACTGGGAATGTGGGAGCAGAATTTCAGCACAGCAAGCTGTAACCCCCAGAGGAGCCCAAGTGTTGAGCCAACCCTTCATTAGCATTAGCAATGAGACAAACAAGAAAAAACACAAGTCAGAGAGAACAGCAAAACAACAGGGTTGAGTTTATAGGCCCTATTTTAGCACCTTTAAAAAGGGGATTGTTGATGTAATCATAGACATTGAGGAATAGCACTGTCTCAAATCCTTGCTTATGTGCACAACTTTTCAGTAAATCCCTGAAAGTGCATTTGCTGTGGTCAGAGATTTTTCTGTAATGCTCCCAGCAGTTCTCCAAAGCAGGTGGGTCACTGATGTCCTGGCAGTGATTGCTTTGCCTCCCCCTTTTGGATACAATTTAAAGCACTCACTGGCAAACCAGAGCAATGCTACAAAAATGCTCCATATCACATATGGGGATGTTTTACTTGACTTGTTTTGAACAGGGTCCTTCCTAACCAGAAATGGTGTATCAGCTGCAGGATTTGTAAAGAAAGAGAGGGAGATTTGTCTGCTCCTTGTGGGTGAGTGTAGTTGCCAACACTGGCACGCTGGTCAGACCAAGGCTTTGACGTGTAATTTAGAAGAACAGATGTTTTATCTGGGAACTTGTCCAGATCTTTAAAAAAAAAAAAAAGTGAGAAACTCAGTAGTAGACTCTTTTGTCAGCAGCATTATCCTTAAAAATCCTGGAGAAATAGTGAGTAAGTAGCTGGATTTCTAAGACACAGCAGAGGAGCAGAAAAGATCCATGATTATCTTTGTGAGTGACTTCCATTGCAGTGATGAATTAATTGGTCATTGCTGGTCAAATGGACTGAACAAAGCTGTAAACCCTGGACATGTTAATATGGCCATTATTTTCACATCAATCCCCTCTTCTCATTCTGTTCTTTTGAAAAGAGCCCAAGAGTGACATCTTTCCTTCCCATCCGCTGCACTGTCAGCACCAGCAGACACAAATGGCTTAAAGGGACTGAGAACGCATGAGACAACTCTGAGAGACATTAACTACTGCCTTTCATGCAAAACTGACCTAATAAAGACTTTTCCTCACAGATGTCCAAATTGAAAGGGGTTTTAATACACTCAAAAAGATTCCATAAGACTCTATCACTAGTACAAGGACTATTAAGCATGTAAGGAGGTACCTCCAAATTTATTTTTCACATTCTTCAATTACAACTCAGTCTTGCCTTTTCTCTAAATGTACTGTCCAATTCATACTGTAAATAATATGTGCTGACAAAACTCTATTATCTGTCTGAAGTACCTCTCAGACATCTTCTGCCTTAACTTCTGAAGTACTAACAGCTTACCAGAAATATTAGTTGTTAATGCCCATGGAGAAAGACAAAAAAAATAAATTAACTACCCAGTGGTTCTCCCCTGTTATTGTCTGAGTTCTCCCATCTTTCTGCTTGTGATAGGCTCTTCAAGAAAATAGATACAAATAAAACACAATTAACATGGATAAATATATGAACAGGAATCCAAGTGATGCTATTTTGAAAAATTCCCTTTGGGCTATGCCCTTTTTCCTGAATTGTATATAATAATCAAATGAAAACCAATTATTTTCAGAATCAGTATGAAAAGGAACAAGAGACTGAAAAAAAGAAATCTACAAACACAGCAAGGTTAATTGGGGAACCAACTGATTGCATCAGTAGATCCAAAGGGCAGAGGGTTGGAATGAGATAATCTTTAAGGTCCCTTCCAACCCAAACCATTCTATGATTCAAGACCCAGGCCTGCTCACGAGGTGACTGTGCAGGGGATGAGGAGCAGAGAAGGAGGAGGCTGCAGATGCTGCACAGGAGAGGCCAGACTGCCCCTGGGGCAGGGTCTGAGTAGCTTAAATAACACATTTCCATACAACTCAAATTTCTACACTGCTACTGAGCTCTTGCAGTGGTTTAAAAAGCAGGCATTTCAGCAGAAAGGAAATGAAATGGGAATGGCATCATGCTGGCACTGGTGATTTCAGTTTGCAGCACACTGGAACACCACAGCTCTCCAGCCAGGCAGGCACTGGGGGACACAAACCAGCACAGCTCTGTCTGTGGCTCAGCAATAACAAAGGTGTTGCTCTCCATTACTTTCTGCTGAGCCAACATCCTGTGTAAAGCCACTGCAGCAAGTTGATAATGATGCATGAAATGGAAAATCCTCCTGAGCACACCCCAAAGCACCATGGATGTGCAAAACAATCACAGCAGCACTGTGTTATTTGGTAATTGTTACTACATGCACCCTCACTAATATATTCAGATTTTAGCTGGTTTTACATAGGTGCAACTCCACCCCTTTTAATGTGTTTACTCCTGATTAACACAGCCTTTAATATGACTGGAGTCAGATGTACAGCAGTATTCAGCTCAGGCACAGAAAAAACCAGAATGCTGTGGGACTGAAGATGAAAACCTTCAGGGGGTGTCACTCCACTGATTCAAATCAACAGACAATTTGCCCTGGTTACTTCCCTCCTTGACCTGTGTACCCTCTGAGGCCAGGCTAGCTGGTACATGGAGAATAAAACCACTGTGGGGTTATGTGTGCCACTGTCACATATCAGCAGTAGTTCTTTCAGCATTGCAAAACTTGCTGGAAAATTGTTTGGAGAATTTTCAAAGTGAGTTTTCAATACTTTTCGATTCATCTCCATAGTACAGTGCTACTCAAAGGTTTGCTGGAACAGCTGCAGGCAGAGGAGGAATCATAGAGAGATCACATGAAACACAGCTTCCTTTCTGCAAAGAAAGGATATTCAGTTCCTCTGCACCATTCCTCTGAACATTTTGACTACTTTGGAGACGTTAAATACTGGAAATAGCTCAGAAAGCATTTGGCTCAACATCTATGTCTATATATCACAAGGACTACTATGTAATGCAACGATTTAAAACCAGGTTTCAATCCATCCTCACTAGAAAATATAAGCTACACAATGTCAAAATATCATTAGAGTGTAAGCACTGTATATAGCAGACTCCTAACTTCCTTTCAGGGATTATTCCATACTGAAAACCAAATACTGCCTCATGCACATTACACCATTAACTTTGGATTATCAATCAAAGACTAATTTTTCCTACAGGATTAGCTTCCTCAACCAGGTGACAGTGAGGAAAGATGAGATGTAGTACACGGGAATCAGATCATCCTGAATTAAGTTTGGCTTAAACAGTTGCTGAACTACAATATTGGCTGACAGCAACATTTGGGGACCTGAGCTCTGTTACAGGCAAATTTTTTCTTCCATACTAAACAGAGAGAGAAACTCAATGGCAGTCCCCAGATTTATCACACAAACATAATGAAAGCAAGACAATGTATTCTCCATAAAACGCAGACCAAGCATTCAGAGTTGCTCATTACAGCACAGTTGCTCATTACACGATTTATTCTGTTATATATCTGCAGGCAGGTGGAGGGGCTGATTCCTCCAGTTAAGTTCTGGCCTTGACTCATGCTCTGGAGATACTCAACTCTAATTTCTCTACTGCTTCTACTAGTTCTCCTTCCAAAACAGAGCAAAGTTACGGTTTTTTTCTCAACATTTGTTTATGAATTTCAACATTCTTGATTGTAACATATCTCAACCCATGATCAGCAGGCTTTTCTTCTTCTATTTGTAGCTTCTCTCTGTGAAGTTCTGTGGTCTAATTTGAACATCCTGGCCTTGTAACATATCAGCTAGTTCATTTGTTCTTAATTCAGTCATTCAGCAATCTGATCTGCAGATTTCTCTAGTTATGAGACTTCTCAAGGAGTTGCACTACAAAATTCCACCAACACTTTTCAGCTCTTTAGCAAATTTAAGCAGATGTTTGATACATTAAAAAAAATCCTTATTAATCTCCTGCTAATTACTTCTAATTAAGTTACCAGAAGTGTAGATATTTCTGGCACAGTGTTTTCATATTTCATGTTTTCAGTTTTTAAAATATGCATAATTACTGCTCTCTGGAGGGATCAAATCCCTCCCAGAAATGGGAGAGAAGTCTGCAATCCACACCACAGGATGCAACATGTTCTGGGTCATCTTTTTTAAATAGCCTCAGTTATAAATATAAAACGTCTGCCTTTTTTTTTTTTTTTTTTAATCCAAATTAAAATTTAAAAGAATGTTGTAAAATAATGGGGTTTTTAATACTAATTTTGGAGTTTTCTCATTTTCCTTCTTCTCCCACAGTGGGTGTCTGGGGCAGGCACACAAGCCTGGAGGAAGGGGAAGTCTCCTCACCTGTGCACCAGCTGCTTGCGGCTCACGCAAATCGCGGTCTCGTAGTCGTGGGTGACACACACTTTGTGTGGGCTGCACTTCACCTTCAGGCAGGGATCTTTGGATGGATCAAGGGCTATAAAAAAATCAAAATTATTATTATTAAATCATTAAATTATTAAATAATTTAAAAAGATTTATCATTAAATTATTAAATAATTAAAAACAGAGAATGAGAAATGCACGCAGAGGGCTCTCCCAGCAGGCGACAACTGGTTAGAATGAACACTCCCCCACATGAGTGAACAAATACTTTGATATTTTATAGTATGTGCTGCTGTTTTCAGATTGCATGGGAAGTAGAGAAGTTTACACAGAAAGATAGATGGAGAGCTTAAAGACTCATTACTGAACAGTGATCTAATTGGTGTTCACATTAATAATAGACATGAGACTTTGGGATGAAGTTCTGGTTTAACAATCTATATCACGCTGTTTATTTCACAGAAAAGCTATGTCTGGATAAAATGTATTCAAATAACAAAATGTCCGGTATTTTAGACGCTAACTAATAACTGATATAATGCAGAGTGCTAATAAATTTAATTTCACAGCTGCTGTAAAACAGCTATAATATTTTTAGAGATTATTTTAAATTTTTACAGCTAAGCATCCCCTGTATTTAAAACACTTGAGTAGAAAGCTACAACAAAATAATCCTGGCTTTCGTACAACAACCTGCAGCACCAGCAGTGCTGTCAGAGTTGGGATCAGACAGCACCATGACTTCCCATCTCAGAGCAAACATGTCCAGGCTCTTGTCCCATTTGAAAGGTATCTGTCTAAACTCATTCTTCTACAAAAGAAGGTTTCTAAAATCAGCAATAAGACATTTTCTGCCAAAATGAATTACAAGTATTCAAAATAAGGTTACGTTAACATGTCAGAAGGAAAGTCTCTGCCATACCAGTCACACAGAGAAATTTCACTTTTGTTTGAGAAGTGATTTTTAGAGAAGTTCTTTTTGGACATTCTGTTGCCATGGATTTGACTTCTGTCCCTCTTCAATGTCTTTAAATCCCATTTTCCCTCTCCCATATCTCCTCATATCTTGATCCATTCTTGGAAATGGGCAACTCTTGGTTTTATCTTGGGCATGGTATAAAGCTCTTCCTTTCCCTTTATGATAACCATTTCCGATTTCTACTGAATAATCAGAGAAACTTTCAAAGGAGACTATTTGAAGTAGAAGAAGTTTCAGTTTGCTATGTACCAGATTTCTCTGAGAGCAAATATATTTCCAACAAGCAGAGGATTCTTCTGTTTTCCTTCGGGTCTGAAATGCTGCAGCTGTTCTGTGCTGGGTTAAACAGCCACAGCTACAAGCTCCTGCCACATTAACACCCATTACACATTTGTGATGGGCAATTAAGCTTCACTAGTGCATATGTATTTACTGGAATGCCTTTGGTGCAAGACAGGGGGAAACCGTAAAAACAAAGCAAAAGTGCTAAAAGCTTTTTCTTTTAAACCATTAAAACTGATAGAAGAGGTGAAGTGAACAAGGAAGGAGAAAAGACCATCTGTTTCCTACACCATAAACAATAAGGCAGCAACATTCAATGTGTTGCCATTAGGAAAATACATAGGCACTGTTTGAGAAGACAGGGTCTGTCCCACTGGAAAGACCAAAGGCTGTCGAAGCTCTTCAGGGATGTTTTGCTGCTGCCTTTTGGTGTCTTTTTTAAAGCCAGACGGATGAGAAGTATCTGATTCCCTGCCCTTTACATTCCCAGAACACAAACAGTGAGAGACACCTTCTTAATCCTCTTACTTCACTCTCTCTGGAGGCTGAGTTAAGGACTGAGGCAGATCTTTGACAGGGATTTAAATGGCACGCCACAGTTTCCTGAGCTGGCTGTCTACCTGGATATTGCTGAACTGCAAACCAGTGAAACACCCTCCTTCTGCAAAGCCCTTAATGAGTGAGCACCACTTGGAGTGGGCAGGGTCACCACATCATCGTTTCAGTGGCTGAGGTAGTTCAAAGGTCATATCCACACACAAATTAATGACCAGAACTTTTGCTCTCTTGCAGCTGGCCTTGCTCTGTTGCTGGAGCCCATGAACATTGTTTGCCTCTGCTGGCAACACATCCTTGATGCAAAATGCTGCATCAACAAAAATCACTGTGCAAACTGGCTGGGAGCCCAGGGCTAAGAGCTGCCAGGAGCGCTGGGCTGCTGGTGAGCACAGCCTGGCCTCGTGCTCAGTGTTCTATCAGCCAAAACCTGAGAAGTGGGGATGCAGCTCTAGCCTGGAAAGTCAATACTAGTTTGGCATGAATAAGGAGCAAAATTTAGGCCCACATGGTCTATGAGACATCATGCACAGCTACAATACTTAGTGTTTTTTCACAGTAAAATTTACTCTAATTGGTGAATCCATTCCAGGAGCTATTTAGGTCTTCTAAGGCAATAAAAATGCATGCAGTTCTGAAATAGCATCACACTACACATTACTGGTAAAAGGAACACAACTTTCAATATTTTGCAATTTAAAAATTGTCTATCCTAAAAGAAAAAACACTGTTGAATAATCATCAGGAAGGAAAGCAATGGGAAAAGGTGTGGTTGGAAATCCTAGCCTCCATTTCCTTACAAATCTGGCCTCAACTTCTATACCTCAGTGACTTGCTTCTAAAATCTGAGAACAATAATAATATTGACATTAAATCCTCTTGATTTCACCAAGTATTGAGAACTCTATAATTTCATGATCACTGTGCCCCAAGCCACCTCCAGCCACCACATCTCCCACCAGCCCATCTCTCTTGCAATACCAGTTGTATTTGCAAACTACTGGTCTAACATAGTCCCTCACTGGGACACCTGGTGGGCTCACTCACCAGCTGTGACAATAAGTTGTCCTCCACACACTCTAAAAACTTTCTGGACTGCCTCTTTTCTGCTGTATTAAGTTCCCAGCAGATGTCTGGTAGGTTAAAGTCACCTACAAGAACAAGGGTGGGTGATCCTGAAACATTTTCCTGCTGTTTATAGAATGAGTTGTCCGCTCTTCCTCCTGGCTGGGTGGACAATGACAGACTCCCAGTAGGATGTCAGCCTTGCTGGCCTTCCCCTCAATTCTCAGCCACAGGCATTCAATCTCATTAGTTTCAACACCCATGGGATCCAAATCTTCCCTCATATAAAGGACCAGTGGTGGAAAACCTCATGAAAACCCTTAAATGGAGCACATAATAGAAGCATTATTTATTATTCATTACAAACAGCCCTCACACGGAGTTCAAAACAGTAATTTATTAAATACAAGTCAAAGTGTGGACTTTGTCAGAATACAGCAAAAACCCCTGATGTGGATTGTTATTTCTTAAGATTTTTTTCCCCACTTATGCAGAATGCATGGTCCATATGAACATAAAAGTTCAAAGTAGGGATTTATATGTCTGCAAAGTTCCTCAACATGTTAAATCCATTTGGAAGGTTGTTCTACTGCTAAGCAACACAAGCCCTAAGGAGAGCTTGTAATAAGAAACAATTTCTGAAATATGCTAATCAAAGATCATGCTTTGTTAATCAGATTTCTACATGACTAGGAGCAGATGCTCATCACTGGAAGAAGAACACACCCTTGGGAATAAGATGAAACATAACAACCATATTTGTCATTACAGTTCTTTTTGTCCTAAAGCAATGAGTATGAACTCTTTGAAAATGAAGAGCTAAAAGTACAAATAAACAAAGTGACAAGAAGATGTTACTTTATCAGCTTGAAAGGAAAAGTACAGCTATCCCTTCACTATGTCAGGGAGTCTGCACTCAGCTCTGGCTGCACAGTAATAACAAAAATACCTTAAGCCTGGCTTTAAGATGTGAACATTTTCCCACTTTTTCTTTAGGCTGAGTCTGAAGGTAAAACTGATATGATTAATTAATCTCACTTTAGAGTGGCTGAGCATTCATGCAACATTTATGTAGGGAGATATGTGTCCAGCCAGAACTGGAATTAAATGTTTTACTTGGACAAAAATTCTCTGATGAAAACCCCCTTGAGCCATCCTCCCTATCATTTTTTGAACCCAGGCTCCATGGTTTCTTGTTCTGAGAATTTCCCATGGATACTGGGTCTCCAAGGGAAGGATCCACCCCAGGAAGCAGTTGCCTGAAATATAGTACTGGACATCTCAGTATAATCATTTTCAGAAGATTTTTATCTTGGAAAAATGTAGGAAATTAGAAAAATATAATCTTGGTCCATGAATGTCACTCTTCCTCACTTCACACCCAGAGGTTTCTGTTGCTGACATTTGCTTTCTCGGAAGCTGTCCTGGTACTCGTCCTGGTACTCAGAGCTGAGAAGTCTATTCCCTTTTTTTTTTTTTTCTGGCCTAGCTTTTATTATGCAGGACAACCTAAGTTCCCTCTTAAAATTATAAATCTTCTATGGTAATATCAGAGAGACACCAAAATAATTGGTAGATGATAAACACCAGGGATTGCAGGATTGCATCATTCTCCTAAAATCCTCCTAATGATATGGTGATGTTGCTTTCCAGTACCAAAAGGGCTACAAACACCAACTGCATCCCAAATTTCTTTCTGTCCCAGCTCCACACAGCAGCCCAGAGAACTTTTCCCTATGGACTGAACACACTTTCCTTCTCCCCTCCTTGCACCATTCACCAGAGCTGTGGATTTGTAATATAAATCAGTGCTGGACAAACACCTACCAACAGTGTTTGAGATACTTTTCTATTTCATTTCACATTTTTATTTATTACCACAATAAAAAAAGACTTATGACTTGCAGGAAACCTTAGTTCAGTCAATGGCAGTAGAGGGGGAAGTTGCTCTGTAAGGATGTAGTTCCATATGTTGTGCCAGTGGGTCACTGTGTTAATCACAACAGAGCCAATTTGCTTTTCACACATTTGACTTTAAAAGGGTGATAACAAATAAATACTTTCAGTGTCTCACAGCAATGGATGTGTAATCCTGCAGAAACTGTACAACTAGTTCACAACAAGATTTATGAGGTTGATTCTGTTTTTATGACCGTTCCTCAGGGGGAAGAGAGTATTTTCAAAATGTAGCTGTTTAGTGAAGCTGAAATGAACTGCACAATAAAAAGAGACAGCGTTATGTAAATATTGGGGGGTTTGTATTTAAAATTGCCTGCCAATAAGCACTATGATCATTCAGTGACAAAACAGTCCTGCATAATGCAATGTCAAGAGCAGTTGCTTTTATGCAATCCCCTTGGAACAGTTCTGACTATACAAGAAAAGAACATCTGCTGGGGAGGTATGATGAAATGGAAAATGAGACCTGCTATTTTCAATACAAAGATCCTAGTGTGCATTTTAATACAAAAGAGGTCGATAATAAAATGAAGTCAATTAATGATGCATTACATGATATGTATGAATTTCAATATCATTGTCTGTTACTTGATTCCAGCTATGCTTCACGAGCAGGCAGGAGAAGGAAAGCACAGTTCCTGGCTGTAGAGGCCAGGAAATGGGCAGGAATGAGAAAGCTGTGAATGAACAGCTCTGGGCAGGCAGTAGACAGAAGACTCTGACTCCTCCTGCCCTCCCAGCATGAAGCTGAAGTGACATTTAATGTGAAACTGCAGATCTAGGAGGGAAAGTTTCAAATCAGCATCATGTGTCCACTTCCAGCAGAGTGAGGACCAAAGAGAAAGTGACTGAGGCAGCTGAGTAGTGCCTTGGAGGAATTTTACTCTATGCTTCCATGAAAACCATCATAGAGAAAATGTGAAGGAGCTATTAAGCCATCTGAAACACGCTAATAAAAATTCCTACAAGCTGTCCTTGATTTTTGTTAGGGAAAGGACATGCTTCCAATACATGCTGGCTAAGATCAGCTTTGGCTTTAACATTTTGGTTATCTGAAATACACCACAGCCTTCCCTATCAGAGTCAGAGCTTCATCAGCTTCATGGTGAATTTATGCTGTTTTTTCTAAGGTGAACATGGTAATACATATTAACTTAAAGAGCACTTCTCTGTGAAGGCATGGCCAGTTTCCAGTGGTAATGGATTGGTTCACATGGATTTGCTCTAGTGGTAAACTTGAGCCAATCCATGTGCTGGGGTCAGACTATCACTGGGGCTCCATCCAGGTGCAATGGGACTACCCCATTCCCCTTAAATGGATAAGATGTTCCAGGAAGCCCCTGATGGAATTTCAGGCTTTTATGGCCATTCAGAAGACTTTGTTCTTTGTTGGAGTCAAGTGTAATATTTATTCTCAGAGTTTATACTGTTAATAATTCTGGTCTTACAAAGTGTTATTTAACAAAGGATTACAAGACCCACCCACCATATAAATGTAAATAATACCAATGGTTTTATTCTGTGTCTGGAAATCTTGGCATAAATCATTCAGTTTCATTAGGGAGAAAATTTGTGTTAGCCCACCCCCAAGTTTAGGAGAGAACATGTCCTCCAACCACCAGCTCTGATATCTAAGTCTCTCTCTCTCTCCCCAAAGCAGTTTGGATACAGAAATCAATTCAGTTGAAAATTAATTACTGAATGTTTCAAACACATATGTGAATTATTTTCAATAAATGGAATTTCCCAAGGCAGTTAGGCAATAACATCTCAAACTGTCAGCATTTGCTCCATCCCTGTGTAGTATTTTTGTACTTTAGCTTTGTTTTGGAGCACTCTAATATCTGAGAGGCTGAAGATGCTGATACAGTGCACAGAAACATCTATTTTAATTTTTACAGACACTTTAAAAATCGCTTTTTATAACTGACATATAATTGCTTTTGACATTGCTGAGGGCCATCCAAGGCAGAAGATGCTTCAAAGGACTCTGCAGATTTCCTTTCTGAAGAAAAGGATAAGAGCCCTTGGTATTTAAATTAAATTTTCTGACGAATATACAGAAATCCAATTCAGTGCAGAAAAAAAAAAAAAAAGCTGAAGAAAAGAGAAATAGGACAGGACTGGAAGTTAGGAAATGTGCTTCCACTGGTGGGTGTGATAATGAATCACAATCCTCAGTGCAGGGGCCCTTTTCACAAACAACCCTCCTGCCCTCAAGGCAAAGGTTTCCCCAACATGCAAGGATGGCTCACTGCCATCAGTGCAATGAGTACAATCCTGCAGCAGAGCCACAGTGTGCCCTCAGCTCCAGGCAACTCCACTATGGGATAATTTGTGCTTGCACGTGTACCCAAGGGTGTGTTTCTGCATATCTCACCAAAGGCAAAACAGACTTAAAAAAGGCCCCTGACAGAAACATATTGGTCAGATGTTATTTTCAATTATTAATTCCTGGAAGCAGTGGGGTATAAAAATCACCCCATTCTCTGGGACTCAGAGGGCTTTGGCAGATGTTTAATGACAACAGCTCTACAGCTTCTGGTTTGGAGTCCCCAAAAACCCCAGGTGGTCCAGCTTCAAACTCCTGGGATGGAAGTGAGAGCTTCAAAACACTGCTCTAATCTTCAATTGGTGGAATGGGAGGAAATGCTGAACCCTCTGTGCCTGCCTTGCAGGGAGGGCCCAGTTCTGCAGGATGGGCTGTGAGACCCTCAGGGCAGGAGCAGAGCTAAAGGCGTCCATTTCCTTCCACTGCTCAGCTCTGCGGCCTCTCACCAACACAGGGAGGGCTCAGTCCCTGTCCCCAGGCTCTCCAGGGATCTCCAGCACTCCGGCCTTTCCCTGCTCTGCCCCAGCAGAGAGAGACACTGGGAGATCCACGGGGAGATCCGTGGGGAGAGAGACATTGGGAGAGAGACACTGGGAGAGCCATTGGGAGAGAGGCATTGGGAAAGGCCATGGGGAGAGCCACTCAGACAGCCATTGGGAGAGGCATTGGGAGAGAGCCATTGGGAGAGCCATTGGGAGAGAGATGTTGGGAGAGAGCCATTGGGAGAGATCCATTGGGAGAGCCATTGGGAGAGCCATTGGGAGAGCCATTAGGACAGCTGTTGGGAGAGCCATTGGGAGAGCCATTGGGAGGGCCATTGGGAGAGAGGTGTTGGGAGAGATCCATTGGGAGAGATCCATTGGGAGATCCATGAGGAGAACCATCGTGAGAGCCACTCAGACAGCCATTGGGAGAGGCATTGGAACAGCCATTGGGAGATGCATTGGGAGAGCCACTGGGAGAAACCCAAACCTGCTGACCTGGTGTCCCTGGGTGCTCCAAGCCCTGCCAGCCCTCATCCAGAGTGGAACACCCTTCCTCGGACTTCCACCTTCAATTTCCTGGCAAACGAGTGTGAGGAAAAGAGAGGGAAAGCCTGGGAGCTCTGCACTGCTAGATCAGGCTGCCTGGTAACACCTTGCCAAAGGATTCTAAAGCAGACCTAAGTTTTGTGAGAAGCTGAGGCTGCGTTTCGCATATCTGTCATTGAACTGGGTCCTGTGACACCACCTGATCCCCTTAAACCTCGAGATCCCAGTGCCAGAACAGAACTCTGCTTCTTTCCAAATGCCTGAAAGATTTGATTCTCTTTGCTGCTAGGAAAATACTGAAAATAAAAACTAAAAAGTTTTAATAGCGTCAAAACCATACAAAAGACTCTATATCATCATAAATAAATTTAAAATGAGAAAGTATATTTAATTTAACTTTGAGATTTCTTAATGCTTGGACTTAACAATCCTATGGTAAGTTTGAAATACTGAATATAATTTCTCCTGTGAACTGACTTAGATTATTTCTGCTTTCTGTTACACTGGAGTGAATTATAATTTATTTAGTGGGATTTATTTTAATACAAATTATTTTACTCCAAGGCCAATGAAAACAAACCGGGTTATACCTTCTTGAGAAAATAATATTTGAAATTATTCATGCATAATTAAAAATATACTGTTCCCATTTCAGATTAATACAAATATATGTTTTAACGTGCTCAGAGAGAATTTGCATTGCTTGTTGTGAAACACTTTTGTAGTACTTCTGAAGTTGCTGGAATTTATACTTCAACTGAAGTAGTAATATAATGGGTAAAAAATTGCTATGATTTAATTCAGATAGCTAATTCATAAGATACTGAACCCTTTTCCAACTCTGATTAAAAGCTATAATGAAGTTTAATACTATGAAGTATGACTAGAAAAAAAAATTGAAAAAGTAACTCCTCTGTATTTTTCACAGAGGAGAATATTTAACCAATCACATTTTATTATTCAATATATTTTTTGTCATTAAATCTCATTTCAAAACATGAACAACATGTACATCTTTTAATCCTTGTTTTTAGAGGTAATGCAGAAGAAAAACTACATCACTGTTAATACTGATTCCATCAGCAAATACTAAAAAATAAGGACCAAACTTGTTTTACAAATCAGTATTTCAATATGCATAATTACAACTCTTTTCTAACACAGCACTGTGGAGAGCTAAGCAAGCAATAAAAATTCTGGGTATGAATTCTGTGAAAGGCTGACGAGGTTGCTCTATTTGTCGACTGAATGTCAATGTTGTTACAGTTACAGCAATTCCCAGCCAGGCTGCTGCCTATCTCCACATGCCTGTATTTAAATGCGAGGGGAGACATTCTGCTCTGGAAATGAGAAAAAATCTACTTTTCCCATTAAGTTCCTAAGCTTATTTTCTAGGATAAATGAAACAGAATTTGGCTGCAAGCATTATCAGCTATTGCATAAAAAGTTCATAAGCTTGTCCCAGGAAGGGTTCAAGGCCAGGCTGGAGGGGCTTGGAGCACGCTGGTGTACAGGAAGGTGTCCCTGCATATGGCAGGGATTGGAACTCCAGGATCTCTAAGGTCCCTTCCATCCCAAAACATTCTATGCTACTGCGATTTCCTACTTAATGAATAAGCTAGAACACTGATAACATTCTTTAAAACAGCATGTCAGGGAAGAATTCCCGAATTTGTGCTTTTTCTTAGTGTCCTTAGAACCTTAGTGCATGGGCAGTGGTTGTCCTAGTCAATGGGGCAGCAAGGAAAGGACACCCTTACACTGCCTTCTTGTTCTATCACTGCCTTTTTTATCCCTTAGGATAAATGAGTTTGTCACTCTGTGCTTCAGTACCTTTCCCAGCATTTAAAATGGAGATAGCAAAACTCATTGTCTAGAAATCAGCCTGGGACTCTTGGAAAGCATCACAGAACACAAGCAAAGGAGCCTGAGAATGACTTGTAAGGGAATGGTTTCAGAACAGCCAAACTCTGCAGAACTAAGAGCCATTTAATGTGCATTTATGGCAGCCTGATTGTCTCCATGGAAACATGGGAAAAACACTTCATCTTGTTCACCGACAGAAGATTTATTTCCATATTACATTAGTTTTAGTGTGCACTGAGCAAAACAAATACTAAAATAAAAGGCTCTTGAAACAGTGATTTCATTATGAAAACAGCAGTTTCCGTCCTACGATGTGGAAGCACCTCCTGCCAAGGTGATACCACTGTGGAAAACCTTGCAGATGGGCAGTGTTCTGTGAACACCTCTGGATTAGGGATGAAATGGAAAAATCACAGAATTGTATGTTTACAGGTAAAGAATTTATTGTCAGAAGAAACCACAAGAATCATTGAATTATAGAGATTTTAGCCATCAGACAGAATCAAAAATACCCTGAATGATGAGTGTTCCTTCTGCTGCACATGGCTTGTACTTAATCCAGATAAAGGAAACACATCAGAAGTGGAAATTGGCTGGGGCTGACTGGTGTAATAGATTGTTGCCTAATGGAATTTTCATTGCTTCTGAGAGGAATTACCTAAGCAGGAAAAGATGAAGCTTCTCTATGGATAATCAATTAGTCATATAATTGATATCTGGAAGAGGTTTAAATGGGAAATAAATGAAAGGACAAACACCCAGCCTGCCTGGATCTAAAGTATAGTGAATATAAATACAGCATAGAGAATTCCTTCTTCAAGCATGAGTTTAACAGAAACAAGTTATAGGAAAACCAATGTCTGATACCATTCCTCACTCCAAAATGCAAGAGAGAAGCTCTAGTGTGAAACAAATAAAAATGAAAGCTCCTAAATTACAAAATCATTTTGTAAAAATTAACTCCACTCTGCTGGAATTGATCAGTAATTGCTGGAATTGTGTTAAAGGTAGAAATTTTGAGACTGGGAGTCTCTAAAAGTAGGAGATCAGTGACTTTTCTGCACAGAATGAGATAAAAGGGTAAGATTAGCAGGTAACCTCAGGAGTGGAAAAAGCAGATTGTCAAATGGGCTGGAAGACAGAAAGTGGTCACAAGGAAGAGCATTAGCATTGCAGTTTGGAAGTGTTGAGTGGAATGACAGCAACGAAAAAATGAAGTCACAGGACTTGTACCACACTGCAGAATTTATGTACAGAAGGGGAAAAAAAGCAAGTTTAGGCTCTTTCTATAGTTTTCCTTGCTACAATTTAGTTGCTGACATCTCATAATCCAATATTTAATTCACACAACCTGAAGTTACTATCTTGGTTTTGAGACCCCAAAATTAATTTTTAACAACAAAAGATCACTTCTAGAGAGCTGCTGCTGATCAAAGTTGTCTTTTTATAGCTCTCTGACAAATGCTACAATTCTTGTTTTATTAATGCATTGCAGGGCATCATGATAGGGCTTTTGATAAGTGATAGTTTTTAAACACACAAACCCAGTGTTTAGAAGGCTTTCAAGGAATTAATAGTTTATTAAGGAATTCATAGTTTAATTAAAATGTTTTATGTTTCTCAAAAAATGCATTGATGAAGATCTCATCTGACAGAGGAGAATGCTTTTTCTCTTGCCACTATTTAGCTAAAATAATTCTGAAAGAAGATCCTTTATGAACAATTCAAGTTTGAACAGTTCCTTTTTCGAGTAACTGTGGAATAACTAAAATGTTGTTTTGTCCTTTTCTACAGAGAAAGAGCTGAAGCTGCCTCAGGCAATACAACACAAACTCTGTAACCTTGCACTCAGCATGGTAGCTAAAATTGACTTCTACAACAGAGGAACAACTGTTCATAAGAGAATTGCTTGATTTCTGGAACACCTAGGCAAGAATTGCCTTGGAAAAGAGCAAGCTCCGTGAGTTATGAAGTCAGACTGAATTATTCACAGTTCCTGATGTACATGATATTTTTCTATTAGAACAAAGATAAAACAGAGTTCTACTACAAAGGAACCCTATGTATTAGTAAAGGTGAATAATTTAAATACAAAGTAACAATGGAATTGGAAACTGGGGTTTACTGTCTTTCAGGGAACATATATTATATTTCCAGAGTCAACTTGTCTGATCGGTCTCTAGACATACCTGGAGGCATTGCCCTAAATATTTTTCAGTTCCAAAAAAGATCCTTATGGAAAAATTATAATTAGAAACAGAACAATGGACCTTAGTATAAAGGAGATAAAAAATTTCCATTTATATAAATTTGCTATGATGTTGAGAAATCAGAAATTTTATTGCAGCACAATTTATCCATTCCACTGCTTCTCTCACAGAATATATTTCTATTTGTTTTTAATCAGTAAATTGCCATTTTAATACTTCACTACAAAGAGGTCTTCTATACTCCCAGAAGAGGTTGGAGCAAGGTGTTCAGTAAGAAAGCCTCTCAGTGAGGGTGTATCTCATATCTCTGCTCCTTTCTGATTCCTCCTCTCTACTTCACAGGGTTTGCAATAAGCCCCTGTGATATTTGGGCAGACACTGAACTGGAAAATGAGTTTAGCTTGATTTTGTCATAGTCAAACATTAAAATCTTTTCAGAGAAAATGTGTTTGTCTGACATGAATACTGAATTTGCATTTATAATTTGGGCAAGATCATTTTCCAGCTGATGTCACAGCACTTTCCAGGATACAGATGCTGACAGAAAGCCTAACTCAAAATTTTAATCCACGCAAAACCACATTAGAACAAAGACTGAAGACAATCTGAGCATGCCAGGAGTGCAGGAGGGAAAAAAAAATAACTGAGAGCTTCATGGCCTGTGCTCTGACCCTTTCCCAGCACTTGGGATATTAAAGTAGCTTTCCTGAGATCCAGAGGTGAGGAACAGCTGTACAAACTAATAAACCAGAGCAGCAGTTAAATTCCAGTCCAGTCTTCCCCATCACAAAGAACACTGGCACATCACTTCAGCTGCTGCCACAGAGGCAGCCTCAGTGCTGGGTACCATTAAGTTCATCAACAACAGAGTAAAAATGTAATTTTGCCCTTGTAATTCTTTATGTTATACATCACAATTTGGATGCAGAGTCAGCGTTTCAGTTCAGGGTATTTAATTCACTTATTCACTTTAATTATCCCTTGATTGGACAGTACATATGGATTAAAAAAAAAGTAAAGACATTAAGAAAATATAATTAAAAGAAATATCAGGATTTTAGTGTATTATTCCATGTGCATGCCTGGTACAAATGAGTTATGAGGAAATATCACAAAACCTCAGATTAAACTACAGTAACAGCCATTGTACTAATGTGCAAGACCTAATGAGGGAATTCCTTTCTCTCTTTCTCACACAGTATCAATTTCATGCCCTATAGATTTTTAAATGGCCCACAAATCTTCGTGATTTTTTTTTTCTCTAAAGGAAGACTACCATAGGAGGTTTTTTAATGTGAATTGAACAGTCAATAACAATCAAGATATTTATTAGGCATAATGGGCTCCTTGAACATGGCAGATTCTATGTGGGACGTGGCCATTAGTGCATGTGTGTAGCAGCCCTTACTACTGGTCCCAGTCTGCTGAACTGGCTGGTGGCACACTGACATTAATTTATAGATTGATTTTTTTTCAAGGGCTTGGCAAACACTTCAGAACAGGAGGTGTCAAACTGCCAATGTCATTGTTTCCAAAGAAACATCCTTCTTTCCTCCTTCCAGTGGATTGTCTCAGTGGCTCCTCCTTAAAGTTTCCTATCCAGCTAATTAATTTAGCAGTCTTCCGGGCTGGAGGACGATTTGAAACTCAGCACGTTCTCCTACTGATAATTTGCTAGCATATCTAAATTTCACATCATTAACTACGTTTCAGGTCGATTTCTGGATCACTTGGCTTTAGAAGGAAACAGGACAAAGCCAAAAGGCTGCAGCTAAAAGGTTTTACTGACCCTTCTTATTTCCTTGAAGCCTGAGAAATCAAACAGATGAAGAGGACGCTTGGCGGGCTCATGATACAAATACAGAGAAGAGAAGTATATTTTTACAGACAGTGGATTGTCAGGCTTTTGTAGTGAAATAAAATGAACATATAGTTGCTTCCTTCTGTAAGGAATCTGAAATAAGGTATTCATCCTGCTTAAAATCCCAGAGTGTTAAGAGTTGCAGTGATGATTCTTTAAAAAGCTGTTTATCCACAACTTCCTCTGCTGGCATTCACTGGCAATTAAAACTTGCTATAGAAATGTCATCATCCATGAAGAGCCATTACCTGCATGGGAAGTACTAAGTGCCTCCATCAGAGAATGTGCAAATTTGCAAATGGCCATATTTTTACAGATACTTATCTCTCAATGATGAAAGACCAGACATTATCATAGACTGGTGGAAGATTTGCCTTCTTTGAGATGAGGATTTCACTTTCTGCTTTCAAATGGGCTTTGCTAAATGACTCATAAGACAGAACCAACAGGAAAGTAGGGAAATGCTTATTTATCTACACAGTAGCCTTGGTCACTTACAGGATTAAAATACCTTATTGTACTGCTGACACATTTGAGAAAAAAGTGCACACCAGAAAGTAACAAATGGAAATAGAATAACAGTAGACACAAACATTCTTGCCACCATGAAAAAGCTGATAGCTGAGCAATACATATCACTGCTCCCACCATGTTTTAAAAGAAAAAAAGCAGACCAAACAGTAGGGACAGGTTGGGTCAATGACCCCATCTCTGCATGCTGTTATAGTGCCAATATCTTTGTCTCTCATGCTTGATAGAGCTGTCAAAAAGAGGAGACTGGAACAGCTAGAATCTTTCATTCTCCTGTTATGAATAATTCACAACTCTGGTATTTGCTTGAACTGCTGAATGCTGGGCCTTACAACCAGATAATTAAGTAATAAAGAATGGGGGCTTTGTTGCATGGTTCACTTACCAGTTTCCCCAAGTTCATGTAAAGAGGACAACGTGCATTCCTACGTGTGCATATACACAAGCAGTGTAGGAAAAGGAAATCATAGAAGCATCACATGACTGCTAACATCTAGACAATGCACAGAGCTTCCAAATGATGCTCAAGTTTGGCCAACACCGCAGTTGAGGATTTGCCATATTACACACCACTGTACTGTCTGAAATGATCCCACGTGGAGATGAGGAAACCCACAACTGATCACACTGTCTATCAGAACAAGCTTTGTGCCCTTCCCAAGATGATCAGCTGGAAGCCCCTTTATTACATTAGATTACACATTTAATTACATTATTCATCAACACCTAAGAGCTTCTAGACTCCTTTTACTACTTCCTTGGGATTAATTGTGCCTATTATCAACTGTCCTAGGTCAGATTGCAAGGATATGCAAATAGACAGCACAGTCTCAGATTTAGTGGGGAAAGACAAAGTCCTCAACAGAGTATTGCTGCCCATTAATGACATCTCAAGCTGTGTCCACCCTTCCATGTCAAGTTTCCTCCTCTCTAGGGCCAAGAATTTTCTGCATCCAGTATAAAACCAAGTACTTATGCTTGTTTTATCATAAAGGAAAGAGTGCATTTAGTATGTTGGGAACATTTGAAAGAAGTACCCCAGATAAAATTTGTACATTGTAGAGAGAGGGAATTGGGCATGAGGCCATCTGTCTTCTGCCTGAAACTGGTAAAAGCTTTCATAGGGGTACATTGGGGATCTGGCTAAAGTGGGCTGGCAAGAGAAGGAAACAAATGAGAAACAGTTAATGAAGCAGAATGTGAGTGAGCATCAACCAGTGTGATGACTCTAAAATAAAGATACGTGCTCTTCTTGTAGATTTGCTTCAGACTCCTGAGGCAAATCTTTAGCAGAGAACTCCTACATGAACAGCCCCCAGGGAGCACTTAATGTTACGTGAGGAACAGAAGGCTTCATGTACTGGCAACTGTGCATTTTCCAGTGCAAAAAAAGGCCCAGACCTAAAAAATATCAATCAGCTAATGCTCTTGGAAATGCATGAGAGAAGAGAGAGAGAGAAGTACTAAGAGACAGAAGTAGCAGAGATTCTTTCTGACTGTCACATCTTCTGTGGGCTCACTGACCCCACTCCTATCTCCAGCACACAGATTACTTGAGAGCTTGCAAAGGCAAATGAAGTACCCCATAAATGCTGTTTCTCAGCATGTCAGTATGTTTTGGTACTTTAACCACAGGTTGTCTGCTTGATGGCATAAAATAATCCTAATTTTCCCCTCTAGAGTTTTGCCCAGATCCCATTTGCTAATTCAGCTTGCAGCTAGCATTTAATTTAACTCTGGGCTGTATCCTCTGCTCTGAGGCCTGCTCATCTTACTTAAAACAATTCAGAGGATTCAATATCCAATTAGCTTTCTGAAAATCTAGTTGTTCCCCAATTTTGCCAGTTGGAGTGAGTAACTGCTAAATTTACTTACCAACACAATCTTTTATTATAACCTGACATCCTATCTCATCAGCACTGCCTTGAAATATTGACCTGGGAAACGATGCTGATGTTTAATTGGGGTGGGTGTGGTGGGAATGTGTGTGAGTGGAATTTCATTCAGTAGCACCTACCAAGTTACTTCTCCAGGAGGGAACAAACATAAATGATATTACATGTCCTGGACATGAAAATATGGTAACAGGCAGCAATTAGAAGAAGCCAGAATTTGGCTTTTAAGGTCCTAAGCTATTGCAATGATTACACTTCATTAAAAAGTAATAGTTACAAAGGACAGTTGACTGCATGTCCAATTCAAGCTCTTACCCAAAGTGTTTGGCTGAATGCCTGCTTCAAGAAATCTGTGATATGGAGAGCTATGACACAGAGCTTCTCTGTGCAGGGGCTGATTGTGGTGAGGGGAATTGCCATTTCAATAACACACTTTCAAACTAAAACATTCTTTCTGGTAGCTGAAGCAATCTAAAGCACTTGGTGTCCATTTCATACAAGGGAGTGTAATCCCTTAATACATTCTGTTCCACATTCCCTTGCCCTTGTATAATTCAAAGGGACAAAAGTGTAAGTTGCTCCATTTGAGAGACTAAAACAAGAAATGAAAACATTTATATCACTTAAATCTGACTCATTCACACTTCTATTCAAATCTGAAAAAAACAAAAGTTCTCCAGTGTTTGACAACTACCAGCTGGGAAATTATATTGATATGGAAATGTCAAGACATAAACATACCAGGTGGGAAGCCATCTCATTTAACATTAGAGTCCCACACTGTAGGCATCTAAAACCCAACCACTCTCCTGACTTGTTTTCTAACAGCAATCTGACTATGAGCTGAATTACACCCTGGAGTATCTATTGCCTGTACTGATGAGAAATAGAATCCAGACAATCAGATCCATAATAACAGACACTGAAATGTAGACAGATGAACCTCTGCTGCTGTGATGATACACCCTAAGGATATTGCAACAATCCATACAGAGAAAAAAGAGAATTTTGGCAAGCTCTTATGTTACTGAGGTATTGCTATTAAAAATATTTAATTACTAACAACACTACCATGAAAAAAAAAAACAAAACCTTGACCAGAGGGAGTCTCATACAATTTACTTGTGAAGAATTCACAAAATATGTCCTTTGGTCATTTTATACAGGCAATTTTTAAAGTGCTTTCCTTAGATAAGAAGAAAGAGAGGGGCATCTTATCTTGCATTATTCATCAAAAAATTTCAAAAAGCATTCATGCTTTGAATTTAGTCAGCAAATATATCAACAGGTCCCATACCTATTTATTAAAGAAGCAGCATGTTCAGCCCTGTACCTGAAATCAAGGACCTGTCTTTGCATGTATCTTTTGAGTGTTGAGGTTTATAAGCCTGGTAAGCAGGATTATGGATTCCCTGTTTAGACTACATTATTTACAGTGACTTTTTTAACCTGAGCTTTTATACTCCAGTTATCTATCAGAACTGGTAGCTTGTACTGGTACATACAGCCTAACACTATTAGCACCTTAGGAAGATTTTAAGTTTCTTTAGTAATCCTTCAAGAATGTTACAAAATTTCAGCAGTGGGCCACTTTAGCCTGTGGGGAAAATGAAAGCAAGTTTATCAGTCCTAGGCAAGGAAATACGGAGAAAAAACAGGCAGAGATAGACAGAGAATTCCAGTATCCCTGGCTGCCAGTTCTGTGCCAGTTCACTGAATGTGCTTCTCTGTCATCATGATTTAGCCAAATTGTAGGCTGCACTCTGCATTTGCAAAAGTTGGAAATTTCCGGATGCAACTGCACGTGAGAAAGACCCCAGTTACCAGGAGTGTCCTGGCTGGCAGTGTCAGGATTAAAGAGAGGATTATTTTATTTGTGCTGCAGACAGGAAAAACCCCTGTGTATTCACAGAGATGTGAACATGCCACAGTAGACCCCGGGGGAGAGGCAGGCTCCATCGCAGAGCTGCCTGCCGAGGCACCGCAGGGATGGACTGGGCACTGTGCCCGAGGGCACAGGGGCACACACGGGCAGCCAAGGAGAGCTGTGCTGCCCCTCACACTGCACTGGGCTTGGGGGAAAAAGACAAGGACAGGAACATGTCGAGATCATTTGTTTGTCAGAATGACCCCGAGAAGAATTCTAAAGTCTCTTTTCTCAGCCCGGCGCTTAAAGAAGGAGTCGGAGCTCTTCATTTCTCGGTCTTAACGTTGTTTATTCTATCTTATCTATAAAAATTTTCTCCTGCCCTGCCGAGGTCAGCTCAGCAGGACAGTCACAGGCACTCTGCCTGCCCCCGGGGCGGTGTTATGTCTTTATACTACAAACTACGTGTACAATATTTACAATTACTCCCCAATACCCATCACCTATGCTAGACAGTGAGCTTCTACTCTAAACCAATCTCTAAGTGCCAACATCACAGCAGAAGATGGAAGACAAGAAGAGGAAAGAAGAAGCATGAGGCACACCTCGATTCCTCCATCTTGTCTCCATAACCCCCCTGTACAGAGATATAACCCCCCTGTACAGTAATCCTAAAATACATAATTCACTCCGTGATAATTTCACTAATATTCTACTTAAACTCTTGTGGCTTGCTGATTTTCATAGAAGGTTGGTATTTGCTCCACGGGCCATAATCAAACTCACAGAGGCATTTTGGGCTCTGTGCCAGGGTCTCTGAGCCCCCCGGCAAGGGTCTTGGCTGCTCAGGACAGCCAGAGGGATGTCCAGAACCCGACAGGAACATTTCCTGCAACTGCAAATCTGCTGGATTTGGGGAGAATTTCCCACCCCTCTGCAGATCTCATAAAAAGAACTGACACTATTTACACTCACAGTACACTCCCTACAAGAAAACAGTGAAAGAACTAGTATCAATTGAAGGAAGAATTAGGAATAATAGGTAAACTAGAATTCACATGGCATTAATAAATCATGGCCAGATTTGAATACAATTAGCTTAATGGACATCAAGTACAGAAAGCAATAGAAAGTGAATTCTGTTGCCAATGCCATTAAAAAAACATTTGTGCTCTTGGGAGTACTGTGACTGGACATGTATTTCATATTAGGATGGCTGGCACACTTCAAAAAGAAGCTGGAAACTTGAGAAAAAATTTTTTCCATATCTCCAACTAAAATCAAATTCCAAAATTTTCTCTGTTATGAAATGTTGAGTTTTTAAGTAATGATCCCTTTAAAGTGTGTTAGACAGAGAAATGTGCCTTCTGACAACTTCTGGTGAGGGCAGAATTGGATCAGATTTTAGGATTAGCTGAGGAATCCCCATATCCCCATGCCTAGTGGGAGGCTTTATCTTTAAGAATATCTTCTCAATAAGAAAGTTCATTATTTGCTGGTTGTTTCAATTATAGATAGAAAAAAATTAAATAAAGATTCATTAATGCCCTGAATGCTGACTGTATAAATATTCATTCTTTCCCTTGTTGTCTTTTTATTTATGCACTTGCTTCACACCCTAAGAGTTTTTAAGGGCATGAACAGTCCCCTTTGGGAAAAGAAATTGTATAAGCAAAAGGATTTTTAGTTTATTATACTAATAGCAACAAAAAATATGATTACTGCTGAAGGAGATTTGTGCCCCTCCAAATCCTTCAGATATTTATGCAGACACTCAAACTGGCTGTGTTTTTTCCCTCTGTGGAGGAAATCTTTCATACCCCCGTGTGAAAGCAGAGAGGATATTCCCACTGAGCAGGTTAAAGAGCTCATCGAGTTTGGTGTTAAACCAGGGGCATCTCAAGGAACAGAGCGTACACAGAAGGCAGATGGAAACAATTTCAAGTCCACTTGAAAATTCCCAAAGCAGTAAGGAGCACATATGTTTTTATTTCCCTAGGCACAGGCTAGGAGAGAACTGTTCCTGATGTGCCTATGGAAAAATTCAATTACATGAGGAACACCAAGATTTTGCTGTGGATGAGTTTGTGGCCACCCCAAGTGACACTGATTCTGGGAGACACTCAGTACCTCTGGATCTGAACTGCCTCAACTCCTTTGCCAAACCTTCCTACAGATTTATGGAGAAGCAAGCAATATGGCTTGTCATAAAGCAGTTTCACACTCTCTCTGTAAAGATTCCTGCTGCTTTATTTGGATTCTCAGGCACAGCTCTCTGCCTTGTTTCTGTACTGCTGCACGGTTCCATTCCATCTCCACTGCAATCTATAACAATTGAGTCTGAAGTGAGGCTATTAGGAAAAGACAAAAGCATCTTGCTTCAGGACTCTCTATAAATGAGAAACATATTCCTCATTTCATATTGGTATTTCATTTATTTTAGGCTTATAAAGGGTTCATATTCTCTAATCATGCAAATGGATAGTGTATTTCCGTTTCCATCAAGCTTCTGATGTCAATTTTTTCTTCACTGTTTGGGTAATGGAATTTTTTATTATTTTTTATATATTCCACTGTGGATATTTGCTGTTGATTTGTAAATAAATAGAACAATAATGGAGGAGATAATTATTGCTTGTACAGAAAAAAGGCTGCCTAACTATGGAGTTGTCTTTCTAAGTATGCTGGATTCTACCAAAGAAAATCTTGAAAGGTTGTAATTAAAAGTGAGCGCACCCCTGGCAGGTTTTACACTGATAAAAAGGGCATGATAATTAATCACTTGCCTTATTAGAAAGAAATGATTCTACACAATAATTAAAAATTACTACAAGAGCTGATACCTTGTTACCTCCTCAGGAAAGCAGCTTTGTGGATATAAGAGACAATAACTGCAATTTCTGTCAGGAACAGAACACAGACAAACTGCAAGGGACACGGTAAGGGCAGTGCTAACACCAGGGAAGAGATTATTAAAATACAATATAGTCTAAAACCATCTCCTGCTGAATGAAAGGAATGCTCTAATAGCATATGTGATTAGCTGGAAGGAAAATTTCAATAGAAAACTTTCTCTAATTTTGTCTTCTCAATCATGTATTTTTTTCCTTAAGCAATGAACCCGCAGCACTTACCTATGGATTAAATTATCTGATTAAATAATGGTATATTTGGTTTCAAGATATACCACAGTATACTTACATATATATACATATATATATATATATATATATATATATATATATATATATGTATGTATATATATATATATACACACAGTATACTTACATATATATACATATATATATACAAGATATACACAGTATACTCATCATCACCTTGGATATTGTCTCTAAGGACCAGTCTATGCACATGACTCAAACAAAATAGAAGACATCTGAAAATGGTCAGCAGCCTTGCAATTTCGTATAAAGCAAAAATAGTTTTGGCACTACTGAAAAAACCCCAACAAAACCCAAACTCCCAAACAGAGACCACTTTGCTACCTCTAATGAAAACTACAGAATTTTGCTGTGACCTGGTGATACCCTTCTGGTTGGTCATGACTGATATGGATGCTAAACACTGAATAATGATTCTTACATGATTCTTACCTTCTCTTGATGAAACAACAGATAAGAGGAAAGAGGCTGAAGGGGAAGAGAGTGTCTGTGGGACTTGATGCTATTACATATGCTTAAATTTAAGATGAAGCTCAATAACCTTCTCAGCAGTCACAAAGTCTGAAAACAGACTCAAATCATCACTGAAATGAAGCTACCCTAATAAAAACCTCTCCTCTGAATATTTCTGACTAAGGAGAAAGTCACCCATTTAAACCACAGCTTATTTTGGAATCAGTCTGAAATCTATGACCTTGAATTTTCAGAAATCAAGGCATTGTGATTTATCAATGGCACTGCTGTAACTGTCTGACAGACCACACAGGCAGATTAGAATTAACCTCTGGCTCTGAAAATGCATCTTTTCAGTGTCTTCTCTCACGCCTGGGGAAGAAAAGCAGCAGGAACATACTTGGGATATTAATGACAAAAAACTACAGCAGTTCACACTTTTTGCTGACTGTGACTCATTAGCCTTGTCTGCCCACCCATCCTTTATCTCCTCATAATTTCTTACTAATTATCTTCTACATCAAAGCTTTTGGGTGGTTCTAATACTGTAAAATCATCTAATGAAGCACCATACTTCAAATTACATTTTATGTAACAGCAGGTTGCCAGATGGATAAAATATGGCAGGAAAAATGCCCAAGTTTCAAACCATTGGACCTTTCTTGTGGTCACAACCCTGGCAATAACAACTGAAATATTCAAGCACCCAACTCTGCATTTCCTGAGGGACTGGGAAACATGCAAGTGTGGAGGGTGGTGGAAGGTACCTGCCACAGGTGAGTGTGAAGCCTTGATTCATTCAGTCAGTATGAGAACAGCTATCACAGCTGGGGAGCTGCCTCCTAAATCTCCTTTTCAATTCTGTCCCCAAAAGCTTTGGTATCTTGGTCAAGGCAGTATCATAATAAATATGAAGAAATCACGAAAGCAATGGTTCACCAAAGCTGCTCATTGCCTGGAGCCTTTACTATGGAGCTCAGTAACCTCAAACAGACCTGAAAGAGCTGGGCATGCAGCCACCTCTCCTGCTATGGAGGCGATTCCTCTCTCAGCAGAGCTCCTCCTGCCCGAACACGGGATCCCGCTGCCCGACAGCACGGCCGGCTCGCACTGCCAGGCAGGCACAGGAAACACAGCCATGACATTAAAGCAGCATCTCTGCTGTCACTGAAAACAAAGGCCCCATTTGCTGTTTCCTCTGCTGAGGCAGGTGGTAAACAAACACTGCAGAGAGCTCCCAGCACGACAGGGCACCGGCAGCACGGCAGATTTTCCATCGCCCTGTGTACTGGCTTTTGTAAGAAAGCTTTAGGATTGAGGCTGGTATCAACACTTCTTGCTCTTCAGGCAAAACACAGGCAAGTCTTATTAAAACAGCAAGCAGAATTTTCCCCTGGGATGTTCAAACAAGCTTCCCTGGAGTGAAAAAAACCCAGTCCATTTATAGTTTCACGTGTGCAAGATGCCCTTCTTCAAACTTGACATTTGTGCACATGAATAGAAGCTCAAATATCACGAAAACAGCAATTCTTTGCTCAGTTTTTCAGAATTCAAAACTTTGGCTGTTGTATGGAAATTCACAGACAAAAGGGTTTTTTTTTTCATGCTGACCAGAACTGCAGCACCACTGTCACAGGAAAGTGGTGTAGCTAATAACTTAACGAGGTCCCCAAAGGATTGAGCATTTATGCAGACAGCAAGAATACCTAGAATTATCATAATTAACCACACAAAGGATTTTAAAGCTTAACTATTTCAAGGCTTAATCTGGTATCTGTGAAAGCCCAGGAGAAAACCTAATGGGAAGAAGTGTGCAGCTGTGCTGGGTGGCTGTGACAGATGACTGTGACAGTGGCTGTGTGTGGCTCCTTTCTGGTTCACTCGCTCTCTGCACGCGCGGTGCCCACTGGCATCCCAAACCCCTCACTGGCACATTAACAATCCACGTGTGCTCTGGCTACAGAAGGTCCTCTTTTCTCTGCATCATTCCTGCTGGCCCTGCTGCCTGCAGCTGCAGGGAGTTTCTCTGCTTCTGAAGGTGTCTTTGAAGTGGCCTTCAAAGGACAGTGCTGTGTGTGAAGGAAATTCCTGCCTATTTGCTTATTGTCCAATTTTAACACACTTTTTTTTCTAATGCATCTTCCTCAATCCCCTGTGAAAAAGGGGACATTGGACTTGTTCTCATTTAGAAAAGAAATTCCCACTTTCCTCTGTTGTTTTTATCCAGCCAACATGACAGACATTTGCTGACTTAAAATCCAAATAGGTTGTGCAGGTGGCTGACTAACTCAAAAGGCAAAACTGACCTCACAGAGAGAGAAATAATTTCACAGAGAGATTTCACTTTCACAGAGAGAGTGAAATAATAAAACAAATTAAAGTTATAAGTTTCACTGCGTTTATAATTATTCATAAGAACAACTGGAGACTCCAGGAAATGCCAACAATGCCGTGTCAAACATGCATGAAATGGGAAAGAAGTTCTAGCCCTTCAGTGTTCAGTTAAGACCAGCAACCACTGCCTCCCATCTGGGACTAAAATTATTGAATTATTATTAGAGACATGCCAGTGCACTGGGATCTCAATGTTTCTGTGTCACAGCTGTGAGCCATCCCATTCCCAGGAGCCAGGAACCCAACAAGGAAAGCCCAAGACATGTGCACTGGTTATTTGTAGCCATATGTGTATGGCAGCCAATCCATCTGGAGCCTGTTGTGCATGTCAGATATTTCTGGGAGACTGGACTGGAAATGGGGCCTGTCTATATCCAGAGTTAATTAGTAACATTCTCTTTGCCTTTTATCTTCTCTGCCTTTCATCTGTGGATGTTTTGCTACACGAGATGCTGAGGTGCCCTTAGACAGAAGTAGAGTTACAGTGGCTTAAATATAATCCCCAAATAGTTTTAAAACATACTGACATGTTGGGGGGGTCACCTCTACGTGAAGTTAATATTGGTAGACAGAGTATTAAAACAAAATAGCTTCTTTTGATGTGCAGATTGGCAGATCAAGGAGTTGTAATCACTGAACTAAATCTCTCTGAAAGCTCTGCAGAATACATATGCTCATTAGAGCACAATATTGCTACTTAGCAATCCTCTGAGCAATATTTATAAAAGGAATAAATACAGTTAATGTGAACAGTTCCATGACTTCAATGCCTGGGCAATGCTTTTGATGAGTTTTAAAGATGAATAAGACATGCCTTAAACCTTAATTTACCTCAATATAATTGACTCGTGACAACCTGAGCAACTACTACAGATTGTGATCAGAAACAGTTTATTGTACAACCTGCTTGCCCTTAGTGGTTTACAAGATATATCTAATATTTCTCAAATTAAAAAATAAAAAATAGAAACTCACTGTGAAGCCTTAATCATGATAAAAATCAGAGGCAATGTTATAAGAAAGATGGTTTAATTAGTGTAATATTTAAGATAAACTCATGCTCAATAACACAAATTAACATGGAATTTGCTAATCAGTAAATCATGCCAAAAACTGAATCTCAAAATAAATAATTCCCCTTTCCTTTAAACTGCTAGGAATTTAAATATAGGATACGTCTACAATGAATTTTTTGATGTTTTACATTGCTGCTTCTGGGTTATCGTGTTCGTGACATGAGAAAAAAGAATCCTTCTCAGCAACTTGTTCATCTTATACCCAAAACTTTAAAGAGTATATATTTTTACACATATTATATCTATCTATCTATCTATCTATCTATCTATCTATCTATCTATCTATCTATCTATCCATCCAGCCATCCATCCATCCATCTATCTATCTCAAAATAGTTGTAAATACCAAAGAAAAAAAATGCTAACCCCTGTAACTAAGGAGTGTACAAGCACAGGCAACACCATTCTAAATCTTCTCTTTCAAACTGTTTGGGAAACAAAGCACGCATCTACTCAACTGAAAACGAAAAAAACACATGAACAGTTGGGAGCTACAGACAGAATGCCCAAATACTCAGCAAAACTCACGTGCAACTACAGAACCTGTGTGGCCTTTTGGCTCTCAGAGCTACAAACAATGGATGATATTAAAAACCCATTATGGCTGAGGAGCTGCCTGGGCTCTTTGGAGCCTTTTGAGGCTGTTGACCACAAGCTCTCTCCCCTCTCAACTCCCCCTCTCTTCAGAGAGATGAAAGAGAGCTCAGATTTTTTTGCAACTGATGTGTTTCACGGGAAGATCATTTCTCCAATCTTCACTGCTAGAGAAGAGCAAACAGGAAGTGTTTCACCCACTGAGAAGAGACAGAAATGAGTCAGGAAGAATTAGAAATGAGTTGCTGCTCCATCCTCCATGAGGACATACAGGTAAGAGAAGCCTTTTGTCCAACCAGCACCATAAAATGCCACTTTCCACCCCCCCAGCTGCTTACACACTTGTGCACTGATTGTGCACAAAGCTCAGGATGAGAGGTTTGTCTTTGCAAATAACCTGAAAGGCTGGCACCTGAAGTAAATTTGTATCAAGGAGGAAAAAAACCTGCCATTAAAATCTTGAAATTTAGTAATGGTCTGATGGTCCTAAACTATTTCATGTCTGTCATCCCCTCTTGACCTCTGGCTTCCCTGTCCCACAGGTTCACAGTGATGACTCTCCATCCACTGCAGTGCAAGGACCACCTGCACACATGAATAACTCTCTTCTCAAATTGGTTTCTTCAGAGAGAAGCAATGAGAGTAATTTTGCAGTTTTAAAGCATTATAAGGGCCCAAAGCTGCCAACAACCATTTAGATATGAAGCAGGGTTACATTTCTTGACACACAGCTGGCACAGCTTCATCAGATATTAGTGAGAAATTCAGTGATAATTGCTGGCCAAGATGACATTTTCTTGTTCACTTATGAAGTGTGAAGATTAAAAGCCCTGAGAATTTTTAAATAAAAATACCTGCAAATACATATTTCTATATACCAAAATATGTACGTGTACAGCACAAGATAGCCTCTTTTGGTGACTTACACCATATTTGCTTCCAATGGATTTCTGAGGTAGAAGGAACTATGTACTTGTTGCACTCCTAAACATTTTAAAATGTTCTCTGCTCCATGGTGCTGGAGAACATTTCCTCTCGTGTGATGTGACAAAGCAGCTCTAGAATGATGTAATGTTTGACAGTACTGTGCTACCCAAGGACCTACAGCAAAGGACACAGGCTTTGCCCTATTCAAAGATGATGAAATGATGGTCTCAATACTCAATTACTTTAACTGATTGTCTCCTTTTAACCCATTAAATTGGAGTAGGTGGATCAATGTCATTTCAGGAGCAAGATGAAAAGACACCTACAACAAAGGAACGTTATGGTAATTGGCAGTTGCAAAAACAGAAGCAGTGCTTGAAACCTGTTTGTTCTCTAACACCAGGAGTGACCTGATCACACGGGTGAATATAAAAAGCCTCAACTCTGCTTTGACTGAGTGTAGCAACAAAAGAGCTCTGAGGGCTCTCGTGAAGAGAACTAAACAAGAAGAGGGCTAAATAAGCCTCAACTCATCAGTGTCAGTGGACATCAGGGGACCTTGCATCCCCAAGGAGATATGCAGTAATTTGGAGAAGCAAAGCCTATAAAAATGTATTCATTATAATAACTTACAATACTGGCCTAGCTGGCACTACTGCAGCCCTTTAGTCTTTGCATTCTCCTGTAAAAGACGATGTCTAAGAGCTTGGAAATGACATATAAATCCTTGACTGCTTCAACAGAGGAGCTCAAGGACCTGTCACCCCCAAGCTCTCCTGCCTCCACATCTACTAGAGCCCTGTGCTGTATTATGGGGATGACTGTCATATCAAACTTGCTTAGCTACAATGTATTCCACAGATAATCAAGGGTTGTGGCTCAATGTTTGTTGTAATTTTTAAAATAGCTCACTGAATTTCATTAAATGTCTCAGTAGAGGCTATTTCTGAGCATAGCTGTGAAAACAGATGTCTGGAGAGTGCTGTATTGCAAACCTTGAGTGAAATGACAGATCAATCCTTTTACAGAGATTCCTGGGGATATAAGAACTTGACTCTGTGCCAGCCAGGCAATGGCAGCTGCCCAATCGGGACAGAAAGAGGATAAAGCAAATCACTCATGTTGTACCCAACCAGAGTCACCACTTTCCTTGCCTTACCCTGGTGAGCTGGGGGTGTTTAGCCTGGAGAAAAGGAAACTCAGGGGTGACCTTACCACTCTCTACAACTCTCTGAAAGGTGGCTGTGCTCAGGTGGGGTTGGTCTCTTTCTCCAGGCAGCAACTGACAGCACCAGGGGACACAGCCTCGAGCTGTGTCAAGGGAAATATAGGTTGGATATTAGGAAGAAGTTTTTTTATGGAAAGGGTCATAAAGTTCTGGAATGACCTGCCCAGAGAGGTGGTGGAGTCACTATCCCTGGATGTGTTTAAAGAAAGCCTGGATGTGGCACGGGGTGCCAGGGTTTAGTTGAAGTGTTGGGACTTGATCTTGAACGTCTCTTCCACCCCAGTGATTCTGTGAATTCTTCTACAAGGGCAGAAGAATATTGGAGAGCTGTGCCTGGAGCTGTGCTGCCTGCCAGGGCTTCAGGTCAGCTTCACAAAGAGGCACCTGACCCTGCCTGTGTAAAACCAGGCTCTAAGCAGGGTGGGAGCCGTGGCATTGACAGAACACGTGAAAATCCTAAAGCTGTTCTTCAACCCCCTCATTGATGCTGAAACACAGGGATAACAATGGTGATGTACAATGCCATACAAGTATTATTCAGATGGATACAAGAAAAGGTGGGAGGCAAAGACAAAAAAGAAAGGGGATCAAGATAGGTAGAATACGATCAAAGATTTAAGGAAGGGCTTTCCTAAGAGAAGTTATCATAACTAGCATTGCAGTCATGTATTTTTTTTTTTGGCTTATGGAATCCCACTCCCTCCCAAACGTTTACGCAATGCCATGGGGCTAGAATAACTGTCCTCAAGAGATTCCTCACATATACAACAGCTATACATGGTATTCTCCCAATTAACATAACATTTTTGAAGCAGATCAAGTTTTTCCAATTCAAACGCAGACTTCAGCCCGATCAAGGGGTTCTATACACACTCAATATGTGTAAACTGCCCCAACTGGAACAATAAAAAATTATACTGTTATTTAAAACACAACAGGTTTTTCTAAAAATATAGTCTAGAATATGCTCAGTACTGCATTTGTTATTTATATACAGATTCCTCTGAACTCAGAATGCCATGTGAAGGCTCACTGCAAACTCTACACACACCAGGGGTATGTGTGCTCTGGAGAGCACACTCATGAATGCACCACAAAATTTGCCCCAAAAGAATCTTGGAAACACAGCTGTTTAAGCAGCAACTTTAAATTCTGGTCATGTTCAGCAGAGATTGGAAGAAAATACAAATGGTAGCTAGGAAACAAAGACACTTGAATAGGAGGAGGTACAATATGTAAAAACACAGTATCCTTCACCCAGCTCCCAGACTTAGGCATATTTTCTTGATTTGTTTATTGACAACACACACAGGATAGAATAGTAATATACCTCAAGTGGCACTATCAGGAGAAACTTGGAATGCAGAGTAGCTTAAAAATCCTTTACAAATGGAAAGAATATTCACTAGAAAATAACAAATCTTCAGTTTCTTTTCTACAAGTGATGTTTTGTTTTACTTTTCTACTTGAAAATAGCAATAATATATTATGGAAAACCTGGCAAGGGAAGGAAGGAGGATTTTGTATTTCAGGCACTGGACTGTATCCCCTGAAACTTGTGTTCTGTCCTGAGGAAGCTTCAGACCTCACTTCTGCACAGGTCATATTACCATTCTTGCCTGCTTCAAAAATATTTAATGCAGAAGTGTGAGACTACAAAGGGTACATATATTACAGTGACAGGGACTGTAAAATCATCACATTTTATTAACATGAAAGAGCTGACAGGGAAAATTTGAGTTATTGCAGGATTCTCTCTTAGAAGGACAGTAGGATATGACTCAGGTGAAACTCTCATTTTTTAAAAGAAGTCTTATTGTCTTGAAAAAATATAATTAATCCAACAGATGATGGCTTCCTTCCCTAAAGTTGTTGAACTCCTTTCTCAGTCAGCAGTAATCTCAAAACCCTCTGCTACTTATACAGGCCAAAGAATCAGTGTTTCTAAGCCATGTTATTCTATGATATATTTTTTAAGCAATACCAATGCAAAATGAGCTATGAAAACAATTAGTTTTCTCTAAGTAAATATATTCTGTGGGAGTTTTGACTTTTTTTTTTTTAATATTGGTTCATGTTGGGCTTTTTAGAAACACCACAAATGTCTGTAGTAACTGAGTTCTACGTCCTGTAAAATTCACCTTACACTTTAAATTATGATTGCATGGAAGAATCACAAAGAAGTCTGTAACAGACAGGCACTGATTTGTGTTTGATAGGACAAATTAATTCTATTCTACAGAGTAAGGAAACCATTACACAAGTCTTGAGCAGGCTGCTGCCTTACAAATGATCACACATTTTCCTCTCCATCAGCATCCTAATTCCCTGAAGACAACTTTGTTTTATTGCTAACACACTGAGAGTCCACAGCTGAAATCTGCCTCTGAGATATGTGCTTTATTTTCAGTTGCTTTTATTGGGTTTTTTTTCATGCTAATTAATTGTTAGATGAATCAGGATCTGGATGAACTGGCATCTCTGAAATCACCAGCTCTGATGTGCTGTCAACACCGGGCCCATGGGCTGTGTTAAAATCCTGCATGGATTCATCTCTATTTATCCTCTAGGGTTAGGGCTCAGCTTTGCAAATGCTTTGTGAAACAAGTTCCCTTGTAGAAACAAATGGTTTGTTCTGGACCAAAGAGAATAGCCTGGAATGCATTTAAAATAGAAAATTGATTTGTATGAGCTGCTTGAGAAGTTCTGTTGCTCTCCAGTCATGCCTGGACAACACTGAATGGGTGGATAAAAATGTAAACTGGAATATACAAGGTCATCACCCAATGCACATATTTTTAAAATGTATATTCCCTCGCATGAGCACCTCAACATCATCTGAATACACCTCTGGAACAAGCAGAAACATTTTTTTTTACTTTTCATCACCACAGAACATCATCACAAACTGAAGCATGGCACGAGCCCTCAGGGATCCTGCAGCACCAAACCCATCTCATGGGGCTCTCCTCCTTCCACATGGTTACCCAGCTCCTGCAACACCTGCTCTGCTCCCACTGGGCTCTGCTCCATGGGCCAAGCTTGTTCCATTTTCCACTTCTGGAGGGAGACATGCACTGCTCCCTCTGCACCGTGACTCTTCTCTAAATCAAATCTCATTTCATTAGATTCTAAGATAACTTAAAATACCATAAGAGGCTAAACAGGAGGCAGCAGAATGCCAGAACTGAGGAAGGAATTATCCATAATTCAAACATTTCAGGAAGCTGAATACCAGAAGGTCCATAACATTTTCTGTTCTGAGCTTCCTTGCCTTGCAGATCTTTTTGACTAAGTGGCTGCATTCAGTGATAAGTATCTTAGCTGCTCATCTTTATGAATTTTGCAGCTGAAACAAATGCCACAAATCACAGTTACCTGACAGAGCACCATGGGGAAAAAGGGTTCAATTCATTCTCTGTGACTTTTGGAAGAAGCATTTATCATATAAACATTATTTTCTGAAATACTGAATTTGAAGCTAAGATAAGTAAAGCTGACATTTTTTAATGTTTGTTCTCCTAGGTGTACTAAAACTTGCTAAGAACTTTTTTTCTTAAGGGAAGCAAAAATCTCACCCACAGGTGATTTCTTTCCTCAGGAATACTTTCAAATTCATTAATTTTAATAGCAATTTGGGACTTTCAGACCCTGTAGTATCAAGAAAAGAAAAACTTTGATTTCACGTTAGTCTAACACCATTAAACCAAACCAACCAAATATTCCTCCTGAATTTATTTAACCTTTTCTTTTATCTGCAAGCTTTCATTGTACAGGGCACCTGCACTGAAAATTCAAATTTCATTTATCATTCCGTTTTAATTTTTGTTGTTCTAATGCCTGTTGCATGCTCCTCTTCCCCTCACGTGCCAAAGTTGAACTCTCCAGTGAATGTGGAGATGTCTTTCTCCCCACAGCTACTCTAACAATTTACTTATTTCTGTAGCACAGTTGACATTTCCTCTAGAAGACAAAAACACACACAAAAAAGAGACAGAAATGCTTTCCCAGGTTGTTTTTCTTGTTGTATATTTCATAAAAATATCTCAGTAAAACATACCAGGAACAAACTGTCTGTGAAATCTTACACTGCAATTACTGCCTACTCTACAATAAAACAGGTAATGGATAGAAACTCTCCTTCTTGGTATATATTACATGAACTTGGTGTTTTTCCAGTCTAAAAATAAGAACCCATTCAGCAAATAATTGAATCTACTATAGGAAATAACAGTGGAACCATCTTCTTCATCAGCTCAAGGATGAGCCCCCTGATTTTCCTGTGAGGCTGCAGGGGACCTCCAGTGCTTCAGGGGTTTGTGGACAGAGACTGCTGCAACTCATCAAAGTTCCAGCAAGTTAAAAAATCTCAAAGCAAGTTAAAAAATCTGAAGGGCTGTGACAAATACCATTTATTATCAAACATTAAGGGGAAGATTTGTGACTCAAGCTGGAAACTTGTATTTTTTTTAAAAGCACAGCAAGATGCACATGACTATGTGGTGGTGCTGCCTTCAGGAATCTTACTGGAAATAACTTGTTCACCTTTAACTTATTCAGTAAACCAAGAGGCTTTTAATCAAAGCTGCAACTGTAATGAGTTCTGGAACCATAATATAGTTCTTTCTCAAAAGCACCAAATGAATGCACTAATCCTCTGAGGAGCCATCACTAACTGAATTCTTTCAGAATAAATTAAAATTTACAGCATAACCAGAGATTTTGTTATTCCCAAGATGATCATGTGCTTCAAGGTTTCCATTTCTAGCTTCTAGGTTCTTTTGGTTTATTATTTAACTATTTTTTTACCTACATATTCTTTATGTAGGTAATATAAATAATTATGTATTCTCATAAATACATAATAATTATTATTGCTATAATTTAACACTGCTGGTACATAATGGGAAAACATAACAAATTTTCAAATAAGCAAATGGACCACTCAGTTTTAAAGATGATGAAACATTTAGACTTTGTTAATTTTCTCCTCTCTCTAAGGTGGCAAATCCCAACAACTTCAAAACATGACTGTCAATTTGTTTCTGTCGCCTTTTCAATGAAAAATCTATCCCCTCCTTGAAAAAATTCACTGCCAAATGAGGTTCCTGTGAATTTGGCAAGTCTTGAAACCTTTGCAGTGTCACTGGGGTATCTACTGGGCTTGTATCTATTACAATTGCTGACATGGGGTTGCTTTTTTCCCCCTCCTCTGGGGTTTACTTGCATTGAAGCCAGGACTTAAATCACCATGTAACTCTTTTGTCAGCTTGTCACTTTGGTGTACAAAGGGCATTTCTGCTTGACAAGTGTGTTATAAGTGCTCAGAATTTAATGAACAAGACAACAAAATAGGAAGCAACAGAATACTAATATTTTCATGCAAACTAGTAATGATGATGAATATTTGCAACTAAAACTTGAAATATTTCTACAGTTCTCATAAACACACCCGAAAGAAAAGATGCTTGCTGTGAAGTCAGACATACTTATCTGCATTATATAACATTAATGAGGTTCCCTGCTGTTTCTGAATTAACTTTAAGTACTCTCGGTGTAGTATTTGCTTACAAAAATATAATGTTATAGTATGCCAATTTCCTTTTATATGGATTTTAATATTTCTCTCTTGTAAATAATTTAGTTTCACTGAAAAAAGTCCCAGACAGCTGTATCATGATCTTATCCAAAACCTGCTGCCAAATTCAGATTTTATAATTTGAAATTAATTGGTGTTAAAATTTGATGTTGATAGTTGTGTAACAGTATGTAATGTCGATTGTGGCAGTATAAAGGCCCAGCTAAATCAGATGAGTGAAAGAAGGACCAGGAGCTTTCATTCCTTGAAATAGAGTCAGAATCTGTGAGACAGAAGCAGAAGTAAGAACTTGCCATGACACAGTAACAGTGCTTACACTGAGGGAGCAGTTTCTGTTTTTGAAGTGCAGTAGAAGACGTTAAACCCCTCCTAACTCAGCTATATGGAAGACATAATAATCTCATTTTAGAGATGAAGGAAATGCAGCACAAGCAAGAGCCTTGGTAGGTACCAGACAGCTCTTTCAACATGAGACAAATAATTCTCCAGGTCAACATTTTCAAAGGCTGGCACCATTAGGCTTCCCAGAGCTTAGGCTGGATTGCAACACTTTCCAGGGTGTCTGGAGATTTCAGATTTGGCTGCCTTTGATTTGGAGTGAGAGAGGAGCAGGGAGGATGCAAAGGAAAGGAAAAGGGATGGGCAATGTCCCAATGTCCCACTGCATCACCAGTGCTCAGTGCACAGCAGCACTGAACGTGGTCAGACCCCCAAGACAATCATTAACCACACACATCACCAAAAGGCACAAACTGTGGCAGAAATTTCTGCAGCCCATATATCCAACACTCCTTTGATTTTAAAGAAAAGCACAGGTACCTATGAAAATACCATCCTGGCCAACATCCAAGGCTTTTCCTAAATGTGAGCTCCTGTTTAGGTACAGGTCTATTGAAAAGGGGATTGTAGAAATCTCACACATTAAAATGACTGCGTTGGAACATGTTGGAAACAAGAAAGGATAATGGAAAATAAAATAAATTACACACTATTATCACAGACTGACTGTCAACAGCCACCTCCTACTTATGGTCCAGGAGCAGAACCAGGGATTTCGTGTATAAATGCATGGACAAATAAATGTATATTCATGAACTGCCAACCTTTCAAATTTGCTGGACAAATGACTTGAAAGAAATCATCTAATGATCTGAGGATGCTGATTTAGGAATCTCATACATATTCAGTACCTAGGTGTTTCTTAATCAACTAATCAAAGCACTTGACTAATTGATTGCCTTCTGCAGTGGGGTGAAAGTCAGTTCTCCCTGACCTGGTTTGAGTTACTCCAAGAACTGATGACATCTGGTTTCTATTTGTTCAGAGAACTGATTAGAGATGCTTTATAGCTGACTTATTCTTAACATGCATTTTCTCTGCTGAATATACTTTCCATTCTGCTTAGTACCTATGTTTGAAGAAAAGTTGAGTAATCCTATCAGATTTCTTTCTAGTTTTCTTATCAATGTTTGATAACCTTCACACACATCCACATACATTTAAAACTTCCCTGGTAGTTTTCTATTTGTGTTCTAGCTAGAATGTTTTGCTGAAAATCTTGATGGATCACCAGGTGAAATCAAAGCTTTTAATCAAAGCTTTGATAATGAAATCTTTTTTCAGGAAAAATGGCTGATGAGGTTGAGCTGAGCTTCCTGTTTCAGGATTATATGAAACCAAGAGAAAAACCAGGATCTATTCTGGGTCATATTCTCTAAAGAGGGGTTTCCTTAACCCCAGAATTTCTCTTTGTGGTTTTTCCAAGCATTGCTTTGAATTTTATTGTTTTCATGTTACAGTAGAAATACACTTTAAACAGAGTTTAAAAAGTAAATTATGAAAGTGGGGTTTTTCCATTTTAATGCATAAAACACCTGAAAACATTTGAGTTAACATAAATGGTTTTGATAAAGTTTTTACACCAATGGTGAGATTTAATGGGAAACATGAATTGAAAAATATAAGTAAGAAAAAGAACCCATTTCACATGGTTCTGAGGAATCTTTATTATTACACTCTTACTAAATTATTTAATGAAATGACAGGTTGGGTGAAGAACCAACCTGAGAGAAAGAAATTTCCAAAGATGCCTAAAGATATGGCATAATGATAGGTTTTAAAATTCAAAAGAAGTTATTTAAATATTCTGCAGATAATGCTGAAAGTGAGAGGCAAAATGAGAGGCTTTTCAACACCTGTTGCTTTTCAGCTCTGTTCTCCAAGAGTATCATTGTTAGAGTCTAGAAAGAAACTAAAGGCTCTTGTCACTTGGCAGCAAATGAAATTCCTCCTGGAACTTGCTTTTATTGTTTTGGTTAAATTTAAGAACCATAGAGACAATCAACTGGTCTCACAGCCTTGGAAACTGAGGTTATTTGTGGCTGCAGAGAAGAGAATTTACAAATTTAAAGCAAAGAACCTGAATATTTCTTGACATCATATCTCTCAACCTCCCTAACCTAAAGGGCAATAAGATTTCTATGTCCATTTAAACACAAGTTCAGAGACTTCCAAAAGTCCTAAGCAAAAACCAAAATTTTCCTAACAGGAATATTTATTCACTGCAAACAGCATGTTTGTATTCTTTAGCACATAACTTAATTTTCAGAGGGGTCACATGTGAAGAGAGGAGCATTAATCATTGTACCAGAAGATTTTGACTTGCACAAGTCAAGACTTGAAATCTTCTGTCATGAAAATAAAATCTTGGGAAAAAACTATTCCCCTATAGGGCATGCAGACAGTCATTTTAACATAAATGCAACCTTTCAAAGTTTCAGAATTAAAACATACCAAAAGCAGATATATTTTATAACAGCAGCGTATTTCCCTAATATATCATTTTACACAGAACTAATGTATAATGCACTCACTTTGGTGCAGCAATAAATATACTAATTTGAGAAATTTTGAGTTCACAAGAAATCAGCCCAAAGGAAAAAGGAGAAATATTAATTCCTTCAATGAGATGCTCACAATCTGGAGGGAATTTTCTTCTGAGCAAGACCTTTACACTGTGAAGATCCAGTCACACATTCCTATCTAAACCTGCAGAGCTGGCAGCAGAATTTCCTGCTACCTTGGGATTGCAGTTTTACTATTGTATAAAATTTCAAGGACAGCTTTTTTATTTTTCTTTTACTTTTACTGTAAGAGCCAGGACTCTGTACATTCCAGTGTAAATTGAAAGCAAAGCCTTGAAACTGTGTAGCATTACTGTGGATTTACAGTTTTATAACTGAGAGTAGAAGAGTGTCCCTAAATATTCAAGGTTATTGTGGAACGATTTTATAGAAGAGAAAGATATTACTTTAAGGATAAAATAGGGAAATTAATCAAAAGGGATTAAAGTGAGAAAAATCTGACAATTCCAATCACTTAAACAGCACAAGGATGAAATCAGCTTGTCTTACCATAGCTATATTACACTAATCCTTTTTTTTTTTTTCCCCAGGAGGAAGAAGTGTAAAGTAATTGCAGAACCAGCTAGATCCCAAGAGTATATTGCTGTATAAGAAAAATAATCCACTGAGAATTTTACCAAAGCTTTTAGAACAAACCTTACTGCTAGACAAAAATTGTTCTTTTGTAACACACTGATGTCTGCATGGGTATTCTGGTGAGCACAGGATGGTTCCTCAGCCTTTCTGCAAAGATGGTCAGCTGTAACATCAACATTTATTGTGTGAGGAGGAGAAGGAGCAGACAGCAGGGTTAGAAAATTGAGGCACCTCAGAGACCACAAAGACCAGAGGAGGAGCACAGCCTGAGCTGAATTCACTGGGCTGACTTCCTCCCATCATATCAAGTAGGAGAAGGCAGTGAAAACTCATAAAGATTCCCAAATTCTCCCCTCCTGTTCCCAGCAAACCCACAGTGCTACAATGGGGCCAAAGGCCAAACACTGAGGTTAAAGCAAACTTCCCAAATGTTTCAAACATTTTTATTCTGCTGGCAAAACCCAAGAAGGCAGGCTGTCAGAAACCAGCCATGCATCTCCCAATGATTTAACATTCACACTGGCAACACTTGAACCACTGACCTCAGTATTTACGGGTTTTAGGACTGCAAGGAAGAAAAAAAAAGGCTAAAAGAACCTGTTTTTTAAACAGAGAGCAAGAATAGAAATGTTCAGTATTTCAAAACCTCTTTGTATGTGTCACCAGGCCAATGCACCTCATCACTGACCAAGACGGCCCCCAAAAGTGTTCTATCAACCTTAGGAAAGTGTGACAAAAAAGTCATTATTATCAAAGTATATTAAAAAAAGAAAACATGCTTCATCAATACAGAGTATCCTTTTAAACTTCTTTTAAACTTCTTTTATTTCTTCTAGATTTGCTGTCTGCTTCATTTTTTTAAGCCAATGCTACCAATAGCTGGGGAAGTGGGGTGGACCCAAACTATAAGCAGTGCAAATGGAGATGATTATTTTGAAGTGTAAGGAAATATCTTTTTTGTATTTCCTCAAATTGATAGAGGAATACTGTATTTTCTTTACAGAAGTAGCAAATGAAGATGTTACTACAGGCAGGGGCTATTTTCATAACAATTTGTTCAGATAAGTATCAGGAGAATTTTCATTCCTACCTGGGGAAGAAGATTGCAAAATGTTATGTTTGATTGAGCCTGACTAAACTTATATTACTTCATATAAAATGCCTTTGCAGAAATTAATGCTGAAGTCAGTTAAAGGAGATGCAAAAATAAATATTGTGAGAGATCAGCGTTATCATGGAAGTGAGAAAATATAGATAACTTCCCTTAATCCATGTATTTGACAGTTGGTCTGTGCTACTGGAGAACACCAAAGCTGCAATGCCATCAATTTTCATATGTCTTTGATTTTCAGATGAACAAGAAAGCTCCACTGGGGAGGCAAACAAATTTAACTCTTTTAGCAGCAGGCTTACAATGTGGGGATCCCTTTTCCTAGCTCCTTTAAAGTAACCCATAAATTCCTGAGGTGTTTTGTGGACTACATAACTAAAAGCTACTGTTATAGAAATAAATCCTGCAAGCATATCAGGATAGAAAAAGACTAAAAATGCAAAAACACTTATTGCAGAATGCAAACCAAAATGTTATACCCTTGATTTAGTGCTTTCATATTATGATTTCTGATTTCTCATTCCTGAAATGCTTGACTTTTTTCACCTGTTTCTCCCTGTAATCTGACCACAGAGTTTCCATGGTATATTGATTTGGTACACATTTTTCATTTTAGAACTTCAATCTGTGATATCATCAGACTAAAACTATTATTATTATAACGACACAATTCTCAATGTATTTAAGGAAAAACTAGTTTGTATGGGTACACAGCAGGGCAAGGAGCAAGGATTCCTTTTTCTTTCTTCCTAGAGTGGGAGAAGAAACAGACTGGTTAACCACAAATATTTCACACATGAGTTTTTACTAGTAGACTCTCTAATATCAATAAGTAAGTCCAAGGAACTGTCAGAGCTGCTAAAATTCTTTGAAGCTTGGTATTTTGATGCTGCTCATGTACAAATGCCCTCTTTCTGTTCTATACCTGAGAACTCCTTTCCTGCAGTTTCCATTTTCGATATTCCTGTGTTTTACTTGCTGCTTAAGGATATCAGCAAGTAATAAATATGTATTATATAATACATTGCTGGGAAGTTATCCCAAAACAACTTCTGTCATGCTACCTAAAAAGCAGTAATAAGCATGAATATCATAGCCAGATTATTTATTCAGCATTTCATTATATTGTTACTGCCATAACCCAGGTAAAAATGTACTGATTACGATAAAGGTCCCCATATGATTATGTTCATTCTTATTTCAGACAAGCATTTTTCCACTAGGTTTTTTTTTGGGGACCTACTTTCAAGTGTTCCCATTAGACAAAACCTTGTGGATAAGCTACAGGCAATTTAATGCAATAATCTAGGAAAATCTTCCTTCAGATGATAACAGAATGTGTTATAGTTGGCACTTTGGTGACAGTGTTTGGAGGGTCTGGTATCTTTGCTGTGGATTCCTTTTGTGTCCTGCTAATTAAATCTCACTGAAGTGCCTGCTTCAGTAGATAATTTCAGTTTCTGTTTCTTGTTCCTGAATGTATTAGTGGTTTTATGAGAAATGTGCCCACTGGTTGACAGGTTAAATGGAAAAGCATCTTGGCCACAGGTGCTGTCACTGGATGGCAGCTGGGGCCATCTCTGGAGCTCTGATGCACTCAGCAGCTGCATGCCAAGGGATGTCTCTGCTCCTCACAGCTTGATCAAAACAGTTCTTAACAATTAAATCCTCATCTGGCCTCCTCTGTGCTTGGCCACTCTGTACTGACAGTCTCTTAGGAAATTTAGAATCCACTGTCTTTCTACATCTTTGTACAACATTATACCATCAGTTCTACAGTCCCTTGCATGCTATTATTGTTATTATTTTTTGTTTTCAGTATTGATGTTTGTCCACCTGCCAGACTAATCTCAACTGACACTCTCCAGCATCTGTATCTGTTGGCTGATGTCCATTGTGTGAAAACTAAATTGCTAACACGTCCCTTCAATTTTCCCATTTATAAGTTTGCTTTGTTTTACTGCCATTACAGCAAAAGTCCCCATGCAGGTTATTTTTCATTCTCATGTTATTTTCTGCCACTACCCATAGGTATTCAATTGTATTTTCACTACTAAGTGTATGTTTCTATTTTTGCATTTATTGTACTTCAATTATTCTGTTTTCATTAATTCCCTAACTTAATGAATTATCTGTTCTCCTTTAATCCTGCATTCAGTGTAAACCCAATGACTAGAATTTTTTAAATGTCTAGAGATCTTGACAGACTAAGGAAAGATTCTCTGAATGCTCATTTGATCTCTCTCTTTGTTCGTATTACTGATCTATCAGGAATTAACTCATCTTCTGAGATTTGATAATTGCATGAGTCAATCACTGGGTACAGCTCAGCTAAATAGTACTTTAGTGTTTATTGAGGTCCCTGACTGCACAGGCTTGAGTATCTTGTGACATTTTTGTGGTTTGCAAATACTCCTGGAGTGCTCCTGGAGCTCTGTGTGGATCCCTTTGTTTGCTGCTGGCTAATTGCTGCTGGTCTGTGTAACAGCACTTCTGCTCATGTTTTGTTTGTGTTTCTGCTCATGTTTTGTGCTACTCACACAGCACCCACTGTGATCCAAAGAACATTCAACAGTAAATAAACCCTGTTTCATGTCCATCTGCCCACAGGCTGGGGTTGGTACTTTTCCATTAGTGCTGTTTGATCTTTCTGGTTTGTTTGTTTATGTGTACCTGGAGGAGCAGGCTCACTGTTAACATCATGTTCTCTCCTCAGCATAAGAAGGATCAAAACCACACAACAGTGAGGCTTTGTCATTTCTCCCCATAGAGAATTTTTCTTCTTAACGTTGGCAGGCATGTTATCCTACTCCCCATTGATTGCTGCCTCACATAATGCCCCCCCCCCCTTTGAAAGAAGCAAATTGCTGCTACAGAAAACCCTTTTCCAACCTCCAGTGAGTTTCCTGTGGCACACAGAACCCAGATATTATGCCATGTTGTTAACCACCATCTGCAGGTTCTTTATTTGTTAATTAACTATTTACTCCTTGCAGCTCTCCTGTAATGCTTTGAATGAATGTTTCTCCAAACCTGAGGTTTGCACATACTGACAGAACATACACCACAGCCAAAAAAGTCCCTACACTTCATCTGTCACTGTCACAAAAGCAGCCAATTACAAATCATCTGGCAAGGCATCTTTAATCTAACCTATTTTTATTTTGCTTGCCATTAATTTGTTAGATCAAAACCATTCAGCTATAGAAACGAGTTAGTTCACTCCCCAAGTAAAATCAGGGAAGATAAGTAGCTCACAAAATCGTTTAAAATCTGTGGAAGCTGATAAAGCATATTTATACCTTCTTCTCTAAAAGAGGCACAGTCTAACTGTCAGGTTTCCCTGGGTCTGCTGATTGCTTATCTCTCAGTACATCACAAAAAACAATCTGGATTCTGGGACATAAAGGCTGCCAGGCAGGGCTGATTGCATTAGCTGGAGATCAATGCTACAAGTATGGAAATTACTACTAAGGCATACAGAACCATCCAAAGAGAATCAGAGCACCCATTTCTAGTCCAAAATTCAGAAATTGTTCAGATGGTCGAATATACCAATGGTTACACAGGCGCATGATCAGTTCAAAAGCCACATTTTAAAATATATTTCCTTTCCAATGGCAGGCTCTGGGTGATGAGTTACAGGAGTTATATGATGCTAATCACTTGATCACCCAACAAACCTTGCCTTCACCCAAAGAACAACAAGAACAATAATTTATTATCAAAACTGGGTATGAACCAATAAGGAGCCTTTCTATAAAAGCGTGCAAAGTTATTTGCACTTAAAGAGACACAGAGTAAAGTGGGTATAAAAACTTGGTAACAAAGCCCAATTGCTTATGTCCATTTTGCACAGATAGAGAAAACAGCCATTGCCCAGGAGGCAGAAATAAGGCCCATTGGTTTATGCCCAACACAATCAATAAAATCTCCATCATCCTCAGTCAAGCTTGATTTAGTCATGCAGAGAAGAGCTCCTATTGAATATTGCATCTCTGCCTATTGATATTCCTGTAGATTTCAGTGAGAGTGATTGTCATTCAGGACTACAGATCACAGCATGCCAGAAAATCAAGCACTTGAGTAACAATTTCTGCCCATGAAGAGTTTGAGGCTCTCAGGGATCTTCTGATGAGGCATAAAGTGTGAAAGCTCCATCCTTTTTTGCTTGGCTAAGATAATTGAGTATGTGTATGCTGAATCCTTTTATTACATATCAAAGACATTTACCATTTTGTATGAGACTTGAAAGAACAGTTTGAGAATTTGCCAGCAATAACTTTTAAAGAAATGTTTACAAGGAAAACAGAAGAAATTACAGGGTATTAGAGCTATTAATATATGAGACTAAAATTTTGGAGGACAGGCACCTCTGCATACCTGAGAACATCTGCTGTGCTGAAGTATCAATTTCCATGAAAAATTTATTTAAGAAATCATAGGAGAAAGGTTTTTCTGCTTTCCATATAATCCAAAATTAATACAACATAGCCTTAACATACCTGAACTTCTGGAAAAAACATTCTGACCCCTTCTGTAGAATCACATAAGCACCTAAACTTGACTAATGAGCAAGGTGAAGGAAGAAGTGAACAGCATTTTCACGACCTGACTCTGGGATTCCCTGAGCCCTGCTGGGCAAAGTTTTGCTCTCAGGAAGGAGAAAACTCAGGAAGAGCAGCTGTAACCCTGATCCACACCAGTGTGACTGATGGACAGACCCAGCACTTGGTCATCCTCACACCCTGCTCCCATTTAAGGGAGCTAAAATGCTGAGGGATATCAAAACACAGCCCTACCTCAGGCAGTGGCAATTTCTGGAGCAGTCTGTTTACATTGCAGACTACTGGCTGATAGACATGGTCAAATCAGTTAAACAAAATAATTTCTCTCCTACTCATCCAAGTGCCCCCAAGCCATTTAAAATTAACTAACTGCAAATGAAGACAATAGAATAAATCAATTTTCAGGTTTGCAAAATACTGCATCTTTTTCTGTAATGACATTTTTTGCCTCTACCCATTCATGATTTTACAACTCATTAACAACTACTTTAATGCTGCTCAAGCTTCCACAACTTTCTCCTAGTGCCAAAAAACAACCACTAGAAAAAATTTTTGTTCCATGAAACATGGAACCAACACAACTAACAGCAGCCAAAATGCAGATGCCAGAATACATACATAATTTTTTCCCCAAAGTTATTATCATGGCTTCACAATTTTACTGCCTCCCTACTGAAATATTTGGTCTGCACATTTTCATCCTTAATGCACCTGAACAAACAGTTCCAGCAACACAGATGAATAAAATGTTGAACAGATGCAAATGGCTTTTATCTTATTCCTACTCTGACAACAGCTTATGCACTCATCTCAGGTCGTTCCTTATCTATCTACAAACAACTTGAAGTTGTCCATAATGCTGCTTTTCCCTCTCTACATTGCTTATATTTATGTTTCCTTTATTTTTCATTAATTCAATCAAATCTGAGGAGCAGCTTGATTAACCTTGCTCTTAAGCAATGGATTTCTGGTTTGGAGATGATCTTCTGTCATGCCAAATGGATTATGTGCATTAACACTTCAATTCAGCAAAAGGCTGCTGCCAGAGCTCAAATATAAACAAAATTTTTAAGTCAAGAGATTCATTGTATCCCTCATTTCACTGGCTGCTCTCCAGGTCAACTGCTATTATTTATGAATAATAAAAAATTCTTTTCACTATATTGTACAGTTTTAATGAAGAGAGTTCTTATTCCTATGGAATAAGGAACAAAAACCTGAGAAATCTTTCAGTGCAAAGGTTTGGACTTCTGAAGAGTTATAAAATAATGATGCACCTGTCTTGCAGTAGATTTCAGTATAACATCAGCATCTCTTTTCCACCCAAGAAAAAATTCCAGATAAAATTTGTAACAATAGAATATTTTCCTCCTTTGTGAATGGGATGCACTTATTATTGCCACACTAAATTGGGACCTGTTTGCTTTCCAGTCCTCAACTCTCTGCTTATCAGATCTTTAAATGACAAATTAATATTTCCTCATTTTCCAAATCAGGGAAATAATTTTGACATACATCTAAAACAAAAAATACATTTGTGCAAAATGCAAAAAGGAACAAGAATGATGAACGTTTTACACTGATTCCAATGAAGCAGTTACAGTACATTCAGTACAAGACAAAAAGGGAAAATAAAAAGTGTATTTTACAGGCTTGGTCAATACACCTGAACCAAACAGATCATCATACCTCCAATGCTGTTTCTTTTTCAGATTGCTTATCCAAAAAGGTTCCTCCAATTTTGTCCTGACCTATACTACACAGTACAGTATATACACAGTAAAATACACAGTATAGTATTTGAATTTGATAATTGGGCCCCAAGTTAGAAAAAATGCAAATACTGTTTCCCTGAGTGCCTTTTATTTATTTATTTTATTTTACCTGAAATTCTAAGAGTAATGAAAAAATTGCAAGCTTTGAATTTTCCCACATTCTGGCTGCCCTTATTATACAGCAGGAAAAAAAACCCTGATGCTAAAGAATTAAAAGCTTATCTTGCCACAGCCCATTTCTGAAGCTTTGGTCACTAGAGGACACCAGGAAATACCCTTGGAGATGCTAATTTTCATTGCCCAGACCTATTTAAACCGATGTATTTACATATTTATCACTTGATGAGCTGTATCTTGATAATATATTTAACACATGCAACTGAACTAGCCAGCCTGACCTCAGCTGTATCACTGGGAAAAAGACTCACTTCCCAAGCTTCTATTATGAAAAAAAAGAAGAAAAAGGGGAAAAAATTAACAGCTATACTTAGACCCAGAAATGTAAACATCAAGGCACATTTCCTTTCACAAGGCAGCCCCACTTAAGCTATGCATGAGTTATATGGCATTTGATATGACAGTCATATTTGGGGTGATTAAAGGATATTTGCATTCATAAATAATGTTTTTTGCAATTCAAATCTATATTTTATCCCAGGAGTGATTTATTAAAAAAAAAAAATCGGATTACTTCCAGCTTTTAGAAAGTGTCTTCCTTGAAATGAAACTAATAGCCTTTAACTTAAGATAGAAAGAGCACAACTTATACAGCTGAATGTGGAGAATTTGCATGAATGTGGAAAATTAGAGCTACATGACTAAGAACTACTTCTTTTAATATGATGTCTGTAATAAATGAGTCAAATACCTCATGCCAGCACCTTTTTAGACCTTTGCACATCACTCAGTACACAACCCCAAATCCTGCAATGCATAGGAAGTTCCTCAGTTGGAGTTAAAAAGTGCTAAACAGATGTTCGTGCAAAATGCTGCATAAAATACTTCTGTCTCAATACTGCACCTATTTAATCCATGTTGCCATGCAATCACTACTTCTCATGAAATATTTCTCTCTAATGTTTTTTTTTCCATTCCTTGCTGATTGTTGAATCCAGTTTTGGCCTCATGCTCAAGAATATTTGAGCCAGAGTCCAGGGTTTTCTACTTTTACTTGCCACAGTCAGAAGTGGCGTGAGAGTTAACTACCACAGGGCTTTTGAGTGGAAAACCAACCAGACAGAAGTTGTAGATTCACTTGAAAGTTGAAAGAAAAAAAATGAGTCAAGGCATGCTGGATAAAGTCCAAGTGATCTGAAGGAATGCAGAGGCAGGGGTGGGAGAGAGAACAGGGTTACACACATCAGGAATTAGAAAAGCTTGAGCTGCTGCAGATCCAAAGTCTGAGTTCTGTGCTGAGTTTTGGCAACTTAATTTAGGATGAATTAAATGAAGACACAAGTGAGCTGACCAGTAGAGTAGCTTTTGCCAGGACAAAACAATGATGGATTAAGAAAGCATTAGTGAGTGTTTGGAAGGAAAACTGAGACACACAAACACGAGTGATCAGGGTAGAAGCACTTTGTAGGCTTAAAAATATCAGTGCACTGAAGCAAAGCCAAATCAGGCATCAGGAGCTCTAATGAAAATGCAAATCTTGACTCTGCATCACAAATAAAATTGAAAAAAAGAGAAAATGTCTCTTTACCAATACAGAGAATTCTGTGAGAGCTGAGATTCTAGATATCTAAAGGGTTACTTCTGCATACCATCAAGCTGAAGCATTTCACAAAAGCAATTAACAATCTCTTTACTACACTCACTGATGGAAAACTCAGAGGACCAGGGTGGTCAGGGCATTGCTTCATCCAGGGTCCTGAACCCACTAATGAAGAATTCTGCAAAGTGCCACATGAAGCTGCTGGGCTCAACTGAGGCAAGAGATAACTGAATTAGTTATTAGTTATCAGTGTCCTATGCATCTGGCCTCTGGTACTTCAAAGAAAGAGCTGGAAGTGAAATATATTTTTATGTGATTTAAATCACAGTTAATCAGGAGTTTCATGTGCCACATCTCCAATGATCTGATTGCAAAGAATTAATGCACTTCTGTCTATTTTTGTCTTTTCATTGCTCAGCTTTGTATAAGGAAATTTGTTGCAAGTTACTATGGAGTACTAAAAGGATATGGAAAATCTGTGGAGTTAAAATATTGAGATACTTCCCAACCAAAGGATGCTTTTTCTGCATAAGATGCAGTTTTAACAAATCATGGCTAGGTGGTGGGTAGAAATATATAAAAGTTGACACAGATCCTTCACTCTGAAGTTAAAGATGCTTTCTCAGTGAAATAGAGAGACTTCTAGAGATAGAGGACAGTCTTTTTTTTTTTTTTTTGTAATATATCAGGGACTGAATAAGCTTTTTACATAAATTAAGAATGTTAATCTCACTGAAAAGTGTGTTGCAAAACCATTGATCTACTCAAGCAACTAAAAACCTCATTCTGATGTCAAGGCTGTGGATTTCAGCTAAGGACCTACAGGACTGCAGAATATGGGAGAACTTGGAATGAGGTAAAAATTCAGTGATTACCAGAGTTTCTCAACCTTTGGCAATCTCAACAATTTAGTTACAAATATGCAATTGGTACAAACATTTTGACCCCAAAATGGAGAACCTTTAGGATACCTTGTGAAATACAATCTTAGAAGTAAAGAAAAATCCTTAATTCAGTCTTACTTCCTGACAGTTGTAATTAATGACTGAAAAGTCACCGAGCTTGAGTAAGGCACTCTGAGTAATGAGAGCTGAGCAGGTCATTTCTGGCTCAATCACCTTTTTAAGGCTGATCCTTCTGTCTCTCCAAGCAGGAAACCCCTACTGCAGTCATCAGGAACTGTGCACAGAGAGGAAGGGTGATAATGATGCATAAGGCATTCCTGCACCTGACTAATGAGCAAACCCAGAGCTTTATAAGTTAAGCAATTGAGGGAAGTTAATTTTTCTGGAGTTTGAATGGATTCACAACATGACTTTTACAAGCACACACACACAGGATCTGAACCCAAGACCTCTGAAATCAATGGGAATCTGTTTTATGTCCATGCTTTTTTGATTAGACTCTCAGCAGTTCATTTAATACAAGATATGAAACAATTTACAAGGCTAATTTATGTCCATTTTTTTCCAAAGTGTACATGCTTTGCAGTATATAATGCTATAAAACAGAATGTGTTCATAATAGCCAGGCTAATTTGCAGCAGATTCTCAAAATCTTTTTGCAGAGGCAATATCAACTCCAGTGATACTCTGCATACCTAAGTTGTTGGATATTTCAGCTACTAGTAATGCTTTTAAAATTGGAATGAACTTTTAAAGTGCATCCAGTGCAACATTTATCTCCTGCTATCAATATAGGATGCTGTGGACTATTTTGCTAGATAGGGCTAATAACAGCAGCTGACTTTGCAGCACAGGGGTTATAGAATGAACCTTTTTCTGTGCACCTTATCTGATTTCAGGTCAGTCAGCCCCTTTTGAGGAGTAAGAAACACAAGTTTTTCTGCAAAGCTTTTCAAAATAAAGTATTTAGTATTGTCCACAGGCTGAGGAGTGATAACAAAAGAAATACAGCTGGAATTAAAATTCTGCTCAAAAAGAATGAAAAGCAGCAGCACTGAGAATTTCTCAAACAAGCCTATCAGTAGCTGCACACATTTCTGTTCAATTATACTGCCTTTACTTCAGAGTTAATAAAAATCTACTACATAATGCTTCTTTATGGAGATTGATGGACATGTTTCATGCTAATTCCATCCTGAGTTAGTAAGCCTTTATTTGCCATGTCAAGGCAAAAATGATGGCAGGCAGCCGAGCAGAAATGCCAGCACATACTTTCAAATGTCATTAAGTTGCAAACCAAATTAAACTATTGACCAAATTAAAGTGTTTACCACACATGCCATCTACATCTCACTCTTTGTAAAGGCTGAGGTGACACCTCAAGGGATCAAAGTGCATTTTACAGAACTGACACTCCTGGCTCCCAGGAGAGACTGCATGATAACATCTGTAAGGAGCACAGATGTGACTTCCCCATGCACAGGAATAGAGGGGAAAAAAACCCAAAAACAACAACAGGCAAACACAAAGAAAAGCATCAAATATGGAATATGACTGGAAATATGATTTACTTCAGCAGAGCTGTATTTGATCTTATTTATCATACTATTCCGAATCGGAAGTTTGCTGACATGGAGAAGCTCTAAATCTGGAAATATTGTCCCCAAGGGATATTCTTGTCCCTGCTGATATAGAAATGGAGGTTCCAGTGGTTCAGCTGCCAGCCCCAGCACAGCCACAGGCTGGTTCTGACCCCAACAATCACATTCAATCTGCCCACAGCTCCAGTCACAGCAATTCACCTGCAGGCAGCACAGACACTGTGGCAGTGGACAAAACCCACACTCCCAAATTTCTTTTGTGCACCATGACAGGACTTGCAGCTCTTGTTCTATTCCTTTGCAGCTATCAGTCTCAGACAGCTGAGTTTCCCTACATGAAATATCTAAGTGCTAAAAAGTTTTCAGTAGCTCAGGAAAAATGAATCTGACAAAACCACCTTGACTTCTTGTCGTCAGTTTGTCAGTAGTTAGTGCCTGATGGCTTTGATTTAGGTTCAGACACTCTCAGCAGGAAGGATGCTCAGCTCCCAACAGTGAGAACAAGGCTCCTGGGTTTTGACCAGTTTGATAATGGCCTTGCCAAACAGAACAAACATTACCCTGGCTCAGCAAACTGCTCCCAGGGATGTGTGAAGCTGGTACATCTGTTCCTTCCCTCCAGGCTGCTGGGCAGGCTCAGCACCTCTGGAGGCTCAGCCCTCAGAGAATGTGGAATATACAGGAAAATTCAGAGCAACTGCTAATCAGTCAGCATCCATCCTCATCCCCCAGACACCAACAGGCAAAACTGCCCAGCCAGCAATAAAATGTGCTAAAATGAACACAGGCATCTCAGGAGTTTATTTCATTTTTTTCACATTAGTCTGTCTTCACACAAGGGGCGTTTTGCTAATTGGCATGATTCAGTTAAATAAGGAGGTATTTTGAGATTAAAAAACATAGCCCAACTGTTGGGATAATGGAATGGGGAGCAGGGTCATAAGCCACAGAACTGAGGAAAGGAGCTGTCATGCTCTAGAGGTTACAGCTAAAAGTGGTCTTGGGAAATGAGAGGAATGAATAAGGCAACAGTCAGTACACACAAATATAAAGCAGCAGCATCATAAAGCAGAAATCAAAGCAATAAACACAAAATGGGGATTGACTAAGTAGAAATAATACAAAATGAGATCCCAGCGTGTCAACAAACTGCAGGCTGAATAGGAATCAAAACTGTCAAGCTGCTGCAACAGAAGTAAATTCTTTAACTGTAGTGTATTATCAAGAAAGTCTTAACTAAAACACAGGAGATGATTATTCTGCTCTATTAAGCATTGTTGATACCCTCAGTTGGCACATGGCTCAGTCTGGGTAAAAGTATGAACAAGATACACAGGATAAGAGGGTAAGATGAGGATAAGAGTTCAGGGGGGGACAGTAAAACTGATAAAATTTTGAATATGATTTCAAAGGAAATGAGAATTCCTGTTCATATTCCAACATCGGGGAAGCAATGGGAATTCATCCCCCACCTCCCTGGGAAAGAATATGGAGAGCAGAAAGCCAAGGCAAGAGCTTTGTTTCTGCTGAGGTTTCATGTGGGAGAGTTTTACAATTGGAAGAAAAGATTCAATTTCTGAATTTTGAAGAGACAACTGGGTTACACATTTTCAGTAAAAAAAGCACAGTGAGGAATGTGCTGATAATCCTTGAGAAGTCCATCCAGTGTGGGTATGAGCACAACCCATCCTCATTTTCCTGGTCATCTTTAGATACTCGAAGTGTGAGACAGAGGTTCTGGGGAGTGCATGAGGGATATTTACATTTAATTCCATGCAATCAGTGTGTGGCAGTCATATTAGAAATAATTTTTCCTGGGATTGACTCTAGCAGCAAAAATTAGTCCAAACTTTCAGGCAATATCTTACTTGTTTTAATTATCAAGTTTTGTTAAAATTGGTTATAATCCCATTTCAGTGGTACATTAAAGTAAAAACACTACCACATCTTAATATGACAAAAAAGTAAACCAAATGTCATTATATCTTCCCACAGCATACTGATAATCTAGAGCATATTCCTCATTTTAGATCATGTTTGGAGTGACAGGTGGAGAAGATAAAAAGAAACTTTGAGAGAAACTGTAAGGGCTGAATTTTGCAAGTGAAGGAAAAACCTAAAATAACATATTATTTTGGCTACTTTTCTACTTCTTTATGAGCAAATAAGGCAGATTGGAAAAATGATCATTCCCATCAGGAGATTCTGAAAAGATATAAAATAGATTAAACTGCTCTTGTCTTTGTGTTTGAATGTAGAAGCAACAGAAAGCAATTTCAGTTCAGAGAGGCTGAAGGTAAACAACAGTAATCTTCAGTTTCATTTTCATTCTGGCAGGTCTCCTTGCTGATGCTCTGCCCTTAATTGCTTTTCTAGTTACCTGGTTGAGCATAACTGTGTGAGATCATATTTAAACAAACTCACTTTGTTTTCTTAACTCCTGAAAAACCAACGTTTTTTTCCACCCTGGATTATGCAGTTCTGACTTCATTAAGTAAAAGGTTGACCTTTTAGAGGTTTTTTGTTTGGCTGGGGTTTTTGGTTGTATTTTTTTCTTAACTTCACATTTTTAGTACTGCTATTTCTGCCTCCATGTAGATATGCAGTGTTTGACAGCAAGCCTTTCATTCATGGTTCCCAGCTGCCCTACAGTCATCATGGAAGCATCTTGCTGCTCCCTGATCTTATCTTTCCCTTTCCCCCTGGTTGCTTCTGATGTTAGCAAAAACACCAGGTGCCCACAACACGGGGGCTGATCTGACCTTTCTGATCTCACAGCAACTCCTACAAAAAGATACTGAAAAAGCATTAATGGGAGCAATCAGCTCTGCTGATGGGGAACATATCAGCACTTCACAAGTGAGAGGGATCCATGCTGAAGCAGTAAGAAAACAGACAATAGCTGGGATGGAGAGAGTCAAAAGTAGTAGAATGAAAGAAAAGGCTGAAAAGGCAGAGAAAACAGCAAAGTTCACAGAAGCCAGAAGATACAGTACTAGAAAATGCAACAGAAATTCTGAAGGAAAATGAAGCCAAAAACCAGACCGAATTCAAAAATCAATGGACTTAAGAAAGTCTTATCCTGAGATTCAACAGGAACTTTCAGCCTCTGAAGTAGCTCAGATGAGCCAACCATTCTGCTTTATTGCATCCTGTCTTTTATCCCAAATAACTTCATCTCCCCTTTCATCCCCTAAAAGTCTCTATATGTAATTTTGAAGCAAATAGAACCAAAAAGAATGTAAGCATCTGGGTTGAAAATCTGCCTCCACTAGGATAAATGACTGAATTCCCATTGACTACAAAGAGAGTTGGTGTTTCATCCTCAGAACATACTGAGCATGTGAACTTTAGATCCTGCAGGATTACATAGAACAAACTGTCAAAAAGAGATTATCACTTTTTTCTTATCAATTTACAGAAAGCAGTACCTGGAGGGTACACAGAAGTGCTATTTTTTTCCATTGGAATGAAAAATTGGATAGAATTTGCATGAGATAACTCAAAGCTTTTATAAAAGTTCACTTGGCCACATGGGACAGTGCAATGGCAAGAAGCTGGAAGAGCTGAAGGACCATTGGCAGTGAATAATGATGAAGTCCCTGAAGGGATGTGGGGCAAACAGGAGGGTTTCATCCTCAGTGGAAGCTTGTGGGCACTGATCAGTCCAGGGCAGGGTGAGCAGGTGGCAGAGGGAAGAAGGAAGAGGTTAAATGGCAATTGGCTTCTCAGTGCCTGTTCCACCAGCACCTGCAGGGGTTCCTGTTACTCCCTTTCTGTCAGCTCACAACTGCCTCATTACTGATTAATGAGCACTGAACCTTGATTCCTGATTTGGTACTTGGGACCATCAAGGTGGCAGAACCTGGGAAGGATGATGGACTACATGGGAAGAGAAGGAATGAGAATTTTTGCAACTGTTTCTTTTTTTCTCCCTGAGTAGATCTACTGAAAGTAGGAGGGCAGTCCCAGTAAAGAACTGCAGAGTACATAATTAATGGAAGTCACACACATGAACCTTTAAACTAAGCAGGGGAGGAAAGGAAAAAGAAAACTTTAATATTCCAATTACATGCACATGGAGCTAAAACTCAGTTTATATGATCTCATCTCAGGTTCCCAAGAAGCTGACATTAGAGCTGGAAAAACAAAACTTTATTTCATGATTCTCAATCTAATTTCTAATGGAGTTAGGGAAGAGATTCATTCAGAGATGTGAAGAATAGATTTAACTATTAGACCCTCTTGTCTCATGGTCTATGAATTGTTTTAAAAAATTCCAGGAGTGGGGATTTAAATAATCTTCTAAAACTTCCTATGGCTGTTTTCTATTGGTAGTTAGAGACCAGTCTTGTGAACTTTCCAGCATGGCCAGAATGAGACAAAGAGGTTGTGCAGATGCTTCAACCACAGTAGTGCTGCCCTGTTACTTAAGTTTAAGTAACAGTTATTCTTTGTCACATTGATATTTCACTGGTTCATAATGCAGAAAAAAAGTCAGTCCCCTCCACATAGCAAAGAATTTTCACTTTCCTTCCTTTTATTTAAATTGACTCAGGAGACCATACTCAGACTGCATAAATCAAAGCACATAAACCAAATCATCAGGGGCATCTCATGACTCAGGGAGAGAGGTGTGCACAGGGAGAACACATAAATCACATGGGAGTGATATCCAGCATGCAAAAGGAATGATTTTGGGCATGCACAGTATTTTAAAGATGCAAAACCTTTAATGGTAATCCTCATGTTTTTGTGGGGCTTTTTTCCATATCTATATCTACTGTTATATTTTAAGGGAATTCTTCTCGAATAACATTCGGTAATTTAATGCACTGATGGTAATGCTGATTCAATTTTCTGCTTGCATAAATATATTCTAAACACATATTATAAAAAATACAAAATACCACTGGCCATAGGTGTAAAAATCTGCACTTTTAATTATCTATGTAGCCAGAATTAATGATCCAGTAATGACTCTCATTCGATTAACTGATCAATCATATTTTATCTGCACTACTATAGCATAATATAGGCATCCACTAAGAAAAACATTAAAAAATAAAAGATCAATTGGTTCTGAGCATGGATTAAAGGATTATTTGACCAGATGAATGCAATGAGGCTAAAATGATTTCAAACAATGTGGAAACACCATTTGTTTCAAACTTCCTCTTCTGTGAGGAAGAACTCACAGATCTGTGGTTAAGAAGACAGCACTGAAAGGAAACATAGCAAGTCTTCATATAAAGAAAAAGCCACTAAATTTAAGGTGACACCCAGTTGTTTATCACTTCAATGGCACACAACATGAAAGTTTTCAATTCAAAGGCTTGAACTGCAGAAAAGGAAAGTTCAGGCGACAAATTTCCAATGGTTAAGAATATCAGAATAAATTGCTGGGCAGACTGTGGACAGTGAGGAAACATCAGGAGTGATGCAGATAGGGTTGATGCTGCCTTGGGGGAAGAGGTGAATTACTTAATTCCTTAAGAGTGTCTTGAGATAATGACACACCATGTCATTTCCAAAGCTTTGCAAGTTTAGTGGATTGAGGAAGTGATGAACTAATTATTTATATGAAAAGATTCTGATAGGACGATATATCTACTAAAGTAAGTTTTAGCCGGATTTATAGTTTGTTCCCTGCCATTTTCATCTCTAGCAGATGAGGTGTGAAATTGCTTCAGCAGAAGGACTCAGCACATAACAGCATCAGACAGCATTCAGAAGAACAGGACTGTCAGGCTTCAGGATCGTGCTGAGCTCATCACTTCCCTCTGGATCTGCAGTTTCCTTGTTTATGCCATATTTTCTAGGGAACTGTGGAAAACAGATCTGGTCACGTGCTCATCTTTTCATGGTTGGACTACTGACACTTTTTCAGTCTCTGCAAGGAAATTGCGCCTGAGAAAATAACACTGAATGGCAAAATTACAAAATGGGGGATGCACACACAATCCTTCTGCTTCATCTGCTTTATTCACTTTGAGAATTCTTTAAAATCCATGACCTAAAAAGCATTTGAGGAATGAGGCTGGGTACCTCAGACACCACAATAAGGGAGAGGCAAGGAGCCCACAAGGTGCTGGCCACCCCTCAAACACCCTCAGCAGAGCTGATGGAGGGATCTGAGCACTGCTCTGGCTGTCGTGTGAAGGGAAGGCAGGAGATGAGAAGAGGCTTCTTAATCTCCCCAAAGTGCCAGACAATTCTACCAATAACATCAACACTGCTTTTGCACCTTAGTACTTTTACCTGAGAGGAGAAATGGTCTAAATGCACAAGCTAAGCAATTAATCAAAGATTATGAAGCAGCTAATTCGGACCAAATTTGCCCAACTATTGGCATAATGATGCCTGCATGGACAGGAAAATGCACATGATACAAATGCCCAGTAGCCTGGTTTATATCAGAATGACTTAAAAAGATAAATACCCAATGAACATGTGTTTTCCATCCAAATTATGCAAGTCTCAGCCCAGTTTAAATGACTGTAACTTCACCAAGGAGCCTGCACGTAGCTGAGGGCAGAATTTGACACTGATGGAATTCTGCCTTTGTGTTCTACCCCTCAGTAATCCATTTAAATCTATTTGTCACACATCCCATGAAGTTTTATAAGCTTAAAAGAATTTTTAGTACATCCTTTTCCAAAGAAAAAAAGGATGCAAAGGAATTCATTAATTTAGAGTTAATGCCCAACTTTATTTGTTAAGACAGGAAAATTATACTATAATTCATTAAAATAAAATCCATTCACCTCACATTTCCACCCCTAGGTTCTTTATGTGTCAGAGATGTCACCTAAATTCACACCATTTGGTGGAAAATAAATGCTACTAAGTTTTATTACAATACTTGTTAAACCACATCTACCCTAATTGAAATACAAGAAAAAACATTGTAATTACCTCCCTACTATGGACCCTACAGAGATTTTAATGAACTTTTTTATTTAGTCAGCATACCAAAAATTAATTTCTCAAACTAAGTGTTCTTATCATTGAGGAAATTGCTTATTTACATAAGAATGGTCTCCCATAATTATTTAGTGCCTTAAAAAAACAAGCTTGTAAATATTTCAGACTTTCGTTTTTAATAGCTGCCTTTCGAAACCTCTTGTGCCAATGTACTGGACAAACACATGGAGGAAAATATTGAAACAGAATTTAACATAGACATCCCTAAAACAAATAAAATTGTTCACAAAAAACACCTTTGTTCCAGATATACCTTTAATTTTTCACTCCTTGCCTTCTCCACCACACAAAAAGCTCTATTTCCATCTTGTACTACCTTGCTCCAGCAACCTCCTGAAACCCCTTCCCCCCTTTCATTGAATACTAACCAGAAGTGAGATAAAAACTTCATTATCCTAAGGTGTAAAGGGTATGGATTCAATATTTTAATTAAAGAAAAAATAAAAATAATTTAAAACCTGTATAGAGATCACAGAATTCCTGTTATTTTAGAAAAGCAAGCAAAAGACTCTTTTCTCTTTACTAGATTGATGAAGAACAGCATACTAACAGGCAGGCAAAAATCAGCTCTGCCAGGGGACTGCCACACAAAAAATCCATTATTAATCTATCTGACCTTTTTTCAAAGTATTCTACATCATCCACTGCTTACTTTATTTTTGCTTCTCTCAGCTTTCTCCTTCTTCCTCATGCCTTCCCAACTCAAAAGAAAACAGTAAAAGGGACACTAGCACAAATTTCCAACTCCTGAAGCCTTAAACTCCAGCACACCCTTTTTCCCACTGAAACTGGGTAATTTTCAAATACTCTGGCAAAGTATGACACAAAGGCTGAGGAGTGTGTTCCAGGAGAACCTTTCTGCTTAAGGGACACCTGTCATGGTTATTTAATGCAGCACATTTCCTCCAAGGTCTTGTCTTCATTTGAAACCCTGGCAGAATTAGTAGTTCTTTAATATTTCAGAAAACGTGGATAAAGCAATTTCCAAGTATCTTATGTATAACTAACATGAGCTGTGGCTCAGTTGAGATCAGTGCCCAGAAGAGGCTCTGTGTGCATCTTGTTTGCACCTGGTCCCATCTAACTTCAGCCCACTGAAGGTTAATTAGGCTCAGCTAAACCTCAGAGGGGCTTCCTAATCTGAAGCACAGACAAAAGGAACAACCACCTCCAGCTTTTGGGTAACTGTGCAGATGAGAAAAGTTAAGCAACTATGTGCTTTCTTTAAATGTGAAGCCTGTGAAGAGAAGCTGACTTGTTGCAATTTCTATAAAAGCCATAAATATAAGCCCTGGAGTGCATTCCTCCTCCTGGGCTCTCTGCTTCCTCTAGACAGGTGGCCTCTCTCTGCTCTTTCATCTCCAACCTTTATTTTTTTCCTGTCTTAAAAAATGAAGTACCTGACTGACTGACATGAACAGGCCTATTTCCAAATCATATCAACACCTTCATCTGCCAAAAAAGTTCCTCTTCAATGCAATTTCCAAGGCAGAGCTCTCCACACCGGGTGCCTGCCACAGTTCCATACATCAAGCACACTGCTCACAAATGCACCCCATGACACTAACAGGGAACACAACTTCCCCTACAAAATCAAGGGAGAGCAAAGTAATAGAAACTGAAAGAAGATAAAATGTTTTGTAGGTAGTGGAACACCAGCTGATAGCAATTTCTCTTTCAAGCCACAGTATACTTAATTTATTTATAGGCATTGGGAAAAATGTTATTGCCACAGCTCTGTGTAGGAAAATGCACTAGAAGTGCCGCTTCATGAAAAAGCAGCTTAGAAGTAGAAACATAAGGAAAATTAAAATGTTTGCCTAAATATTAAGTCCCATTTCTTGCAATAGAATAATGATGAAGCCAGGAGCTCTGTCAGGCAATTAGGAGGGGGAACAACTAAGTACAGCCTATAGCCAGCACACAGCAATGTCATATTTAGGAGTTCTGTTGATGAAGTATCTACAGATGAAAAACACAACTCATTGTCTTCATGTCTAAACTATCACAATAAATATATTTATGTTTCTGACACTTGGATATATCATTCACATTAACATCCTGCTGGTATTTTTCAAATAGACTTGTGCTTTTTGTGACTCTACTTGACCTGGCTTTTCATGGTTTTGCTTTTATCTTCTTTGGGATAGCTATACATAATCTGGATTTTGAGGATAAATAAATCCATTGGGTTAGACTGAATTAACTATAACCATATGCTAGAGTTGAGAACAGGATTAACAAATCATGGCTAGTGGATTTCTTTTAGCCAAGACTGAGTCCTTAGGCAGCTTTATGTCCACTGAGACAGAACCAGACATTTTTTGTTAGATGCCTGTGTTTAACACTGTGATGTGCAGAAGTTCTTCCCTTTCGGTTTTGCAGACTTCTGGTTATATCAGTAAGCTTTCACTGGATTTAAATAAGAAAAGTCATTCAAAAGGCCTCAATGAAGAGAGAAACAAGCCTCAATGCTAGAGCCTTTCCAGCAAAAATACATTTGCTCTTAGAGAATATGTGCCTCCTCTAAGGAATTTTAAACCCTAGCAATTAAATAAAGGATAAACTCCATGAACACACAGATAGTTCATATAAAAATAATTACAATGATGCTCACTTACATTGCATTAAAGGTGGCTGTAATGTGCAACCATCCCTAGGATTGCTCTACTGTACATCCAGTTACCACAGAGTTCTGTTCACTTGTTACAGGTAAGATGGGAAGTGAGAGATTGATTTGATTGTTCAGTATATAAATTAAAGTTATCCCAGGAGCAGAACATACTTATATTGCAGGTTTTATTGTACTGCTTTGCCTTGTGGTTAAAGTGAATCTAACACTTCCACATTTTGGGCAGTGCAAGGATGTACATCCATAAGGAAACAAAGCTGCCACTGATCTTCCCTGGGTGAAACAGAATAAACCCTCAAACAGACCTTCCAAGGAGAACAGCAGAAATAAAATTTCAGTCTTCAGACTTCCTGTCCTTGCACTTCAAAGAAATATATGTAAATTTGACAAGCCTTTCAAAGCTGTTGGCAATAACTGCTAAACACAAACAGGTGTTGATGCTGAAGTCCATGGATATATTACAACCAGAGGACTCAGAGAGAAAAGACAGAATGAGATCAAATGACTAAACAACACTTGCCAAACCAAATTTCAACATACTATGCTTAAGGAATTTTTTAGTGCAGAATAGCACCAGAATATATTTGAAAATTTGCTTTATTCATCTTGCCATGGACTGCTTAACATCAGCAGTTTGGAGTTTAAAGTAACTTTCCAAATGACCAAGGCTGCAAAGCTAGAATGCAAACAATCATCTTAGAAAAGAAATAATATTAATTCATGCAAATATGTTTAATTTGAAGCAATGAGAAGAGGAAATAAAATGGCTGTGATTCACTTAGTGTTTTGATAACTGGGGCACATAGGTTTACAGCAGAGGGAGATTTAATTCCTAAATACATAGGTATCATCACATCTTAGCTCGTGAATTGACAAAGAACAGGTAACTGGTTTTCTCCCAAATCTTTAGCCTTAGGGGTAGATCACAACCTTTATTCCTGGAGAAAAAAAAAAAAACAACAAACAACCACTAACACAAAGTACAGATTCTATTTGTAATCCCTGAAAGTTCTCCTGACTGTGAGAAAGCAAGAGAGAGGGAGAAGCAGTCGGAGAGAATGGGGCTCCTTTTGCCAGTCCCTGTTTACATTCACAGAGCTCTGCAAGCCCATGACAGCCATGCTTAGTGCCTATCTTGCACTTTATGAACATTACTCACTTCAAATAAAAATCTGTATTTTTGCAGGTGGTGCCAAAACATCTGTCAAGGGTATTGGTTCATTTATTTTCTATTCTTTGCTTTGACTGGAACTTTATTTTAAGAAATACTAATTCAGCATTTCTTCTGCGATTTCAATGGAATTAACTGGTTTTCATTAATCAAAACACAATCACAGAGTCACAGTGCTAGAATGGCAGTTCTGGGGAGGATGCTGGTTCCATTCCCCCTCTCCATTGTAGACCAGCTACCCCTGGGTCACAATCTGCAAGACATTTGTCTAACATGTTTCAGAATACCTTACAACAGTCTCAACATCCTCTTTAAAATATTTCCCCCAATGCTTAAATATTGCTGCCACTATGAAGGCTAAAATTAATTTTCTTTGCTGAAGTGTAAAATTACTCCCCCTTGTTATATCCAGAATGGATGTAGAATCAGCCCTCCACTCTCCAGTTAATTTTAAGTATTTGGAAAGAAGATCTGTGCACTGTTTTGCTTTTTTGTGGTTTATTTTTGTTTGTTGTTGCTGCTTTGTTGGTTTGTTCCTCTCCTTCAGACTTCCTTTGCTGAGGATATTTTCTGCAACTCTGATCATCCCTGTTACATTTCTCTGGGTGCTTTCCAGTTGGTTCCCAGTACCCAAGAATCCTGGTACTCAAATGTGGACAATGTATTCCAGCCAAGGTCTTACTGGCACTGCTTAGAGCTGAAGGATTACTCATGGTTACACATGCCAGTGCAACATTTGCCTTTTTTTGTAGCAGAATGACATTGTTGACTCATGTTCTATTTGTAATCCAGTATAATCTCCCAGCCCTTTGCTCCAAATTTATTACTCATTGGTTTTCATCCTGTTTTGTGCAGATGATTGTTCTTAGATAAGAACTTTGCATCTGCCTAGACGAAATTTATCCTTTGTTTTCAGCCATTTCTTGAATTTCTTAAGGTGACAGAATTTTATTTCTGTGCCACATTTAATAGGCAGCCTAATTTCAACATCTATAGTTTAATTAAAATGGTAAACAACAGTAAATGTTAAAAAGTGGGAAATAGTACTGGACTCAAAAGAGATCACAGAGACCTCTACTCAATTTATCCTCCCAGCCTGACCCTGAACCATTGCCAGCTACTACCAGAACACAGTTTTCCAACTGATTTTGTATCCACCTAAGACTTATTTGTTTTAGACAGCACTTCTTTAACTTGCTTATAAGGCAGTAATGGAAACCAATGTCAAAAACCTTATTAAGTCAAGATATGTGATGCTGCAAGTTTATCCCTGAGTCTCGAGGCCTGTAATTGTCACAGAAAAAAACCCTGAGTTTAGTTTGACATCCATGTCAGTTTTATTCACCTCCTTATCTTATTGATGCTAACAAATATTTGCTTAAATATTTATCCTAGTGTGGAAATTTTTTTCCCCAGGATTTTAGGTTTAACTCACAGGATGCATTTTCCCATTTTCTTCCTTTCCTTAATGGAAAAAAAAATACCATGCTATTTGTCTTTTCCCAATTTTTTACCATTTCATAACTTTTCAGGGATAACTTTCAGTATCTCTAAAATTATTTCAGCCAATTCCCTTAAACCACAGATCAACTCCAGCTGATTTGCAGATACCTAATTTACCCAAGCCTGTCCTTTCCCTCACCCAGAACCTTACATTCCAAATGAAGATATCAACTATTCCACCTGGTCTCAGCAGCCCTTTTATGTGAAAGCCAGAGCAAAGCCAGGTGCCAAAGCTTTGGCCTTCTCAGCAGTGCCTGCCCAGGAGCATCTCTCTCCACTGAGCCTCATTCTTCTTGATTTCCTTTTCTTTCTTCTAATACACTTGTAAAAATTGCTATTTCTAAATTCTAGCCCAAAGATCTTGGTTTTTACTTGGCTTTCTGGGTTGGGGCTACTCCCTGTGCATCCTTAAGAGACGACTTAGCTGTACTTTCTGTAGGGTCACTGCAGTCTTTAAGAGTCTTGTTATTAGCCAAGCTCCTGCTTTTGGACAATTCATGTTTGTGCCTCCTACATTAAGAAAATGCTAATTATCCCTGTTTTTTTTCCTCTAATTCTTAGTTTACTTAAATCTATATTTGAAACAACTTGTCATTATTTTCATGTTTTTCTCTTTCTAAAAATTCTCCATTTTGAATTTTTATGGCCATTGCCACTCTGCCTTCTACTTTTATTCTCCACAGGAGTTCCTGTTTTTCAGCTAGAACCAAATGACAGTAATCATCCATTAAGTGACAAGCATATAAACATGTTTAAATACTGTTCAAACTACACTTCTGACTGAAAAGCAATTCAAGGGTCACTTTGGCATGCAGATGCTATATCATCCAAAATTTCAGTCAAATAACATTCAAAGCTGGAGACTTTGCCCCTCGTTGGTTTGTACTTCTTAAATCAGAATACAATCCAAATCTGTTTGGCTAAGGAAGGAAGATTTGCAGCAAATAAGGAAGGAAGATTTGCAGGCATGTATTTTACAAACATCACCTTTAAAAGTCTAGGTAGGTTACCAAAAATGAGTTCCTATATACTGAACTGAAGCACAGGGAAGGAGACCTCTGCTCCCTGAGAGATGCCAAAGACAGCAGGGTTGGGTTCTGTGATATTCCCCCAAAATTCCTTTATTTCAATGGAAACTGGCTGAGCATGGGGAGGGCATGAATTTCCCTTTGAAAATCATGTCTGCTTCACAGTCAATGAAGTAAGAGATATTAAAAGCAAGCCAGCACCATTATTGACAAAACTAACAAGTGCTCCCCAAGTGCTAATAAAACTCCAGCCAAGCAGCCTATTGATCACTGCCACTGCTCAAAGCACATCAGCCATAATGCAATCACACACAAGGACCCCAGCCTGTCACTCCCTGTGCCATATTTAATGACAAAATTGGTTGCTTACAAGCTTATAAGGAATTTAATATTACCCTTGTAGCATGCAGAAAGAACCACGTGCATCTGCCTGGAGATGAGCAGCCATATGTGCTTGAAATGGATTTGATGGGAGACAGTATATTTCATGTGCTGCATCTCAGCTATTGTTTTTGGTTGATTCAGTTAACATGTTCTAAAATTGGACTGATTTACTGAAGATTTGCAAACATAATTCATGTGCACTTGCACTATGAATAAGCCTCTAAAACTAATTCAAGCACAGTCAAAAAATAAATTGCAAAATAAGTTATTCAATTGAAATCTGCCATCTGAGGCACTGTAATAGAAAACATTTATTATAAAACTAACATATATTTGTGGCTAGAGATGTGTTCAGTACTAAACATCTCTTTGTGAGGAATTTATTCAGGCTTTTCTGAAAGAACATCTTAACTGGGCTAACAGAAAATTACATGTTCAAAAATAATTGCAGGTTCTATGATTTTCATCCTGCATCTCAGGCTTCCAATTTTCACTCCTTTTGTTTTGGAAGTCTTATGAATTTTAGGCAAACTTTTTTTTTTTTTCTGCACAGCTGCAGAAGCCCATTTCTGGAGTCTGGATTTGTGATTTAAACACTGGAAAGACACAGGTTGGATGTGATGCACAAGGAGAGGAAGCACTGATACCAACATTCATCTTCAAATGTAATGCTCTAAATTTGGTAAATTCACTTCACAGGGCTGTGAAAAGTCATAGGATATGCTACACTGGAGGCCTCAGTCCACTCAAAAGCAATATTTCCTCTTCAAAAGTGAGGGTATTTTGCTAGTTCAGCCTTTCATTAGTGCTCAAGGGGAGCTCTTTGAAATGAGAACATGTCTGTAATTAATGATGATAGTCAAGTCTAAATGAGTGTGTCTGACATTAGAGTCAGTCATTGATAGGACCAATTCAAGCAGATAAAGATTTTCACATAATACACTGGAATAAGGAGTTTGAATATTTTTAATTTTTTGTATTCCCTTCTCTCCAAGGGCAGATAATGAAAGTCCTGAGAAGGAACATCCCTGTCCAGATTTCTCAGTTATTGGGGAAGAAGATTGGGAACAGAAGTGAAAAGAAAGACAAAGGCTGGAAGACAAGGGGGAAAGGTCAGACTATTTCTAATCAGGAGCTTTTTTTCCCCTGAAGCTTGGAACATTTGCTATTGCTACCACCAGCAATGGGTAAAGTGTACCCTGCTTCCAGCCAGTCCTTGAGCCTCAGTGCTGAAGGCAGAGCTGAGGGAGGGGACTCAGGCCAGCTCCATCCCCTGCAATCATCTGACAGGGTCACAATCCAGATGGAAAGGGGGAAACTTGTACCTCCTTGAACAGAAAATTCCACAGTTCAGTGGATGATATTAAACACATATTTGGGGGAAAAAAATCAGCACTACTTTAGAATCACATTTTTACCCCTCTTATTGTATCCTTCTAGAGATATGTTATTAATAACAATGGCAGCTGAATGTTTGAAAGGTGCTTTGATTCAGAGCTCATGCATGTGCAATGCAAAGTACATCCCATTATTTCCACAGTTCCTATGCTCTGGGCAAAGATGTTTTTAAAAAGTCATATGGTAAACTGGACTTAACTCCAAACTCCAACAATTTTAGGGGTGGCTTCTAGCAGACTTTTTCAGTAACTTATTTTTTTTATTTAACAGTTTTCAATTAACAGAATCCATAGAGTCTTAATGAGTTCATTTTCTGGCAAGTCTGAATAGGTGCTGAATATGAGACACATTTCAAAATCTCTCACTTGAATTATGCTAAAGTTTTCCCTTATTCCCTCTTTTCTTTCTCCAAAGTGGATGAAGAAGACTAGGAAAGTATGCCAGGTTAGCTGTCAAGCTCCTTAAGAACTCTCAAATGACCTTGTCAGGAAAAAAACCCAACTCTTTGATTCATATTTCAAAATCTTGACTACCTGCCCCTTCTGCTCTTCTGCTTTCTTGCTCCTGTAACTGTGACAGAATCAAGTTCAATATTAATGACCAGCAATCATTTCCAGGCTGCAAACTCTGCTGCCTTCTGCAGTCCAAGTGCCTCGTTAGCTCAGCTCTGACAGTAAGAGTCTTACTTTTGTATTGGTTTCTCCTGGGTTAAAGATGAATATAAAGCTGGGCTGGTAGCTCAGCTGAAAAAAACCCCCTCTGATCACTCAAGTGCCCTCTGAGTTGCAGCTGAACCACTCAAGTTGACTTCCCTTGAACAGGTCTGCTATCAAATACACCTCATGTCACTCCCTAGAGGTTTCAGTGAAAGCCATGAATGCTTTTTTTACAAAACAAGGAATTTCTTTTCATGAGACAAACACTCAGGTATTTCTCTCCACACTGCAAGCAGAAAGCAGACAGCTTGATTACAGTGTTATTGCTTTTCAATGCACAATTAAATAATTCATCCTGCTGAATAAAGCCAGCTTTTTGTTAGAAAAGAATACAGAGTTGGTTGGATGCAGCAGACTTCTTTAAGAGATGCAAATGAAGTGCAAGCCTGGAAGCAGAACTCTGCTGATTTTCAAAACCTCTGATTACTGCTGGTTTTTAAATCTGTTAAACATATGGAATCCTCCACTACCTTTGTGAGCTCCCTCTGGCAGGTACTTCCTGCCTTCAGCTACTTCCAACCCTGCCCTCCCAGCTCTTCCAGCCTGGTTCTACAGTCTGGCTCCACATAAAGACTTCACAATTAGAATATTCAAGCAGGATTTGAGATTTAGAATTGAGAAGTAGATTTTTAATATTGAAAACTTGTAAACCTGTCCCAAAAAGTAGGTGTTTGCAAAAAGAGCTTTAGCTTGGTGACACCACTGAGATTTTCTATAAAGTTCCAAATCTGTTTTCATTCACCAACTGGAGAAGTTTTTTTCTCTTCAGTAACTAGGAAGAATCTTGGTCCTGTGAGGTTAAAGGAAGCCTTTGAGATATTTCTCAAAATAACAATTGTGTGGTGAGAACACAGACCTGCTAGTGAATTCACAGGAGCAAGCTAGGGCTCCTCACCACAGGATCTGCACAAGCTCTCTGGATAGCAGAATCCCAAAAATATAAAATGAAAGCTTTTCTATCTTCAAAACCATACAAGAGCATAAGGGACATTTAAACTCCCCAAAGTGAAACAGAACAACATGGGAAAAATACCAGGGCAGGGAGAATGGAAAAGGAAAAACAGATGAAACAATTGTCTTACAGCTCATGCTGCATAAAAGAGCTGGGACAAATTCTTCTGACTGTTCTTTTTCCTCTCTGTGGAAAATTACAGAAATTAAGGCTTTGGTGGGAACATCTGGGAAAGATAAAGCTTCCCTTCCTTCCTTTCTTCATCTCAGCAGTTTCTATTTTAATACAATTCTCTCTACATACACATAAATATCTCACGTATATATTTACACACGTATACATACCTATATGCAAATATAAACCGAGGATTAGTCTTGTCAGCATCTGACTCATAGGGCCCAAAGCAGCAGCATATGATTTCTCTTCATTTTTTGGGTGACAACACTGGGATCAATGACTAAAGACTCACATGCTCTGTGTATATGTAACTAAACTAATCAACAATTTTGAAACAATTATTTTTTTGGATAATAAATATCTTTAGAAATGTTTGAGTGGCTATTTTTAACGTTCTAGTCAGGGCGAATTTTGCCACAACCAAGAGTAGTGACCTCAGTCAAAAAAATGATCTATTGGCCAAACAAAACCCATTTGTAAGATTAAAGTGAGAAGAAAGCAGTGCACAGTCTGAGCACCCTGCTCAGACTGCACCCCACAGTCTGCATTCTGTCTCCTGAGCAGAGACATCCACAGTGCCAGAGAAACTCTGCCCTGGAAAAGAAATGATCCTTTTCTTTGCAAAGAGACAGAAATCTTACCAGACATCCAACATATCCCTTCAAGGTATCCATGTGTGACTTTAGATTCTCTACAAGCATTCCTGCGTTTGCCCAGAGTCAGACATCTCAGTAACACAATATACAGGATGGTTTTAAAGCATGTCAGTTCCAAATCTCTCTGCAATGCTTTGCCAGGATTTACCTTTTTGTTTTTTCTCTTGGGAAAACAGAGGGTCACAAGGCCTCCAAAAGTGGTAGGAGCATAAGTTCTATTTGAAGTCAATAGGATTTGTAATCCTAAATCCCTCAAATGCCTTTGAAACCTGTGTGGATATGTGTCTTGACAAAAGCATCAACTTTGTCTTTCCTTTGACACTGAAGTTCCATTTCCCTAAAGACAGAGAATCTACACTCCTAAGCTCCAGCCCCAGTGATATTCCTGTGAGCTACAGACAATACAAGGAACAAGCCTGGCAATGAAATACAGGAATAGAAGTAGAGTGAAATTTTCAAAAGCACCTTCAGAGACTTCCAGTAAGTATTTTCTTCTTAAACACGTGAGTAATGTTGAATTTCTTATTCCTGGTATGGTTGTTGTATCCAGTGCTATCCTGGACACAATTAGAATGGGGTTTTTGGGGTTATTTTTCCTATCCTTTAGTGGTTGTCCTGGAAATATTTGAGGTACTGCCATAACTTAAACACTCACCAAGACAAGGTGCAAAACATCATTTACAGAACCTGCATCTGAAACAGCAGCATATACATGACACCATTTCCCTTTTAAAATCAGCCCTGAAATTCATGCATTACAGCTGATTTCAAAGAATTGGCCCCTTGAGCATTAGAAAATGCAGTGGTTACATTTATAACATTAATTTAGCAAAGCCTTTAACATAAAAGAAAATGAATGTGAAGATCCCTGTTTTAAATTGCATGTTAAACCAAGATTCATGATTACAGAGAATCTCTCTGAGCACACATTTCATCATTGAACAGCAAGTGGAATGGATGGGGATTAAAACACATGGTGAAAAAATAGTGAGATGAGTCAAACTCTTCTACATAAACCACCCCAAGCTGTGACTAAATTGGGAAGGAGATGTAAATATGAATATAGCTCTCCACTAATGCATGGGACAGACAGAGGAAGGGAGGCATAAAGCATATGGGGATATCACAAAATAGCAGAAGACAACCACAAAATGTGTATTGAGTTTACCTTGATCAAACGGCTTGTTTGGATTCCAGTTTCTGAAATAATCATCCTAAATGGGGATAAAAAAAAAAGAAAAAACCTCAGGAAAAAAAATCAGTATTTTCAGTACTCTTTTACACAACTAAATGAATCAACTTGTGTTTTGATTCTAACAGATTTAGCTCCAATAAGATAAGAGTATCAACAGGTTGTGTCCTAAAGAGTAGTAAGTGCAGGTTGGAAATTAAAGAATAAAAAAGTTCTTGGATTCAGCACCTTGAATTTTTCTTCTGGATTGTTTTTGAAAGCATGCCCACTATTAAATATTTTATAACAACTCTGTATGACTTCATGTTAGCCTACAGTCTTTGAAAAGAAAGAACACAGTATTCAGGTAGTGTAACATGATCCACACCATCCTGGTGTGGTGAAAGATCAGTAGAGTAAATTCCAAGATACATCCTCACATGTAAATCACACCATTGTGAACATACAGAAATATAGGAGTAATATTGCAAACGTTACATTTAAATAGTGCAACAACTTCCAGGACCACTTGCAGTGAATATTTTTGTCACTGCTCCCACTACTGAACTTTAAAAATTTTATGAAATCTGAGGTAAAGAGATCATTGTGTTGTGGTTCTGTTTTACACAGTTCTCACTGGATTTTACACTGGAGAAAGCAGGGACTGTCAGAGTGCCTGGCCAAAAAATGATTGTTGCAAACTAGCCTCTCTCAGAAAGAATGGAAAACTGCATGTATTGGATCAATCTGTATTCTGTGTACTTAGCAAATATTTATCTGAAGGCAAAGCTTTCCCTGCTTCAGAGTGCCACCAACTCCAGTGCTGACGAACTGGGAGTTAAGCCCAGCTGATATATCAGCTTCAGCACACTCTGGGTATCTCACTTGTGTCCTCTTTCAGAGGACGTGATAACAGAATCATCTATTTGAGATGGGGAAGCATAGAAAATTTCTACAGCACTGTCATATTTTTCTGCATATTAATCTTTGTTTCCTTTTTAATATATCCAGTATTCTATATTCATTTCCTGAGGGATGCCACTAAAGAGATGTATTCATCAAGCTGTCCAGAATGACACTGAGATTTCTTTTTCCTGCCAGAATGGTAACTAAAAACCCATCTGTGTGAATAAGAGATCTAAATTATTTCTTCCATAGGGCTACATTTACCATTTATCTCCAGTACACTGAATTTCACATGCTCTCATGCTATCCAGCTCACCCTGACCTGGCATATTTTGGAGACTTGGAAGTCAGCATGGCTTTATGGGGTCAGAGCAGGCTGTTACAGCAGTGAGGACTCCACAGCCTCAGTGAGCACCAGGAGATGCACTCCATGTTCCTTCCAGAACACTGTGGGCAGGATTGTTCTGGAGCAGGCAATCATGGCCAAATGCTGGGTTACATCAAATTATTCTCCATGACTAGCAGAAGGAAATGTATATTTTTTTTTAACCAATATGTTCATGCTCAGTGTCATACTGACTTCATGGACAGTGATAATGTTCCACAGTAACAGCAAAGCCTGTTAGCCATAATTTATTTCAGATACATCAAAAGTATCCATTTTTTTTTTTTTCACAAGTACAGGGTTTGGCACCAGAAATAGAATCACAGGCTTGCCTTTGAATTTCACAGCTTTGCTAATACAAAACCCCCTCATGGTTATACAATGCTTTGTAACTGATGATGATGTACTGCTAAATTCACCAAACATTAATCACTTTTCAGAATGTGTTGGGTTTTCAGCTTTTATGGAGGAATTTTTTTCAGCAACAAAATATTCTTTTCTTTGCCTGCTTATATATTTTCCAAGGTGTTGCTTTGCTGCTGGGTTTTCAGCATCAGAAACTCTAAATAATTCAACTCCCAGCAAGGATTTCTTATGCTGGTGGCATATGGAACCAGTTTTGAAATAAGGTTTGGAAAGGGGGTTTATCTCAATTTCAGTGTCAAAGGAATATTTTACAAAAAAATGCACCTTCCTCAAAAAAACCCTACAACACAGCAATCTCTTCTGTAGATCTATTATTCCTCCTCTTCTCCTTCATGCAGGCCTGTTTAGTATTCCATTTTGAAAATTGAAATTATGTTTATTTTAGATTGTGCCTGAAACCACAATGTGATAACATAGAAAATACGGGGAAAAAACCCTAAAAGGTGGAATAGAGAAAACCTATGAGATTTTCAATATATAAACCCCATTATTATTTATAGGAGTAAATAATGAATATACATACATTAGAGCAATACAGTCAATAGCAGTTCAAAATAACTTCTGCCAGCTGGACAACTGTCCTGGTTTCAGCTGGGATAGAATTAATTTTCCTCTTAGCAGCTGGTACAGCACTGATTTGGGATGGGAATAATGTTGATAACACACTGATGTTTTAGTTGTTGCTGAGCAGTGTTTACTCCCAGCCAATGACTTTTCAATTTCTCAGGTTTCTTCAGAGAGGAGCCAGGAGGAAGAATGGCCAGGATGAGTGCCTCAAACTGGCCAAAGGGATATTCCACACCTTAAAGGCCAGAACAGAAACTGGGCTGAGTTGGCTGTGGAGAGATGGTCAGTAGTGGGGGGCACTGCTCAGCAGGTGCTGAAAATTGTACTCAGCAGTACTTGTCTCTCTTATGGTTTACTAAAATCTCCTTTTGTAATAATAATAATAATAATAATAATAATAATAATAATAATAATAATAATAATAATAATAATAATAATAATAACAATAATAAATTGCTGTTCTTGTCACAACTCATGGGGTTTACCTTTCCCCCTCCCAGTTCTCCTCCCTTTGCCACTCAGGTAATGAGGAAGGTGAGGGTATGGGTTGAGTGGTACCTGGATTAAACCACAGCAACACAAAATACAGAGCCTGGGCTTCACTTCAAACAGGAACTGAGCTGAAGGGTTACAGCACCATAAAGGTGAAACTCACCCTGTGGATACAGGGAGCAGAAAACCTGTGCCACATTTAAATACACACCTCAAGCTCTGTCTCAGAAGCTGGCAGGGCTTTGTGCCAGTCCTCAGGAAGGGGTGAGACTTATAACAATATCCTCAAATGACTTTGTAAGAAGGTGGAACTCTGATTGTCTCTGAAGGAATATCATCATTTCACTGCAACTTCTTCCAACTGGGAAGCAGCAAGTGTGTATATATATATATATATATATATATATATATAAATACAATCAACTTGATTAAAGATATTTAAATTTCCCATTCAGTAAAAGACCTTCCTGACATAAATCTGTGGATTTCTAAGCATTCTACTAGAGTTGATACTAATGTGCTAAAAATCCCTCATGCCTTCTGTAACAAATGAAACTTAAGCAATTTTCATATTAACATTTAATTAATCAATATGAACACAATAATTAACATTATAATTATGATAACAATATCAACAGTTGATCAGAAGAGTTTAAAATATGGAATGGATTATGATATATTGTAAATATTTTTATTTACTCTATGGATATTTACAAGTTAAAATTGAAAAACCTACCTCAACTTCCTGAACACGTAAGCATTACAAATGAGAAAAGAAAAAAGAATGAAATAAAGCAATATAAAATTAGGTTAACATTCATCAGTTATCTCCTTAGTGGCCTTTTAAATGTGAAATCACTTATTTCAGATGACCTTCACCCCCAAATGAAACCATTTTCTCTCTTTCTTTTCTGCCCTTTCCACCTCTGCTGCCATGACCTACTTTTTATCTGCTGCACTATTAGCCAAATGCCATGCTAGTAACGTGTTTCTTTCTTGTAGAGCACCAAAAAAGGCTTTTTCATTCCCTTTTGGCAGGCAAAACCACCAGAAAGTGTTTTTCACAGGCTCACCTATACATACTTGGTATAAGAGGAACATAATTTAATTTTTTTCCTAGCTGAATTTAAAGACTATTTATTGGATGAACTTTGAAAGGAATGCAAAACCAGGCACAGGGCCACTTCAATACAGCAGGTGACAGCAAGTGAGAAATATTTTTGATGAACAAATATTTAAAAATATCTTTCTTCTTCCATAGAACTCACACTTTGAAGGTTTTGCCCATGGTTCAGTGACTGCATATGACTAAGTCAATCTTTTAATTAACTGAAGGGACTCTGCACACCTAAAACCATGCATGAAAAGAGAAGAGCTGATACTGCAAGCCAAGGCTGGATCTGACTCCCTCAGCTCAACTCAGGGTTATAGAAGAGTGATGATGGGTTGGCTTGGCCGAGTCTCACATCACAGGTTAAATATTTCACTTCTAATTTCAGGAAAAGAAATTCACCTCCTGTCAAACCAGGCCCAGTGCACTTCTTGAGGAAATCCAGAGTTGTGTTCTCCTCTCACCCAAGGGTTAAGGCCCTTGGTGAGATCCTTTTCTGCCCCCTGGATGAAGTCTGCTGCTGCCTGAGGCGGGCACAGCCTGGGACAGCCAGGCAGGGAGCCCGGGGCTCTCACACTGAAGAAAGCTCACCAGTGATTTCCTCACCCCAATTAAATTGCAAGACTGGAGCTGCCTTTTCACTTTTGCATCATGGAACCTTTTTTCTAGATTTTACCCTCAGGATATCTAACTAAGGAATCAGTTGAGAACATAACAAATGAAGAAAAAATATATTAAGACAAATATATATTGCTAGACTTGGGCCTCTGCTCTTCATTGCATTTTTATTATGTTAGTTTGAGCAATTAAGAGATTAGAGGAAACACATTTTCACAGAATCACAGAGCTGGAAGGGACTGACAAGGATCACCAGGTTCAACTCTTAAGGCCCACATGGGGATTAAAACAGTGACCTTGGCATCCCTAGCACCATGTCCTAAAATCCATTTTACCACACCATGCATAATAAATCCTTGTTTCTTACAGAAGACCAAAATGATCTTTTAGCATTCAATATGTAGGTGTCAAATCCAGCCAACTTGATTGATGTGCCATCAACAAAGTCAATCAAGAGAATAATCATATTTTAAACTAAGTATGCAAAGAGCATGTTAAAAAAAATAGTTTAACAGTTCACAAAAAGTTTGTATCAGAAATTTCAAAATTCTCCTTCATCAGAGTCCTTAGATTCATCAGAATTCATAGACTGAGTTCTGATTTGCAAAAAAATCAAGCCTTGAAGTAGACCTTGGTCTAATACAAATTCCTGTCAGTCACCTCAGAAAAGTCAGCAAATAGAAATTGTCCCTAGGACCAGGACATTAATATAAGACTGCTCTTCTCTTCCATTAGCCCTCCTATCACTACAATAACAATACAGTTTTTAAAAAAATGAAATTAATGGCAAAACCAAACACATTTATCCTCTTTTCCCCTGCCAACTAAGAAAGCAAACAACAGCCTCCTGCTCTCCTGAAGTTTAAGTATTAAAGTTATTCCCACTAATCCTACTGTTTTGTCACTTTGAATTTAGTTATTACCTAAGACTTGATATTTTGGAAGAGTTAATGAAGCATGGATAATTTAACACACAAACACTCTCTACACTTTATTTACTTGTCAAAAAGAAGCTCTTGCAAGATGCTCTTATTTATCAATACAGCCAAACATTAGTTAAACGGTTTCATAAATATTTATACTTGTTGCATTAATTGAGCTTATAACTTATTTGTATGACTCAACAGAAATCAGATGCTGACTGAAAACATTCCCCTGATTTTGTACCTTTCAGAGCCAGCTCAGCTCAGTTTGCTTCCCCAAGCCTGGGAGCATCCCTCAGGACTGCAGGAGCCTCCAAGGTGCAGAATCATCAGGGAAGGCTCACAGAGCCCTCCTGAGGAGCCTCCTACACCAAGGAGGAACCCCAGGACTCACCGAGACCCCCAAGGAAGAAATATATGGAGAATATATATATTTTCACTCCCAGCCCCTCCTAGCCAACATGAGTTTAAATTTCTAAGTACCTCCAGGAGGGCCATTCATTACCACTGCTTTGCAGCCTGCTCACTATTTCCCTCTCTCACCTTCCATCTATGAATAAACCCTTCACCCTCATAAGGACCAGCTGGAAAAAATGGTAATTACCAGCTCATTGCTTTTGTTAAAATTAGCTCCAGGAAGATGCAGCTGCATTTTCTGCCTCTCTTCCTTGCAGTGCAGAAGATCATTCCAACACCAAGCAGCGTTAAAGCACCAGCTGCTGCTTGCTAAAGTCAATCCAGCCTGTCATAAATATCTCCCCAAGGCCTATTGCCTGTTTTAAGCAAATAGCTTGTGTCAGCAAATTACACATTATTTATTTATCTATTTATTTTTTTATTTGCTTAAGAAGAAGAGAATGTATTTTACCCACCAAGCACTCCAGTGAACAAAGCTCCCCAGTGAGATCTCTATGTTAAGACATCTCTAACCAATTCCATGCTCTCTCTCTCCCAGAAATCAGAGAACTCCATCCAAAAAGGATGCTTTGGCTCAGTGAATTAGTAATGCTGGTGCTGGAGATATTTAGTTTTAAATTTGGTATGAGAAAGTTTTAAGTTTAGGGAGAAATGTCCCAGAAAGGCCAGGAATATCCAGGTTTACTGAAGGAGCTCCCAACACTGAGTGGTGACACTGAGAGAATCCACGGCAGAAGAAAGCCGTGTCAATGTGATGAAAAGTCTGCAATGTCAGACCTGCCTAGAATGCTGTCATTAATAAAAATAGAATTAATTGATAAAAGTATAACCATTCACATTATATTCTTATATAATGCCAAGTACCTTATCAGTAGTTTATTAATAACAGTATAAAATTCATAAATAAATATCCTAATGAGTGCTCAGATGTGTATGGCATTGAAAAAATCCTTGACCATATCTTACAATCTCAGATTTCCCATAAGACTCAAATTCTCAGATACCACTAATATGCAACACCAACTTCTTCTGCCCATATTAACAGCCCAGAATGTTACTGTGTTTATTTTCAAAAAATTAAAAGGTTTTTTTGGTTGGTTGGGTTTGTTTTTTTTTCTACTTTATTAGGAAAGATTTGCTACACGTATTTTGCTGAAAGACTTCCAGAAGTTTCCATGAGCAATACAGAGAAATGTGAAACTTTTGGCATAGACTTTTCTTACCCATACTCATAATCATTCACTGGGGTGGCAACAATTTTAAAAATTAAATTGAAATATTTGGAAAAAAAAAAGAAATATTCCATACCCCTGAGCCCATATCAGCTAGAGTAAGAATTGTCATTCCTTACAACTCAATCACATGGGCTTTAATACAGAAATATTCCTGCCACTCTCTTGGGTTTTGCAGTTGGTTGTTTTTGTTTCGTTTTTTTTATTTGGTTTGTTTTGAGGTGTTTTGTTTGTTTTTTTTGAGAAGTGGGGTTTTTTTTAGCTTTTAGGGTGTTTTGTAAAAAGACAAATACAGTAAGAATTAAAAATATTTCTTGAAAAAACCCAAACCACTCTTTGTTTATCCAAAGGCATGAAGCCAGAGTGTATGTCTACAATGTTGAGGGCAAACAGATGCTGATTTTCAGTGCCTGTGCTCCAAGCACAGCTGGGAGCCACTGTGGCACAGCCCTGTGCCAGCACACATGCCTGACAGAGCTGATATATTTGGGTGGCTGGGACAATCACACAACTATCTGTGCTGGAAATATCTAAAACTGGGGGGCTGGCAGGGGAAAAGTGCCTTGGTTTTATTATGCTTTGCTGTCCCTTTTTTGGCACACTAACCTCAGAACCACAATGCACTTCTGCCTGAACTCCTCCTCTCAATAGCATGTGCTAAAGATCCTCCTACCCCTGCTTGGATTAAATAATTCTCCCTAACTTCATAAAGCCTTTCACAGGTCACAGCAGGCTGTGCTGCAGGCTGCACAGCTCTCACAGGGCCAGCAAGGCACAACTCCCAAGGGCTCCCATCCCAAGGGATGGGCTCACTGATCCTGTTACTTTCTAATGCAAGGTGAGGTGACCTGGTTCTGAGGAAACAGCACGGCAACTCAAACTCTCCAGGGTCACTCGGGCCAAGAACACACGCAGACACCAGTATGGTGGACGGTTCAAGACCTTTATTGTCCTGCCTCGTCGGGTTTTATACTCTGCTAGTTCTTTCTCTACGTCAGGGGGTCTTACCTTACTGTAATTGGTTAGTAAGGGGTAAAAAGTTACAATTGTTAGGGGGGACTACATTCTTGGGTGATCCTTTATCACTAAGCGTTAGGAGGAGAGCAACTCTACTGCTTTCCGTGACATCGCAAGATTTTCCGAGCGCCTGACCCGATCCACTACAGATCCCTGCGGGGCTGCCAGAGCTACACAGCCCCACGGCCACACTGACCCCAGATCCCTGCGGGGCTGCCAGAGCTAACACAGCCCCACGGCCAGACTGACCCCAGATCCCTGCGGGGCTGCCAGAGCTAACACAGCCCCACGGCCAGACTGACCCCAGATCCCTGTGGGGCTGCCAGAGCTAACACAGCCCCACGGCCACACTGACCCCAGATCCCTGCGGGGCTGCCAGGGCTAACACAGCCCCACGGCCACACTGACCCCAGATCCCTGCGGGGCTGCCAGGGCTAACACAGCCCCACGGCCACACTGACCCCAGATCCCTGTGGGGCTGCCAGAGCTGACACAGCCCCACGGCCACACTGACCCCAGATCCCTGCGGGGCTGCCAGGGCTAACACAGCTCCACAGCCAGACTGACCCCAGATCCCTGCGGGGCTGCCAGAGCTAACACAGCCCCACGGCCAGACTGACCCCAGATCCCTGTGGGCTGCCAGAGCTCACACAGCCCCACGGCCACACTGACCCCTGGAATGGCAACCACCAGCTCCCCCTTTCCCCAGCTGAGCAGCACCCACTCCAACAGGAAGGAAGAAGCAGAGCCAGAGATAACACAAATCTATTCCCTCTCCTTCCAGGTGTGATTTCTCAAAGCAGCATTACTTCTGATCTCTGAAATTCCCAGCTGGACAGCCAGGTTAACTCACTGCCTCTGGTGAGCCTCACAAGGTCCCAGCTAATGCACAAAAATAACAGAAGTACCCACCATGTGAAAGGAAGATTCACAGGTCACAGCCTGGCCTAATGATGCTTTCTCACATGATCATTTGCTTGTTTTCCACTTATCAAAACCACCATGCCTTGATCTCAGTTTATAATTGCAAATACTACTGGGGAATAGCCCCTGCAGGGTCTCCACAGAGAGAACTGTATTGTTAATAAATCATATTCTCAACAGGGGTAATATTGAAAACAAACCTTGAAAAGAGAGCTGCTGAACTCTTTCCACATCTTAATTTTCAGTCAAAAATTCAAATTACGTGCTTAGAAAGCAATTGTTTTTAGGCAGCTTGAAAGCCAAACACATTAACCTGAAGGTTATAAAGCCATTGGCAATGTGGCTTCACTTGCAGTACCCTTGTTGCTTTGACAATATATCTGCAGTAGCTGTTTTTGACACAATCACTGGTTCTTTTTAGCTGATCATTTATGGGGTTGTATCTGGAGAACAACACCCACATTAAAAAATCTAATGCTACCACTGCTTTCACACATGGGAACTGCTTTACAGAGAAAAACAATTTGCATAATGATTAAATACATTGCTAGTTCTTGGTTTGTTTTACAAGTTTTCAGGAATTTCTTCTGAGTCATGTAAATTTTTTTTTAAAATTTACCAAAATGGGAATAATCTCATTATGAAATAAAGTGATAATTCTCCTAATATCAAAGTTATAAAATAGAAGTTATGCATAAAATACTGATGTTCCACTTAGATATACAAATCCCAGTGGTCAAAACATACAAGGCAACAAACAGCAGTAGAATAAAATCAACTTATCTAACTTTGATATTTAGGGACAAAATTTTCTTTAGAGACAATTAAATTAGTTACAATGTCCTAAGTCTTTCAACTACTTATTTAAATGCATAACTAATGACTGGGAAGAGACTGTATGAATTATACTGGATTATGAGCAATGTGCTGTCCCTGGGAGCACACAGGCTTTTTACTTCATTTGTTGCTACAAGGAAAATCTAGCTCCAAGTATTGTTGAAGAAACCTTTGCAAAGGTGAAATCAAACATGCTGCTGTTGAAAAGGACAACTTTGCAGCCCTTTAGTAAGTTTTAGCCAATATTTGAAATTTCTTAGAACTGCATAAGGAAGAAGCAGTCATGGGCAACCAGACCATGACATAACCAGCTGCTGAATGTGGGAGAGGGTTGTGCACATTTTACATCAGAAACCCTGTGAGCCATTACAAATGTGCAGCTTCCATTCCAGTTTATAACATCATTTTCTTAATTGTCTCTGACATTTTATCCATTCTAAGAAAAAATAAAAAAGAACACTACATCAAAAATCATTATGCAAAACTGAGGGCGGGTTAATGGGAGCAAACCAGTGAAAAACGTGCAGCAGCTCTGCAAACAGAAATGCTGCTCCCCTTCTGGTAAAGGCTCCTCACTCTGGTTGTCACCAACTTCAACACCCAGCAGGTTATTTTAGTATCTTGCTCAGTTTATAAAAGCCATCATGTGATGGAAAGTGAACATGATAGTTGGGGCTGGTTGATTCACTCATCAGAGTCACAGACTGATTTAGGTTGGAAGGAACGTTGAAGCTCATCCAGTTCCAAGCCATGATGATAGCCCCTAGACCAGGTTGCTCAGGGCCCCATCCAACCTGGTTTTGAACATTTCCAGGGATGGGGCAGCCACAAGTGAAGTCCCTCCATTCAGCAAAGTCCTTCATTATGCTCTTTTGTTACTGATAGACCTGTGTTATCTCTACCCATTTCCTGAAAAATCATTGGAGATATACAAATGTAACTTTTTTTAGTGACAGTTCCTCATTAATTTATTATTCTGAATAAATAAGATTTTAATGAATATTAAGAAATTAATTTTCTGTGTCAGTTGTAAAGTGACAAGGAGAAGTTACCTTCCCTCAGTGACTGCTAAAGCAATAGTATTTTGTAGAGAAACAGACTTTTTTGGAATGGTATTTCAAAGGATTTAGCTCAAGTAATCAATAACAATGATTTTTTAAAAAGTAAGCTAAAAAGGCCAAAGAAACAAAATATTCTGATTCAGGCATCAGATAGCTAAACTGCAGTAATGGTTCCAGTGGGATTCAAATGTCAAAGCTGTTGGTGTCCACAGCACAGATTTCCACTACCTTTGAGCCTACTTTATTTTAGCAGAAGAGAGCACCTGACTGCTCAATTTGTGCATAATTTGCTTTTAAGAAGTCCACAGAACATGTCCAAAGGCAACTTCAGATCCATGGTGAGCATTTTAAGCCACAGAAGTCTTGCATGTGCAATGAAGAAGGTGCTCTAATTTGCACACCTCTGCTAGGAGGACTCCTTGGCAGCAAAGGAACTGCAGCATTACTGGATGAAGATTTTACTCCATCTCAGCATCTTCCCCTCAAGGAGGGAGGAGTCAGTGACCCCTCATTCCCTAAGCACTGATTCCAGAACTGCTCACCCCAAAAGTACTGCTGCAAATCCTACACCCCAATGTCAGCTGGAAGTCAACAACAAACCCCATTCTGTTAATATACTTGGATTCTTTGTTTCAGAATCATGTCAAACAAGGAGGAGAAAGGTTCAAAGATAATTCACTGGTGTTACATGTTTTCAGAAACTTTGATCATTTTATTTATGCTTGCACTGGCACTTGGTTTGTCATCTAAGATTTGTAATTGTGTACATGGGGAATTTCACACAGTAAGCACTCCAGAAACAACATTCAGGATCAATTACTAACACACATGCAGATCTGCTTTAGAAAAGGTTAAATTATAAATAGGAAATATATATTGTATTAGGCTTCTACAGCTGTGATCACAATGATAAAGCAATATTCAAGCTAAAATCAGATAAAACTGAGAAAACTAAGTGACCTTTCATTTCTTCCAGTAGCATGCACTGGGATCAAGGCCACACATCTGAAAGAACTCCTGCAGGAATATACAATGCACTCCTGAGGCTGCCAGAACATGAGCCTCTGCATCAGTGACAAAAGGTCAGCATGTAGTGTGGCATGGAGTGAACAATGACATGAGAAACAAAGATGTAGCAAAACTTTATTTTCCAATCTTAGGAACCTTCTAACCAAGCGCCCATGGCTCAAGAGAATAGAGAGCTCCCAGATCTCAAAATTTTTGAACTGTTCAGCTGTAAATAGAAGCCTGCTCCTGATCTCTAGACATTATAGTTGCTCACTCTTGAAGGGATTAAATCATAAAATGGGTCTAAAGAAAATCAAAACAGCATTTTAGCAAAGAACAGAACCCGAAAAAGTCAGCATTGACAGACATCTGAAGAGTACAGAAGGTCATAGAGAATTCTTTAAGAAAAAGAGAACATTTGCATTTTGATCAGCTGTAATTTTACACCTGAGGTCTAGTACAACTAGCTATTTAATTCTAACAACTGAGAAAATAGTTCAAACTTGCCGTGCAACTAATCTCCAAACCTTAGAGATATAAAATCAAAGGAAATGTGGACTTTAGAGAGCAGCTGCAACTACAGGATATGGAATTAAAGAAATGTGCTGAGGATCTCTGAAAACATTCACTACAAGATATAAAACACTAAATTACCTGGCAATTTAGAGGAACTGTGGCTGCCCCGTCCCTACAAGTGTTCAGTGCCAGGCTGGATGGGGCTTGGAACAACCTGTTCTGGTGGAAGGTGTCCCTGCCCATTCCAGGGGATGGAATGAGATGACCTCCAAGGTCTCTTCCAACACAAACCATTCTGTGATAATACAGTGTCATCAAAGTATTGATGGAATTAAGACATGTTTTAGTAAGGCAAAGAAGATAATTTTTACATTAAAGCTTTAATGTCTATTTGTAGGTTCTCTCAGACAGCTCAAATTGGAAATTACACTTCAAACCCACTAAGGTTCCATACTCCACAAGATTAAATTCATCTCCACAAACACTATTAAACTTCTAATTCATGTATGTTTGGGATTTCTGAGAAACTAAATAACAGCAGCCCTTGCTCCAATGGAGTTTGAACAGATAAATAAAGCACCATTATTTACAGAGTAATTTGAAATGTGTTAAATTTGTAGCAAGCTAACCATGAAATGTGAATTATAATCGTGTGTTAATAGGGAAACACAACCCAAACTTTTCCAATTGCTATGAAACAAACATCTGGGGACTTGCCTCATTCTAACTGAATTATAGAGAGTCAGGAATGTGACTGCTCAGCTGCAGCAACATTCATTTAGATTATTACCTTGCATGGCATTGTCATTCCTGACACTGTATTTTGGCAGATTCCAAGAAGGCTGTCAAGCCATTTGTCAGCTCAGTCAAACATAATATGAGCTGGAGGAATATTTCAACAGAGTTGAACTCATTTTCACCCAAGTATTTTGAGAAATGTTTGTGAGGGAAACTGCAACCAGAATTCAAGAGAAAAAAATTCCAGATGAATGAAAAATATGCTAGAGAATTGAAATATTAGCTGGAAGACTGGAAAAATCTGCCCTCTTCTAGATCTCCCAGTTTGTCTAGTCCTCAGAAAATTATGGTTTAACCACACTGAGACTGCTACAGTGGATGTTTAAAGGAAACAGCATGCACTTGTTTTCATGTTAGAATCCTGCAATCAGCTAATAAAATGCAAATTATGGTTTAGTGTATCACTTCTTGACAGAGGATTGAGAACATCTGATGTCTGAAAAGCACTTATGTGACAGAGGAAGGACCAGACCCTTCAGCAGTGGCAATTTGCACAAGCAGGTTTGCAGCTGCATCTCATGGAAGGAAAGCAGATCCACAGCAAATGCTCCTACAGTGCAGATTCTGGCACCTCCACCAACAAGGGCAGGGTGCCTGGGGATTGGATTTGCAGAATGGGATAATTCACACTGAGGATCCAACATCTGCTCTGCTCATTAAGTTCACACTTAGCTGCAGACCAGCTCCAGCCTGATCCCCTGCACTGATCTCTTGGCTGTTAGGTTCACTTATCTCCAAACACATCTTGTTTTCTCCTTGCATCAATAAAGAATCCATTGGATGTGCTCTGCAGCGTGCAGTGACTGGAAACAAATGGGAGGTTTGTTTCTGAGGTAGACTGGGATGGAAACTAAAATGTTAATGAAGAAATGCCCTGTGCTCACTGCACACTGCTTCAAGACCTTCAAGGACTAAAATAGATCCTGATTAAATAGAGGATGGCTAAATCTAGATCATGTCAGCTGAACTGCTGTGGGATGAGCAATAATACTGACTGAAGAGAAACTGAGGGGAAAGTCTGACCCAGTGTGAGATGAATCCAGAAAGTGAAGCACAATGCAGCAGCAAAAGGGCAAGCAGGAACCACAAGAGCCATCTGCCAAAAGACCATATTTTGCACTTTTTAATCATTCTTTTCTTTATAGCAGACCCTCTTCTGAGATTCCATCTATAGTTCACCTCTGAGACAGGCTGGCAGATCCTGAAATTTGCTGGAAGGCACCATTATACATAAGCAACTATCCTTTCAAAAATCAAGTGTCATTAATCATGACAAGAGCCATGAAGAGCTTCAAGAAAATGGCCACAATGAATCTCACATCTGCTGAGGAGGATGAATAAAGATACACCCCACACCAATGTCCCTGCAGGAAACAGCACTGCTTTATTTGGCTGTTTTGGCTCAGTAGAATCTCCTCTTCTCTATAAATCGGGCAAAAAAATGGAGCCTTGATTTTTGAAAAATCCAAACTAAATCCATATATTTAGAACTTAACAATATTCAATATTCTATGTGCCTCTTTATCACTGTAAGGTGTGACCCTGTAGTGTGCTTTCCTGGCTACCATATCTGTGCAATTACATTCTCAACAGTAGCCCTTTGCCTCCCTTAAAACTGCCTCCACTGACTGGTTTACAGCTTATTGTATCTACTTCTGTATGCTTAATTTCACATTCCTACCTCGAAAAAATCATCAACATTTCCAAATAAGTTAGGGAAGCAAAATTCGTTGATCAAAATTTTTCATAATTCTGGATTTTAAGAACTTTAGAGTGCCCCTTCAGTTGTACAGCTTTTTTCCTAGAGGTTTGCATTGACATTAAAGAGAACTGCACAATTACCTACACATCTTTTATTTCTTTATGCAAGGTTCAGTGGTTCTGTGGTTTACAAACACTGCAAAGATTTTTCTGTGACTGCTGACAACTCCAGCAACAAAAGGACTGTTTACTGAAGATTGTTAGCTGCTTTTGTTCTGAGCTTATTGCTTCAACTTTAGTATGCAACTACCTAAAAGATTTCTTATTACTTGCATTTCTTTACCTTGGCTCAGATTTTCTTTTTAGTTTTCCATTCAATCAGGCTAAACCTCCTTTGCTCTCACTGATCTGTTAAATTTCTCCCAACTTCATACTGGCTTTCAGCCACCCATGTTAACATTTCTTTGTAAAAGGCAGTTTACAGTTAACCCTGTTGTGTCTCTTTCCTTTTTTCACTCAAGCATCTTTAACTTGCTTTTCAAGCTATGCACCCAATTCTTTATTTCCTCTTATTATGAGCTTAGCCTGGCTGTTTGGCTTTCTGCAATCCACACCTCCAATGTATTCTCACTATCTTTCACTCTGGCAATTCTTTATGTCAGAAAAGCAACTCCTATTCTGCCTTCTATTTCACTTCTGGCTGTCATGGAGATACCATGATTTTTCACCATCTGTCCCAATGCATTTGATGGATTGTCACTAGAGTTTCTCTCTCCTAAATGTCCTTGATATCTTTAATTACCTATTTCTCTCTGTTTACTTTGCACTCGCTGGGACGGATTATATAAATCAGGAGTACGTGAACTGAAATTAACAGATTTGTACAGATGTAAAAGTGACAGAAATGAGAGCAGAATACTGACTAAAGAAATAACACCTAATTTCTTTCTATATATATATCTCTAATGGAAAATCATGGCTGAGAATTTACACTTCTTCCTATGCTTAAGCATAACAAATTCCTTTCTGTCATCTGCAGCAAAAGCACTGGCAAAAACAGCAATTCATGACTTGCTTATGCTGTAGAGTAAAACAAAGTTACATGTCTATTTCTTATCTAACTTTATAATAAAAGAAAATTTGAAGGAATTTCCTGAAAATTTATTATTTAGGGAGTGCTCACACAAACTTGCCTTTCTTCACATCCCACCACTTCCAGATTCTGATGGTGTTCTGATGAACACTGCTTATTTTACCTGTAGTAATCATCAACTAGACAGTGGATTGCTTCCTACTCTTATTTTCAAAGCCAGGCAAAATCAGTTTCTAGAGAAAGCCAAACTAGATTGCAGTTTATTTGTTTGAAGTTTTAAACATCCAGTGGTTCTGTGAAAACTGAGCCAAAGAATTTACCCCTAGAAAGATGGACACAATACATCCCCAGGACCTACCTCAGCAACTTACTGTCAGTAAGCTCAAAACATAATAACCCTCTCAATTTATTACAATTCCAGCATTTCCACGCTGATTATACCTGAATCTACTTTCAGTCCATTCTAGCCAGGCAATAACATTATCTATTTTTCATTTAATGGATTAAAATTCCACTTCACTGAGAAGAAACCCTCCAAGTGCTTCTAATCCACCATCACTGCCCATGTGTGATTTAAACACTCAGGTTCCTCTTTGATGGTGAAGATTGCAAAGGTGCTTTGCAGAAATCAGTTCAGATGTGGACACACACACAGAGCCCTGCCCCAGGGCACATCTCCAGGCCTCCTGGGCAGCTTGGGCTGGGCTCTGCTGGCCCCAAGGGCAGGTGCAGTGGGGCATTGAGGAATGCAATGAAGGAAAAAGGTCTCTGATCACTTCCCCAAGTTTTTTGGCTACATGGTTTTGCGGGCTGCTCACACAACTCTGATCTAGAGACTTATTTTTCCACAGACAGCATGGTGAGACTCAAAAGTAGCTTGGCCACAGTTAAAATTGATCATTTTCCCAAAAAGGCATCAGCTGGCCTTTGCTCATTCCCAAACTCATCTACATGGGCTGTGCTCTGTCTGCCCCTCCTGTCTGATTTGCTTGACTGTTCTCCACACATGGCTGACAGGCCATTCTCTTTACCACACCAACAACTTTCTTGCACTTGTAGTCACTTTCTCAGTTCTCTCCTCAAGCAGTTAAAATATCTCCTCCTTTCCCAGGCTTGCATTGGGAAACAGTCCTTCAGGAGCAGCTAATCCCCTCCAAAAGTGACCTAGTCAAGCTTTAGCAGCTAAGACTATCAAATCCAAATGTTGATAAATCATAACACCCAAAATACCCTTCAAATAACAGAGATGAGCCTTGTTTTTTGCTCAATATAGCTCTTAAAATGTCAAAACTCGCTTGGCTCTTTGGAGTGCAGTGCTCTGATCCACCTCTGAGCACTGAGCTACTACAGGTATTGCTGCAGTTCAGCAGATTGATAGCTGAAATATTTGTTTTATTTATATACATGATATATATTCTCCTGGTTGTCATAGAGTATGCTTAGCTTTTCTGGAATGCATAGCAAAATAAAAAAAAAATCCTAAGATGGAAGATGGATAGAGCAGGGCTGGATGTGCAACCAACAGCAAAATCCTTCCAAAGCAAGAATCATGTTATACTTGCTGCCTTATCTATCAGTGTTATTTATTTTAGCTCATCACTCAAAATAATTTCAGAGAGAATCTGGGGGATGTTCTGGGGACCTCTCATCTCCTGTGTCAAATTCATATAAATACACAAAATACCCAATTCTACTTAAAACCATTTCCTTCCATTTGAAGTGTGATGACCTACACTTTTGTATGCTAAACAAGCTCTTAACATTGCTTGTTTACTGCAATATTCCCTTTAGCAACTGGAGCTATGGAGTGGCATGATGATTGATTCTGCTCTTGAAAGTGATTTACAGATGAAAAAATATCTTTTTTTATGTTCAACTGTATTCTAAATTGAGTTGCTGTGATGTACAGAAGTCTGATTAGGTAAGGTAGAGTCTGCAAATTTTTTAATGGGTACTTATTTTTTTGCAATAAGAAATTTTTGCCTTCAAGAACAACCAAAAATTACACAGTACAATTCCTTTCATTCTAAAACATCCAAGGGTTTTAATGTGTGTGTTTGCTGGTGGTGGTTACTCCCATAACTCTGACTGCACAGGTTCTAAAAAGACTCCTCATTGCAGTGCATTTCCAAGCCTACAGAAAGCCACAGCCCAGCCTCTCCAGCCCACCAGGCACTCCCCTGGGATGGGGCTGACTCTCTGCTCCCCTGCTGCTGCAGGAAAATGCTGCAGAGAGGCTGATGGATCTGCACAGGGTGGGAATGGAGACAGCCTCTGCAGCCATCCATAAACTCCACTCATTTCAACTGCTTGCTGTCTGCTACTGAGAGGAACACTGGGAAGAGGGAAGGAAAAAGCCTTTTTATGGTTATTTTTTAAACATACTAATTTCCCTTTATCATCTGGTATGGCAATGTGAATGACTGGATCCTAACACAACCCTGAGTAACACATCTGATAATAACTAAGACATATATCTCCCCAAAAAAATAATGTGACAGCATCATGTTCCCTCTCCTCTGGAGCATCCACTCTTGATCAACAAACATCAGGGATAATTTCTGATGATGACTAGCCTATCATAGACAAGAAAAGGGATTTGTTTAAAATTAATAAACCAGGACAGAACAGTAAATATATTGCACTGCACTGCTCAAGAAGCAGTTAAATTTTCCTGCAGAACAGATTTGCTGAAATTCTGACATCCAGATGAAGAGAGGTTGAAAGCAGGTGAATTGAGACTGGTTTTATGCACTGACTCTGAGATGTCTGAGTTCACCACGAAGCAGTGCAAAAGTATTTTTCGGGAACAAATTTTTTCCTTTAGAAAAAAGCCAAAAAGAAAGAAAAAAAAGGCAAGCAGATTATCTTTTCCAGGTATCTACCTTTGATTTGTTCTAGTTTTGTTGTTTGAAACATTATATTTATTGTTTGAGTAAAACTATACATGAAAAATGGAGCAGACAAAAATCTGGGTCTGTGGGGGTAGTTTTTTTGGAAAAAAAAAGATAACAAAAGGGCATCTTTGATAAAATGAAAATGTACCTATAACATATATTGGTCAAGGAAAATGCCTTTTATTTTGTGGAAAAGATTTGAGAGAAACTAAGCCCTCACCTGTATCCAACACTGGCAGTTTGGGCTGGCACAACCTGTGGCACAGGAAGGGCGTTTTGGAGCAGGCAGAACATTCAGCATTGATGGGGGAGCCCTCTGGAGCACAGACATGAGCCCAGCTCAGGACTCTGGAGATTCACTGCTCTGCTGCAGCCCAGCTGCTGACTGGGCATTGTGAGCAAGTGAGCTGTTTGCAAAAAAGCTTTTCCAAATGGCTCCACCATTCTCTTTGAAATGGTTTTTCAAGCTGAGCCCACTTCAGTTTTCCTTGTTATTTGAGTTATGTTATGATTCACACACAGCTTTATTTTGCCTTCAGACTCATGCCTGATTCAAGTTGGGCATGGGGAGTGGGATCAGTGCTAACAGAGGGAAAATTATGTTCCAGGGGCTAGCAACTGACATATAATTTAAACCATTCCAACAAAACTGCACAAATAACAACTACCTGGATAACCTAATATATCTTGGCTTAAGACACAAAACTTTGCTATTTTGAGAAAAGACCAGTTATTGTTTCCTCAAATATTTATGAAAGCACCTTTGCAGGTGTCTGTCAATTGAACTGAAGTCCTGCCTGCATACAAAAACTAATTGTTCTGGAAAACCTGTTATCATCTCATTGCAAAGCTCCCATACCTTCTCAGTGATTTCTCATGGGCAGCTCCTCCTTCCACACAGCACAGCCAACAAACTCCAACAACTCTCTCCTCACCCAGCTCACCCACTCTTTTATAGCCCTCATCCTTATTGGACCCAGCTGTGTCCTGTTAAGGGCAGGCCTGTTCCTAATCCTTGGTAATTAGTACAGCTGCAGTTCCTCAGGGTGAGATTGCCTTCTGCACTATCTTTATTTTCTTACATTCTATACCCCCAGAAAAAAACCCACACAGCTGTTCTTACTAGAATAACCTAGCTCAGAGGTTTTGTGATGTTCTTACAGAACATCAACTTCCCCTATGGACAATCACTTTGTAGAAGAAAGAAAAGCCCCAACAGGAACAGAAGTCTCAGTCTGCTGTGGAAGCACTGCCACACAGGCACATGAACACTTTCAGCTCTCCCAGGACAGGACACATCCCAGGTATGTCCTGAAGTGAAGCCCATTAGTCAAGAAGTGAAAAGTGAATTCTGCTTCAAAATCTAGGCTATCTAAGAAATTGTTATGTAAACTGTTCCACAACATGGCAGGAGAGAGACAAGATGAATTAAAGTATGGAAAAACAGCCTCTTCATCCCAATAACCACCCATTTAATTCTCAGGATTTACTCTTAATTAGTAACATTAAGTTGTAGACACCCAATGAAACAAACCCAGAAAAGGTTTTTCAGTCACACTTGCACTGTCTAGTTAACACTGCAGGGTAGTAACATCCCCAAAAGCAGAATTTGATCCATTTTTCTTAGATAATAGTTGTTTTTAGATCAAATACAAATTGCAGAGGCTCAGCCTTTCCATTATGTAATTTAATTGTCATCCTCTCCCTTCTCTACACTGAAAAAAGATAAATGCCTTTTTGGCTTCCAAATTCCTACCCTTGAGACAGACAAAGCGTGGATGAACATATTAAACACGAGAGCTGTTGTGTCCTGGTGAGAATGAGGGGATCATTTTCTTTGCATCTTCTGACCTGCTATAGAAATCTATAGCACATTAATCATTCCTAAACTCAATCTCAGTGTGAGGTGGGAGCAGAGTAATTTACTGTGTCTGCATCAGATTTTTCTTTCATCAGACTTTTATACAGCTCAGTGGAAGAAACTAATACTTAAGAGCTTAACAGGAATATATTTCTGGTGAGGAAATGTTACTGTTATTCAAATGTAGAAATGAATAATTAAGTCTCTCTTAAGTAAGCATCCACTGTATAAAAATTCCTAACTCATTCATGCCATAAATTGAACTAATTAAATTAGAGGTGTTTCTTCCCCAATATACAACAGATATGTAAGCACTGAGACAGCAGAATGATGCTCATAATATCAATACCTCCATAGATTAGCCAAAACTGACAGCCTAATTCCTGGATAACATCAGAGGTGAAATGGATCAACCATATGCTGCAACTTTTGGAATAAATCCTCCATCTTCTTTATTCATGAGGCTTTGTGCTTCTAAAAGCTGTATGCTAGAGCCTTGCTGCTGTTTTCTGTTTACTCCCTTCAGACCTGGGGGTCCTGTCTAAGATCCAAGGAATGGGGCTGAAGACACTGCAGGACAGCACTGCATTGGGAAGGATGGCAATACTCATTTCCTTACTGGGGGAACACATTTTCACAGCTGCCTGAGCCTGACATAGGCTGGAAAAGACTAACCCCACCCTCTTTGTCATTATTTTTCCCTGTACCAGTTCTCCACTGTCTCAGCACAACCACTCACACAACTGAGTACTCCTGGACAAGGAACTGCACTGATTTAAATGTTGGGTGGGATAACTCTGCTCCCTGCCTCCTATTCCTATGCAACAACTGGATCTCCTTTGAGGATGCTGAGACTCACTCAAGCCCAGGTGGCACTGAGCAGTACTCAGCTACTCTCAGTACTTTTCAAGGCACAGAGGCATTTCTGTAATTTGCTACAAGGATACACCCAGGGGGTGATCTCAGAGCCCTCTGCAAAACCTCTGAGCAAGAAGGACAAAGAGAAGAACCCAGCTCCCACTCCATGTAAGAGGACTGAAATCACAACAGTGCTTTCTTTGTTTAAAACTATATTTGGGCTTACAATGAATAAAAATTCACTACTGCATAGAAAAAACACCAGCACAATACTTCTATATACTTAAAGGACCAAACTCATCAGAACAGTCTGGCTGTTCAAGCTGTACAAAGCATCTGTAAACTACAGTTCATGGCCAGAAGACACTGAGGAAGGTGATCCTCTGCATTTCTCTCTAATTCTCCTTAACACATAATGAATTCAAACTGCCCAGAATTTACATATGTATTATGACTCTTCCCTGCACACTGGATTCTTCTCATGCCTCAGTGCTGCAGGGAACACACTGGAGTGATCATGCAGACTCTGGAAAGTGCTCCTGAACAGGGACCTCATGTTCTCACTCTGTTTGGCTGTTGAGCAGTAGCCACCAGTATCTATTGGAATATCCTTTTATTCATGGCAGAAGGGGACACAGTACCATTGTTCTACCTTTAGAGCTATGTGATGTACAGAAATTGACAGAGATGTGGCATTCCTTGAATCCCTGCCACTTGTCATATTCACAACTTTTTATTTTGCTTAGTGTTTATAATGGTTTGTTCAATGCTTGCTGAGAGAGAGCATGTAATGATCTGTAAAGGACCAAGTCCTCATAAGACTCCTAAAATTATTGAAGATTCCAGCCAGGAACACTGGAAAGGGATATCACGAGTTCCTATTCTTATCTTCTCTTCCCTGAAGCCATAAGGACAATTTTTATGCCAAGATTCAAAGTTAGCAATGTTCCTGTCCAAAAAATCCCAAAACAAAAATGCTTGAAGTATTTCCAGAGGAGGATTTCTGCATATTTCACCTTCTCCTACAAATCAAACCCAGATATTTGGGGGTGGGAGGAAGGTTGGGCAGAGACCAAGCATAAAACCAGCACAGTTTGATTTAACTGTCAGAAAGCTCTGAAAGTAGAGGAGTGGGCTGAACTGGAAAGATTACAGCTTCAGCTCCAGATACCCTCCTTGATATACACAACCCATTTATTTCTCCTAATTCAGCCTTTCCACAAACAGGCAGGACAACTATTTCTGTACTTATATTAATGTTGTCATTGATACCTTTGCAACCCAGGAGGTACCAGTGAGTATTAGCATTAGGACATCAATATTCCATCACTGACACTGGCACAAATTCAGAAAAGGTACAACACTGAACTTCTAAAACACTATGGAAATCACCAGGCTTTCTAACTGTGTCCATATTCACTGCACACACCTTGGAGTATAACAGACTCACATGACTTAATCATCAGCTTTAAACACTTTTTTCTACTGCTGCTTCCCCACTTTAGCAATATTCTGTTATTTAAAATGCAGAATGCAAGTGAAATAAATGCATGCATGAGCAAAAAAAAACCAATGGCTCTTCCAGCCATCAATACACACTGGCAAACACACAACTGCAATAATGGGCCCATTGTATATTCCTAATGCTTCTCATTAATCAAACCTTGTTTGTATTAGAAGGAGGAAATAACTGTATCCAAATTAACTTGCCAATATGATAGCCATTAATAACACCAGAGTGAAGACTCACGGAATGCAATTATGGTAGCAAAGTAATAGTGGTACAAACATAAAACATGATATAGTTGATACAAAGAACGGAACAATATGCATTGTCAGCTGTGTATATAAAGGTGCTTTTGCATGTTCTTATTCCTCTAATTCCTTGGAACTGAAGCCATTCTCAGTCCACTCAACAGCTCAGACAGCTGTAAGATACCATTTGCAGAAAGTGGCTGCTTCTGGAGGTCATTCTGCAGGATGCTGAGAAGACAGCAAATGTGTGGGTGACAAAGGTTCTTGAGCTGTGGCAGAACTTCATTGCCATAAACTAAGAAGGAAGAACAACTTGTAGGTAGGGCCATTATTTCTGGGAAAACACTAGAAAGGACTTGAAAACTTTAGTTTTAGTCACAGCTTGAGATAGGTGGAGTGAAGACAGGACCACCATCCTGTGATCTGAGCTCCAGAGACTCCACGCAGCCACTGGTGGGACTGCAGATCTTCCATTCCACAACACTTCAACATGGAACAGAATCAGGGAATCAAAGCCCTCTAAAATCAGAGAGTCCAACTGTTTACCCAGCACTGACAAGGCCACCACTAAACCATGTCCCCAGGTGTCACATCTACACAGTGTCCTGGGAAACTTGTTCCAATGTTTGATAGTCCTTTCAGTGAAGACTTTTCCCTGATACCCAATCTAAACTTCCCTCATTTTTCTTAGCTACACTAAGTTTTTTGTATATTTTCCTAAGGATACGGTGTATAAATATTCTTTATGTGTTGGGGTTTGTGCACAAGCCACCAAACTCTGAATACACAGACTGATTTTAAATTAGTGTGGTGAAAGATCAGGGGGTTTCACATGTAACTATATCCCAACAGGAGAAATGGATGAGAAGAGAGCTTTTCCAACTGTCTCTGCTAGAATACTAAGGCTGTGGTAAGAACACATATATTATTCATGTGCCTGATGCTCTATGAAAGCTGGAAAAGCTTTCACGTGGCACAGATCTGTAGGAAACCAAGCCTCGTTAATTTGCTGCTCAGTGAATATTTACTTATTCCAACCTAGCTATCAGTGCAGACACTGTAGGCTTATCTGTTTTCTTCAATTCCAAACCTGTGAGTCTAAGGTTTTGGCATTTGGCCCACAGCTGACAAGGGATGCAAGCAAGATGAACAAGCCTGATAAAATTGTAGGACTTTTTCTCACTCAGTGACCAATTAGTTCACTTGACACAGTTAAAAAAAAAAAAACAAACAAAAAACCAAAAAAAACAAAGAAGAAAAAGTAGCAAGCCTCTAGAAAGCCCAAATATCTTAAAAATACTTCAATTTTCCCCAAATATTTTAGGATTTAGTTCTAACTACTCAGATGGCCCTCACTGGAGTTACTGCAGCATTTTTGTTACACTTCAGGAAGAAGATAATTTACTCTGCAGATATTCTCTGAAGAAAACATGATAATCACAGCTGGGGAAAAGGCAAGCTGAGTGTCCTGTGCTACCCTGACACATGGCAATCAGTGTCTCACACCCCTGTGAGGGAGTATTCCACAGGTCAATACTCAAAACACTCTGGCAGGGAAGAATCTTGACCAAGGGATGCTAAGATTTCTCTGAAGGCAAAGGTTCTCACTTGACAGGGCTGTTAGGGGTGTGTGTTTCCCATTCATGCTGCCACAGTGGTAAGTGAGGAATGGCTGTGATGACACAGAAATACTGCATCAGTCCTGGGCACTGCCACCGAGCTGCTGCAGCTACTGACAGCAGCACAGATCAGCAGTGTCAAAACTGCTCTGAAAAATTATTTCATTATAGGAACGGAAGATGTGATTTTAAAATTGTCATACTTGGGTCTATGAACTGAATTCTTGCCATCAATCGGTGAATAAGCTGTGTTGTGTAGGAATTCTTGAAGAAAGAAACAACTATACACATGATATTTTGGGATTTTCAGGCTTTTCTTTTAAAGAATACAAAATTTAAAAAGGAGACAACTTTTCAAAGCAGCTGCTAAGAGATGGATTTTCCCACATTTCCACATCCCAGGATGACTCAAAAAGCAGAACACAATTAACCCTGAGCAAAATTCCAGTTAAAAAATCAAACCAAAACAAACCCCCAAACTACCTCATTATATTTATGGCAGTAATTAATATTCCAGGAGGTTTCAGATTTTCTGGAGGTTTGGCTGCAGCAAAGATAAGGGATCAGTACACAAGAGCAGCTGTATTCCCACTGGGGGTTATAGGAGCTCTCTCACTAGCTGCAGATCCCTGCTTTGCCTTGGAATTGTTTCCTTTCCTGTTGAAAATTTTCCATTTTGCATAAGATACTTAAATATTGATTAATCCAAAAGGCCAGGCAGATGTTTTTTTCACCAGGTAGACAGATAAGCTGGCAGATAGCCCAAATGGACTGTAACATGGGCATTCATTAATATTTACACTTTTTTGTTGGAAGTTTAAGAGTGTTAACCAAGGAGTCAGAGAGCACACAGCATAAAATACATCACAAGACATCTCCTCACCGTCTGGGGATATGAAGGTTAAATGTCCATAGCTAGGTGAAAGATTTTAGCAGGGCACAGCAAATCTTTGCCTAAGTGCATTCTCTGCTTTTAAACACTACCTCAGAAAATATTTGATTTCTCATTAAATAGTTTGGTCTTTACTGGAAGATATGAAAATATTGCTGCATAAAATATTTGCCCAAAACACAGTGCAGAAACACACAGTTCTATGATTAGCAGGGCAGAGAAATTTCCCTGTTGAACAGTTTGCTGTTCATCTGTGCAGCTCATAGACAATGGGGGTAAAAATGTGATGAAACAGAAAAACAGTAATTAATACACATCAGTATCAGATAATAGTCACACAATCTGTATTTCAGAATAGGCTATTTCTGTCTTAAAAATTGATTTATTTCTTCCACCATGCCTTGCAATACAGATACCCATAGATGACATCTAATCAAAATTAATAGGATCATCCAGAGTTTTAAGTAATAGAGGAAGAGGAAGAACTGCTTCTAGTTATTGTTATCCTGGTGAATGCAATTTAATATATTAATGTCCTAAATGTATTAATGATAAATGTAATACATAACTAATGTATTAAGGGATGTGCTAAAGTTAATATTTTATTGTGTTAGACCCCCTGCACTTATAAAACTCTTCATCTCTCAGTCTGTGAACAGAGCCCACACTGACAATTCACAAGTACAGTGAATATAGAAACAGCTCTGAGACTCTTTCACAGCTTTTAAGTTAGTAGTTGAAATGCTAAATCAAAGGGTCCAAAAATGTTGAAAACCTCAATAAATTCTTTTTCTTTAGTAATGAGGATATTCCTCCCAAGAGACTGTAACAAAGGACTTGTTAAAGAAACTTAAAGTTTCAGTTTTATTTGTCTTGGACACTTCATCCTTACCTTCAATTTATGAGCAGCTCCTGATTTGTTTGCTCTCAAGAGAACCCATCTATCTCACTCAGCTCCTGCTGCTCTGGGATGAAAATAGGAGACTAGAGCAAAAAAAAGTTTTCCTCACATTTTTAGACAAATAAATAAATAAATAAATAAAAATAGTTTCAAAATTTGAGTTTGGGTATTAAAATTGAAGTACTTAGCTACTCATGTGACATGACACATTTAAGTTGCACATCTTGCTATTTCATTGTGGGGAATATTCTGATCAAAAAACTTCAGTGCACAGTCTTGAGTCCTAGATGTACCATGAAAGGGTTAATGCCAATGTTATCTGAAATACCCCAAATGAAGACTTCCTTTACATTTCACTCTACTGTGCCCTCACACAAAACAAACAAAACCTGTTTGAGTCAGTGGGAGTGTCCCAGTGCAGAGCATCCCACTGTCCTTGTTTGGGTCAGGAGCACAGAGCGCTGCCCTGGTGGGCTGAAAAATAGCACCAGGATTGTATTTTAAGTATATTTGCTTCAGGATGTGTAAGTGTGCCCATTACACCCCTAAATCTTGATTTTTCCCCCAAAGCCCCGAGCACAGGGACAAGGACACATCAGGATGTGTCACATCAGTGTCACATGGACACAAATGGTGATTTCCCACTCCACATCCTGCCCTGGGGATGTGGGCAGGAGCCCTCCTGGGCACATTCACTGCCTTTCCTTGGTCATCTTTCTAAAAAATATCCTCATCTTCTCCTACAGAGGCTGGGATTTATGGCCTCTCCTGCCCACTATTTTTGCTTCGATCAATTCTGAATTATACAGCAGGAGAGCTCCAAGAGAAGAACAACTCCCACCAACAATCAGACAGTAAATACAGGGATGGCTTTGAGCCCCTTTTAGGTCAGCACAGGAAGGAATGTTTCATCCTCTTCCCAGATTCAAACCCTCAAGAATTCAAACATGAATATAGAGCACCTTATCCAATTCTGTTGCTACATCTCCTTTTCAAGAGTTTTAAAATTAAATGTAAATTTAAACTATTTAAAATAATGACCTTTAATCTTGTGAAATGGGATTAAAGGGTTGAACAGAATTTTCCCCATCAGGAATTACGCATGGGGACCTCTGGCCCTCTCTGCTGCTGATTACAGTGGATTTGCCTCATGTCCTTCCCAAAGTCCAGCCTTTTAGCTGTCTCTTGGGAGCAGCAGACTGAGGATACCCCACAGTGCATTTATTTCCCATGTTAGATCTCCTCTTGGAGCAAATTTGAAGATCAGCTTCAACACAGCACCATTCCAAGGGCCCAGCTTCTAACATTTCTGTGTTAAAGGGTCTGGCACATTAAATGGAGTTCCTCAAGACAAAACCCTAATGAATTTTATTTAAATTATTTTTAAAAAATTCTAATAGGAAAAACGTAAAATGAAAAGCCTTGAACTGAATTCTGAAAGTTCCCCCTATAAAGTGTTTCCTACATTCCCTGGGGGTAAAAGTGTCCTGCACAGGAAACAATTATTAGAGGAAGTAACCTGCCACACCAGAGCCTCCCATAGGCTTTCACCCTGGATTTTAAATTCTCCAAGGCTTTACTTTGGAAAATTATTTTAGAGCTCAAAGAACAATCCTTCTGGCTTGAAGTCCACTCTTACTGATACACCTCTTTTCTCCCAGAAAATGAAATCCAATCCTGTATATGACTTTGTTTAAATGAACAGAGATTTCACACGGATGATTTATCATCCTTCAGCAGAAGGCAGCACCAATCTTATCAGCATACTTTGGGTGTCAAGAGTTCAATTAGAACAGTTTGTAGCTGGCTGTCTTATTGAAGCCAGGGGACCTGAGGTCAGCATTGATTCTATATTTTATTGATGGGGATCTTTCCTTGACAGTTGTTTAGAGAAACACGAAAATACGAAACACAGCTTTGAGAATAACCTCTAAAAATGCTGCAAAATGAGCAATTACTTATCATACCTCATCCCTTCTCAGGATGCTTTTGGGCCTTGGAATCTCTCCCAAAAACAGTGTCTGCTGATCAAATTCCACATTAATGCCAGCTAAGGTATAGGGACTGTACACCCTTTGCTACCTTAAAGCTTCCCAACATTAAAAGTTTCAAATGTTTTTCCACAGATTCCAATACTGGAAGGATTGCTTTAAAATTGTGTTGCTTCAATACTAACAGCACAGCAAAATGAATTATAGTTTTCTTGACTCTGTCTGATGTGCTTCTTACACATAAGGAATAAAAATATGTTCAGAGCTCTTGTGAATTTCAAGATCAGTGATCTATTCAGAAGCTTCAGAGTGACAATGCAACACATTACAAATGCCCTGTGCTTCTAAAGCAATTCTAGATCTAAGGAAAACCTCAAAATTTCATTCACACATGAAGGAAAAAAAAGTCCTTTCAAAATGAAAAGTTCATTTTATGGTCTAAGAAATCATTTTATAAACAGAAATATTTTTACTCAGACATCTCCTGAAAAACATGGAACATTCAGTGGAAGGTGTCACAACCCGTGGCAGGGGCTTGGAACTAGATGAGCTTTAAGGTCCTTTTCAACCCAAACCATTCCATGATTCTATGATTTGGAGCAAAGTCATACCTTTATTAGGCATCCATTTTTAAAAATTGCTTTTATCTTTGATTTACAGGAAGTCAAGATTTCAGTGCAAATAACTATGCAAGAAATTTTCAATGTATTATGACTCCATAATTTATGGAAAACAAAATAGCCTCAAAATATTTTTTCTTGAAATGCAAAGCAGTTTTCAGGAAGAAGGTGCTGTTCTTAGTGGTTTCTGATCACTCTTTCTTCCCAAAACATTTCTCTGAATCAAGTCAGGTATTCTTAATGACAAAAAATGAAAAATCAGATGCCTGCCTGAAACAGCACCTGGAGAGAACAATTCTTCTCATATTAAATATACTGCAGTAAATATATAACAGGCTATCAATGCTCCCAAGATAAATGCAAGCATTCCAACCCCAAAAAAGTCTTCATTTTGCCAATTAAAAAAATAATAGTAAGTGAAGGCTTACACCACAGGCACAGTAGTAGGGAGACACGGAATAACCACATGGATATACATTTATATGGATATATAACTGTAATATGGATACAACGAGGTTTTAAGGGAATTGTTAGATACATCCTGTTCCAGTTTGCATAGTGAAAGAACACATTCTCAGCTAAAGGGATTACATTGGAGTGAAAGCACAATCATAACCCTTAACCCCAGTGTTTGAGCTATTCTGGTGGAATTTTTCTTTTTTAATGGATGCTTGGAAACTAAAATGTCTTTAGCTTAAATGATTTGGGTGGATAATTAATTGTCTGCTGCTCCCATAAAGTGAGAATGGATCAACATAGAATATAGACATATTTTGAAGGACAACAGAGCAAATAATGTTTGAATCTTTCTTGAAAGCAAATAACTCTGACTTGGCCAATTGATAAGACCAGTGATTTCAATACAATCAAACTGAAATAAAGCAGTTAAGCATTTAAGACTTCAGTAACCTTCCTAAAAATCAATCTTTCTTTTAAACTAGCCTCTCTGTCATTCCTTAGCTTTCACAGCTTTAAAGAACCAAAAGTGCCTATAAAACACCTGTGAGGTGAATTTTTTTTAAGAAATCATATTTGGGAAACACTCTAAATAAATTTTTAAAAAATCATCAAAACCCCCACACCCCAAACCAGATGTTTTCCTGGGGAACTGGGTGCCCCACATGATTGCTGCTGGCATGCATATGTGTGACTGTGAGAGTGACTGATTGCCTCATCTCATGGTGAAGATCAATAGTTGCTTTAAAAGGAGACAGATTCATGGAAGCTATTGGATCCAAATAGTTTATTGCTTTGTGCTCATCCTTTTGTTTAATGGCAGCTCTCAGAGTCACCTCAGCAATTACTCCTTAAGTTGACTTTCAAGTAACTTCCTTGCACATCACATGGCCTTTTAAAGGTTGTGTTGAAAAGCAGCATCTCCCTCTCCCAAAGCGTTTAAAATAGAGGTGGTGTCACATTCTTCAGCATCAGATGGTGCCACTTAGTAGGAGGTATATACTAAGAAAACATTGCAATTTACTTTCAGCCTCTGGAGCAATCCTTGATCTCTGGAATTAACTACTTGCTAGAAATGTCTTAGATTTGTGTTGCTAATTTTGATGCCAAAGGAGTTGGTAACCTATTGCACTTCAGATAAACATCCAAACACCTGTGGGCTCATCTCAAGGTACCTGACCTACCCAAATCTCTGAGTTTACTACAGTGCTCTGAAAATCCATTTGCTTCTATTATTATTAGATCATAATCCAATGAGTCAGCAGGTTTCATTACTCCATAGTTTGTGTAGTATTGAAATACAGATTTGTGTTTTCATTATTGTCATAACTTTCTTGGGAGGACAGAAATGGGTAAATCTAAACCACACAGTACCTTACTTTATCTGTTAGTTGTGGAAATAGTATAGAGAAAAGCAGAGAATATCTTGCAACTTAAAAAAAAAAAATCAACATTTAAAAAGCAGCAGTAATTCCCAGCCAGCCTTTCTTTGTCCTTATCTGCTTAGGAGCCAGGCTCACCTCCTGTTGGTGCCACATTACACTCCCTGCATCAATCATTGCTCTGAAACTGTCACTTTTTCTACCCAGCCACTTGTTTCACACACCACTAAGAGCAAACCCAAGGTAAGGCCACACCACTAGGTCAGAAAAGCAAAACTCTCACGTATCTGATCACTGTTTTACGACAAAACACCCCTGTGGAGGCTGCAGCAAGCAGACAAGCTTCATGCACTGCTCCAAGGAGGGAAGACACATCAAAGTGGGTACCAGATATTCAAACACTGCTCTCTCTCCCATGGCCTGTGCACAATACAGAGCACACACACCATGGAGCTGTTGGGAAGCTGCTGTCAAAGCCCCAACTTTCAGCAAAAATCCCCTCTCGTCCTGCATATCCCAAGGGGCTCCTGTCCTCTTTTCACTGAAGTATTCCAGTCCTGCTTCCTTCCACACTCAACCTCCCATCATCTATTTATTTCTCCTCATCCATACTGAGGACTGTGGGTCTCAATGTTGCCTAGAACAAGCTGAGCTCCGTAGGCTCCAGATAAAACATTGTGCCTATTTGCTCTTCTTTAGAAGATTTACAATCTCATTCGACACTAAATCCCAAGTAAAGCCACCAAATGTAATGGTATGTGTTATTACATGGGTAAAACAGAGCTCAGATTGCTGGCTTTGCCCTGCTTATGTCATCAGGATTGCAGCTATTCCCTTATGCCAACTAAATACCACAGATTAGGCTAAATTCCTTGCTCAAGCTATGTTTACTTGGTCACTCTAATTCAACATGAATCTCTGTTGCCACAGAAATAGAAAACAGGGATTTTATGTCTGTATTAGGATGAAAAACTCATCTCTTTTTTCAGTCAGCTTGGTTCCTAGACAGAGGCTACAGAAGCATATGGGTTTATATTTATAATTAGGCTTCACAGTAAGTGTAATACACGGAATAAAGGACATGCTACTTCCAGGGGTTAGATTTAAGGATGAAGACTTGATTTCAAGGCTATTCACCTCCTTTTATTAATATTCCACTTGGCAAGAATGCCATGCCAATTTTCTGGTTTTTTCTTTTGTTACCATTTTTTTTCCTTTTGAAATCCTGTGAGAAATCTAAAACCAAAATCAGTATGATAATTTTTTCTTTTTTTTTCTCATTTGTATTTTGTTTATACTTCATCAATAGGAATAAGCAGCCAATCCTCAGAGAAATAAGTGCTTTGGCTTCTTCAAAGTGAATCAGACTGGCTTGGTAGTCCATCACTATATTACTGTAAGTGGCACATTGGCACCACTGTCAGGGGCCCTTCCTGTGCCTGGAACAAATACCTCTCCCATCAGATAAAAGCAGTTCACTTCAACACAGGGGAAATATGCAATGTTTATTAAAACAGTGTCAAGCATTCTGGACCAACTGGCAGTGAACAGCTTTATCATCTGAGTGACAAATATTGCTAACAGCTGCAAGGGAAAACCAGTCAGATACTCTCCAAGGAATGCACCTTCTATCAATCTGTCCACTCTTGTTATAAAAACTGTTTCAGATATTTATATGCAGGACATGACTTTTTCTTCCAAATAAAAAGGTTAAAAAAAAAAAAGGGTAGGAAAATAATGGGAAGGAAGACAATGGGTTCTGGAATCTATCTACTATCTGCCTTCTTGACATTTATTCAATAAAATATTTCAGAACAAACATGCTAAATACGTATTTTGTACAATTCCTTTTGTTCCACTTAATGGCCTCAGAATGCTTTGTTTTCAGTTCTGCCCCTCAGTTTCTTGTCCCTAAGCATTGCATCAAAAATCTGTTTTATTTGGGTCCAATTTTTAAAATGAATGTTAGGTGCTAAGAGATGCATACATTTAATTATTACAATCCAAAAAGAGAACAATACTGCCAAACTTGGATCAATTTCTTAAACAAAACTGAATTAATGAACTGGAGTTAATAAATGGGTAGGGAACTGGAAACAGATGGAGAAAGCTTCTGTGACTGTTTGGAAATATAGGTTGAGTTTTGAAATCCTGATAGGTGTTTGTCTATGTATGTTGGCACCTAAGTTGCAGATCCAGACCTTTACTAAAAATAAGTAGTGACTGTTGTCTAGCCAATTTGCAAACTGGGACACATCTAGCATCATTTGTCTTAAAAAAAGAAAAAAACCAATCTGATTTTCTCACCAACAACTGCTGGGCAAAGAAAATGCCAGAGGGAGAGGAGGTCAAGGCCCCAGGAGCACTGAGCTGCCTGGGCAGCAGCAGGACAGCGTGTTCCAGCCCCAGACAGGAACTGCAGGGCAACTGAAGCTGTTAAAGCTGCACAGATAAGGAAACCAAGGTACAAAGTTGGGAACACTTTTGACAAGGTCACCCAGCAGGACCAACAGCACAGCTGAGGAAACAACCCACACATCCCAGTCCTGTGCTCCCATTAGGCTGTTTACCCAGAATATGCATCTCCTATGGAAGCATTCTCCTACACCCTCTTCCTCCTATAATTTTGTTTAACAGCCTGCAGAAGTTACAGCGTATGTAATTCTCTCTAATATTTACAACCTCTGGTTAAAACAATTGCAACCTATTAAAGTGTGTTATAACCTCACAAAAAATAACCTTGTACAAAAATCCTCCACAGCTCTGTATCCCTAAATCTTAACAAGGTAATTGTTAGCAGTAGATTTCCATCTCTGCAAAGCATAAAAGAGTCAAGCAGCAGACAGCTACATTTCAGGATGCAGACACACAAGGCAGAGTGAGACTCCCGTACATCACTGCAGTATGAGTAAGATGAGGGTCAGGGACCCCAGACACAGCTGAAACACAGAGCCAGAGAATACACAGTGCACAGGGAGATACATCAACCCAGCAAACATCCTCTCTGCTGGGAGAAAAGGATTTCTCCTGTGTTCACTGAGTCATGTGGTTGCCACTCCAGCAGTATCTGCTTTTTTACTCCTTCAGAAACTAGTCATCATTAGGTTCCAGTCATAAGGATTTCATTCTGATTACTTTGAAAATCCTGAAGGACAATGCACTGTGTGATTCAGTGCACACAATTCAAGGAAGGACCATATAATATGCCCTTGGATGTGAAAATGTTTAAGTAGAATTTAATTCACTATGGAAGATGGGTAAACCAGAAACCAACTTAGTCAGAGCAACCCCATGTACACTGTAATTATGGAGTTATATCTAACCTTGAAATTCTAAATCTGTTACTCTGCATTTCTTCTGCTTCACTTGCTTCCCACTGCCACCACTGTGTCTTATCTAATAACCTGCCTGTGTTTCTTGAATTGCTTTTTCCACACATACTGGCTGGATGTTTATAGAAGGTTGTCCATTTGTTATTTTCTATATGGGTTTTACTTTCTCAGTTTCTATTGACTGTTGACAGCCTTAGTTGTACACCCATTTTCTCCTGCTCAGTCTTGCCTATGCACTTCATCAATATGCTTTTTACCTATTTGTTAGTTTTTTACTAATCTGTGTTTAGTCCCATTCTCTGAAGCTCCCCATGTCACCTCCCCACTCCATCTTCAGGAAATCTTGCCCCATTTATTGGGTTTTACCAATGAGAGATGGAAAAATCCTCAATAAAAAACATCATGAAATGTATCTGTCTGCCAAAAGGTGACTTTTTATGCATTCATCCTAGTACAAGGACAAGAGCCTGCCAGTTTAGGGCTCTGTCTTGTGTCCTGGTAAGAAGCTGCAGGTACATAAACCACATCTCAGAGATTTGATTACATTGGGGAAGAAACTTTGCTTTGCTATTTCATAACCTCCCTTCTTGCAGGAAGGTCAGAGTATGAAGATGAGCCTCCCACTGTGCTCTTAGCTTAATTACAGAGAGTGAAGAACAACTTGATGGACGACCTTCTTGCGAAATCACTCATCCCTTGGCCTCCATGAGCTTTCATAATGGAGCTGAAAAAACTGTAGCAAGTGATAAGAGGAGGGTATTAAGAATTTTCTGAAGAGCAAAAATGGCTGCAAAACCTTGTGACAGCATTTCAGAACTTTAAAGCCTGTTTTTATTCCTAAAGGTCCAAAGCTGACCTGTTTTTTTTTTTTTTTAACACTGTGATTTTCTTCCTTTGACATTTCTAGTTAATAACTAAATAGTTTCTATTTCCAACAAAAGCCCACATTAAATAGGACTTTGACAAAATGAGAAAAGAAAAAAACATTTCTATATTCACGTTAAGTATTTCTGTACTCACATTAAAATTCACTAGCATAAAATGGCTAGAGGAAGAATACATTTAAACATAGGTGAAAATTCATCAGTCCATCTCTGAGAGCCATTCTCCTTTGAGAAGCTCCGAGACAAATGAGACCAACTTTAGGAAGCAGTTTATTATTGCACTGGCAGCAGCGTTGGGTTCAGTTCTTTGCAAGAAGAAATATATTTGGCATTTAGGGCCTAACTTGAGAGAGGTTTCTTGCTATAGCAACGTTTGCTTGGGCAGCTCTGCTCCTCCAGCCCCACCTGCTCTCCCCCCTGAACCACAAGCAGCTGTTTAGGAGACAAACATCTTGACTGGAGCATCACCACAGCCTGGTGGGCTGCAGAGGGGCAGATTTACACCCACAAAATAAAAAGCATGGGACTGCCTAGACTTGAAATTCCAGCGAGAAGGTTCTGGTGAAACAGCCTGAATCCTTCACCTAATGAGTCAGAGGAAGGACTGCAGGTAGACATGAAATATCTGAGCTGATACCAATCATTGCTCCTCTCTCACCTGTCTTCCTCAACACAGCTTGAGATTAAATCCCATCCTGTTCTGATAACAGTGCCATGGAAACAGATATCCTCCCACGAGAAGGTTTTGGGTTAAATGAACTTGTGGTTTTCATGAGGGAAATGTAAAAAACTAAGATAAAGTTTAGAAAGGTTGTTACTTATAAAAGGAGTTAAAAACTGATTTTTTCCCCCCATTTTCTGAAGCCTCTAGCTTTTTCCATTATTAGAAAAAGGCAAGACAATTTCCCATTTAATCACTTGGATTCAATCTTCCATGTAAGCCTTTTCTATTTATATATGCAGCAAATTTTGACGGCAAAAATTTTGCAGAAGACATTTGAGCTGTTAGCAAAACCAGAAATAATTCTGTATGTTGACCCATATGAAAAATAATCCTTTTTCTTACCTAACAGTTAAAATCCATAATAAGATATGTTTTATTTAATACACTCCCTATATGCCATACCGATAAGAGAAATGAAATGTGTAACCTAATGTTGAAAACCTTCACAAAACTGTCTTCCCTTTGTACTCTTTCGATTAGAATGATTTTTTTCCCTATTAGACTTTCAACTTCTCAACATACATTCTCTCTTCCCCCCCTACAGTATGTTTTTATGTTGTAGCTAAATTTATCTGCAAGTGATGAAAAGGGTTTCCTTCCATTTGCTTCCTACAGACACCCACCAATCAGAATGTGTTATGCCTCTGCAGATCTTCTTCAAGAAAATTTGCCAGGGTAGATCAAGCATTTAAAACACATTTTCCCTTTATCTCCTACCTCCTATCTAGCTACCTTGAACTCCAATTTAATAGGCACTCAGTATTACCACAGAAAGAACTAAATGACCTCAAAGTCCACGGAACAGGAAAATGCAGGACTGCTTTTTCAGGTATTGATTCTGGAACTGTAGTCAGAAAAAATTCTCTCACAAGTTGGTCTCAAAGGAAGGTTACAGAAACTTAACTCACACAGGAGTCTTCAGTAAGATATATATAAGAAATACTTGTTGGGGATATGGTGATAAAAATGAACACTCTCATTATTAGGTGAGCACATTACTCTATGGGAAACTGGCCCACTAGGTCCATTTCAGAAAGATGTGCTTGCCCATCCTCTTTTTCTCAGCCACATCAGGAATTGAGTTGCAAAGAAATAGTCATATACCCTGTAACTCTTCAAAAATGGTGGGGGAGTAGGGGAAAAGTGAGAAGAATTAAAACAGACCAAGTGAAGTACATGTAGGCGGTTTACATTAACACTTTTTGACATACCAATAGCTTCTATTTTTGGTAGTGGTGGGGTTTTCTTTTTATTCTATAAAAGCACTGCATAGGATGACTGTCTTGTAGGTTTCAAAATTCAGAACAGCTGGAACAGAGTTTGAAAAATGAGTTGGCTTTTCAGAGGGGCCTTGAGGACTATTTTGTGGAAGGTGCTGGGTCTCTCATTTCTTCCTCAGAGGGTTTTCAATATGAGGACATATTTGTACAACAACAAATCTTCCCAAAAGTAACATCACACCCAAAATTGCACTGAAATGTTAACAGGAAATAAAAAAAAAACCCAAACTAAACACTTTCCTACTGTTTAACAAGTGGAAATTATATATAACAGCATGGGATGAACACGATTCTCAGAATCCCATATCAGTTGTCCCCAAGCCTTTATGATGTTTGTTACTCTGAAAATGCAACTTTCCCCACACTACCCCCAAGAAAAAAAGAGACAAAGAAACCAGCATCTGCCATCTTTCCATTGATTCCCTCTAAGAAACTCTGCACTTTATTTATCTCTGTCAAGCATTTGGAAGCAGACATTCATACATCCCAACAATTGAATCCAGCTCCACGGGCAGTGCCAATTCTCCTCCACTGCAAGGGTGACATGCTACACTGCTCATAGGTCATCTAATCAGCAGTGAAATAAAGAACTGCCAGACCTCATAACATTTAAGCTGTCCACAGAATGAAGTGTGCTGCACGTACCCCCGGGAACTGGCATACCAAACACACACTGCAGCACTGAGAAGCCTGACTCAAAACTCATTCCAACTTAAAAGTTTCCATTTTAATTAACTTCTTCTGTTACATTTTGCTTTGCCATCATAGCATAGGATGGGGAAATACAGCGAGCTAAGCAAAGGTTTATAGTCCTTCAATTTAATGTAAGAATTTTTTAAAAAAGGGAAAATATAAATCTTTATTTGCCTTTGATATATATGTACAACTGCCAGTTTGCAATAAGGGATTTTTTTTTTCTAAAGACAATGTATATTTTTAAATCAGGAAAGGGGAGAAAGTGCAGCAGAGTCATAATTGGGTAAATGCAAACAACCAGAAATTAACTCAGATCTCCTCATGTTTTACAGAGCAGGCAGGAAAGGTACAGTTCTGCTAACAGAGGGCAGAGGAGGCCTTTAGGAAGAGAACCAGCACTGAAGAACTGCCAACACCATCTGTAACCTGTGGTGGCTGTAGAGAGACCTGGAGCCACCTGAGCAGCTCTGAGAAACCTGCTGGCAGCTCCTTCCTGCACTGAGGAAGGGACACACCTCAAAAGGAAGGCAGACTTATTTCCAATCTGCATTTCTCTTCACAGTGCTCCTGCCTCAGCACAGCCAAAGGTCAAAGCCTTCAGCAGGCAACGATTAAAAAGCAGAAGCTTTTGTCTCTTCAATAGCCTTAGAGTGAATGATTTTATTTGGGAGCAATCTGTGATGCAGGGAAAGGATTTAACTGCAGCTGCACCAGCAGCTACAGATTCTCTCTTTAACCTGATTCTTTTCTTTTTATTAGTTCTTCTTTATCTGTTTATTGGCCCAGGGAGTACAAGGGTGGAATTGAATGAGAAACCCAAGGGAGCTTCAGTCTCAGTCAATGCAATTTTCCTCTCTTTAGAGGCTAAGCACAAAGCCAATTGCTCTCCAGAGTTCCTTAAACCCTCATCCATCTATGAAACCACATTCATCATCCTCATCCCTACATTCTTCTCCCCTAACACACTGGCCCTTCAAGTCCTACAGACTTTTTTCCCCAAAATTCATTGAGACTCAAGAAACTCCAGTATTGTCTTTTCTTTCATTTCTTTAAATGCAGCAGAACACCTAGAAACAGTTTTTACATAAATTTCCCATTTATTCTGCACATCAAAAGAATATGGGGAACACAATTAACAGGCAGTTTTAAGTGGAAGGAAATTTAAGTGAACCAGAAACATTAACTTGTTCATGGACACTGAATTCTTCAAAGGCCCTTTGAAATTGCCCCAGGAGTGAAAGCTGGGGAATATAACAGTATCATGGGAACAGGCACTAAAGGAACAGCAGTGAGAGAAACTCACAGTGACTTTGGAAATGGAGAAAATTGGATACTGTGCCCTCTCAACCTTTAACACATCCAGTCTGTAGGTAAGATAAGAAACAGTCCCCAAAAGATTAATGCAGAAGGAAGTGTCTATTCTTTATATTCCTGTAAATAGGAAAAGAAACAAGCACATCAAATTCCAGCAGAAATATTCTGACTAGAGACTAGAAAATCTTTTTTAAGTCAATAGGAACAAAGCTCATGTGCAAGCTGTGGAACAACAGGCTGTAAAAATATTTAGTGTTTTAACAGACTCAATAAATATTTGCTGGGAAAAGCACAGGTATTGGAGCAAAAGGGTCAGCCAAATAACTTAAAGGTCTTGCCAGCCTATTGTACTTTGATTTAAAACCTCTTCGTAAAATAGTTTATCTAAGCAAAACCTACATTTTAGCTGCACAAAACCTGTTCATCCTAGTCTGTGTCATCAGCTCAGGTTAGAAATCTTTTCTGTGACATCTGCAACTGCCTTTTCTTCAGCAACAGGGTATTCCCTCCTCGCTCTCTTCAAATGTCTGCTTAATCAGAACACTTAGTCAAAATACATGAGATTTTAAGTTTATTAATGTAAAAATGTCTCTAGAGCTCAATTTATATCCCATTATAATTTACTGCATTTTAAGCATATGCAACAACTATTATTCATGCAATCAGAAATGTTTTCCTGATTGCATTTATGCAGTTTTCAAACATGTATTATAACTGACCTTATTAAATATGCTGAAGCACCACTTACACAAAATCATACAAAGGCACAGTTCCTCAACTGAACTCTCAAGTAGCACTTACAAGCATGAATCAGTGCTAATTGCTTCACATTTATCATCTCTGAAATTAGAGTATGGGCAAAAGTTCTCAAACAAACAGCTGTGTAGGTCACAGCTTGGCAGCATCTTGCTAAGCAAGTTATTTGCTCTCCCTTCACCCCAGACTTGTTTTTTAACCCCATCTTCAGCCAAATAATCTGAGAGAATATGTTCTTTCTCATCACCTGTGAATGTCTACTCTAAATTTAAAAATATTCCATCAAATACAGTAAAGTAAAATCATTGGTTTAAAATGAACACTGAAGCTCAGGTTCTAAACAGTGTCACGTACTTCTGAGACTGTCTGCATTCTTGGTAATTTATTTTATGCCAAATTGTCTTCTGTCATGTTTTTATGTGTGTTTGTTCCAAAACAAAATGATTGCTTTAAAGTTTGTGCGTTAAATAAAAATCAAAACTATGAGAAGTCAAAAACTTCTGTAGAAACATATGCCCTTTTTCTTCTATAGGCAGAAACAAATTACAGAACTTGATTGCCCACAACTTTCATCCTTGTACAGCCAATGACCCTTTCAAAAGATTTGCCACAAACATCCTTCAAATTCAACTGGAGAGTGTTTTAAAAGTGCCTTTACAAAAGTGTCTAGTGGTTCCATGTAATTGTGTCTCCCAACCTCCAGCTATTAAGTTTACCCCATGTTGACTCCCAGCAGAAATATTCTGAATTATACCTTTTCTGAGTGACATCAGTTTACATCAGGAAAAGATCTGATCCACAGTTGTGTATTTGTTTTGTTTTTTTGGGTTTTTTTATCAGCATTCATAGAGCACTTGAGTATTACTTATGAAATGAACACTTGGCAACTTGGGCACATTTACTCGAGCACATAATCAACAGTTACACTTTGGGAATCAAGACGTGCAGAAACACCATGGTGTTAAAAGCTGGAAAGAAAACAGAAATAAATAACAACCATTCTAGACATAACCTTTCAGAGCACATAGGACCACAGAGACTTTTTTGCCTGGAGGCTGTACACGAATCTGAGGAAACCAAGGTGTGGGTGTCAGTGTGACGTGCAAAGACCTCGGTTTGAGCAAGATGGGGCACCTGCTTCTCCTGTTCCCATTAAATGGCACCCAGGAGCAAAAGTGCTTGGACTAATCACATCCCCACAGTGCAAAAACCCTCTCCCTCCTCCACGATGGAGACAGCCTGTTGGGTTTGAACAAAACTAAAGGACTTGTATGAGAGCTTGGCAAGAAAGAGAGGGGATCTCTAAGGCACTCCTCCCTCTCTTTGACAAGAGGCAAATAAAAAGTTGCACCCCAAATTATCATTATAGCCTGACCACAGCACCCCAGATCTCTCCATTGAAATCTTCATGGCTTTTACAGTGTGGAATGAACTGAGAGTAATCAAAATTGTGTGTTTATGGAACATATTTTGACTACTTGTGTTCCCTGTACCAGTCACACACACCTGAGCTGGACTGGGCACCAGACCATTACAGACGCATGAGGACAGCACCAGAGGGAGGATGAACCTGCATCTCTTTAGGGGCTGAAACTGCAGGGTGGTGATTAGGATATTAAATTTGAGATACTTAACCCAGCTATTATTCCCTGTGAGAGTCCATCCCAGCCTCAGCTCATCCTAAGAGGTAAAATTTACCTTCACCTTAAAAAAGGTCCTTTCTTTGTCCCACATGTCTGCAGTCAGAAAGGACAGAATGAGAGATGATCATGACTGTGGTGTGAGTCCAAGAGAAGATGACTGTCTTAATGAAAACACTTTTAAACAAAGAGCTATAATCACAAGCAAAGTCTAATGGCATCACGGAGGAAGCTGAATAGGGCTCAGTTAATTTTACTTTTGCTTCAGTATCTTATGATTAAAAAAACAGGAATAATACAGTGAAAGGCATTTTGGAATGGACTGGTGAGCAATATTATTTTAAAACTGGGGATTGCTACTCTGCTTTAAGATTAGAGGTAAAACATGGCTTGAAATGAAACATTAAGTTGACTGACAGAGTTATTAATATTCTCACACTTCTTTGACTTACATAATGTGATATGCAGCCCTTTCTGCAAACTAGGAAAATGATGCACACCTGATTTGTCTTCATAAATCATTTTATTTTTACCTATAACAGCAAGACAAACTCCCTAAGAGTAATGGAACAAGGCCTGAATGATACTGAATTTTCACTTTTAAGACAATCTAATAATCAGTTCCAAGTCTTAAAGTTTTTCCTCAGTTTCTTAAATGGCAATAAGCATGGCTTAACTAACAAGGCTATAAAAGAAACAGGAAAGCAAAAGATGAGGTCTAAGAATGACAACTTCAAAGCAAGATCAGGGTGAGGAAGAATGAACCAAGTGGTAAGAAAATGTTTTAAAAGAAAATTGAGAAAGAAGAATTCTACTCCAAAATGTTGGCTCTGCTCAATGGCACTTAGTACAGAATATGCCAGGATAATATGCTGCAGTAATAAAGACACCAGGGTTCAGATCATGCATCTTTTTTGGCATTTTGCTGAAATGCTAAAGTCACCAGTGCATTGAGAGGCTTCAAATGAGTGATCCCATCCTTCTCAGTCATGCACACACCTCTTATGTTCTTTTCAGTAATAATGAAATTCCTCTCATAATGGTTTTCCCTCACTCTTGAGAGCATAATTTCTGTCTATGAAATGTTTCCCTGAAGAAACAAAGCTAATAGACTTTTGCCTTAGTTGCTTTTGTCAGTGTTTTTACCCTGGTAATTTCCTAGGAAGGAATTTTTGATTAAATTAATGACAAACAGTTGTCAAATGTATTCTGTCCTCAGGAAACATGGCAAGGATATAATAAGCTGCCTCAAAGTTTGGGTAAGCTCTTTCCCTTCAAATCCAAACTGTAATCACTGGCATGCTTGAGGTGATGCATTGTTAGACTAGTTGAAATTTTTCTATAAAAACACACTTTGATTGAAAGTAGCATTTTTTATAAAATGCTGTTTCTTGGAGATGACATCTGCTGTCCTTAAAAAAATGTGAATGTTTTGGTGTGCCAGAACACTTGGAAGAAAGCTTTGTATTCACAGTCAGAGATGACTTGATTAAGAAAATGTTTCAGTCTTTCCACAAAGAAAGAGTATAATCCACTTGGTTTTAAAAATTAATGAAAAGAAGATTTAATGATGGGAAAGATCAGAACAAGGGGAAATTCTATTGAAACTTTACTGAAACAAGAGGTCTTTATCATATAAGGAGAAGATTTTCAGGTATATCAACCACCAGAGTTCAAAAAAGAAATTTCATAGCTATGGTATACCATGTGGTTTTTCTGCAAATGAAGTTATATTCAGAGATTTAAAGACAAACCTCTTTACGCAACTCTAACAGGACAAGGAGAAAGAAAAATACAAACTCCAGCAGTTGAAAAATTAATTAATTAATTAATATGTAGGTGGCATACGACCTTGACCTCAGAACTTTACAATTTATATCACAGAATCATGTTTTGAGTTGCTGCGCAGCAAAAAAAAAAATAAGTATTATGTCTAAGTAAACCACATCCCTCAAAAAAACAAAAAAAACCCACAAAAATTGCTGGAGCCCAACATGGCAAGGAAGAATCTTCCTAACCCAGTGTAAGTCCAGAAGACCTCTCTGAGCTCTGTTAAATTCAAGAGCTCTGGTTTTGCAGACCTCAGCAGGAAGCTAACATCAGCCTTTCATGACAACAAAGATGCTCTCTGCATTTGAAATGGTTTTCATTATCCTGAATATATGTTAATATGCTTAGACATGAAATAGATCAAAAAAGCACAGATTCAGCCTTACCTCAAAGACAGAGAATTCCCAGACTATAAGGGAAAGTGATGAGGTTTTAATGTACAAGAAGAGAGACTTATTGTTCAAAAGATGCTGCTAAAATGGCAATGTCTTTTTATGCTTACTTTTCATGGAGCTGTTTGCAGGGCAAAAAGCTTTCTTTGAAATGGTTTCTAACAGTTGTAGGATGTCTCAGAATTTTTTAACCCTCTAATAACTCAAGGGAAGGAAATTATTTTTGATTTTTTATTCAGCTCTTTATTTTCCTCATCCTATTAATCATCTCTTATGTAAGACACTGCTGCAGAAGCCCCATTTCAGAAAGTCAAATAAAGCCAAATAATTTTGGCAGACAGAGATATCAGTCATGTGTGCCTGACACATTTCAATTAGCTTGGTTTCTTTCGAGTTTTGCTCCCTCAGAGGATTCAGCAAATGAACATATTTTCAAAAACTATTTGGAGATCCTCAACAGTACTTGAATGAGCCAAAACAAATACTATCATCTTACTACTTAATGTTGTGTATCATTTTATTTGTTCTTTCATAATCTGCATACAACTTTGACATCTATACAAAATTTCAAGTAACATTAAGTCACTTTCAAGAAGCATTAATGATTACTGATAAAAAACCATTATTATCCATCATATGGCAGAGTCACTTGTACCTCCAAACCTCCACACAGGTCCAGGAAGACTTTGCCTGGCCTGGTACTTATGTACAAATTAAATCTACTTTTGTTTATGTCAAAAGGAAGTAAGAAGGTCTTGCAGCTGTGAAAAACAGAGAATGAGGCATGGCTCAGCTCCTCCAGGAAAGCCAGCCTGAAGTCAAGGTTCAGAGAAACAAAGTGCTCTCCAAGTACAAAAGGGTAAACGACACACTGCCCTCATTAGGAAAAAATTGCAACTGCTGACTCAGGAAGATCTTTCCTTCCTGAAACTCAATGAACACATAGATATCAAAGGTACAACTCAACAGAAGGTAAGAAATTCAGGTAGGAAGAGTCTTTACTTCATTGGGAGCTGAAGTTGCAATTTTAACACTGAAATACCTTGAAATTGCCCATTGCCATAAGATACCTAGGTACAGATATGGATATAGATACAGATATAGGACATGGAGTCTGCTTTCCTTCAGTGCTCTATTTGTATATGTGCACACAAAGAAGAAAACAGTTTTATTGCTCACGTGGCCATTTACTGAGTGAAAAGGTGTATTGCAAAGAAAATCCTGAAGTTCTGCAAGAGAAGGAAATCTGAAAGGTCCTTTCAAGTGTTGGACAAGAAACCCTGGATATGTTAACTCATGATGCCCAGAGGCTGCTGCCTTCTCTGTATTTCTGAAGCATCCTCAGATTTACTCCTCTGCCCTGTTCTGGGAGCAGTCCATATCCCATGGAGCTTGCAGTAATATGCTGATACTCAACTAGCAGTTTTCTAAATTGCCCCTTGAACAACACACACCAAGGTTGTTTTATGGTTTGCATGTAGCACAGGCTGCAGCTACACCAACATTTTAAGTTTAATTGCAAGCCAACATAAATACACTTTTAGAAGATATGCTTAGAAGTTATGTGACATATTCTACTGGAAAAACATGCAAGTTATTTCAGATTTCTTGATGGGCTCTAACAAGATTTTACTTTTTAAAAGCTACTTTATATATATACACCCCTCCTAGGTATTTTTACAACGACTTCGTAATTATTCAGCTGCAGCTTCCATTCTCAGTTCCATCAGAGGAAGATTTAAGGGGGACTGTAATGATGATCTGTAGGAATGAGACTGGACTGCTAAGTCATTTTTCAAGAGCTGCTACTGAATTCTGGAAATTAGTTGAGAGCAGATTCCTGAATTGCCTCTAGCCCCATTGAAATACACACAGTGAGACAGAACAGCTTGTCCATTTTACTGCATCAGCTAAATTGTGCACTTAACATATTAACTGCAGAAAAACCCCAAACAAATTTGACTTACAAATGGCTACAGGCCACTTACAAACAGCAAAAAATACAGTTAATTATATTACTCTATAATTCTATGTTAATACTGTTCATCTGTTATCAGAGATGTTTATTGGGTCATAAATGATCTAATTTTGTTTTTCCAGGAACCATTCTAACAAATTGCTTTGGTAGAGATCCATTCCTCTTCAGTCAACAGTCAAGTTAGCAGGAACATTTTGCACTGAATTTATGATGTACTTCTTGTGCTTTCTTAACACTATTTTTCCAAGTTATTTTAAAATGCATTTTTGCCTCACACAACTTTAATATCAGACAAAACAGTCCTTTTTCATCCCATTTTAACCAAACCACAAATTCATGCAAATTTTCTTCCAACCTTTGTGCTCTTAGATAATATTCCAGTAGTTCCAGACAGAATTTCTATTTAGATAATTTTTTAAAAATCAGAACCCAAAACCCCCTTTTGCACTTATTGTGATGTTAATATGATCAGCATATAATTAGGGATACATTAAAAAGCTTTGATTCTTTCTCATATCCTACCAGCCAAATGTAGGCCAGAAGCAATGAATGGAGGAAAAAAAAATTAAACTGTAATAATCTGGGGTTTATTATTATTTCACTTCACAGGCAGCCAGTCTTCCAAGCCTACCATTTACCAGCCTGGCTGTACCTGAATGAATTGCCTGAACAACTCATTAAATTTCAACCACCACAGAACATAAAGGCTCCATTCTAAGGGCTGTTAGAGAAGGTGTTGCTGTGGTGCTGAGCTGAAGCTACACAAGATGAGCATCCTCATGGTCAGCACATTTATGGAGTTCAGTGGAAAATGCATCCCTGGCATTAATTCTCTCCTGTCAAGCTGTAAAACTCATCAGAACATACCACAAAAAAAAAAAAAAAAAAGAAAAAACAAAAAAAAAAAAAAAAAGAAAAAAACAACAAAAAAAACCCCACCACAACCTAAAAACCAAAACACCACAACCAAAAAACCAAAACACCCCAAAAAACAAACAAAAAAAAAACCCAAAAAAACAAAGCAAAGCGGCTTTTCACATAAAAATTGAAATAGTGTTCTCTCAGTAGAGGGATTTTTAATTTACTGTATGTATAGACTTCCTAAAAAATAAAACAATGCCCTCTACCAAGTTTTGGGTTCACTTAAACTGATTTCCCCTCTTCAAATATAGAAACTGAGCTAAGAAATTCACTTTTACTCAGTAAACTGACCCTGAGAAGTATTTACAATGATTCTGCTTTTTTTTTTTTTTGATTGAATTTATTAAAGTCTAGTGCAACTGCAGCAAGTGATCCACAGAGAAGCCACTGTGGAAGATGTAAGGGCAGGAACTGTTCACAAGGGAATGGAGTCAGTTACATGTTCAGTCCACTCTTCTGAACAATACTTAAGCAAATCAAGTACCTGGTGTCTAAACCCTTAATTGTGAACTGAGATTGATGATTTTGTAACTCAAAACAGAAATCCACCACTTGCAGCTGTTCAGATGGTGCAACAAAAATAGAACACAAGACAGAAGTCTTCTAAAGTCCTCAGACCAGGGCTGTCAGCTGCCAGCAAACACTTGACTGTTTTCTCATTTTCATCATGCCCACATCTGGTGACTACAACTAACTTACCCACTCTGTTCAGCTCCCCAGTACGTTTGGGGATTTCTGCCTTAGAAGAATTCAATGCCAACTGTAACATCCTCAGAGCTGTAGGGTTTCTAAAGTTCTGAAGCTGTCCCTGTGCAGACATCATCCCTGTCCTGCTGTACCTGCTCCAGGATACCACCATGGCTCTCTGGGAGTGACTGAGCACCAAGCACAACTCTCAGCGTGTCTGACCTGTTATAAAGCTGCTTTTCGACTTCCACGTTGCTTTTAAGAAAAGCATTTAAACTATTGATTCTCTTGGCCACAATCCAATTTTATTTAAAGAGAGAGAGTGAGAGCAGGAGAGAGACGAACAGCTCTATTTGTTGACCACCCAAACAAAGGTTTGCATCTGTCATGCTGGGATAAAAAGGCTAGGTTGTGATGGACTCCCCTCACTCACTGGTTATACTTCACTTGTCATTACAAGCAGCACTTTTAAAAAATATTAAATTGATACAATTGCAGCCGGCAAGAAAATAGGAAATCACATGCAGCTTCTGGAGATGTTCAAAGGCTATTTAAGATGGTGAAGAGCTCCACAGAAGCAATTGGAATGTTTTTTACAAGTACTTCCTGGGGTTTTTTTATCCATTATATTCAGCAGTAAGTAATCAGCTGGCAGCTTTAGTAAGACTGCTCACAGGGGTAAGGATGCTACTTTTGTGACTTGAAGAGTCTGTTGAAGCAAATCTGTTGAATGTAGAGAGGAGAAAATAATCCACAGGAATACTTCAGTGTGGTATGATGCAGATAAAAAATAATTCAAAATGCAGAATCATTAAATTAATGCCATCTAATGTACTCTTTTAAATAGTACTTTAAAAATAAATATTTTTAATAAAAAAATCAAAATTCTGAGAGAAGTTTCACACACCTATATTCCGTCTAGTTTACAGTAGCTATCAGATGTACAGTGTTGGGACACATTTAGAACAGTCACTGCAGCTAAAGACAAAAGAGAGTTGGGCAGGAAGCTTCCAACTGTGAACCAGATGGTTCCCTAAGAAGGGAAGCCTCCTCCTCAAATTTTCCTCCAAGTCATTCTGACCATTTAGAATGAGGTTTTCCTGTCAGAATAACAGAGTTTGGAAACATGCATTGTGAGATAAGTAGAAAACTCCTAGAGATACAAAAAATGTCCTTTGTCTCCAGGGAATTCCCTTCCCACCTGGTACAGCAGCCTCAGTCTGTTAATGGTCCTATTGAAACTTTTTTTTTCAGATTATGCAATTTCCAACTCTCCCTCTCAGCTTCTGGCCGGTGGATTTAAATTTTTAGCTGCAATATGACATTACTCACCACATGGCTCCCTTTTCATTTTATATTAAGGACAGTACAACAAACTTTTTCAAAGCAGTCTTGCCCCAAACATGCCCTGATTGTCGGTACAAGGAGACTTTTGCAAAAGACCTCCAAATTTTTAATTGCTTGACTTCTTGATGCTACATGCAATATAACAGACAAAGCAGTCCCATTGTCTTATGAAAAATATCTTATGTGCCAGCAGAGAGTACTTTAAGCATTAATAACTCCAAACATTCAGAGAATAAGAGTAGGTCTACCAAATAAAAAAGTGATTTACAAAGAATCACAATTTTTTTTTAAAATTCCAGATTATTGCATTTAGAAAAAATTAATGTGTAAGCCTAGCAGCTTCCAACTTGTGGCTTCCTAACTTTTTCTACACAGTCTTGAAACACACAAAAAATGAGAGTCAAACGTCACTAAGTAACTGTAGGACTAGGACATTAAAAAGAAAATATTGACCAGAAAGGCAGGATCCCTTCTGCAAGCATCTGGTGCTGTTACACACACAGTGAGTCTTCAGGCCCTCAAGCTGCATCTAACCTACCTCTAGAAATACTTTTAGATAGCTATGCTAATTCTGAAGCATTGAATAAACCTCTAAGACAAACCAGCTGACCTGCACACCCACTGATTTGGTTAGATTTCACTTTGGAATCTCTAAGGGTCCTTGGTTGTGTGGTGGAACGTGTTCAATTGAGCATTTTTATACCAACACACTGCTCTGTGCTAATGCTTTGCTGGCCCTCTCCAGAAGAACAACTTCTGAATGGTTGTTTCTGATTAATTGTTCAATCTAATTTACATTAGAACACTAGCAAATTACTTTTGCATTTAATATATTTTTTTAAACAAACATATAACCAGACATTCAGAAAAACTGAGAGTGGAATGCACTAGAACAAGGATTCTAGTTAAAAATATTCTAGGGTATTACTGCTAAAATGTGTTGGTTTTTTCAGGTGGAGTTTGAAATAGTGAAATAATTTGTTAAAGAGCAGGTAATGTCCTAAGTAGAGGTTAGCAACTTTTAAAATGCCTCCCTGCACATTAGAAACCCAAAGTTCTAAAATTCTCAGCAGCAATTGCATCTAGTGTATTATGGAACTGTACTTATTAGATAAATGGGGGACTCTGTCCAAACTCACTTTCAAGTTCATTTTCTCAGAAAACTGCCCTTCCTGAAGCATTTAAAGCAAATTCTAATGTACTGATAAAAATAAGAAAAAAACTTTTGCTCTGAAAGTCTTACTCTCCAGATGGTGCAGAAATATGGAACATAACCATAAAACTTCATGTTTACAAGGCACATGAACAGAAAAATTATGACATTAATGAATTCTACTTTTCACCATCCTTTTATTTTTAAATTATATTTTTCTAATCCAGCTTCTCATTGCTAATCTATTCTTTTAATTCTGCAAAAATCCATGAAAACACCAAATATTCTTTTTTCCCCAAATGGCATTACCATATAAATGAGGAAAAGCCAGCAGGTACAATCTTGAATTTTAGAGCTATTTTGCTTTTAGAATAAAATGTAGTATTATCTGAACAAAGCTGGTACCTGATGGTAGCTTGACCATGGACAACACCTTCAAATCAGCACAACAGGGGAGAACTGACAGTGAAAAAGGGGCAGATCTGAGGTTTCATATTGAGATCCCGACTGGATGATCTCCTGTCACAGACATTCTTTGTGAAAAATCCTTTCTTGGGATTTTCCCTACTGGAGCTGAGAGGTTTCAGCAGCAAATGTAAACAATTGTTATCTGCTGCTGTGGAATGCAACAGGTCCACCCGTGGTGGGTCTCCTGTAGATGTTTGGATCTACTGACCACTCACGGTGGAGCTGCTATCGCTCTGCCGAGACACAGACCTTTGTTATTCATTCTTTCTATCTCCTTGTTAGCTTAGCCAGCTTCTGAAGAAGCCTCTTCCTTTTCTATCTCTATGTAGTATAGTTATAATGCTATATATATATCATAATATAATAAATCAAGCCTTCTGATCATGGAATCAAGATCCTGTCTCTTCCATCCTCAACAACCCCTGTGACCACCGACAACAATCTTCCCCCTCAAGGGTAAGGCTGTGTCCTGCCCTCCCCACCCGTGCTCTCCTTGGAGCAGCACTTTGGGACTGCAATATGACATTGTGTCCCCCTGCCCTGCCAGCTCAGCTCTGGACTGTGAGGCTCACCCTGCCTCCTCCACACGTGCAGGGTCTTTAGCTCTGCAGTTCACTCTCAGATTCTTGCTCCTCTGCTTCAGCCACACCATGGAAAGAGTGACTGCACCCCCTCTGAGCTGCAGATAAGTTATCAGCTGGCAGTACTCACAGCAGCTCAGCAACAGGTGAGCCCCACACCTGATAGAATGTCATTTCCCTCTGTGCTCTAGAGTGGAAAATTAAGTCCATTTTTACATGCCAAGTTCCTGTGTATATCTGTATCAGAAAACCCATGGGTCACCAGGGCATAACAGAGGAGAAAATGTTTTATTTCTGTTCCCTTCCCAATATATTTCCTTCTGTGGCCTGCTTGTTAAGAATATCCAATTACTGTAAAGGGAAGGCCACATTCTTTCACTTTTCCCTCTGGAGTTGTACATTGCTTGGTCCCCTTTTGCAAAATAAGTAAATTATTTATGTCTCAGAGAGAAGATCACTACAGCATATTAAATACAAGATTTATTAGAATTATAACCTGGCACCAGTCTCTTCCATGCTGCTGACTGCCTTGAGTACCCCAGCTGCATTCATGCATTCATTTATATTCTAGAATATGTATAGGAAAGTTAAAAACTCTGCAGGCCAAAGATACTGACTTGGTAAGATTTAGTGCCATTTTCATAAGGAAACTCTTGTTCTATTCTATGTGTTGATTGAAGAACTATGTCTTGATTGAGCTTAAAGTATAAAAAGATTCTGTATCAGGAGATACCTGAATATTGACCTGAAAGGTAGGATTCCTCTGAGCTGCTGTCTAGGTTTCCTTTAGCCAGTAGGCTGAGGCAGGCTCCATTCATCTCGTGCTAACAGAGCTATCCAAATTAGGTCAGATGAACCACATCCGAAATTAATTGTCCGTTTCACTCCAGTGGCTGCAAAACAAGTGTAACCACTTGGCTGAAGTACAACTATAGTGCAGCCTGCTCAGGTTAGATCAGATGAATTGCATTTAAAGTGTATCTTTTGCTCTATTAAAGCCTGAAAGATCACCAGCCTGGCAGAATTCTGTAATGAAAAATCAAGACTGAAACATGATTGTACTGCTTGCCTAGCAGTATGGACATGATGCCATTAGAGAGGGATAGAGGGATTTTCACCACCCTCACATACAAGTTGCTTCCTGAAAGTAAGGTCTGTCTTCCCCATCCAAAAAAAAAAAAAAAAAAAAAAAAAAAAAAAAAAAAAAAAAAAAAATTCAATAGTTTCTAGGTGACTTTGCCCTGCTGAGCTAACATATGGCTCTTCAGTTAATCACTGCAGGTGTTCCTGCTGGAACCACAATTGTTTCAGCTAACTATGGAATGATAAACAGGGAACACTGGAATAATGAGAAGCAAGTATGGAAAGGAAAGGTCAGGGAAAAGTCCTAGCACTTTTAATAAGTGATATTTTAGCTTATGGAAAAACTGAATTCTCCAGAGAATTAGAGTCAATGACAGCCTGAGGAAACCATTTCCTAAAGCACTCAGTGCTAACCTCCTATGTCCATCTAAGGTACTTGTGGGGCCATGGCATGGTGACCATTGCAAGCCACACAAATGCCACTGTATGGTCTGTACACCCTTCCAGGAAAGTGCCCACCCCCAGGGTGTTTGCCCAGGAAGCTGGGATATTGTAATTTAGTGGCTTTGGTCGTACAGGAAACCTGAGGGGGTGTAAATTGAAAACAAGTTTTCTAAATCCCTGCCTTGCACCGCCTTGATGGAGCCACACCTGCTTTGTGAGCTGCTCAGTGTGGTGACTGAAACACCTGCATGTTTGCCTTCTTTGGGAAATCACCCCCACAACAGGCCCAGAACAGCCAAGAGAGTAGAATAAAACTTGTATATACACAGATGTGATGGATGGCTTGAACACAGCACAAGTCACACTTCAAACCTGCAGTTGCTACACCAGTACTTAGATAAAAACTAGAATGGTCTTCAGTCCAGTCATGGGTTAGGATGGCATGTTTTAGCTACAGCCTGGTTTCAGTTTTGTGCACAGGCTGATTAAGCAGGCTGAAAACTGATTTTACTTATATGGCAAAGTCAGTAACAGCAGCAGCTGTGTTGTACATCAAACAGCATGACTAGAAATGCATCTATGGGCACATGATAGCATGTGACCCTTTAGCTTGCACTGTATAAATAAAGGAAGTCATCCAATGATATGACTAATATCGCAATAAGCTACTTACATTTATTTGTTATTTTAAATGCTATCATAAGGTATTCTGAACAAAAAGCAGTGCACTGCACTCAGAAACAGAACAACTCAAAGTCCAGAATTTCAATTAATTCAAGTATTTCCTTATTTCAATTAATTTTTTTTTTAATTTTTAAGGTCTTTTACCCCATCAGACATACTGAAACAATACAGAACACAGCTGTTGAGTGAAGGCAGAGCAGGTTCCATTACTGCACTGACTCAAATCTGAAGGCAGATGAGGATCTCATATCTCTGTGCACATGCATGATAATGTGGTAACTTATTCCTCTGCCCTTTCCTGGTCTCTCTGCCCTGCAGAGAAATGTTGCAGCTGTTCTGTTTCCCCCATCTGCAAAAACATTTAGCAATTCTCATACTCCTAATTCACAGATTTGAGAGAAATATCCTCAATGGGGCCATTCATTTTACTGCAACCACATATAACAGAACCTGAAAACCTTCAAGGAGCCTGTGATCAGGGTTTGAAATTACTGTTATCTTCCTATACAGGTGCATTTCCTACTAAATAGAACAAAACATTACAGAATATTATTTCAGAATAACACAATGTAGTTCATCTAATCTTAGGCTTCTCTGCCACCCAGTAAAGCTATAGAACAATTTTAATTTATAGTCTTGTAGAAAATTCAGTGTTTCTGAAGCAGACTGCTCACAGAGAGCAGATCTCCTGTCTGTCAGGGTTCACACCATTGCCTCTGCCCAGTGAACTGTGATGGAAAGCATTGTTTTGCCTTCCTCTCCCCTTCAATCCCATCAGTCACCCAAACAGCCCATGCAAGCTCTCTGCCACAAGAATGCTGCTGTTTGATGGCTGAACTCAACAAAACCACAGGATCTTTGATCAGGGCATTAGAGCAGAGCCCCCCTCCTGCCTGCCCTGACAGCCTGGCTCAGCCCTTCTGCACCCCAACACAGCAAACACTGGATATGTGAGTGATACCAGGGCTGACCACTGGCAGACAATCTCCTGACAATACCCCTGACTCTCCCCTCAGAGAAATAACTACAAAGAGAAACCTCAACCAGCTTGAAACTGTTACATAAAGATGACAAACCATCAGCTGAAAGAACTGCAAACTACCATCATACAAAGAGAAAAAAAAATAAAAGCCCACCCTAATATTTAAAAGCCATACTTTACATAAGCATCAAGCTTAGAAATTGACAGCCACATCCACTGAAAAAGAACACCATGTCTCAACTCCCACAGAGCACAGCTCAGCAGGAGTCACAGGCATCACAACTGCTCATGCAGCCACTCAGCAATGACAACAAATTTCAGCTATAAGGAATCATCAATAGTTCATGGAGCCCCTGCCTCTTGTCTCTCCCCTCCTCCATCTCACCAGAATAAAGAAGAAATTCTGTCTGAGGGTCCTCTAGGTGTCTGGTTTTTCCAGAGCCACCTTCTGTAAGAGAAAACCTAAGTTTTCATTGGTCATAAATTGCCAGTACATAAACTACTAAAATTCTCAACACTACGTGACGTAATTTGGTAGCTGTAAAACACAGTAAAAAGAGGAAAAAAAAAAAAACCACAAAAAACCAAAACCACTCCATATCATTTTGGTTGAACACTTCTGTATCAGGACATGAATCATAGAATCACCACATCATTCAGGGGGGAAGGTTCCAACCTCCCAGGCAAAGCACAGATACTCAACTCTTCACATATGTGAATTATTAATGCCCAATATATACAGAAATAGGCAACAGACATTTGTCAGATGAGTCTGTGATGTGCAACAAATTTCTGGGACTGCCCTCATGGCCCATTACTTCCAAGAATGTGCCTTGCAGGCATTTGCCTGGACATCTGAGCTCAATCACCTCAACAACTGCTCCCTACAGGAGTCAGAACTGCCACTTCTTTAAGAGATATTTGCCCCAGTTCCAGAAAACTGGATCTCTTCTGGCTCCTTAGATGCAAAGGTGTTATTGCTGAACTGCATACCAACAAATATCTCCTGAAATACACAGTACAATGGCACTGGCTGGTCAGAAGACAGCACTGCACTATTGGGAATTCCCATATCACAAGCTTCTTTTCTATGCACGTCCATCCATAGAATTGATTTTCTAATATTAAAGACAGGATATCTGAGACAACTCCTCTATCAATCAGCCAATCATGCTTATAAATTAACTTTATTGCAAACCTGAGCTTTGTTCAGGTGCAGCACAATGGATTACTTCACCCAAGAGAATAACATTTATTTCTAATGCTTTTATTGATCTTCATTTTTGTTATTTGCCTGAATGCTGCTAAAACCATGGTATAAGCAAACGAGCCTAAAGCTTAGAACATGCCAGGAGTCTTAATGTACTACATTACATCATCCATGCTGATCAATATTTCCCTTTAAGCCACTGCTGGAAAAACATGCAGTTACCTTTCAGTAACTTCTGTAACAATTTATTAGGATTAAGAGATATGGGCTGAACTGTTATGGATGCTCTTTTCATGCCAGTGAACATCAGCTTTTTCTGTGCATTCAAAGGCTTTCATATTATTGCTCAAGTGCTGCTACTTGCCAGGTGACACTCACATGAAGTTTCATGATGTTCTTTCTCTATGCTAAGAGATCCCATATTAAACATGAAAAATCTGTGAGATTCCAGAAAATTCAGAAACATGCAACAATAATAAAGTATATTACAATTGTCTCTAAGTCTTTTGAGACCCTAAAAAATACCTGGTTTATTTCATTCTGCAAATGCAGGATTATTGGAGTTTTATCAGCAGATTTTTGGCTGATAGCCAAGTCTAATTCAACAGAACAGCATTTTAGTATTATGCTTTGGGATTTTATTAATCTTGTTATTTCGGTGAAGTTACACTGACTTAAAAACAATGAGACAGAGTTAGGCTGAAAGTATTTTAATTCCTTCTGTATACTGGGTTGAACAGAATTGTGAGCAATAGAAAAAGAGTCAGAACCTGAATTGCTTACATACATAATAAAAAAATAACTACAAAAATAAATCCGTAAATCATTAAATAAACACCACAAAGGAAAGACGGAAATTACACTTAAGAAGCACCCTGAAACATAATAGTTTATTTCCAACCAAAGCTACTATTCAATGAATAGACAAACTTACTCATTGTATTCCAAACAATCCAGGCTTTGTCAGCTCCATAAATCACAATAAATCATATGCAACGTATTTAAAATAAACAATGAAAGAATAAAATGACCCCTCAAAAGACAAATAATCCTTAGTTCAGAAATGTTTTGAAAGCTAATAACTTATATATGCCTGATTCCACTCAATTCCCAGCGGTAATAATAGATTAATGCTAAATTCATTAATCACTGCAAAAGACAGAACTCTTACAAAAGAACCGTGTTGGGACTGCTGCACTAATGCTCCCCATGGTGTGAGATTAATGTGTGGCCTATACAATAGCAACCAAGGCAGTGATTTTGCCATTTATAAAACTGTCTTAACCTTTTTATTCAACAGCCTGCCCTGGAAATCAAAGCTATTGAGCACATTGGTTTTTTTGATCTCACTGCACCTTTGTTTTGTTCCCAAGTCATGAAACTGCAGAATCCAGTGCCAAGTTTCTATATTACAATCAGTATCTTGCCAAGGTAGCAGTGTCTTATCAGCTTTGATCAGTTGGACACTCAGTCTCCCCACACACTGGAACTGCCTTCCAAGTGTTCAGTGGCAATTCTCAGGAGCTGCCCAGGGTTTCCTCACCTAAGTACAGAAACTTGTCTGATTCCTTCTTTTATACCTATTCAGCACGTTCCCCACGATGAATAATTTTCGATTATGGCAAGGAATTTGTAATAAACACTCAATAAATGCAGCATTTCCCACAGGTATCACTGCAAATCTTCCACTGCTTGACAGAATTGTCATTTAACAAGGATGCAAGTGCAGAGGCTTTCATTAACTGCAAGAAAAATGCATTAATTGCAGTTGCATCAAGAACATATACAAGTAAATTAAAATTTGTCTGTCCCCAAATTTGCTAGCAGCTGGGTCAGCAAAGCCTCTAGAACAGCAGGCTTAAGTAGAGAGCAGGATCACACTGCAGAGACCTGAATTCTATTTGTGGCTCTGCCCTTCACCCAGTAAAATGTCAAACCCAAAAGTTATATCATCTCTGTGCTTCAGATTCCCAAAGTAGAAATACCCTTTGTGACTTCAGAGAAAGCACGAGGTGTAGCAGTAATGCCTTCCAGTACTCCAACCTCATTCAGGGTGTTGAGTGCATTTTCAGTTCTGTGGACATGTGAAGACACCTCAAGAACAGTGAGAAAGCTTTGTGGCCCTCTCCAAGAATGGGATCCAAATGCCTGATCTCAATGACTCATTTTAAGGGCAGGGGCAACACCTGAAGCTCAGTGTTAGTTTAAAGGAAAATCTGGTCCCAATTTTTAAATTTCATGTAGTGGCTTTATTTAAAAGATCAGTCTTGAAAAAAAAAAAAAAAAAAAAAACAAAAACAACTAAGCCTCAAATCTTAGGGCTTGACCAAAAAAGAACACAGTCAACTGATATCTTACACACTTCTGGTCTTTAACCTTGTTATTTTCAATTACATGAATTTAAATTTCATAAACCACAAAGTCACAGAAATCTGGAGATCAAACTGTCACCTAAGGAACTTCAAAATGATGTATAAATTTTATTTTGAAGGGGGTTGTTTGTTTGCCTTTTTAGTTTTAGAACATTTATAGTATATCTTACTTAAATTTTCAACTATTTTCCAAAATTTTGAAGGTAGAAAGCAAAATGAAATCTAGGTGAAATCTGCCAGGCACTGGTGCTCAGATTCTGGCAGCAGCTGCCACGCAGTGAGACCCCCAGAAGGTCACATTTGAATACTTAAAGGACTTCATCTATAAGCACTGAAAAACTCCACAGCTAAAAAGCAACCCTTGAACAAGAGACTGAAATGCAGATATAAGCCTTTCAGATATTGCCTATGTAGCTGTTTGAATTTTATTTTTTTTTTAATGTAACAGAGGTTGTCATCCAGTGCCATGTATTTAGAAACTCCAGTCTTTGCATGAGCATGGAACACTTAGGGATGAACCTGACTCAGCTTACATCTGGGCCAAAAGAGATCTGTTTCTGTTTCTTCTTCTTCTTCCAGACCACACTTATTTCAGCTGCTTTGATAAAGGAATAAGTCAGTTTAGGGAAAGCATAAATGCAACTGAAAAGAAAAAGAGAGTAAGAGATATCAGAAAAAAAAGTAATCTACAGGAAAAGGCAGTTCAAAGTGAACCCAATTATATAAAATTATTTACAAAGTTCTAATTGCTATAAATGAGGGAGCAACTCATGATGGAAATTCCAATTACAAAAGGAATTATCTGCTCTGCAGCAACTAGTTGTGTGACATTTATAATACACAAGAAAACATGAAGCTTAATTATTTGCATCTTCCACTGCTACAGATGCTGCATGGAAACCTAATTAAATAGATCCAGTAAGACTTACAGATGGTAGCATACAAGTAAAACAAGAATTTGCTGATCCATGCATTATTTTTAAAGGAATTCATAATGACCTTTAAATAAAATGGGAATCAATCTTTATTTTAATATGTTACAGTGTGAAAATACATTGCAAATCAACAAAATATTTACACATTGATTCAACCTATCAGGATGAAAAAGGGAATATTTTCCTTAGTCTGAGATTATCTCTGCCACAACACTATCACTTCTGTGGTGCATTTTTTACAAACTTGACTGCAAAAGAATGTTTCTTGCCTTAGGAGTATTTCCAGAAATAAAAAGGGGAGGTTCTTTTTATGGCAGACTTGCCTCTTCACTTGCCTTTCACCCACACCTCATATTCTTAAGTTTCTCGAATAATCCAGTGCAAGTGGGGCCACAGGCTTTAGAGAAGTCCATACATTCCTCTGTACTCCCTCTGTATTTTGAACTTCCCAAATACATCATTATTCACACTCTACAACTGTAATGAATAAACAGAAATTCACAGCAACCTCGCAAAAATCAGCACACTGCGATGAAACAGAATTTTACATAGAAGTCAAAAGGTAACAGAGGGGTGCCTTCTCGTAAGATTTTGAAAATTGTCATTGTTGCAGTGAAAGCACAGCTCAGGAAAAAGACTTACTGCATTTCCTAGATTCTCTTTCTAGAGAATTCACAGTACATCAGAATTTTCTGAAGGGTTCTTCTATGTGCAGATGGATTGATAAACAAACAATACACTGTATTAACTCTGAACTGGGGCCCCTATAATCTTCTAGATGCTTGCACTTCAATATGCTCTCCAGTAGAACCAATGAACTTTGCCCCTTCCCCTGGATGCACCCAGTGATAGTGCACATCACTTACCAAGAAAAAATACACCTAGAACGTGTGATTTAAATTTACAATTTAAAACACAAGCCTTAAGAAGTAAACAAAGAAAAAAAAACCCCACAATACAACCCAAACAGAACAAATAAAACCTAAAATGAGAAAGGAAGGAAAAATAGGCAATGGTGATGATGGCTTGCAGATTTCAGCCCTTGAATTACAGGGGTCATTGCCTGAACAGCTCCAAACACCATCAGAGCATTCAGGGTTGAATGCAAACTGAATATTCATCCTCTCATTTCTGAATGCATGTGTAAAATGCTGCCACTTACCCAAACTCCTCACAAAATTAAAGGAACTTTGTGGGTCCTTGTAGTTTCATTTATTGAGCCCTTGGGCTCAGAGTTGTGTCTTGCCAATCTGTCTCTGATTAAAAAAAAAGATTACAGCTTTACTGCTCTCCTCTTGCAGCTCCATAACCTTGTAAAACACTTGCTGCTGTGGCAATCACAGTTCTATTTCTCTTCAGCTATCAGTTATTGCAAATGATTTTAAATGTTGCTTCTCATGCTTTGAATTTGCATTTTTGATACATTTGATTTTCTGCCATAATACATGATGCCACAGTTTGTTGGTAGCAGTTTGGATCCTCTCTAGTGATTCCTAGGTGATGTATTTATTTTAACTGATATTTTCTTCATTTGGTACCTCTAATTTAAAAACACCGTATGCCTTGAGTATGGCTAGATATTTATCTGGACAAAGTTTGTTGCTCAGGACCAAATGTCTTGGATAAATTCTTCCATCTCACAGTCTTCAGCCAGAGACATATTCAAGAGAAGGGATACAGTGAGATATCTCTCCTTATACCCCACACATCTCCAGTCTGGTTCAGAACTCTGCTGGACTAGAACAGGCCATTGTAGGGGGCAGAAACCTCAACCCTGCTGACCTTGCACAGAATTGCCTCACAATCAAGGACCCACAAAGAACCTTTTTAAGCCTTTATCCTGCAACTTGCACTAAGCAATACTTAGATCTTGCTTCTGCTCCATTTACTGCTGTTCCTTTCATTATCGTCATTAAAGCTGGCTCTAATTAAGTGGCTGGTATATATTTCTAGCTGCATGGCAATAAAGGCAAAATATGATCTTAGATCAATTACTTGTGACATGCTCTGCAAAACTAGAAAATACATAGTGTGTTAATCAGCATTATGTTAAGATTCCTGAGCATTAAAAAACGTTTAGCAGATGAGCCTGGATTCTTCTCTAGGGTTTACTGTGTTATCAAAGGCAGAATTCCTTAGACTATGGACACTAAGAGTTAAATTTTACTGATGGGTCCCATTTGCTGTTGCAGGTCACTCACAAGGACAGACATGAAAGGGCATCTCTTCTGAGCCTTGTAGAAAGCCTTGCCAATGACACAATCAGCCACCTAAAGCAGCAGCATCCATGCATGATGTGCCAATCAGATCAGGCCTCAAAGCAGAAGCAAAACGTGTATGAAAAATCCCTCTCAGGGAAAAGTTTTCAGTAAGAATCTCCATTAAAAAAAAGAATTCTGCTATTTCCTCTGAAGGTCAGCAAGTACTCAGCATGTCAGACTAAAAGTGACAAACTTTGCAATGAGCTCTCACGGAAAGCAGTCAGCTACACATCCCTTCTCCTTTTTTACTGAGAAGTGTTTGCGTGCCAATTGCAGCAGCCCTGAGTCTCTCAGGTAACCAGTCAGTAAGTCACTGACTCAGACAGCAACTCCCACTCACATATAACAAAATCCTACCTCCAGCAGCAGCCCTAACTGCAACAGGGGAACTTGCTGGGAGAGTTATTGTCCCCTGGAAATGCCCAGGAAACACCGATCACTTTTGACAAGAATGTCCCATGTGAAAGGGAACAGTACCTTCAGTGATTTCTCCTTGCAAACCTCAGCGGCTTTCCAAAAGAATTTCAAAGTGGCAAGAATCTGATTTTACTTTGCAATAATGAGGCATTTCCCTTCCATTACTTCTTTCTAGAGCTGCATCCATCCGGGTCCAGCCTCCTGCCAGGATTCACTTCACACCCTCATCCCCAGGACTCACAAACGTGCCAGCTGCCCTGGGGACAGGCTCCTCACCGGGGATTGATGTGGAGAAGCATGCTAATTGTCATTAGTATTGTCAACCAATACCACAAAAGAGTTTCTGTAACAAAAGAAAATCCATTGGAGGATCCTTTCCAATGCAGGAAACGTTTCCCGGTAACTGACAGCAGGAGCTGTGTAATGGGAAGTGTCACTCATGCCCTCTTATCTGATGTTTAAGGGTTATCTATTTACACCAAGGACGAGTGTATAACAAATCAATAGCCACCTTAAATCAAGGAGTAATTACATGGAAAGGAAGGAAAAAAGGGAAAAAATTAACAAGTCAGGTGTTTCAAAATACTGTAGCATCATTCATTAAGATCAATGCTAATATTTAATTGGAAAATCTTTCATAGATTACTAATTAACTACTTCAAAATAAAAATCTGATCTAGAGCAAGTGTGATATGGCCTATGGAGGTAGATCTAGTTAAGATCAATAAATGAGGAACAGCTATTCTGTCCATTCTCTTAACATGATCCTCTCCCTCCCTAGGGCTCCCCCTCTCCCAGTGAAATCCAAGTGCTGTTATTTGGAGCCATCCACCAGGCAGTGCTGCACAGCCCAAAACCTGAGTGCACTGATTCCACAGCAGGCAGTGACACACTGAGTAGGGAGGGAAGAACATGCAGCTCTTTCTTTTGTGATCATTCTCCCTCGCTGCTGATGTCCAGTAAAGTGACTGAATTCATGTTTTCTGACCATAAACCTTTCACCACTGCTTTATTTTGCTCAACTGTTGATATCAAAAGTAGCTCCCTTGGTGCAGTGTAACAATTTCAGTCACATTGGCAAGCTCCTGTCACTGGCAACATCTTGCTCTTGTGAATAAGAATTCACATAAAGTAGAAGAAGGAAACCTGAGCAAGGAATTTTAAGTCCTCACAAATGAGCCAAACACATGACACGAATTTCCAGAAGACACAAGAATGAAAAGCTTTTTACTTTACAGTTCTTTTTTACATTACTTTCCAGTCATACCTTCAACAAGATTAAAAAACTGTGTATTTGCACATTTCTCACAGTTAAAGTTCAAGAGAATAATTCTTTATATGAATCACTGACATTACAAAACTATTCTTGTGGAATATGCCCTACACATCTGAATGTATATACATTTATTTTTAAGAAATTAGAAAGATAAATTTGTATTGCATATACCCGAGTACAATACAACTTAAGGAAGCCTGGATGTAAAGCTTCAAACTTCCCATGCCAACCTTTTCCAAGGGAAGTTTGGGAGCTGACTATGAAGAATACCAATAGTTCAATCAAACTCTGGCTTTAATACTCTAATCCAGTTTGGATGCAAACCAAAGCAGAGCTAAGTACTTTATTTGGGGCACATTCAGTGGGCAATCAGATGAAATGCTAGCAGGAAAAATAGCCATATCAAATGCAGCATCACAGGGAATAAAATCAATAGAGAAGACTGCCTGTATCTGAAATAACTGAACAGACACACAGAATGATTGAGCAGAAATACCAGTAAAATCCTTTGGATCAGACCTGCAAATTTAAACAGATTTAGACTGCTAAATCATAATCCTCACATGCCCTTATGCAGTTAGCACACATTATAAACTATAAACAAAGCAAGACATTAAGATAGTTCAAGGTTTGAATCTTTTTTTTTTCTCTCCCTCTTTTAGTTAGAAGCTGTTACTGTTCCATGATTTTTTGGTTTATATTGTAACAGTATTGGACATGACAAACATGAGCCTGTGCTTTGGGACTCTTCTATTACCCGAATTGTGCTAGTGAACAAATTCTAAAGGCCAATTGCAACAGCTTTCTTGTGTTCTGACTTGAAATGATATTTTTTTGGCCTATACCTCTTTATTTTTTGCTTGAGGCTACTGACTTGGAAAGCAAAGTACAGACATGTTTCAGAAAAATAGGCTTCTTCTGATAGGATTGTTTTCTTGTCTTTCAAGGGAAAGAAGCTTTAAATCAATGTGTAGTATTTAATATCTCCATGTGGAAAACATGACCCTACTAGAGGGAAATTTAACTGACTCGAGTGTGACCACAATTTCAACTTTAAACAACAGGCACTTGAAAATTACAAATAATATCTGTAAGTGGGTAGAAATTGAAAAACACTGGGAGAGGTTCAAGTTCAGGAATAAGCATTGGATTTGATTTTGATCGGCAGCTGAGGACAGAGAGCTGCACATCAGCTACAGAAGTGCTCAACCACGAAACAAGAGCTAAGACAACCACTAAGGTGCATTTAGTTTTGTTTAAAGTGAAGGCTTCAGAGCACCAATATGTCACCAGACTGCTTGAAAATAATGGCCAATCTGTCCCAGTGACTAATCTTTGAGCCCTGCCAGCACTCAGAATTTAACAACACCGAAATGAGGAAAGAAAATAATGTCACCTTGTCATTCTGAAATGGACCTATAATCAAAACCCTTGAAGTGGGTTCATACAGAAGTATCAACCCCACTAAAACAGAAGGCAAGTGCAGCTTGAAAAGAATAAAATACATTTTTTGATCTCACAAAATACAAAATGGCACATTCCATATCTCCTGCAACACTTAGTCATTTATTTGGAATTGTCAGTAATTTATACTGCCTATTTGCAGGTCTGCCTGCAGCCTTACAGCCTCCCACTGTGATTTTGTCAGATTCCAAGCCTAGCAGGGTCAGGTTGGGTTAACTCTGGTGTGTAAGACCAGCTGCTACATTTTACCCTGCAGACAGCTGCCTTTCAAGGCAGGTAAAGCATTCCACAATTTTATGAAGTCTTAGGAATAAGTCAGTCACTAGAAGATTTTCCTCAATACTCTTTGCAGGATTCAAACACACCTATTCTTTTGTGTAATGTATTTGTGGATTTCTGGCATCAACATACAGCCACCTCACTGACCACAGCATTTCTGATTGTTTATTACCAAAGTCTTCTTATAAGGACTGAGTGATGAAATCCCTTTTGCAAAATAAATAGCTTTCCAGTGAAGGCAAACAGATTTTGAAACTTGTAACTATGCAACTACATATTTGGGCTCAAAATCCAACCATAAGCTAATGAAATGCATCACTAAATAGAAATCCTACAAATAGCTACAGAGAACCCTAATTTGGAGAAGGCAAACCAGCCCACTGAATTCATCATTATTCTTTAAAGTTGAACACCTACTTAAATATTTGCAGATTTGGCAACTCTAAGCATAATGTCTGCGTATTTAACAGAACTGATAGTTAACATATTTGTTACTGCTACCAGAATTCAGTTTTTTTTAATTTTAAACTCCTTTGAAAAGAAGGCATTCTCCTCATCTCCTTCCCAAAGCTAGCCTTTTTTCCTCTAGTTTTCCTATTTACTCACATCAAAAAAAGCACCGTGCAGAAAGAAGTATGGATAAGTAGATGTATTTGAAGAGACTGCTGCAAGGAATCTGGTTATAAAACTTCAGTTGATGTCACAGATTGCTACACCTTACTGTATCACACACAAGAATCATAAGCAAAATTGTGAGAAGGCAACTGAATAGAAAGATAACTTGTACTCAGCTGGCTGATAAAACCAGTAAAAAAGAAAGGAAAGGTTATGTATTTCTTTTACTTCAAAGTATGAGGAGGCCAATTGCTTGAAGAGCTTACTGGAGTCTGCAAAAACTCTGCTGGTTGCACTGGGGCTAAGCACAAATGTGAAAATAAGGATTCATTGAAATTATTGGAAATGTGACTGACTTTCATCCCTGTGGTTACACAGTGTGTGTGCAGGCAAAGTGGAGGGATGCCACCAATTTCAGCAGATCCTTCAGAAAATGGAGTGGGGCTCAGAGAGGCAGTGATTTGCCTCACACTTCAATTTCTCAGGCTCTCTGGGAAACTGCTTTGACACACATGAGGGATCAGATAAGTAGAAACCATGGTTTGTCAAGAAGATAAGAACCAGGTGGGGGGTTATTCTGCATTTCTGAAATATGCTGAAGCAGTTATCTTCAATCTGACCATGATAAAGCTTTATCACAGTGAGGACTTCACAACTTCATTATAACAACAATTTGTTCAAAGCTTCCAGCAAGGTATCAAAACTGTAGCATAGCCATGCTGTCTGCTTAGTACTGCTGGCCAGTGAAATTAGCTAACCATTATATTGACTCAATCAAAATAATGCAATTTAATTCCATGGTATTTTACATAATAATGGTCAGGCTACCATTTTCCTGAAAGACAGCATGACATTTACAAACTAAATTAATTTCTGTAGCACCTATAAAATGGTAAATACTCAATATAAAACATTAACCTCAGGTTTCAAATAGCTTTTTCACACAATGCAACTTGCTTTATACAATACCTTTATTTGCCGTGTTAAATGACTATATCTGCTTTACATTAGTGTTTATCCTTTATTGGTGTTTCAAGAGGCTCTGTTCAATTTATTTCCAGGACAGACAAAATTGCACTTGTTAATGATCTCCTGTCTACCAGAAAAATTAATGTTTTTAGCTAGGCTTTCAGCTAGCTGGAAAGATTGTACTGATCTGGCGGCTATCCACCACTTTCTCAGGAATCCAAACTCTTTCTAATCTGGTATCTCTAAATGACTTCCCTTGGAATCCAAAACAGAAGAAGCATTCAAAACATGCAAACAAACTTTGGAGAGAGAAAAGAAGCTTGCCCTGATTAGGCGAAAATGAGGAGAAAATATGATAGTGCTGCCTGCAAGTCACAGTGGAGAGTGTTGTACTTGGGCTTAGCCTCAAAGCTTAAGAGACATAAATTCCATCTTCCAGAGTATAAAGAAATGATCCTGTAGGGTTACAGAAGCAGAAATATCACTGTTCTCTTCTTTTAATATTTTGAGATCAACTGTAATAGATTTCAAAATTACTACACTTCAAAGAGACTATGGCTCTTTGCTTTAATGTGGATCCTGGAAAAAAAACATTAAGAGCACAAAACCTGGACAGCTAAGCCTTCCAGTTCATGTGAGATTTGTATTAGATTCCTTAGGTAAGAAATGTATTAAACCCATTACTTGTTTCAGGGATATTGAAATAATAATTGTCATTTAGTCAGTAATGCTAAGTTTTATGGCAGACACAGCAACGAAGAGAATCTACATCTTCATCTCCTCTCTAGTCTCTTGAACTGGAAGTAGAGATCTTCCTTCAGCTAGACAGACTTGAAAAAACTCCACTTTTTTTGGTTAAGCTATGTTTAGGGAGTTTAAATAAATGCTAACATTTACAAGTTGGACAGGCTGCTAGAAAAATTAGGACTCAGAAGTAGTCTCTGCAATTCTGCCAAGGCTATATAATTTCTCAGTACTGGTTCCCTCTTTCAAGTCCTATAGTCCCAGATTGCAGGGATTCCTGGGCAGGCATAAGAACCAGTTTTCAGTGTGCCAGATTTAAGATGAAAATCAGACTGATCACATCATCACCAGTTTGGATAAAGTAGCTCTGTTCTGCTGTGACTTAGTGGCTAACAATATTTGGTAGCAAACTCACAGGACTTAAAAGAACTTGGACTTGAAGGAAGAAAATATTAAAGATATCTGTTGTCATCTTATTGCAAAGTTCCATACCTTCTTGGTGATTTCTCATGGGCAGCTCCTTGAAGCACTGACTCCTTGTTCCTCACAGCACAACCAACAAACTCCAACTCTCTTCTCAGCCAGCTCACCCACTCTTTTATAGCCCTCATCCTTAGTGGACACAGCTGTGGCCTGTTAAGGGCAGGTCTGTTCCTAATCTTTGGTGATTAGTACAGCTGCAACTCCTCAGGGGTGAGACTGCCTTCTGCACTACCTTTATTTTCTTACATTCTATCCCTCCACTGAGATCTATTATAAAAGGAGGGGAGAAAGATTAACACTAGGAAAAAAGAAAGAGGATGGAAAAACGAGATTGCAGAGTGAAAAAAAAGTAGAAGGTGCTACAGAGTCAACTACAAGAGATACAGCAAGATAAACCAAGAGGAAATGAGAGATGGAGGGGGGAAAGTAAAAGCAAAAGCAAAACCACATGAACCTGAGGATCATCATCAGGGGGAGAGCATGGACAGTCCAGAGATGAGTGAATCCTTTCAGGCAGCACACCTGGGCAGGAGGTGTTTACACAAACCCTTTGAAGGAAGGGTCTGTTTGCTCAGGGCCTCAGAGAGATTTGGTATAACTGCAAAAAAGCCACACTTTCAGGCTGACAGATGCTCTGAGGTGGAAGATTTCTGTAAAGCTTTTTAGTAGCAGAGTTTATAGCTGTTACAATGACACATGGCTTCATTGTAATTTTCCATGTAAAAAGAGGCAAAAACATTAAAAAAACAAAAGTAACAAAAACTCTCCCCTTCACTAGATAAGTGAGTCAAGTATAAAAATATTCTCAAGCAAATGACAGCTTTTTAGTTCATCTTTACATCAAACAATGACAGCAGTTTGCATGACTCAGACAGATGATTTGGCTGTTGTCCTCTCAGCTCACTCCAAAAGAGAGGGAAGGAGAGAAGGAGTTTATTTTTAAGCATGCCCTGCTAGCAAGATTATTATGAGAAACCTATTAAAATGTTTTCTTTCCTTGAGAGCTGAGTTCTTACTTAAAATCAACTTCAGAGATAAATAAGAGTAGGAGGGTTCCTGGGAACCTGGAGACAAAGCAGGAAACCTTAAAGAACAGAAACTATTTTGAAAATCTGAGGTACTTTAATTCTACTAAGATCTCTTTATCTAGGACATGAACCAAAATATTTTATAACTAAATCTCTTTCAGGAAGCACATCACCTATCCCTATATCATTGGTGAATATGTCAAATACAGGATTTTAAATGTCAGTGCAGAGTTTCCAAAGGGAGAAAGCACTGCCTGAAGCATAATCTATACTAGTAACAGCCCTTTCAGAAATACTGACTTAACCTTGTGTGAGGCAGGAAGATATTCTATCTGGTTTTCAGAGACTTAGCTTGAGGCTAAAATAGTCACCAAATGGATAAAATTCAGAAAACTGGTCACCAGAAGGAAAAAATGAAGGGCACTTAATTATTTTTACTTTCTCTACACGACACTTCAAAATGGAGATAAGGAAACATCATTTTTTCTTTCTCAAAGACTCTTTTCAGCTCTAGTATCACATTGAAATTCATAACTCCAGAAATCATGAAAGTTTGGCCTCTGTTATCACAGTCTATTATTTCCATGGGAGAGTTCAACATGTTTTAAGGGAATCCTACACAGCTTAACTCACTGCAAAATACAGCAGAGGAGCAGATGGAATATCAGCTATTTCTGAACAGAACTATAACAACATCTTAGAATCATAGAACGTTTCTACTCTAGTTGATAGCAAGGAGAACAGTAAAAAAAAGCTGCCTCTTTTGCTTCTGAATATATCTTTGTTGACAAATAAACTCTTAGAAAACAAGGTAAATTCATTCTATAGCTGACTTCTTTATAAAATGCGCATATAGGTTTGGCAGAAAATGCTTCAGCTTTTTCTCTGAGAATAAACAGTAAAACTTATCTAAACAGGTTTATACTTAGGCATAAAACTCTGAATCTTAAACAATACTTCGTGTAATTGTAAATAAGTGTGGGAATAATTTTTTCACATAAACAAACTGCCAGAAACAGTTTTAATCTGGGTTGGCTGATTTTTAATTTTTCTTTTAAACTCAGCCTTTTTTACCCTCAGAATCTCAGTAATAGGGACATTAGTGCTTCATGGTGCCAGAACTTCTCAAAATGTTAGTGGATCCTTTCCACAGAGATCTCAAGCACATTAGGATTCCTCTTCCAGAGCAGTCATCCTGCTTGCTGCAGACTCTCAGAAGTCCCAGAGCTCTCTTGGCATAAAATTGCCACAAGTGCCAAATGATTGAGTGGCCTCTCCCATTTATGGGCAGCCCTACCCTGGCCAGTTATCAATGCTCTCCCAGGCACCAATCTAGGAGCCTTGCCAGTGCTACAGGGATAACAGCAGAGCCTGGATATTGGATATTCTTTTTAACTCTGGCTGGTAGTTCGTCATTTCATTTGTTAAGTGAGGTTGGACATGACTTTTAGTTTGGCATTTTCTTATTGTTTTTATTTTCCAAATTACAGTGACAGCTCCTACTGCTTCACTTTTGGGAGTTTATCATGAAACTGTGAAGCATGATCCAAGGTCTATCTCTGAAAAACAGACTTATTTTTCTCCTATTCAGTAGGGTAAAAACAACACTGTAGAGATTAAAAATCCATATATGTTGCTTTGCTTTTCAGAAAGTGGAAGCTGAAAATAAAAATAAAACCATTTATGTAACAGAAATTATGAGGCTGAAATGAAGGAGGAGCTATTCCCACAGCGTTCCAGCATTTGCTATTTGTGTACTGTGAAAGCAAAGGATAAAAGAAGTGCTCTTAACTAAGCACAGAAGTGAAATCTGTGTCAGGTTTAAAAGAAGTGATGAACTGGAAGACATGGAGGGAAGGCTGGGTAGTTGCTGTGTTCAATGCAGGAATACAAAGGAAGTCACCAACCATCTCCTGCCTCTGTGGCCTCTGTGTACAGGCCCAGCAAAAAGGATTTGCAGTGCTCAGGAAGGGTGAGCAGGCAAAGGCTGAGCACTGCTGCTGACATATGGAAAGGAGGTGGGAGGAGAAGGAGCTGCACGATTACAGCAGGGTGCAAATCTTCCATGGCTTGATTTAACACTGCACTTGTTAGAACGTTCAGAAAGGCAGCAGTGCCCCCAAATCAGGAATTCACTCTATAAACAGTGTTATGGACAAAAGTGAGCAACAACTTGCATTCTGCCTTTCCCCAGAAAGAAACACTTCACAGGCAGCAAATGAAAATTTGCTTTATGAAATTTGTTTTTGTTTTCCCTCCTGTCATTCCTCCCAGTTGTTAACAAGATGCTGTTTACTCCCTGTTGTTGGATTTCACTGGTTTTCACCATACCAAGCACATTTTTCATGTTGTGTTGCTGACCAGTCACTTAATGATTTTTTTCAAAACAAAAGTCAAGTCTCCCACTCTCTGTACATTCCTGAGGTACATCCCCCAGGCTTTCTCAAACCATCCACCCACCTCACAGCCCTAAGTACTGGGCTGCTGGTGGCCTGAATTTCTTCCTCAGCTTTTTGCACAGTCATGATAGTGCAAGTCACAGTCTGAGCTGGGAGGAACAATTCCCAGCCCAGCAGGTAGCTGTAAGCCCTGTCATTATGGGGAACACCATGTAATTCCTCAGCTCCTGAAGGCAGCTGCAGTTTGGAGCAGCACAGCTGCATTCACTTCAGACCCTGGGTGATGGATATGGCATTCTGTCTGTTCCATACTTTTGGCAATTAAGAAGCACCTTCTGAAGTTATGAACATGCAACTAAGAGCCATTGAGGTGGTGTTCAGCAAGCACTGTGAGAAATGGCATCTTAAAAATCCACTGAAAGCTTCAAAAACAAGGGAGAAAGCAGAACTCTACTGGGCAAAGTTCCTGCAACTCATGGGCCTGCTGGCTCAAGTGGCTGTCATAAGCCAAGAGTTTCTGGAAATTCATGGTGAAGGAACCATTTCTGACTAAAGTTTCAAACAGGTTGGGCTTAATTCTGCTGTGGGGGCAACTGAAATTATATCGCTTTTGTAGCTCTTATAACTGAATACTGAGATGGTTGTGATTGTTTTGGTAATCCCTAAAGTGAACATACTTCAACTAACTTAGAAAAGGCTATTTCTGAACCTGAACTGGTTTTATGGGATCTGCAGAAGGAAAGAGAATCCCAGGAAAAGTCAAATCCTGCGACAGTGCTGCTCTTTCAATAAACTCAGCTGAAGTTTGTCTGTAGTGTGAGCAAACTACTCTTAACAAGAGCAGCAGCACACTGAGAAGGCAGAGTGATTTTCAACACAAAAAGACCCCATATTGACATGGTTGTTTTAATTCAGTTCTACTACTGACCACATCAATTGGAGATAAAGATTAATTATTTGTATTATAAAATTTATACTGGTCAGCAGTCCTTGGAAAGGTAACAAGGCCCCAGTGAACTCTCAGCTTTTGCACAATCAACTCTAGGCAAACACAAAACTACCATGTTCTGTGAACTATTTACTGTGAGGAGATATAGGTAGCTCACAAAAGAAAAAGAAAACACAGCTCCCAAGATATTTAAATTTACAGTTCAGTATCTGGAGAAAAATAGGAGCTATCAAAGATCATTTCATTGGCTATTACAGATATCCTCCAAAATACTACATACACAGAGGGAATGGCACTACTGTTCTCACAGAAATATTTTTTATCTGCATCCATAGAGTCTCCAGGGAGAAAGAGTGATACAGTTTCACAGAGAAAGAGAATATCCAGTTCATTGTGACTTGAAGGTATATACAGGTCATCTCACAGAGATAAATATCTCAACATGGGTTCATTTATCTTTTTTTGAGAAAAGATAAAAGCAAAAAAGAAAATGCGATCTCAACTAGATTGGATGGTTGCAATAATCCATTCAGCTCCTTTGGGACGGAGAATCCCATATTTCTACTTTATCAATGAAAAACAGATTTAGCTTATTTTTCTCTTCAGCAACCTTCTCCTCGCTCCTACCTCTCCTTAAAATCAAATATTTCTAAGTTTTGAATTTGGAACATGGAATCACGCAACTAATCAATCAGCCTTCACATCCAGAATCTCATCATTTCCAACATTACCTCATACACATCTCAGTGATTGTGCCTGCCAGGCTACCACTGCCTTCTAAAAAGATTACATGGACCAAAAGAAACCACTTTGTTTTGCCCTCTGGCTTTCTAAGTGAAACAAGTGTCATGGTGAAATGCTGACAAAATTCTCTCATGTTTTCCAGCTTTGAAAAATTGCAGCACCATGTTCATGTTGGAAGCACACAAGTGAAATATATATCCAGGGTTTTTTGACTTGTTTTGTTGGAGGTGTTTTTTGATTAGGCTACAGTACAAGAGTTACTGAAATTTAACCACAGAACAACTAAATTGTTCCCTGCTGTGCAGATATAGGACAGGGGAATGGGGAGATCTTAGGGACATTTTGCTGTACATTTTCCCTATACATAAATTCATACATAAGGGGTTTCAGGTTTGCAGAACAGTAAAGGTTGAAATTAGACTTTTGAAGCACAGGACATGAGCATCCAGGAGATATTTTGCAAGTTTAAATGTTTTCCATTTCCTACACACTAAATTACACCAACTGTTAGAAATTATCTTCCTACTTTACTCCTGCACCACTGTATTGGAGCATCATCTAACGGAACAAATTTCTTCCAAAATAAGCTTGCAGCAGCACATGATCACTCAATGGATGCTCTGTTTTAAACCAAGCTTTTGCCATCTGTTCCTCAGCTAATTATGAATGCTACAAATATCCACAACTACATTGCAAGGAAAAAAAAGTGATTAAAGTGCATATATTCTTTCTGCCATGCATCTTCATTGTTCATCTCAAATAAAAAGCAACACCACCCACCACACAAGTCCCACAGCAGGAGGACCACAGAAGGGCAGATGTTTAGAGCTCCTCATCTGGCAATCAGCCACTGGTGATTACTTGGAGTCCAAAATGTATTGTGTACAGTCAGCAAGACAAGCTTAAACCTGTGCAGAATCACACACACACATCTGAAGAGGGGCTTGCCAGCAGCTTTACTCACAAGAGCTCTTTGCTACCCAAGTCAGGGTCACCAAGGATGCTGCTCAGTAGGTAAATACTTTTCAGCTGCATCCTTCCTTAATCCCTTCTTGTTCTCCTCTCCCTCCAACCCTAACACCATCATCAAAGTGTCATTTTGGAAGTCCTTGGAATGAAGTGAAACATGGTTTTCCTCATCTACCTTTTTTCCATTCTCTCTGTTTATAGATTCATTACCTGCTATACATGCAGATACATGTCATGTTCTCATTTCCTCTTTCTGCCAAGTATTTTCCATGAGGAGAAATCACTGGGCTTTAGTAAAGATTGTTCCAGACATGGTTTCTCACCTAATGGACCATGCCTCCATTTCAGTCATGACTCCTCTCTCTGGATCCACTAAATCATCCAGCATTCATTTGCCTGTGACACAGATTGTATGCTTTGGGGCTTTGGGATTTTTTTTTTGTATTAGGGAGCTTTTTGTTTGGTTTCATTTATTTTTTTAGTTTTATTTATTTCTTTGCACCTATAGAAAGAACTGAAGAAAACACATTTACTCCATCATCGCTGTTTCAATAACTCCTAATTTCAGGGAGCTTCAGCTTTAAAATCAGCCATGCCTTAAGGATCTTATGGCATCTTATTTTATATCCACATCTCTCCTTAGTGAGTTCAGATTTTATAGACAACTTTGTGTCATTCTGGAGGGAACACATCAGCTGCAACATCCCTGATATATCAGTAATGGGTTTGCAATTATGGCGGCAGGTTTCAAAATTGCTTCCTATTTGCAGCTTCTTTTTTTGCTAATGGAAACTGCAGCACATGCCACATCTGTCTGGATTTGTACATTGCCCTGCTGTAATAGAATATTGCTCGTTCTTGATTACACAGGGACATAGTCTGCCATTAAAGTGTGGATGCAGTATCTCAACAGAAACTGATGCTAAGGTTGTGCAGTTACTTACAAAAATACTAATAGCAAAATATGGCCCATAAGAAGTTGTTTGGATTTCTTTTTCCTTTACGTACTGAGATAGGACTATTTGTGATGCCATATGTTACTTTACAAGGGGAAGTTTCAATGTATTTTATCACGGTTCTAAAATTGTTTATAGTAGCTTTTTGTGAATGCTCAAAAATTGTTGATCTATATCCATTAAAGTCCTTGTACTCATGTTCAGTCTTCTTTTCTCTTTTACAGGCAGTGCACACGGATAGGAAATGCTTGCTCACAATCTCCAAGCACTGTCTCCAGGGGAAAGGGATTACATTTCATCTCAGGTTATAAGTTCATTACAAGTCACAAAACCTTTGCTCTGCTGAGCTTTTTAACTTATTAAGATAAGACACATGCATAAGAAAGAAAGGACCTCTTCATCAGACGAGACAAAGGCTTTATAAAAAAGAGACTAAATATAAAAACAGACATTTGTGTCACAGAAAGATCCTCATTTCAGTCCATCTTGCCTCATACTCCAATGAAAACAAACCCTTAAGTGTCTTGTTATATTCAACTTAACTTTGTTATATAAGCATGAAGAGACTAATAAATCTGTGGTCACTGATCTGAATCACCATATCCTTCCTTATGAGCAAATATATCTGGTTTACCAGCTTCCTTCACGCTGCATAACTGCAGTTCTACACATAACTGACAGTATGCAGTATTTTAGCAGTTTATATTTATTCCAAATTAATGTGGCACAATTTCCTTTTGGATGCTGCTGTCCTGAGTGAACCATAATGTAGAGATTCATGGTTATGCTTATGGAATACTGCAGACAATTCTGTATTTAAACCACTAATTATCACATGTTTATCGATATCCCCACTGAACGCAGCACTCCAGTGTACTTTTATTAAAACAGGGTTTTTTTTAGACAAGTTTTAAAAAGATCAGCAGGTGTAAAAGACCTGAGCCTCATGAGTTTCGCTAGATGTAGTTTAATATAAAAATTAGATAAACACAGGAAATCCACTCTGCCTAATACCTCTGGTTTAACAGGAAATACCTAGTCCCCCTCCAATATGCTATTCACCTAGCATTAAATAAATAATAAATAACATTTAGCAAGCATAAAAGATTGCTTACCCTGACTTTACTTTAAAAAAATAAAATGGAACAAAATTTATCCCTTATATACCTTGAGTGAAGTTAATGTTATCAAACAAGAAATGAATCTGGGCCAATAAACCCTGCTGTCAGATAGTGGCACATATATCCACACAGACCCGTTAAGCTTTGTCTTTCTGTATTCCAGTACAGTTCATCGCTCTGCAGAAGAGCACTGTCCTGGGACTTGCACGACATAAATATTGTTTTTATATCTGGCATTAGCTTGATGGATAACTCTGAACCAGCTTTATCCTCTGTTTTCACATCTGTCTAATCTAGAATACATCCCCATGTGCCTAACCACGTCAGAAAAGTGCTTTCCCACGTAAAACAGCATGACACAAAAAGATTCGGGACTTTCAGGCGAGAGGAAGGGTCGTCAGCTTGCGCTGCACAGCCTGGTCCCCTGAGCGGCTCCAGCACCGGACAGCTCCAGGCAGCACGGCCGGTTCATTGAGCAGCTCCAGCACTGGACAGCTCCGAGCAGCACAGCCGGGCCCTGAGCGGCTCCAGCACTGGACAGCTCCGGGCAGCACGGCCAGCTCATTGAGCAGCTCCAGCACTGGACAGCTCCGAGCAGCACGGCCAGCTCATTGAGCAGCTCCAGCACTGGACAGCTCCGGGCTGCACGGCCAGCTCATTGAGCAGCTCCAGCACTGGACAGCTCCGAGCAGCACGGCCAGCTCATTGAGCAGCTCCAGCACTGGACAGCTCCGAGCAGCACGGCCAGCTCATTGAGCAGCTCCAGCACTGGACAGCTCGGGGCAGCACGGCCGGGCTCTGAGCGGCTCCAGCACTGGACAGCTCCGGGCAGCACGGCCAGCTCATTGAGCAGCTCCAGCACTGGACAGCTCCGGGCAGCACGGCCAGCTCATTGAGCAGCTCCAGCACTGGATAGCTCCGGGCAGCACGGCCAGCTCATAGAGCAGCTCCAGCACCGGGCAGCTCCGGGCAGCACAGCCAGCTCATTGAGCAGCTCCAGCACCGGGCAGCTCCGGGCAGCACGGCCGGTTCATTGAGCTGCTCCAGCCCCAGGCAGCTCCGGGCAGGGCACAGTCGGTTCATTGAGATGCCCCAGCCCCAGGCAGCTCCGGGCAGGGCACAGCCGGTTCATTGAGATGCCCCAGCCCCAGGCAGATCCGGGCAGGGCACAGTCGGTTCATTGAGATGCTCCAGCCCCGGGCAGCACAGCCGGGCTCTGAGCGGCCCCAGCCCTGGACGGGCACAGCCGGTTCATTGAGCTGCTCCAGCCCCGGGCACCGTGGGCGGGCTCTGAGCGGCTCCAGCCTCGGCTGCCTCCGCTGACCCTCGGCAAACCCTGCAGCAGGCAGAGCTGCACTCTGCTCTGGAAGCAGAGTGGGCACTGGCGCACGTACACGGACGGAGCTGCTCTAGAAATCAAGTGTTCAAAGTACAACACTCTTGTTATTCACCAAAAAATGCCGGGGAAATCTGAATTCTCTCAAAATTATTTTTATAAATATTTAATAATTGTAATCAAATTCTGTCAAGAACTTCAATATACCTAGTACACAGAGAAACACTATTCTAAAAGCAATGTTTTCTACTCCTTTGAAGAAACAATCTAGCCTAATTTCTTCTTAATCCTACAAGTATAATTTTCAGCCTCTCTCCCATTCTCTAACATTTAAGCATCCCCCCACAGAGTTCCAATGACTGCAGATACTTTTACCTTTCTACCTCAATCTTTTGTCCAGGTTCAAGTTCTCTAACTGCTACCACTTGAAGAGAAAGCCAGAAAGGCCAAACACTAGAAGATACTACACAACACTAGAAGACAGTTCTGGAATAAACTTCTGAAGGGACAATGGAATGCAGGGAAGGAAGGATGAAGACTGATGTCCAAGCTAAAAACCACACAAAATTTATGCTGTGCAATTTCAAATGAAATTGTGTACACATCTGAATTTCCTGATTAGACAATTTCAAAGCAACCTGCAGAGACAGACAAGTATCACTTACCTCTATCAATCCCTGTGTTAGTCAGAACTCAACTGTTAGCTGTGATATATTGAAACCTTTTTCAAAAACTAATCTGAAAAGAGTTACTCTGACAGTAAATTTTAATAAAATATTTTTCTATCTACCTGGGAGAAAGCAATCACTGAAGTAAATTTATGACACAAAGTTCATTAAGAGGACGGCTAAGATCACAGAATTAATTGAAGTCCCCATGTACCTATTTAATGAGAATGATTTTCTGTTACCCAGGATTACAAGCCAAGTCACAGAAGTGACAGATAAAGACCAATCTACTCCCTGCCAAAGCCACTATTGAGTAGCTTAGCAATTTATCTGTAAACTGAATTTGGAATCATATCTTAGCCTTGAAAGTCATTAGACATTAGCTGCTCAGTCCAAACGTGTAATTCAATTTTCGCTGCCAGCCTGCTACAGCAAATCCCCCAAAGATAACTGCTGGAGTTATCTAGCTGATAACAGATTGCTTACTCAGAGTTAGCACTTGGTCACTCCACAGCAACAAGTCCCTTTCTAAAGCTGGAAGAGTTAAGTGGTGGAAGTACAAAAAATCACACTGGAGGCAGCAGCATCACCTTAATTTTACTCTGTCAACTCTGCTTTCTTGTTTTGGTTGAAATCTATAAAATGTGTACTTTGTAGACTACAGATGTTTGATTTTCAGATAGTTTGATTCTTCCAGGGACTTTGAGGCAGCTTCTTCTATTTACCATCCAGACACCTGATCTTTCAGGCTTTTCCAATTCCACAATGTCCTCCAAAAGGCACAGAGAACTGTTTAATCTAACTGGTCTGTCATGTACTGTGGATCTTTGTCTAAGAGAACAGGAAGATAAGCAATACAAGAATCAAACTCCAGCCTCACTAAAGTCTTTGACAATTTGGCAATTCTTGACAATCAGCTTCAACATAACCAAGACTTCACTACAGCTGCTTTGAACACATCTCAGTTTTGGTTATGTAAGGAAAGGAATAATCAAACAGGCCTTGCATAAGCAGATGTTATCTAAAAGAAATAGCTTTTCATACCCCAGATGTATTTGAACTCCACTTTCCTCATGAAGTCCTACTTAGCTGCTCCACCCCAGATTCAGACAGGCTTGCATTTTACCCTCAAAACACACACACAATAAAGACACACTGACTGGAATTCCATGTCTCTAGCCTCATGGTAAAAACTATACATATAAAGCAAATAGTTAACATTTCTGAGAATCCCCACCCCATCCCCACCATCCCCAAAAAAAAAGAGGTGATAGTCTCCCTGATGGTCAAAACAGGGTATCATAAATACCCTTCTGGCCCTTGAGAATAATGGACCTGTTTTTCTGGACCCTAACCCTGGACAACTTACCTAAAATAAAAGTAGTATCATTTACCCACAGACACCTGACCTTGATAGCAGCTCTTACACTAACCAACACCAGAACTCAGCCTCCAATAATGATTTTCAATCCACCCATTTGATATTACACTGACATTTGGCTCCCTTTTGTGGCATTTTTTCCTTTTTCCCCTTTTGTGAATTTCTCAGGAATCTGACAAAATTACAATTTAAATTTGGATTAAAACAAGCCCCTGTAGAAAAGAAACCCACCAGGAGGTGGGGGGGAGGACAGGACAGGGGCAAGCAATAGAATACAAGAATGGTTACTCTAAAAATGCATAAAACATGTTGGAGAAAACGTTAAATCTACAGAATTTCATGGTAGGGATATGATTTGTGACTGCAGTCTGCAGAACCCTTCTGCCAGTGAGGAAACTATTAAAGTTATAATTTGAAACATAATACAGAAACTAACACCCTAGTTTTGTACTGACCTACTTAATTTTAGAGTCTTAGGTAATTCCTAGGGAAGCTGGATAAGTGTCAGTTAATTAGAAAAAGCTGGCTCTCTGTACCTTCCTTAAGTTAATTATTCTGACATAAATGCCATTATTTTTCCCCTTGTCCACTGCAAAAGGAAAGTGTCAAGTTTGAGAAGGGCTTTTTGAAAGAGCACATCTCCTCTGTTGTAAGAAGATGATTATGCATTACACTTGTACAGACTCAGTTTCATGTTTTCCTATTCTTTTAAATTTCATGCAAGTGCATCTCAGCTGTACTTTTCGACCACATTTATATTCCAGCCTTGTCCCCCTGTTGAGTAAGAATTGCTCTAAGAGACAACCTATGCTAGGAGTGCCTGGGAAGACTTATAAATCACATTTCAACTCTGTTGTACTGCAGATCCACTGGAATACACACACACAGAGTCTTCACCTTCAATTAAATCTCAAGGTGGGCCTGCAATGACAATCTCCTGGGAAGCCAGCCTGAGGTGCCTGTGTCCTGTCACAACCCAGCCACTTGGCACATCCATTACCCAGCCAGGAAATATTCTTCAAGAGTACTGTAACCTTCCTTATGACTAAATTCATTACAAATAATTATCAGGACCTGAATGGTTTCTCTAGGAATGTATGTATGTATTAAATGTACCAATTTCTGCTTCACACAAAAATCTGTGCTTACATTTGAGGTAAAGAAAGAAAAAAAGGTATATTCTCTTAATAAGTTATTGGCAGAAAAATACTTAATTTTTCCTGTACACTTAAATACAATATTAAAAAAAATAGAAAATGTAATATCAAATCTGGTAGTGAGACCCATTGAAGGCAGGTGTCTGCCAGGGAAGGGATAGCAGAAAGAACCCAGTCTACAGAAATGACCTCTTATCCCAAAAATCCCACCAGAGCAGGAGATATTTGGTTGTCACAGATCAGGTTCCACCACAGTGCATGGATAAGGAGCAAGACAACAACCAGCAAGGAGCTTTAAATCTCATGATCTAAAAACCCAAGGCCTTTAGAATCTTGACACAATGCTGGATTTTGTGTCCTTTTCTCACAAACATTCTGAAGAAAATACACTTCTTTGTAATGACTTTTGTTTGAGTAAATTAATGTATTACATTATTCTAAAACAGGGTCTTTTCTCTTATGATGCTAGAAGGCCTTTGGATCACCAACTCCATAAAAATTTTTCATTAATTTTACTGATCAGAAGAACTCACAATATTCAGAATTAAGTGGTCCCTTCTATATGTTGTACATTTTTATGTCTTCAGTAGAAGCAGAAATCTTTCATTTTCTGAACTCCTACAATATATTTGCTCTCCTCAGAGTAGCATTACTTTTGCAACTTAGAATAACTCTGCAAATCAATGAAAGTACACAGGTTTTCCCTCTCATCTATTTCAAGCTGAGCTGCCAGGACCCAGAATAAATTTGTGTTAGCTCTCAATTCCATGACCTTCCACTTTGTACTTTTAAATTTCATTTCATTTCTATTACCTGAGTTCCCAAGGTCTTCCAATTTTGCCTGCTTGGTATTCCAACCCTTCTCAGTACTGGTCATGTTCTCCAACTCCCTGCTATCAAGTTTCACTACCACACGTCTAATTTGGGGCAAAAAAAATCAGAAAATGGTAGGAGCCAACAAGGGGAAACACAGTGAAGGAGTGTGAAGAGCCAGCCCAAATGACAAAAATCAGTGGCAAAGCTGGAACAATACAAATCCCCCAGTTCCTAATCCTGTATTTGTTTTGTCCCCTAACACTGCACTTCTGATCAGGTGTGAGGAGGAATTTGCAGGCTCAGAAAGGTGATGCACATTAATAGCTGACAAATTCAGTGGTTTGTGTCAGCAGTCTAATATCTATCTCACCTGTTGATAACCATCCTCAGCAGGAATAGTTCTGTGTAACTATTTATCCCCACTAAGTCTGAGCAACGTGTACACACAGATGATGACATTTCATGCCTTTCTTCTTAGGCTTGCACAGTCTCAAAGCATCTCCAGGCATAAAATACTTGGAAGTTTTAACATGATAGCCTGAACTGAAACTCTGTAAGCAATAAAATTTAGAGAAACAGCTTAGTTAATGTTCAGAACGTGGTCTGGCAGCCTGCCATGCATAAACATGCACTGAAACCAGAGTTCATGCCAAGATTCTTAGCTTTCAACTTCATAGAAATTCCTTGTGGGGTTTATACTAGATCCTCTTAGTTCATTTAACTTTTTTTCTTCCTTTTTGCAGTTTAATCCATGGCTAGTTGAACTTATTACCTTTTTATATATAAGCATTAATAATGTAATAGACATAACTCCAAGCAGAAGTAATAGAATTAGTCCGTTCGTATAATTTTGATTAAAGACAGATCTAACACTAAAATGACATTTATTCTGTGCCTTCTGTGCCAAGCCTCTATGAGCACAATGAGATGTTGCAGTGTGACCTGTTACAACAAAATGTATGCTTATTCCCATAACAATAAATGCTTCCTAAGGCTTGTAAGAATTCATGTTCAGCTACCAAATCCATTCTGAAGCACCTCTCAAGCCAAAGGATCCCTCTCCACAGGTTTCATCAAAAGATTGAGGCCTTCATATTTGGGTCCTTGGTATCAGAAGGTCTAATTTGACTTTCATAATTCTCGTGTCTGCTTTTCCAAGCCTCAGATCTGCACAAGGGAAATAGCTGGAGGTCCTCCCCAGAGAGTGCATCTTGCTTACTTTTTTCTTTTTCCAGTAATAATTACATTGATTTACTTCTTATGTTTTAGAAACTTACTAGTCAGTTACTTAAGTATGTACCAAGCCACATTCAATATATGGATTAGGTGAATAATAAATTCCATATTACCACAGATTTTGAGCTCTGTCCTTTCTTATTTACAGCTTCAATATATAGTTGTGAGGAAGAAAAATACTATTATCCCCAGCTGTAAAATGAAACTTAAGGCACAGCTAAGATTTTGTCATGTATCACACAAAGTCCATGGCAGACAAGGAAAAAAGGGGTGAAAGACAGACTGGAGTAACAGGTTTAGATTGCACTGAAAACTTATCAATCCCACAGACATTTCACTGTTATTGATGCTGGGCAGATGTAAAATATACAAGATTTTCAACAGAAAATGTTTAACAACAGATCATTCACACTGGTCTCACTATTTATTTACAGCTGTTTTTTTTTTTAATGGAGAACTTAACCAAGAAATTGTGCTCAAATCACATGAAAAGATTGTGTTGTAAACTGTTGTTTTAGACACATCCCTTGAGGCCTTTGGAAAATGATGACACATTTCACACTATTGAATTCAGTCACATTAAAAAACTTAACATGACTCTGTGGCTGTAATGCAGATTTCAAATGAGGTGTACTTCTGTGCCCTCCTTTCACAGAAAAGTAGTGACTGCTGAGACAGCAAGTGCAACTACCATGCTGCCTTTGCCCAAAAGAAATATGGATCACACAAAAAGAAAAAAATCAATCATTAGTTTCTCCTCAAATTAGGCCATATTGGCCCATAGCTCAATAAGGCTGACCAACCAATTGATTTTGAAAAGAATAACTGAAAATGTTGAGAAATGCTTAATTTAAAAATTTTTATTCAATTCACATTAACTGGGTAAACAACCCTCCCAGTACTGCAACATTATGACAGATTTATATGCACATCTGTGTGTGCAGATGTTTCTGCTGATGCACATAACGTGGCCACACCCACCCAGAGCTTTGAGCATCAAATCTCAGATCCACACCTTCAGTGGTTTTCCCCCACCATCCAGAAGGGCACATTCATGTAAATATTTGTGCAAATATGTTTATATAACATGACATAAATTTCACAGAGCAGCTAAGGGTAATTGTGCTAATTACTGCAACCTTGCCTCTGCTGATTTACAAGGTACAAGGTTTCTGCCCTGGAGTGACTGCAGTGTCAGATCCAAGAAAGTTTAACTGCAACACCACTTCTGCACTCCAGCCTCCTGTGCAAAGCCTACACTGAGAACCTGATGTAGACATGATGTCTATAAAATTAATTTATTCCTTTGGCAGTGAGGGGAAGGGGAGGATAATTTTCCTAGAAATCAACAATTATCCACAAAATGTGTGTCTAGTCCATCCACAGCAAGTAATACTCTTATGATGCATCTCATCAGGCAGCCTTTTACAAAATGTTTTAACAAATATTTTAACACACAGCCAACAGCACAGACATGAAGTAAGGACCAGATTTCCTCTAACCACATCTCTGCATGCAAGAATTGTGCTGTCACTGCTGCGCTGGCAGCAACTCTACCTATGCATGTCTTCACCTGTGGGCACAGAACCTCTCATGGAAGATTGTGATCCAGTAAATCAATCTGGTTGAAGACAAGTAATTAAGAGCTTAATTACACATGTAAGCCTTTTATGTTTTCTTTTTGGAAAAGGCTTAGTAGGAGTTGATTACTAGTCTGTTAATTTGCTCTATAAAAGGTTTAATGAATAATCATATGTAAAATGCTAGTTTGGAAGTAATTCAATAGAGCCATTAAGATGGCCAGATAGAAAGATACCTAAGCTTTGATGAACTTTGTATTGCTGCTTTTGCTTGGTTAAGGTTGATTCTACTTTTCCATAGAATGATTCTTCCTATATAAAAGAGTTTTGAGGCCCTTTTATGAAGTTTTTTTAGTATTTTCAGAAGGTCTAAAAAAGCATTCTTAGCCATGAAATCTTAAAATATGAGAGGTATTCTTCATGAATATTTTCCACAAGAACAGGAATAGTTTCTCTGGACTTGTGAGACTGTGTCTTGGGGAAAGGGGCAAGAAAATAAGTTGCAAGGACTCTAGTTTTAAAAAGAAAAGAATGAGGGAAGTAGAAAACAAAAATTACATCAATTTAAATAAAACCTTTAAGCCTTGTGATTAACATGAGGCCACCATTTGGAAGGAGACTGTTGAAAGATTGCTTACTACAAATCTGTCTCTAGTTAAAGTGTTTTCAGATTAATGTGTCAATTTCATTCAATTTACCATTTTCAAATGCTGGTCAATTCTCACGTCAAGTGGGATGTAGAAATTAACAAGTGAAATCCTCAACCTCTGTTCCCCAGAAGACTAAACCAGATATTTTCAGAGATTCCCTTGAAGTCTGGTGAATCTAAAAATCCATTTTTAAGAATCTAAGAATCCCACACTGTGGAATGCCCTTTTCTGTATGAGAACTCACAGTCCCAGCAGGGGGATGTGATCAGTGACTGCAAGTGAAGACACACTCCAAGACAGCTGTTAATTGATACCATTGCTAAGGCCACACTCTGTTATGCTGCAATTCTGAGCAGCATTTCTCACACAGAGATGACCAAAACTACAGAAAAACACAGGGAGAATAAGCTAAGCAGGGACACACCAAATTTAACTGCAATACTTTGACTTCCCCTTTGCAAAGTCAGATCCAATTTTAGGATCACAGAGACTAAAGCAGAGCATAAAAGTTTGACTTGTAAATATCCTACAAAAGACCAGAATTCCTAAATAAACAAACAAATTCTTACAGAAAGGTACTACCAGAACTGATAGCCAGCTCTAGTCTTCCCTTTTCTAGAGTCTCACTGTGGCAACGGTGCACAAATCCCAGAAAATAAAGAACATTTAACCTCACTGTGCTCATGATCAACACAATCAGTAAATCTTCCATCACACAGTCTTGGGCAGACTGAAGCAGGGTTTTCTGTGTGCTCCAAAAAAGCTTCTTCAGTGTACAGACAGCAGAAGTAAGAGGAACTACTTAAATATTGCTTCTATTTTAAAAAGTTGCATTTCCCTTTCTGCTGTCATTGACTTAATACATGATTGTATTCAAACTAGGGGAAGTCTAAAATCAATTTTGAGCTTAAGAAATGAATTTGTTTTTTTCAGATAAATACACATCATAAGGCATCTTGAAAATATCCCTTTTTTCCAGACTGCAGGGAAAAAAAAGAGCTAAAGCACTGCTTCCTCCAACCAGTCTCAAAGATCTCTACAGACAGAATTGACAATAAAATCCTTTCCACAAAAGCTGCAGGCACAAAAAGCTTCACTGTTTACCACCTTGTGGCTTGAACTGGTAACTATTCCTTCTTACACACACACCATTCCTTCATTTTTCAGTTAAGCAGACTCTTAAGCAGCAAGCACTGAACAAGAAACTTCACTCAAAGTTCCTCCTCAGAGGAAAATCGAAGACCGTAAGAACAGCGAGACTGACACGGAGCCCAGGCTGCCCCAATCGATGGGGTAAATCAAGAATGCCAGGACTGCCTGTCCAGCTCCCAAACAACCCCGAGCATCCTTCACACAGGCAGCAACCGGTTGCCCAAGCCGCATTTCTCTTCTTCCCACAGCTCTCGGCAGCCGGCAGCCCCCTGGAAGGATGCTCCGGTCAACGGAACAAGAAACATGCGGGAAAGCGAGCAGTACTCACATCCCGGAATTTGTTCCAGTACTTGTCTTTATCGTACTGCGAGACGGTGCTCAGCCATTTGTCGTTGTCCAGGAAATTGCCATGATTGCTGTTACTCGTGATGATTTCAGGATGCCGGCTCTCCACTTGCAGGAAGCACCAGGCAGCGATCACCAGCACCCCCGACATCTGCAACGAGAGCAGCGGAGCGAGGAGCGCCGGGGGCAGCGGGGCAGCCCCGGCTCCTCGGGCACCCAACTTTTGAGGGGACCCAACTTGGGGCCACTCGCCCCTCACGGCCCTCGCCAACTTCTGCCTGCGGAGCTGCCGGCTCCGCCGAGACCCGCCGTACCCGCGGCCCGGCCCGGAGGGGCGGGGAACAGCATCAGTAACAACAATAATAATAACAACAATAATAACAACAACAATAAAACCCAAACGCGCCGCTGGGGCCGGGCGGGGAGCAGCCAGGGGACAGCAGCGGTACGGAATCGCAGCCAAGCCCCCCGCGGGCGCAGCCAGCGCTGGCTCCGCGAAGTTTGGCTGCCAGGGCGGAGAGGAAGCTCCTACCTCCGGGCAGTGCCGCCGGCCGGGCTCCAGCACCGGGCGCCGCTCGTCCTCCTCCCGCTGCCGGTGCCGCGCTGCGCCCGAGCCCTGCGCGGTGCCGCTGAGCTGCGTGCGGTGCCGCGGTGCCGCTGCGCTCTGTGTCTGTGCTGTGGCGGTGCCGCTGTCTGTCTGTGTGTCTGTGTGTCTGTGTGTCTGTGTGTGTGTGTCTGTCTGTCGGAGCCCGCGCGGAGCCGCTGCCCGTGGCGCGTCCCGAGCCCGCCGTGTCCGTGTTGCGGGTGCGCGCGGGGCGGGCGCGGCCGCGGTCTGGCTCCCCCTGGCGGGCGCGGGGCGCGCTGCAGACGGGGGCGGAGCGCGGGCAGCGCCGCCGCAGGGCCGGGCCGGGCCGGGCCGCGGGGCCCGTGAGGTGCGGCGGGCGTCAAACACGAACGAGCGGCTGCGTTTAAATATCGCAAAGGCGGCTGCCAAGAGGAGGGTGGGAATTCTTTTCGGTGGTGCCCAGAGACAGGACAGGGTGCAATGGCCATAGATTAAACGCAAGTTTTACCTGAACACGAGGAAGAACTTCAGGTGGAGGATGACTGGAACGGGCTGCCCAGGAGGGTGTGCAGTGCCCCTGTATAGACACATTCTGAACTCATCCGGACACGGTCCTGTGTCACCTGCTCCAGGTGACCCTGCCCTGGCATTGGAGTTGGACTGGGTGATCTCCGGAGGTCACTTCCAGTCCAAACAATTCAGTGAAACCTGGGGAGGGTGACTGTGAGGATATGTGAAGAGGAGGGCTGTAACCAATCCTGGGAAGAAGATCTGCTAGCAATCTTAGGGAGAATGCTCTGTGAGGATACCTGGAGAGGTGGGCTGTAAGGAATCGTGGGAAGGAGGTCTATAAGGAATCTCGGGGAGAATGTCTGTGAGGATACCTGGAGAGGGGGTCCGTGATCATATCTGGGGGATGATCCCTTGGGAGAAATCCTCAGTGAAGTCTTCACTACCGCTGCAGTCTGAAGAGACGTGAAAGTGGCCTTAAAAACATAAAACCCCTATCAAACCGCAGTTTTCATAAGCCCTGGGAAGGGATGACTGTCTTGAGTCAATGGTTTTACAATTTACGGGAGCAGTGACATTTCCAAAGCTCGGAGGTCATCCCGGGTTTGTTTGGGAAGGCGCTCCCTCCCTGGCCAGCACATCCCAGGCTGTGAAAAGGTTTTGCTCTGGCACTGGAGAATGACCTCAGACACTGCCCAGGAGGTCAGAAGGGTGCAGTGAGAGCAACTCCTGTTGTTAAAAAGGGGGAGGAACATACAAGGGGCACTACATCAGTCTGGGAACTGGGCTGAAAGGAGGAGACCTTCTCCAGGGATAAAAAAGAAAATTCCTTGTCAGTGGAGGAGGTGGGTGGGAGGGGCTGGTTGGTTTCCTACATCAGGGAACTCATCCCCTGATACATCATATGATGCCCTAAAATGAGGACATACACTTTTGATGGTCATTTTAAATACAGCTGTGACTACTGTTCCATGTGATATTTTTCAAATATGGTTTATTAAACTGTCTTGTAAATAATGCCTTTTTTCTCCAAAAAACTGTCAACAAGGTTAATTCCACATTTCCTGACAGACACAGTAGGCATTTCTTAAGTAATACAGAACAGGGTCACTTTTATTTATTTCTTTACTGCTGCATCTGAGCAGTGAATGCAGGACACAGATCTGTTCCTAAATCGGATTTTAAATACAGTTCCCAAATGTGATGTTACCTCAATAAAATCCTATGGGATTTAAAAACCCAGTGAAGTTTTATTAATTTTAACAGCAGAGAACAAACACATGCACAGAAGTGCCCTGCATTGAATCCTCCCCTTGGTGCACATAGAATCTAATGAAAAGTACATGCCTGCAGGAGGGCAAAATATAACCCAATAAAAGCAACAAATAGAAGAAATCCAAACTGAAGCCCTGCAGATTTGGATGTAAATCCTTACCTAAAAGCCTTGCTCTGCCCTCCCTTTTACAATGGACTGTACTGTTTTGCTGAAGGTGGCCCAGGGCACATATTCCTCTCAAATCTCTCTCTGTTGTGCACAGACTATCCTATAAACTGTTCATTTCTGTGGGAGATAAGGTTTATATAACTTCCACCTGGCAGGGTCAACACAAGCTCCCTCCCTTCTTACTTAGATTAACGGGGTACTGTTCAGTTTACTCTGTATGGGCCTTTTCTGTAAGGCTTTTAACAACAGAGAATTTGTCTCTTCTGCACAGACATTAAAGATCTTTCACCATTTTAAATCTGATGGTTAAGAGATTTCCCCTGTGACCTTACAGAAATCCATGGCCATTCAGCTTTACACAGTTCCATTTGACTCGTGTTTCACCCCAGATACCCCTGCATTCAGCACCACCAGGCACGAACCCTGGTACCTGCTAAATATTGGAGGACTTTTATGCACCATGACAGCTGTGCACAGATGCACTAATTACTGCTTTCTTCATCCCACTGGAGATCCAACCAACTCAATTCTCCCTTGACCAATTCTTCATCTCATGAATTCCTAGGCTTGGCTTGGTAAAACGCAGCAGAACATTGTTTCCTCCAAACTTGCAGGAGTTCCACCCATTATATATTTATGGGAGCAGTTAGTTCACCCCTGTAAAACACACTTGTTAGCACAGTGAGCCAGGCTCAGGCCTTTGGTGACCTCAGTACTGCTGACTTCACTGAGTATGAAATAGGCTGCTCTGGTTGCCAGTCAAAGACCTGAATGATAAATTACAGAAACATTGTATATAAAGTGAGTAATTACTCTCTTACATGTAGAATTCGTGTCAGAAATGTGTCTTCATTTATTTAATTACTTCATAATCCCATATTCAACACATGGCTAATCTTTCTTGATCCTGTAAAACACAGCCTTCCTGTTTAATCCTGATAGCAATCTCTATCACTCAGCAGCTGCTGCATTTCACCTCCACACTGTTTATCATCCATGACTAGAATTGAAACACCCTTGTCGGCTGGTTTTTATCTTGGGATGCTGCTATAATTGCTTCTAATTCTCTTCCAAAAATACAGTATTGCAGATCTCCCTGTTGTGGATGTCTTAAGTATTTGGTATTTTGGATGTAAAAAGCTCCTTTGTGCCAAATTAGAAGAAATACTGAAGAGGTAAAAATCTTTCTTTTATTTTTTGGGGTTTTTTTTAGTCTTTTTTTCTTACAGCTGTAAAAAGTGCCACAGTATTGAATCTGGATATTATTTGATAATTCAACTGTATAAATCTTTTGGTCAGAAGTTGTGTTAACAGCCATACCCTGCCAGCTTCTCTGTGCTGTGGCCTGTCCAGGTTTGTTCTGGAAGCAGAACTCTCTGGTGCAGAAAGAATTTCACACACACACAAGAACCAAGGGACAGACCTCAACTAAGACCAAGCTCCCTGTGCAGAGGAATGAAAGTCTTTGTGGTCTTAATAGGGCACTTTGGAACTCACAGACAGAGCCTTCAGCACCAGCCTTGCCAGCAGCAGAAACACAAACCAAGGATGACAGGAAAACGGAGCCAGGCACTCCTGCTTTCCCTGAAGCTCCCCTCACCTGGTCTCCCAGCAGAGCCCGTAGCCAGCAGCTGTGTACCCAGCAAGGTAAAGTCCATAGCAATGGCACAGAAACATGTGCAGGATTTTACTTCCCCCATTTCTATTTGGCAGCAAGATTCACTTTTTCACCACCTTGATTGCTTCCATAGTTCTTGAGGCAGAGGCTGCAGCCTTTGTAGTGGCACCTCAAAGCTGCTGTGGATTTTATTCATGGCTTTCCTACTTCTCTTGTGAGCCACAATTCCTCTCATTCAATTTTTTTTAACATTCACTAAGGAAAGAAAATCTACAGTGACCAATGTTTAAAGTGAATTTCTTTACTGTACCAGAGTCCTTCATGACTGGATTAGAAAAATTCGGGTCTGGTAATTTAAACAGATTTAAAAATATATCACTACAAAGGTGCATGCAGTGGGATAGACCTTTATTTAACAACCCTTTGTATCTTCCATATCCTGTCGTATCCTTTTAATAGACAGGAGTTTTATTTCCTCCTGTGAGTCTCAGAACTGCAGATTCAGCTTTGTTAGCTCTGCTGGCCAATTGTGCAGAAAAAAACCTAGTTTAACCTGTGCAATAAGTGATCGGTGGCTTATACAAAGTTCCTGAGACATTTGTTCATTTTACAACAGGCCATAATTCTTCTTTAAAAATACTGCAAATACAGGTTCTGATTTGACCTCTTTATTTGCCTCTGCTCCTGGCCTCTGCTCCCTGTGACAACCACGTTTTATTGCAACAGTGCCTGGAATTTTGCAAGAATTTGCTAAATTCCAGGCACCAGAGGTGCTGTGAGTGTGTCCCATGGCAGGAGAGTTATGGGTTTCTAGCAGGCAGTGTCCCCAGCTACTTTGGTGGCATTGCAGTTGGTGCAATCCCCCATGTTCTCATCCTTCTGAACCACTTAACCCCTTAATGTAATACCTTAAATCACTTAATGTCAGTGATTTCACTGAACGAGAAAACATCCAATGGCCAGGAAAGGTTATCATGTTCTGCAATCTATTTGTTAGTATGTGTTAGTTGTAATTACCCAGATTAAAGTGAGTTGAAGTACTGGCAAGTACCTGAACACAGTTTATAGTAAAGAGCATTAGAAACAAAATATTTCAAGTAAAACAGTAAAAAAATAATAAATAAAATTATTTATCACATTAAAAAGTGGAAGGTGGTTTTCTAGGTAAATCTTTCTCAAGTTGCAAAGCTGTCTTCCCCAGGTCTGTCTAGAAGTGAGAAAAGAAAAATACATTTAAAATTGAAAAGACTCATGTTCACATAAAATATATAATCAAATACAAGGTTACACTTAAACTGAAAAATGAGATTGAGGCAGGTATTCACAATGTTTAACTTGTGTCTTCTGAGGCTAATCCTCAATTTCCTCTGTCATAAGGAAAAAAGAAACAATTCTTTCTGACTGATGCCTTGGGGCTGATATCTGTCCTAGCCACTGTGGATTGTTTTGTGAAGGATGTTATCAACTCCAGAAAGAGCCTACAAAACCAGAGGCACACTAGGTGTAAGTGGGCTTGTGATTGCTGTCCTCAGGACCTGCAGAGTAACATTAAAAAATAACTTAACTGACACGAATCAGTCTTTTTGGGTCACATCAGAGCATTCATCAATTTAAAGACTAAGTATTTAATGGGAAGATAATCCCTGCATATTTGACAAATGGTTTCAATTTTTATCTTTCTAGTGGGTCTGGTGATCATGACAAAAGTAATTTTATAGTATTTCACAAAGTATCTTGTAAAATGGCAACCGTATTTTATAGTGGCTTTTATTACTACTGGAACTTTTACTAGGAATTACATCACAAAAATCAGTTAACATAAATATTGCAGTGAAGAGCTTTCACCATTTAATGCCAGAGTTAAGCGTGCCAATGCAGCCTTCTTTTTCAGATGGAAAAGGTCATTAGAATTAAATTTGTTCTCAGAGTTTTTACTTAGCTGGGATGAAACACTGGTATGAAGTTTTGGAGTTCTCTTCAACCTGGAAAATATCATGCCATGATCTGTCACTGTCAAGCCATCTTGCAGGGTTGCCTTAAGCCTCTCTATAATATATGAACAGAAACAGAGATTTGGAGATTAACAAGTGGAATATAAAATGGGTTTGTTCAATATTTACCACAGTAAGATCTGTTTTGAACATCTGCCAGGCACCACAGCAGAAAACAATAATAAATAACACCACTTACATTAACAGTCAGCTTTCAGAAATTAAATTTGCATGGAAGATGGAGCATCATTAATGGTAGAACTACATACATTAAATTTGCATTCATGTAAATGTTAAAGAAGACTCAAGTATGCTTGTACTTTCTTTTCTCCTTCAACTTTCTCATATTTCCCCATTTTTGCTGCAAGTTTTCTTTGATCTTTAACACAACTCTATACAGCCTTTACATTGTGAGCCCTTTACGGTTCTGCCTGAAAATTTCTTCCATTCTTCCCTTTGTCCTTTTGTTTACTTCACTCTCCCCTTCCCCCTTTTCCCTTGTTCATACATACTAAAATTCTGACAGAAGCAGCAGCTTTCCTGCAGCTCATGGAGCCAGTGCTGCCTGATGGACAAGGAGTCCCAGAACATCTTGCAGCTCGAGGCCAGGCTTGGCATCAGCCCAGCTGCATATGGTTATCATCAGCTCTGAATCTGCTGAGTAATGTGGAAACAACTGGAACTCGGGATTTATTGTACCAAATATTCTGGCTCTCTCTAAACCTTCTTTTCATTAAAGAAAATAAAATACAAGTATTGATGTCTATAGATGAGGACAATAAAGATGAGCCACAGCTGAGCCATAATGGTTTGCACACTCATAAACCCTCCTCAGTTTTTGTGGTTTCAGTGCTTTCCTTTGGGGGATAATGTGAAGATGTGCTGGAATGAAATACTCTCAGATAATGCAGGGAAGTAATTTTCTTTCTGCCTGTCACTACATTTTAGGTGTGAAGTTTAAACTCTCTAGGGAAGCTGAGAATTCTCTTTGCCAATAACTTGGACCCTTCTGGAAAGCCAAATGCTGTTTCACACAGCCACCAAATCCCTTGAAGCCCAAGTGCTTGAGATGAAGAGTTTGGGAAGGGAGGGAAGAGAAGAGAGGCACTGGGTGTGGCAATGGCTGGAAGAAGGGAAGAGGTGCAGGTAGGATTGACCTCAGTGTCTGCTGGGAGCCAGGAGACTCTCAGGAATTTGAGGATTGTGGACCTGATGTCCCAGGTGTCGCATGAAGGTTCTGAAAATCTGATTCTCACAGGCAGCTTCAGGCCTTTGGGTAGGAAAAGGAAAAGAAGGAAAAGGAGACTGGTCAGTTCTCTCACTCTGGATACCATTATGTCTGCAGAATCCTAACAATAATTTTCCAATTGAAAAACAATTTTTTTTTATCTCAAGCAGAGTAAACACTTTTCTTAAGTATTTTGCCAGCTCAAACTAAATATGGAAAATTTATTACCATTGCCAGAGGACCTGAAAAATAATCTTTTGAGATTGTTTTTGCTCATCTACAAGTGCAAGGCTGTTGGTTACGTATACACACTCCAGAATATTGGACAGAAATGCAACAGAATGAAGTGTACTGCTTGATTATATATGTTTTTCTGAATGCAGTTCATAAAACCAGCCTGTCTAACATGAGATGAAGTAAAAATTGCAAATTCCAAATATACAGCTGAGATCCCCCTGAAGAAAAAAAACTAATACTATTAGCACAAGTCATCTCTGCATGTTCCTGGCCCATATACTTTTAAAAATGAGAATATTCAATTGTTAAAGAGGCAAAGATAGTGACTCCCCAAGGCTTCATAGAAAAATTTATGAAGATATACACAAAGGTGACTTTAGACATTAAAAACTCTAAGAAAGGGTCTGAAGTCTTGCCTCAAATGAAGCATGTGCTATTAAATATTGTCACCTAGGCCAGCAAGAGAGACCACACTGAGTGAAAGAGACATTAGGAGATAATCACCAGCACACTGATGCAACATAGAAAAAATTGCCTGTCCTCTGCTGTCCTCTCCAACAGGAGAATTTAACAACAATGTCTAGAAACAGATATATAACAGTTATATTATTCCGTCCCTCTCAGCAGTATTCTTGCAAGAAACTACAATTAAATAGGTAATCCTGTGTCTCAGTTTATTTTTCTACATATGTAAATACTGACAAGCTCAATAAACTGCTTGGTGTATGTGGCTTCAGTTTTAGCCATTAATTTGAAATGTGGCTTCAGATTCCTGCCCAGTATTCCTCATCATTCATAGTCCAAAGGGTTGCTGGGAGAAAGTGTCAGAAGAACAAAGAGCCTGCCCAGACAGACTGGACTTGTTTCCAGACTTCATATTAAAATTAAAAAAAAAAAATTAATTAGTTTAATCACTTGCTGATGTTTTATTCAACAGAAGACAGAAAACCTGTTGAATGCTCAAAATCTAAAGCTGCACTCATTAGGGACACAGAGCTACACAAAAAGGTGGAAAAGCAGCACCATGGATTGGGTCCCAGATGTATCCCACAGCTCTCACCTGAGGCTTCCCTGCCCCTGAAACCCAGACAAAAGGACAGAAAGGCACCCACTGTGACAGCTCCCCTCTTCCTTCTTAGGGGTAAATCCAAACTCTTGTGCTCCCTGCAAAGTACAAGGGCTCTACAAATCCTGGTTTGTACCTAATAAATACACAGTGACAGGGAAGCATATGGGATACAATACAGCAACAGCAAAATGTTATTTAAGATCTTACGGGAAAGCACTGAGTAATGAATTGTTCTGAACTGCACAGGAAAAATATAATTCCCTCCCTCTTTAAGTCACAGCACAAAGTTTTACACTGATGAAGACAAATAAGAAAAAAAGCCTAACCTCCAGACAAGAACATGGAGTGTTTTGGTTAATTTTACCAAAAAAGTCTCTTGGGGAAATGATAAATAACTTATATTCTGTACTCATTTAAACAACTCACACACTTCCTAAATGCAAAGTACAGATTCTTGGAAGAGCCTTTGATTAAAGCTCCTCACATCAGTCCCAGGTGTTCCAGGATACTGGACACTTTGATGAAGACTGAGATAGCATAAGCAAAAATAATAAGATGTGTCAGTAAATTAACCCTTTGTCTGGATCCTGTTGAGGATTATATTTCAGATTTAGTTCCTATTGAATGATGAGTGAGATAATTAATATGAATCAATTCTCTAGGGCTCAGCTTTTAGAGTTTTAAGACAGCTAATAATTCCGTGGAAGTGGAGTCATACATATTTATCCCAACCCTACACCTTCAGTAATCACTTCTTGCACTCTCTCTTGCCCTGGTGCAGCAGGGGCTTGGAAGGATATAGGCAGGAAGGACTCTGGCTTAATAAATGCAGGATGGATATAAATAAGCACTGTCTAGCACTAATAGGCTGTGCAGAGAACTCCCAAAGGAGACATTGCTTGAGACTCTTAAGAAGAGGATGATTAAGGCATTGGTGAAAATACTCTGGGGAACTATCCTGCCGTGGCAGAGAAATGGGCTAGTAGACAAAACAGGTAGTTTCTAGCAACTTCAAGGCATGGAATTCTATCCCCAGCAGCCATTGAAACACCTCCAGAGAGGCAAGGTTATTTCCTATGTACATAAAATTCATGTATGGGAATCACAAACTCCTCTATTCAGCATATAAATGCACACAGTTGTGTAATCTTAATACAGAATATAAATAAACAGTGACAGAGATGCTTAAGATACACACACAAAAAGTGACAAGGTATTGCCCTGGATGTGTCAGAATGCAAAATGGGATTTGGCTGCTCTGTATTACACTACATTCCACTTATAAGTTTTTCCATATTCTTCAAGGGTTGAATAATTTTTTGCAATTTATTTACTCTTAGCATTAAAGAGTACCAATGGTGAATTTGCATCCAATCCTTAATCCAAATGGACTTTCCCAGCAATTAAAATCTGTATTTAAAATGCAGTTTTAATATTGTGACATTCAAAAAGCAACCAAAGGTTTTCTCTGATTTTAAGTAGAAAGAGGAAATAATGTATTATTCAAGCTCCAGAGCTTGCTTAATGCAAGATCAATTTTGTTAAGTGTTGCTTAGCAATGGATTATGAGTGCAGATCCTGAATATTAATGCAGAACGGGTATGGAAGCAATTTTTGTTAAAGTACACTTTAAAAGGAAAGGATTTTCCTGGTGAATCACAAACAAATAAATAAATACCTCCAGAGTTCCATACACAAAAGGAGGTCACATCTTCTTCACTTCTTGGATGATCTTTGTTGTTTTCCAGATATGTACCCAAAATGCTGAGAGTCTGCTCCCAAACTCTGAGGCAGAGCCAAACTTTGCAGTGGCACAGGATTAAGTCAATGCAACAGGATCAAAGTCTTGGTCACAGTTTTCATAGTGTATACTTTATATCTGCAATCCAACATATTGAGTTGTTTAATTATATATATATAGAGAGAGAGATATAGAGAGAGATATAGATATAGATATAGATATAGATATAGATATAGATATAGATAAAGATATAGATATAGATATAGATAGATAGATATAGATATAGATATAGATACAGATACAGATATAGATATAGATATAGATATAGATATAGATATAGATATAGATATGTAAGACTTCTCATGGACAGTGGTGATGTAGCTCTCCCTTATAATCAGAGCAAAGATCTTTGGCATTTAGCTACTTCTGGTTTTGGTATAAAAGAAAGTTCCCATCACCTCACACAGTAAAATCCTAATTTATCCTGTATTTTATTTTTATATGGTCTGTAGAAGTGAGAACATCTGGGCCATGCTGTGCTGGGACAATGATGGACCACAAAGCCATGCAAGAGTTGCAGCTGAGAGGGAAGTTCCAAGGTGGGTTTGCTTTGATTGAGATTGTGCCTGCCCCACCCCTCTGCAAGCAGCCTGCTCTGACAGCACTTTCTGACAAAGTGCTTTGCTCTAAATACAGACTCCTCTCTTTCAAAGTTACAGTAGAGTTGGTCATGAGGATTGCAACAGCTAAGCACAGCTTTGGCAAACCCTAAAGATGTCAGAATGTCTTTTTGACCTTTTATATGGCTCACATTCTCCATTGTTTTTATAGCATTCATTACTTGAATTTTGTAATATTTATTAAACTGAAACAACGTAGAGATTTTTGTCTTATGCCATCATTAAATACTCCTACCTCTATATTCTACATTGCCCTTTTTAGCTAAAATTTTTCAATTTTTTCATGGGCTTCATCATACAGGGTGAAGTCTGAAGCACACTAAGATCATTGTTCTAGAAGATTTCCTAGCATCTGTCTACATGAGCCTTTTGGGACCTTCATGTTAATTTACTAAGGCTATCTTTGTTAAAGATGGGAATTTATAACAAAGTACTTATTTGACTCTCATTGATTAGTGTCTAATTTGTGTGAACAGGTCCTGCCTAATAAAAGAATAACTTTTTGAGTATATTTGTTCCTAATTCTCCACTTTCCATGCAACTTGGGAAATCCTACTTGTGCGTTTTTCTCCCCTCAGACTCAGCTTTATTTATGAGATCTAATTTTCTTTAAATGTAGATTTAAATGAAGTGTGGATTTGGTTTTATGCATTTCTTTGGGGAACTGAGGAGAACAATATATGTGTATGCAGATGTGTGACTGCTGATCCTCAGACCGCTTTCAACTCCTAATTAGATTGTAAACTTTTCAGGACAAGGGCACCCTCATAGTCTGCATCCAGTAGCTGACTACTATCTTCAGCCTTAATATTAAAAATAATTACTAGTGTTTATATTATAACATCAACCAGGGGTTTCAGAATTCATACATAAAATATGAGACAGTCCTTGCCAGAGCCCTAATAGCAGAAGTTATTTCAGCAAGGCACTTAAACATAGATGTGACCTTGTGAGTAAACTTAGAGGCAACTTCAGGGATTTTCTCTTGCTTTTTTTTTTCTTTCCCTGTTTGTTTTGTTTTTTTTTTTTTCTTCATTCCCTCCCACTGTGGCAGGATATTTAAGAGAAGCAGAGCAGTAAAAGAAACTCAGGAAACACAACCATCTTCCATCTTCATAGCAACTTTGTTCCTTAGCAGGAGGGAGAATTACTTGCCTTTTTATTTTGAAAATGTAATGCTAAGGCTGAATATCAAAGAAGCATGATACACTATCTCAGCCCAACCATTAGTGACTTCCTTCTTCCAGATTCTGCAGCACAGCTAAAATTTTAGGTAAGTTAAGCTCAGAAATTCAGTAAAGACCTTCAGAGATATCTTCAGAGAAACTTTACTGCTTGAATTGGTTAGCTTGACTGCTTAGGGCTCAGATAAGCAGCAGAAATGCTGATGACCTGGTTTTTCATCCTCTTTTCTTGATTGGTAAACCCTAGATAGAATTTATTTACTCTTCCACTCTCATGAGATAACATATGGGGCATTTTATTTGCTTAGGTTTGCTTTCAGAAAGCTGCATTAATTTCCCGTTACTTTGGACATTTGTCTTGCATGGCAGCTCTTGGTTAGGTGACATTTTCCTTGTGTCTCATCCCAGGGGAAGTGGAACTCAGTGTCAGTCTGCAAGGTGAGGGTAATTTTGCTGAGGAACTCCAGTGGGTCTGTCCAGGGTTCTTTACTGAGCAAGTCAGGTGTGCTCAGCTGTGTCCAAGGCTTGCCAAGGCAGGCAGTGAATAATATTTTATGGAAGGTTCTGCCTCAGGAAGTGTGGTCCACAGAACCACAGTTTTCTGTAACAGGAGCTCAGGTTTTTTGAGTTCTCCCTACCACAGGTAAAGAACAGGAGTTTTCACCTCAAAGTATCCTGTGACTTTCTTTACCACAGCATCACTGTATTCATTCCCAGCACACATCTGGACAGTCTTGCAGTGCTCAGCAGGCACCTCCACATCCATCCAGCTGGGCATCCCTCCCACTCACACTGACTTGTTGAACAGCAAAGCTGCTCTGGGGAATCAACATCTGCCTAAACACAGGTCCTGTCTTCAAAATTCAGCTCTGCTGCAGAGTTTAGCATTCTCCATCTCCTGTCTTCAGCCCCAGCAGTAATTGCTGTGATGCAGCTACGTATGATAAATTTAATAAACCTGGGTCAAAGCAAGTGTTGAATATCATTATGGACAGGACTGTTCATTTACAAAAATTGCCAGTCAGGTCTAATTCCTGAATTCATATTTACAGTGTGCAATCTTACTCATGAAAACAGCCTCCCTGAAGTCATTGTTTATACTTTTTTCAGTCAACATTGCTCTGCAAATATGAATATCAAGAGCAGTCTTAAAATGATGTGATTGTTCTCCTAGATAAAATTTTCTTTAAAATGTATCTGAGTAGCTGAGTTAGGGTGGGGAAAAAATCAATCTCTGAAACTAGGAAATGCTGCTGTGACCTTTAATTACACATTTCAAATTAGGACTATGTCACATTGAATTTGCACATAATCAGACTGGATTGCAGAATTTAACTTATTATTCAGTCTATAGTCTATAACAATTAGGCTCAGAATTTGATCCCAGTGTATGGGGTACCCATATTTTATGGCAGGCATTGTCCAGAGAATAGAACACAGCTTTCACTTCATTATGGAGTGGTGCCAGTCTAAGTTCTCCCTCATCTTACTCTCTCTTTTCATCACTTTTCAGTCACCTCTGTATCCCAGAGTGTACAGACTGCTTTAAGAATTGACTTAAGGAACTGGCAGTTCAACTCTGATTTCATGACAGGGAAACCAAGTTCTCTTTTCTTTTAATCATTCTGTCTATGAGCTGTGTTTGAAGAAAAGAGTTTCATTTTCATTTGTTTCTTTTGTTTTGTTTATTTTAATCAGGACTATAAGTTGTTTATAATTTTGCCATCTCTAACTGTAAAAACAATTTTAGCTGGTGAATTTTGCTATCATTTCTGTTGCTGTATCGAATGTCCTTCCTCTAGCATAAAAGCATCAAACATAACTGGATTTTTGGTATTTTTTTCCCTTTTTGTCTTTTCAGATGGAGAACCACACCAATTTTTTTGGCAATTAGTTGTTTTTAACTTTTCTGTACCTTTATGCTTTTGAGTGTTAGTTCCTATGTGTAAATTTCAGATTTAGCAACCAAATCAGGTATATTTTGCACAGCAACTAAGGAAGATTTTGACTCTTTTCTGGAGAACACAATTCCTGTCTCAGGCTGGCTGATGACAAAGAGTGTCTAATTAACACATAAATCTCATAAAATATACTGGCATGCTTGTCTTCTGTCAGAGCAGGGATTTAGAACCAGCCTTTTACTCAATCATGTCCAAATCCACTGTGTTTCTTTACCATTAAGGAAGAAATATTAAGCATTATTTCATCAAGCCCTCATCTCTTCATCATGCCTTGAAGAGAAGAGACCAAGCTAAATCCCAGAGACACTGAAAAAAGCAGAAAGGCTTTTCCTTTATCTGGGAGGCTCAGATCCACCACTGTGTGAACACAGATTTGGCAGCTAATGATTGTATCTTGAACCAGGGAAGGTTAATTCTGGAAGAAGCTCTCCTGTATGACAAGAATACCTCTTCTGTTAAAGGATGAGATTTAGAAAACTCTTGTTAGCCCAGTGCAATTTTGCTGTTGGAGAAAATGGTACAAGAAACAGAGCTGGATGCTTCCAGGGAGAAAACAGTGTGCCTCCTGTCTGGAAATGCACAAGGCATCTATTGTACTGCAATTCCAGGCTGGATCATCTGCCAGTATAAGGAGACACTGCACATAATTAAATCAATAGTGATGGGTTGATTTATGCCTGCTGGAGATCTAGTTCTCTACTTCAAGCATCCAAACCCAAGAAGGAACTTGGAGGCAATTTAGATAAGAAGCACCAACTTCACTAAGAGCCAACAGAACTGATTTCTGAGCAAAGGTATGCAGAGCATTCCTAAAGAATGGATCACAACATATGAAGGTGCAGGATGATAGGAACACCTTATTGCTTAAAGGATTGTGTTTTGTTAAAAAGGAAGTGCATCCAGAGGGAAGGGCAGGATGTAACTTGTGATGGACAAAATGCAGAAGGGTAAAATTAAAATTAATAACAGCAAATATCTTCAGCAGCTTTGGTAATTGAACATGTCAGAGTTTTATTAAGGATAATGATAAAGATATGCAGCTATGATGCTATGAAAGTAGAGGCAGATAAGTCTCTAAAAACATTCCATGCACACTCAGCTTTAATGGGATTTTTTTGACCTTTTATCATCTGAAAGTTTTGTGTGATACAGCATTTTATTTGTATTGTTTTATTCTATCCAGTAAAAGCAGATAATAATCTGTTGAAAGAGCATTCATCTGTTTTTCCTTGGATTCCTTTGCAGGCCAGCCCTCTGGGTGAGCTCCAGAGAGGACACACAGACAAGTATCACCTAATGCCCATTAATCTCCCTTTGTGTGGCTGCTTCATCATCACCGTTAGACAAAGAAAAATACTTAGAAGGTGAGCAGGGCACATGGTATTGAACAAAAGGAAAGAGTGTAAGCCCACTCCAGCATCCTTCTAGCAGACATCCATAATGCTGAACTCTATTTGTTAGAAAGCTTGACCAGAAGGACAATGCCTCATTTTTGCTGTAGGGTGCAAGTGCTGAGGATGGGGAAGGAAAAGTAGAAATTTGTCTGTGTGCCTCCCACAGCTCCCTACCATTCAGAGCCAGAAAACAGTGTGAAATCTCACCTCAGTTCTGTTACTCCTCACTGTTTCTTCCCCTCAGAATCAAATCTGGGTTAGATAGATAAAAAACAGGATAAAAAGTCCCAGGAGCACTGTAATTAAACAATTGAAATGGCAACATACAAACAGCAGGAGCAACTGAATTTTCATGATTTCATGACAGCAAGCATGGAGTTAAACATAGAAGCCCAATTATAAAGAGAGATGGGCAAAAGCCAGAAAGCAAAAATTTTAAAACCATAAATTGAGATTGTGCTACAAGTGGTGAGATAAAAGCAAGAGGAGCACCTGGCTCTATAAATGCAGTAGTTACTTGAAAGAGAATGCCTGAGAGTGTTTTATTAAAATTGGGCTTTTATTATAAAAGCAGGGGCTTATTTAATAAGTATTCCTCCTAAAGACTTAAAGTGTCCTCTGTCCATGCAGTCTGCATTCCAAGGTTATCAGAAGAACTGTTGCTATGGGCTGAACTCAATTTAGCACATGCTTTTTTGTGTGGTGAGTGGATGTGAAAAGGATTCAGCAACACAAATCTGTCTGTGTTCTGAATGAGAAATGAACTTCTGTTAAAGATCTTGCAAACCTCAACTACAGCTGCACAATGCTGATACCGCCAGGCAAGAGAGGATGACCTATTTGTGTCTGTCTGAACTTTGTATTCATCTTTTGATCACAAGCAATGAAACCTGAGGCAATACACCAAACAGGAGAATGTAAGGAAGTGAGAATTGTGTATTTAATTGTCCTTATATGCTGTTTAACTTCAGATTTTAATCTAAGATTTTCCTCTTATAAAATCTCTTTAAATCCAAAAATACTGTATGCTCGGGAGATTTTTAATCATTACTATGAACAAGGAAAGTTGGAACACTGCAGGCAGAAGGTTAGAAAGACCATGTATTGTAATGTAAATTTCATTGTTAGGAACCACAGAAATATATTTCATTTTTCTAAAGAGGGAAAAAAAAGCCCCAAACTCATCATTATCTGGATCCATGGCACAACAGAATGAAATAAGACATTTTGCAAAAAGACCTATCATCTCCCTTCCCCAAGTATTTGTGCCCTACAGCATTTGTACACAATTCTTTGTCAGGAGATAAACCTGTTTTATTGCCATATGTGCAGATTATTCAAGAACTAGAGACTAAAGAGAATGTTTATTGAAATGCTACAATATGGTCACCACAATCTAACAACACCTAATGATACCCTTCCTCCAGTTCAAACCTCTACCCCACAGACAAGTTCTGACACCCATCATCCCTGGCATCATTTCAACTAAGACAGGAGAGAACAGAATGTTTTCTCTGGCCCCAATACATAACACACCCCATAAGAAACACTCTGGGGTTTAAAATATATTTCTCTCTTTATGCAGTCTGTCATTAGCAAAGCAAAGAGCAGCTATGGTATTATCTAAAGAACCATGTTTAAAAAAAAAAAGATAAAAGAAAATAAAGGTAGAAGTAAAAATGTATTTGCTTAAATATTTCTGCCACTAAGATTTCTTGTTCATACTTCCAGGTGTTTTCAACAATGTTCAGTCCTCTGCTCCCATACAGCAACTCTCAGAACACAGAGTGTGTCTTTCATTTGCCAGGAAAATGTAAAGGGAGAGACGGACACAGTTCACCTAACTAGGCAGCAAAAGATAGTCTGGAGCTGTTAGCTCATCTCACAGCTCTGCTTATTATTTACTTAGATCAGTGGGGTCTGGAGATTATTACCATTACAGTCTCTTGCTCACCTCAGGCACACATTCTCATCAACTCTTGTTATGGTCAAATAAGTGGCTTGAGACAGTTCCCCCAAAATTCATTGCTTCCAAATCAGTGTCTGTATGATCAGAGCTCCTGCATGAGCACTCACAGGATTGCTGCAGCAGCCAGGCTGGTATTTTACTGGTTGTGTGTCAGAATTGCAGGGGTCTCCCAGTGGGCAAGGAGTGGCTGTGTGGGACACCATGGGCACAGCTGAGCTGTTCAGTGGGCACATCCAGCCCCAGTGCCACTCCTGAGGCTGCCTCTCACTTTGGGGCTACTGGGTAATATCCTCCAGCCTTTACCTTGACCAAACACTCCTGTCCAATTACACAAAACAGTTGGAATGAGCCTTGAGGAGCACAACATAACACAATACCTGGAGTCAACAAGGATCAACATCTCAGTGTGTGAGCTAAGCCCTGCATGTGCTGCATAAACGATGGCAAGAGCTGGTTCTTTTCCTCTCTAGGCAGAGCAGAGCAGAGATCCTTTCCCCTGTGGGCTCTCTAGCTCACTCTTTTAATAGCTTTGTTTTGTGCCAAGTCCTATAAAACACAGCCCAGACTCACTGCAGTGTGTGAGGCAAGCTGTGTACATAAGTCACACAGCAGCTCATAAGTATTTTTGTTAGCTATGTAGAGAATGCCATGTTATTACAAGGTAGGCACATTCATGATCATTAAAACAGTTCCCTGTAATGGCCATAATTACACTGTGATATTCTGTTACACTCCTGAGCACACACCCATCTCAGAGTTAACATGCCTGAAGATATTTTCTGTAAGGCAGGTACACCTCAATGTTTAGATCAATAAAAGGACTCTTAAATTTGGTACTTGTGCCTTTTTATGCGTGAAATTGTACCGAGTTTCTCTCTCAATATACGTATAACCAGGAGAGCTAACACAGTTGCTGGAATTTTAAGTACTGCATTCACTGAAGTTAACTTATGGAAGTCAAAACTATGCAGCACCAGGGGGAAAAAAATTCAAATTTTGAGAATCTCAAATCATAAGATCCTTGTATTAAGATTCTGCTAGAAAAATGCAGTTGTGAGAACAGAATGAAGCTCCTTCCTGAGAAAACAACTGGCACAAAAGAATAGGAATATTTAGTAAGATAATTCTTTCTCCAACTCAGGAGTAGCCTGTTACTGGAGTCACAATATTCCACTGTGATTATTAAGGAACAGCCTAGATGCCAACACACAACTGTCCACATTGAGTAGAAATGCAAGGGCATGAGATAATGATGTGAAGGTGAGGAAGTCAAATCCCCAAGAACAGGCAGGAGACTGGACTCAATTACAAGAAAAGTGCAGCAGCACAGTGAGAGGAGTAGGAAAGGCTGGCTTTGACCCTCCCAGATAGAGGGAGAACGCATAAGAGACAAAATAAATCTTCCAAATGCCATGCAGGGAAACCATTGATTCAAAGCAGTGATCGTTTTTACGTAACACAGTGCACACAGAAGCAAGATGGTTTAAAGGAAAAGCTGGGGTGATTAGTAGGAATGAACATCAGGAAGGAAACTGACAGTTTGTAACCCCTCTGATTTGGCTTGCCTGGCTCACCTTTCCCAAGTACAATAATTCAGAGCCAGCTGAACATGCCAGCAATAGACTTTGGACTCCCCTCCCAGCCATGACTGGTGTCACACTGTAGAATTGTTCTTTTAGTCTTTTTGAGCTCAAGGTCAATCCAGTAAAGCTTAAATCACCCATCATTTAAGAAGCCCTTTCTCACTTAGAGAATCACCCACAAGTCTGAGTGAGGGGCAGTGCCAGGAGGGAGCTTGCAGCTCCCCAGGCACCCAGACTCCAAATTCCCCTGAGGCTCTGGCCTGCTCTGACTCTCTAAAAGCCACATACTGAAACAGTATGATATGAAATGGTACAGTATGATATGGTAACCAAAGGGTGAAGGGGATAAAGGTGAGGATAAGTGAGGACAAAAGTCTGAAGGAAAATGTAGAGGGGAGGTTTATCCTTTCATCTCTCAGCTTTGTTTCACCCTGTATGTAGCATGGAAATAATCATGTCAATGACAGGCAAAGCTGCTGGGAGGATGCACATTCTGTTCCATGGCAGCTTTCATGATCTGACAGTTTTATTTCACAGTAAGCAGGAAAGGGTCCAAAGCCATGTGAGACCAATCATGAAAAAAGCAGTGTCAAAGCATTCAGTTGCTGATCAAAACTTGAACATTTCAGCTCTGGACCATGTGAAAATGCAGTCTTCCTGTGGGGCTTGCCTTTCCTGTAGGAGCCTGAGAATTAAATTCCTGGCCTCTTTATTCACAGTAAAGCTTTTCTTTTTTTTTCCCTATAGTGTACAATAATCTGTCAGAAGAGAAACCCAAATCTCTTTCTTGACATCCCATGGTAACCTAACAAGTTCTTCTTTGAGCTGTTTTCCCTTCCCCATAGCACAGCTTTCCCTCCATTGTGTACTATTCAGGGTTCCTGTCATGTTTAGATGATGTTATTTGTACAAGAGTCTCTGAACAGAACCTGGATTCACACAGGGGCAGGTTTCTCAGCACCCATGTGCATTTACTTTTCCATTTTCTCTGTGCCTCTGGCAGTTGGTGCAGCAGGCAGAATATCCCTGTCCATGGGGTAGCAGCAGTGCTTTGAAATAGGAATCACACCCACAGGCTCACAGTGGGAATTGACCTCTCAGCTGCTGGAAACCTTGAAGTCTTTTTGTGTCCACTTTGGAGCAAAGGAGGGAATTGCAAAGTCTCAGCAGTGCAAGCAACACAGTTGATTCCACAGAAATGTGCAAATCTTGATTAGGAAATTAAAAACTTAAATAATGCACCCAAAGTTAACAGGCTTAGGCTAGTTTGCAAATCATAAATATTCTTGGAGAGTCATCAGCATCTTTCAAAAGCACAAGAAGTTTTGCTTTGTTAGGATTGCTGTCGCACACATATTGCAAAGCATCAAAAAGAAAGTAGCCTGGCATGGTTTCTTAGAGCTGAATTATTTACATGAAAGGCTTGTGAAATTAGATCCTTTCTCCATAATCAAAAGACTTTTTACAATGATATGAAACAAAATGCTTTCATGGAGAGTATAAGTCATTCCTGTGTTTTATCTTTATACCCCATTCCTTTAATCTCATGGCATGATGTGGACCTCAGTTGAATCTAGAAGCCTTTTAGCTCTGCAGAAACACTGCCTGGAAAAAGTATATCTGTGATGTTGTGAACATAAGAAAAAGAAAGAGATATACTGGTTTAGAACTCTCCACTCCTTTGACCATTTTCTTTATTTCACTACTATTTTGTCTCAATTTCTAGACATTACTAGTGATGTAACACAGTACAGAAATATAACTTGAACCTTTGTTAGTTGAAAGAAAAACTTGAGTTTATTATCAGTAATCCCTTGGTATAATTCCAAAATTATAGCACTGAGTAGATGTACAGCTGCAGGTAAATAATTGTCATTATTAGAGCACCCTTTTGATCATCGTTTGATCTCAGTCCAAATCATGTATAAAAAATGTAGCAAACAGTAAAGAATATCAACCTAGAGCATCTGGTTTTCCATGAATTAATATGCTCAGGAATCAGGAAAAGTTTACTTATAGGAACCTTTCAATTCTTCATTTATTCTTATTTGTATCAGAATTGTAGGACTTTGGATCAACTTGGTTTGCATTTTTTAGTATTTTCCTCCTCCTCACACACCTTTGCCAGTTTCTGTCTTATTTTTCAGTGGTCCTGGTGCTGCTTAGCTCCCAGACCATCTGAATGGGAGCAAGTTCAACCCCATAAACTAGAAAAAGGAATTTGACCATCAAAACACTGAACTTTCTGAAGTGAAGTCTCTTCAGAAGAAGAGGGCACTGGATGCCCAGAACATTCCATTTTTGCAGGCACAGGCTGCAGTGGTTTTAAATAGAGACTGCACATGGATGTAGTGATGTGGCCTTCAAAAAGCAATGCATGATGCAGTTTGTGCTTTGGAGAATTTTCCACTGCTGAGCAGTGTCTGAAAGTTTATTGTGTGGCTACTCAGAACTAGAACAAGATTATTCTCTTTTTAAATGTAGTTTAATAATATATTGAAGTTTTCCTGAATCTTGGAAGCTGTCAGAAAAACTCTTCGTGCTTGGTCAAGCAAAACATTTTAGGTAGAATAGTAAGATCTGTAGCATGATTATTCAGAAGTTTTGCTTTTATTTTAGTCTTTAGTCACAAGATCTGAAAATTTACTACAGAAGATTTACTTGAGAATTAAACAGATACATTTGTGGTGACAAATAGTTTATGAAAGCTTTTGCTAAACTGGGACATCCCTGTGCTGGAGTGCTGTGGTTTGGGAATTTTTAAATCAGTTTTGGAACTTTCTAAAGAGCATAAAAGTCTGCTTTGTTCATCTTCTGCAGATTCATCAGAGTTGCACATATAGTTTGCACATTTGTCATCTTATTTATGACAACTTCAAACATTTTTTAACATCTATTGAATCATATAGTGAGTTATGGCTCTGGTGAATTACCCAGAAGTCATGCCTCTGAATATATAAAAGATCAGGATGGAGTGTCTTCTGTCTTATATGTTTCCAAGGGCAATTGCTCATTAGCTGTTTTCAGATCTGGTCTGCAGGTATTTGCATTTTAAGAAAGTGAGCAATCTTTTCAATGGGCCACCATCAGTCTTCATGTCAGCTGCAGCAAGCAACATTTCCCTGCATTGTTTTGTGGTGATAACTGAAGGGAACACTTGGGACTGCATTTATTTAAAATTGTATTATTTCTGAAAGAATGATGGCAACTGGCTTGGGTGCAGCCTGCCCAGCTTTATGATGCTCAGAATGTTAAAAATTTCATTCACATTGCTGTAATGGAGAATGTTTGGTAGAACAGAAAGAGGGTGTTATATTCTCTGTAAGCAAAGGTGAAGGCACTAAAAAAAAATTCCCTGGTCCATAAGACAGTGATGGGTGTTCAGCCAAAGGCAATTATAAACCTTCCCTCAAGAATGGCTCTTCAAATGCTGGGATATTTCTGCCCACTCTCTCTACTGTGGATGAAATATCCCCAGAGTTGCTGAACCATGGACTGATTACTAACAAAGGAAAGTAATTTTCCCATCCTAGTACTTTCACAGGTATAAGTAGTAGTTTCTTAATGTTTCTGTTCATTTTCCACTTAATTTTCTTCTGTCAGAAACAGAAGCTCAACACAGTTTGAAATTTCAACATTTAATTCAACCTGTTTTGAAAAGCTGTTATCACCTGTTTAATGGGTTTTACTACAGAAGGTCTCTTAAACAGGCAAGGAGGGACTATTAACACTGAACATAAAGATTGCTTTTCATTCCCCCAGTAGTAAGATTCACTTCAACCTCCTATTTTTGACTCTCTGACACAGCATTTCATATGTTGGTTTATCTTCTAGGAATAGAAGATACTTAATGGTTACTAAGCTTCCCTTCAAGGAGAATAAAAAAATTAATTGGAGCTGAGCTAAAATATAAAGACATTTGTATTTAAAGGGTCCAATTTAGTCTTAAGACTCCAATAGTGACTAATTAATCCTCAGTTAGAGGCAATTGTTAACAGTGAGTTTTGTCTTACATTCTCCATACAAAAGAAATTTTTCATTACTTATATATTGACAATCAGCTCCTATTGTGCTCCAAAATAACATGATTTTGTTGAATTTTGTTTGCTATTCTCAGAATAATCCATGGTTGCTGCCCAGGAGGAGTATGTGCAGAGTGGCAGTTTGGTCACTGGGTGATGAGGGTCCTCAAACCAGGCTCAGTGTCAGTGGGCTCTAGGTCAGCACTAAAGGCCTGAGATTTATCAGGGAGTATTTCATGTGCCATTAATTCTGTGTTGGATGCAGTGAAAGGTCAGGCCCCAAAGCAGCAAATAATTAAGCAACTGAAGCACTGATATCTGCTTCAACACACCAGCTCTAGTACCAGTGGGGGAATTGCAGTTCACTTAAGTGTGAAGAGAATGGAATCCCACCTCCTCCTTCAGTAACCCACCTTGCTGAGAGAGAGCAGTAAACAAACTGGGGTCTTGCTACATTGCAGTGTCTTTTGACACTTTATAAAACTACTTTTTCCTTGGCACAGCATCCTGTCATGTCTCATCTGAACCCCAGCCTGTGTTTTTGTATGACCTAGGAGGGGCTGGTGTGGCCTTGGTGGCCTCACAGCAGGTGTCTCGTGGCAGACAGGCAGCTGGGACCTGGCAGCTGCAGCTCTCCTGTCACCTACCTGAGGGGGCATCGTTTGCACTGGTTTGAATTAAGTTTTTACACTCCTCACTGAAATGGTGCAATGATAGTTACATCAACTACCATTGCTTCTGCTATTGCAGAAGGATATAGATCTAATTTTCTATACATTTGTTTTCATACCCTTTGTAAATCCAAACACTTAAAACAGTAATTGTGAATGCTACAACATGGACAGAGCATCTAAAGCACCTTAACAGCCACTGTGGTGCCTTTGGCTGAGTCAAGCACGCTCTTGACAGAAACATCAACTCTACCTTCTCTTCCCTATTAAAATAAAAATAAAATAGTTTTAGCAGTGGAGGCACATCCAGAGATTAAACTCAAACTCTTGTGTTTACTTGAGATGTCTCAGTGAATTAATCATCTCACTTTGTTAATTAACCTTGCTAGTACCATTAAATAACAATGTGGTTTCTGTTCATCCATGGAACCAAGGCTGCTTGGTACTTATTTGACTACAAAGGCTCCTGCAGTGACTCCCCAGAGCTGTTTTATGAGAGGGACTGTGAAAGAGCCTAATCTTAGCTAGGTGATTTATATTGGTCTGTTTACCATTGCTAATTTCAAGGTCAATAAAGCAAAGCAAAGAAACTTGAGTCTGGACTCAGAAAACAGATTAGGAAAACAAAGAGCTAAACCTTCTTGTGCTCTTGAAGCATTTGTTCCCAAGCTTAGTAAGACTCAAGTACTCTTGTGAGCTCTTTTGTTCTCAGTAACATATGAAAACACTAAATTGTGAAATATTGCTCTTCCTTCCGTGTTCAGCTCCTTCTTACAAACCCAGAAAAAAGGCATAATTAATCAAGTACCAGTTTTTTTACCCAGAACTCATTATTTTTATGAATAATTGCTCCCCTGTAAGTTATTTGTTAGGTATCAGAATCTCCTGGGTAGGACTCAGACAAGGGGAGTGGTTTTTCCTTTAAATTCACAGCCTCAGACAAAAGGAATGCCTAAGCCCACATGCTTTGAACCAAAAGCATCCTTGGGTGCAGGCTCAGGAGGATGCCCAGGTTTACATCTTTTTGAGGCTGGGATGCCAGAAGTCAGGTGTCACAATGAAAATGCCTGCAAGTCTCCACAAAAACGGGAAAACAATTTACTTCAGTCTCCACAAAAATGGGAAAACAATCCCTGCTGTTTATTGTAAGACTTTTGCTACTCTCAAACACAGCATTGATCACAGCATCAATGGCCCTGCTGATACCTTGCCTTTCCACCAAATATTGGAGCTGCAGCTCAGATTAAATCAGAAACAAGCTCCAGCTTGCTTGGGTGGGACTGTACCCATCCTGAAAGGGCAGCATCCCCATTAGGTCTGGAATTTAGTGTCATCTTCCTCCTCAAGAAGAAACCCTGGCATTTGTATCAGAATGTTCTGTTTTGCACCTTTCTGTCTTTTCAAGGTAAGGCTTATTACCAATGGTTTTGCATTTCCCTGTTGAAGTTGAAGATTTAGATTTTTAGATTTTCTTCATTTTCACACGGCTAGAAAGCCTCTAAGTAATTATTTTTGAAAGAAGCTTTTCTACTTCACCTCATTTTAATGGACATTTTTTAGCAAAAAAGAAAAAGAATGTAAAAATAAAGAGAGCAAATAGTGGGGTTCCAATCTGTCTTATTTTTAAAACATGTCAGTGGAGGCCATAATACTTATATCTGTACCCCTTGTTCTCTGGCAAAATCAGCTGAAAACCACAGAAAAAGAAAGGGAAAAAAGCCCCTGAATGATTGGTAGGAAATCCATTAATCTATTTTAAGACAGGAAAAGATTGGGTAACATTGAATAGTCAACAAAACAAAAGTCAAATTGAAACGATTCTCTTGAGGTTCTATTGAGAAGTTTGCTCGGGATAATCCTCCCCAAAGACTCATCTCACTCTGCAAACACAGGGAGGTTTCCTCTCCTCCTGTATCAGTGTGATGCATCTACAGCTGTCACAGCCCTGACTGCAGCAGAATTCCTTGGGCCTGCTCTGTGTTAATGCCAAGGGATTCAGGTGCTGGTGGAATCCAGCAGAGAGAAGAGGGCAATACACACAATTCTCAAATAATCTTTGCTGAAGGAACAACAACAAGGTCGTTTCAATAAGCTAGAAGAGCCATTAATACCTTGGCACCATGATATTTCCTAGCAAGTCAGAAGGCAAGCTTAAAGTAGGGATTATCTGGAACCAGTTGAACTGAAACTGTGTCTTTTTATTACCTCCACGACAGGACTTCCTGCTCGGCACAGATGGCTTTGTCAGTCCCTCTCTAACAGAGCTTTTCTTCCAGCTCTGCAGCAACCCATCTGCCAGGGTTATTATTCTTTTGTCACAAAGGAAATAATGTTTCTTTCCCAGGCACAGCCACAGATAACTATTTTTTAAAGCCAGCTCCTCGTTTTTAATTACAATACATTTCCCAACCTAACACCCCAGAAAGGCTGCAAGAGTAATGAAAGATAATGCAGCTTTATACACAGTGGCTGTAAATACACATTATTCATTCAGTCTGAAGAAGCAAACAAAAGTCCAAAACGTTACCTTCAAAAGCAAACAATGGCTCTTTTTAATAAATAGATCTCTTCTTCAGCAAGGAATATTATGTTTATTAGAAAATCATAGTTCTTGGGTAAAAAAGAACATCTCCAGCAATTATTTTCCTTCCACGTTTTACCTGTATTACAGACTCATAAGAAAATATTTGAATAATTTAATGAGAATTTTTTCATATGATGTACTCAGATTTCAAAAAGAGCATCAAATAATATAGCAGCAAAGTCAAAATAACATCATACAGCACCATCTGGAACATCAAATTACTGTATTTGAAAGCTTTGACTAAAACTATTTGCTACCTGCTGCAATCTGCAGAAAATACCACAAAAAATGATCCAGTTAGAGGAAGGTCATCACACAGACCTCATTCCAGGGATAAGCCTGCTGCAGTTTAGAAATGCACATTTCTGCTTCCTACTGAAAAAGGTACCCTGTTGGGAAGCTAGAGGAAGATAAAATAGGTACAGCTATTTGTTTGAACAATCTTGAACTGGGGAGCCATAGAAAGTACATATTTGCTCTGCCACCATGAAGCCTGGAGCAGAAATCACATCAGCTCCTTCCCCAGCCTGGCTCTTTGCCCACACACAGCCTGCCCTGCAGGGATGCCCTGGAGCCAGCTTCAGCCAGGGACACCCTGGAACTGGAGCAGAGCCCAGGGAAAAACCAAGTTTTAGTCATTCACAAATACTTATCTTGTATATTTAAGTTTTTGTCCTGATTAGAGAGTGGTCGTGGACTAAAGGTTGTGGAGCTGGATAATCCCAAACCCAGCCCTCTCTAGTCCTTTACTGTCAGGGCCTTGGTTCCCCTTTCTGCCAGCAACAGAAAGTGGAGACACTTTCCAGTGAGGTCCAGCATCCAAATATCTACAATGATTAACTCCCTAAAGCAAGAGTTAAGGGAAAAAAATCCAATCTAATAGTGCACTGGGAAACAAGAAAACCCATGTTAAATAAAAAACCTTTTAAGTTTGGTACACAAGCAGGCAACCACAACATTCCAAATATCTTTCCAGTTGCTTGAATTTTCCATAAAGATCTTTTAATTCATAGGAACTAAGCCATAAACTCTCTAACTTTGAAAATCTCAGCTGAGACATGTCCCTCGGGCAGGATGAAAGAATAACCATGACCTAGTATTTCCTGCAGCAAGTAATTCTGCCTGGTGTTATCTGCTGCTCAAGCACTGTCCTCATTGGACAACTGGAAATGTCCCTTTGTTATGAACTGAGTTTTGTTTAGTTTTATATCAGTGGAAAAAACTGAGTTATGGACCAGGGCTGCCGAGGCAGAGCTGCTGGGCAGGGTTACTTGTTATGTTAACTATAAGTCGTTAGAGTTAATAGTTCTCTTTGTATCACTTAACGACCCTAGCCAGGGCAAGCAGATAGCCCTCCTTTTGTGTTGCTGGGGAGGAGGGCTTCATTACAATATGTAGATTTTGAAAACCCACTGTACCATGGGAAGTATTGAACTTATAAAAACCCCAAAACCAACGAGCCAAATATAAAATTGAAGAATTGGAATGATTCGTGGATGTGGGGAGTGGAGTGCTGGACCTGCAGAGATGTTGAGAGACCTTGGTGCCCCTCGCCCTGACTGTAGAAGCTGCCTGGGACCGGGACCTGGAGCTGGGAAGCAGGGAAAAGCGAGAAATACCGGGGTCCCGCCCAGACGTTCCTGTGAGGTTCGGACCCCTGGTTCTGCCCCTGTGGACAAAGCTGCACATCCTCCTCCTCTGAGCCACGCTGGGAAGAAGACGGAGACGGCCGCCTCGTCCAGCTTCCTAATCCTGAGCTGATCTCTTTAATAAAGGCGTTAAAAGGAGATAAAACTCCTGCCCTGTTGAGTTTTATTTCACCTTCAGATCCCAGCTATGCATCAAACACCTCTGAGGGCAGCTTGCTCAGTTGGATGGAAAATGGATCATGACCTGAACACTCCCTTGGAGTGCATCCCCCTGTACAGCAGAGCAGAGCTCCACAGGACTCCAGGGCTGCCAAGGGGAGCTGGGGGATGCATTGAGATTTCATTCTTGCAAATGAAAGCAATCTCTAGTGGTCCAGTCAGCTTTATCTTGCTATTTATAAACTAACTTGATAAAACAGTTAAAACACTGATATAAAATATTTTGCAATGACACCTGTGGACATTTTTTTTACTGAGACACCGTCCATGGGAAAAGTAACGTGAGAAAGAGCATCTAAGAAAACAGCAGCTGCCTAATTCAAGGACATGGTTTCTTTGAGCAAGAAGTTGTTTTGTAAATTATGTGATAACAGGAGGTAAAAAAGAAGCCACAAACATCTTGAGAATAGGTGTGACTGACTTTTATAGCTGACCAATAGTGAGCTTTAGTTTTGCAATATGCATGAGCCTTATTACTGTGATTATAAAAGTAATTCTGTTAATCAATAAAGCTGAGATTTGTCTGCATTAGAGGATGAGCAAGTCTCCCGTCCACCTCGTCAGACACCGAGTGTTTTGGGTCAACAAGGGTAAATCTCCATGACAAAAAATAGAGGCCATCCTTGCTGGAATCTTCTACTTCATCCCATTTGCCTCAAGTTCACTCACATCTTGTGACTTGTCTTCCTAGAACAGCTCTATGAGCTAAAATATCACTGTTTGGGGGAGAAAATACCAAGTTTTACATACTAGAGAGTTTTATAAATAAAGATATTGCAGCCTTGTGCACCACTGTCATATCCACTCTGTGTGAAAACTGCATGTCTTCATCTCCTGCTTTTGAATATTATATTTTAATTCGAAATTCTATTTGAATCAGAGCTTAATCAGACTATGATACTTCTATCAGCTTGTTCTCCCTTATGAGCTCCTCTGCAATCCCTGGTTTATTACATTGGTTGAGCTCCTTATTTTTTAATATGTTTGAGGAGAACAGGACTTCCCCACTTTAAAGGCAAGGTAAGATTGAGAGTGAGTGAGACCCTAGGAGTCACTATTAAAGTGTTTGCATTTGCCAAGAGAGGAGCCTGGTAGGGATTTTCACAAGTATCTAACAAAGCCCTTTCATTCCCAGTGGATTCAGAATCCATTTCTCTGGGGAGCTTTGTGCAGGGAGGGATGTGAGCCCTCCCCTTCCCCAGGCCAGCAAGCCCTGGGGAGGTCAGGCAGGTCTGAGCAGAGCACTGAGCTCCTGCGAGAGCCACCACGGACCTGCTCAGCCTCTGCCAGACAGCTCATTATGGCAGCTCAGAGTATTTGGGTCTGTCTAAAGCCTTTCTTGGGAGATGCTCCCTAAATCCTTGTCACTGAGCCAACCTCTAACTCTGAATTCACAAGTGAGGCTGTCCCTGCTGAAAACCCAGAGGAATTTCTGTAGACTGCAACATGTGTAGAATAACTTGACCCTTGGGTCTTCTACCTCTAAGTAGTAGCAAGACCTTAATGTGCCAGAGTGGTTTAATGTCAGATTTTTAGTGATCTATTAAAAAAGGGGAAATATATTTTGCAAAATTGAAATCCACATTTAGACACGGTTCTTATGTACAATATCTCATGACCTGGGAGAAGACCTTTCCTCTAACCCAGTCATTGAAACAACACAGCTGATGGCAGAAAATTACTAATTTATTTCACTCTAATAATTTAGAGCAATACCTTTTTATGTTTTTTGGTTTTTTTTTTACATTTGCACAGTTTATCCTGCTAAGGTTTTCCCATGGATAAGGTGGGCTGTTCTCTGACATTACAATTCAACCTATTGAACCTGCCTGCTCAGTCCTTTCTTCTTTTGTCACACAGGGACAGCTGAACAGACCAAGAAACCTGTCCCTTAAGAACAGGGTGACCCTTCAATTGGCTGGTGGAGCTGAAGGTTCCAAAAGCAGAGACCTGTTCTCCTGGGGGAGTTCATTATGTGAAAGAAAGGTTATGCATGGTAAATTCCACCAGCAGAGAAAGAGCCCTTTGCACACACAAAAGGAGCCAGTCTTTGGAAATGTATAGCTCCATTTAAAAATAAATTAAAAAAAGCTCTTAGAGATATCGAGTACTCTGTGTGTGGAGATAAAGGTATTAACTTTCTGGACTATCTTTTGACAAAGCAGGAGTTCTACTTTTGTCTTTGCAGAGACACTCTATCCCTCAGAGACTCAGGAAAAAAATGAGTGTGACAAGCAGTGGAACTTTTTTTCTTTTTTTCCTTCTGATGAAGTCTTCAGGGATTCACAACAGAGATTCAAATAAAAAGTGCTGAGAGCTTCCTGTGGGATGGCCAAACAGAAAACTGAGTGAGGCTGCTCAGCACTTTGCTGCTTCCCAAGAGCTTTTCTCTCTTCAGGCCAGCACGTTGTTTTACTAAAAGCCCATCCTATTAAAGTGAGGGATTGTGCACATACACATCCACAGATCCCTCTGCACCAGGAGGGAGACTGAGCAATCTCCTTGAATTTGCAAGAATTGCACAAACCCAAATTAATGTCTACAACTGCTGTGCTGCAACTTTTGGTTTCCTTACATCCTAAAGAACAATCAGGCCTTTCAGCCTTCAAATTTCTTCAGTTTTCAAAAAAAGGAATCAAATTTAGCACTGTCCTTAACCATTCTTGGCACAACTGGAATTCTGATGCCTCATCAAAACTTTTGATTCCATCTGCCACTGATGGATGTGAGATTACATTATCCTTTCTGGATTTACTACTTATCTACACAGTGATTTAGGATGCAAAGATTTATTGTATCGTTTAATATACCTGGTGCTGCTAAAGTCCAGTTTGCTCAGAAATGGCATCTCTTCCTTCTTTCCCTACACATAGGAACAGTTACAATGCTTATTTTTGTTACTACAGAAAAAACCCAACTCCTATTTCAAAAAGAACAGCACAGGAAGTTATTTTGTCTCAGCATGCAACAGCTTCTGTAGCCATCTATTCAGCACTGATTTTTTTGTTCAGATCCTTACGGTTGTTGAAAATAGAGACCATATCCAAATGATCAGAGGGTGGTCACTTTTCAAGGAATATTTTCCTGTCTTTAATATGGATTGCTGCTGGTGCTGGGCATCCACACACAGCTGCACATGTGCCCATGGAAGGAGCATGAGTCACAGAGAGGGATGAGTCAATCAGGCTCACTGCTGACCTGTAGCTAAAGGCTTCAGAGTCCTCTAAAGGACACCTGGAAAACAACACAGAATAAAAGCCCAGCAGACTTCTCAGTGGGAAGAGAGCTTTGAGAGTATTAGAAACCTTTACTGGAAATTATCAGTGTGAGCAGCCACTGGTTGCCAAGGTTCCAGTTTGCCCTTAGGCTGATTTCTTAGAATCATAGAAAGATTCGTGAGGGCCGTCCCAGGGCAGGGACTTAGATCCAAGCCCCTGCCCTGGGCAGGGACAACATTGACCAGACAAGGTTGCTCCAAGCCCCATCCAACCTGGCTGTGAACACTTCCAGGGATGGAGCAGCCACAGCTTCTCTGAGCAACCTGCGTCAGGCCCTCACCATTAGAATTTCTTCCTAATATCTAATCTAACCCTGCCCTCTGTCAGTCTGAAGCCATTTTCCCTTCTCTCACTCCATGCCCTTGTCTCAGCCGGCCTTTGTTTCATGTCTGTGCTGCTGTACAGGGTGGCCTCAAGGTGAATGAGTCACCTGCAGCCTCCCAAGGCGCTGTGGTGAATGGGATGTGTGGGGGAGAGAGAAGAGGACTCTTCATTTGCAGCCAGCTGTTTAGGAATACTCAGGTGTTAATCTGAACCACAGTTTGGCCTCTGAGAGTAAGACACAAATATCTTTAGAAAAGAAAAAGCAGCTTTGCAGAGTCTCTCAGAAAAGCACAGTATAGTTTTCAAATTCTCAGTTCTTAAAACATTTCTTATGCTTCAAAGTACTTTCCTTTAAAGATTCTCAACTCCCCTGAGAATCTGAGCTGTCATTATTTTTAAATGCAAATTTCTATCTTCTAAACTACTTGGATTCCCTGAACCCCATACCAGTAACTTCTAATACCTCAGAAAACCAAAAAGCAACCCAATTGAAACTAATTTTAATGGTTTTTTAATCTCCAGATATCTTGCTGTTCTGGGGAGCTTGATTCTCAAACTATTTTATAAACTATTTTTTGTATGGCTTAACTCATAAAAAGCACAAGGGGAGAGAGATATTCAGAATAAGGAGGAGAGGTGCTGGACTGAAGGAAGGCAGGGAGCATCCTCATGGCAGCCTGGATGAAGAAGCTGGGGCAGGGAACTGAAATGACCTTTCTGCTATGCCAGAGACCAATGTCAGCCTCGTTAACAGAGTGCCCAAATCTGGTACCCTCTCTAATCATCCCTGTTGCTTCCTCTAGAATACTCCCTACAGGAAAATATTCCAATAGCACTCAGGGCCTCACAGGATAAAAATCTTTTCTCTTGAACCCTGTTACTTAGCATTAATCTTCAGTGGAAAACAGATGATTAGAAGTTGTTGATAATTCTGGCATTACAAATTAAAGGGCAGTGGCAGGGAGATAACCCACATGTTTATTTTCTCCTTACAGCAGTTCCCAGTTGATGCAGGTACATTAACACCAACAGAGCCACTCCTGGTTTGCTCCAGTGCAGCTGAGCAGGAACCCCCCCATAACTTTGACTTTCTTAGACCTGCAATACCATTTTGGGATCTTGGCTGTAGAACTTCTGGGTGGAAATAGCCTTTGGTCATTATAAGATCCTGAAATTAAACCTGAGGAAGCCTAGTGATGCCTCCAGCTGACAATCCTTCAGAATGTGCTTTACTGTAGGCAGCTGAGGAGTCTGCTTTTTAAACACAAAAAAGTTTTAAAAAGAAAACTAATGGGACAAGTAATGGATGTAATTTCAATTTAAGTATTACAAGGACTTGCTAGGAGATCCAAACTCTATTTGAGACAAATGGGTTTGAAATTGTTAACATTTCAGGGAAGATGTGCTTCAGGACAGCCTTCAACACAGGGGATCTGTCTCAACTGATTTATCTCCTTGTTTTGAAAAAGGATTTGGGGATGTAGGTCTGGGAAGTCCAAGGCTTATTTATACATTTGAAGTAAATAATCAGTTTTCTTACTACCATGCTGAATCAGAATGCTGCATGTCTGATTGTCTGTATGAGAAGCCACACTGGTGCTACTGCTGATGTAAGTAGGAATTGGTCATTGTAAGCAGTCAGAAGCCAAAATAGTGAGAAAAATAATCTATTTCTCTCTTTGTCACACAAAATTATAAGATTGTGTATTACAAGGGGTGATATTTCAATGGTTAGAATTAGTTTCTTTAGAAAAAGTCACAATATAAATCCAGCAGTGTGGAGGATTTGTGTTGACAGAGTATTCTACAACTTTTGAAGTGCTTTTCAACTCGGACTCCATTATCCTGCATCATTCATGAAGTGCTTTGAAGTGCTGGCTTACAGAAAAGACCACACATACCTGCAGAGGACCAAGTTTTCCAAGCAGACTAAATTTTTGCATCCATGACTTCTGCTGAAGAAAAAGCTAGTTTTCAGGCTAGAAGAGTATAATTTGGTAAGACATTATAAGGCTGTAAAATAACAGCAGCAACCTTTAAATGCTAAATATTTGCAGAACTCCTAGCAAATATACTCTTCTGGCTACAGTGATTACCTGCCTACTGAAATGTTTGCATACTTGCCTGTATTTAGTATCACCCTTTGCTCAGTGTAATACAGTGTTAAATCATTTTTCAGTGTAATCTTGTAAAAGACAATTGCTGTTTGAGCCACAGCAGCTAAACCCAAGATTAATTAGAGAAACCAAAAAAAATGGTAGGGCAGCCCAGGAAATAACTCCATGGGAAGTTGGCCATCACAGTGACTGTCTGTCATCACCTTATCACAAAAGTTTCATACCTTCTTGGAGATTTCTCACAGGCAGCTCCTCACAGCACTGACTCCTCCTTCTTCACAACACAACCAACAAACTCCAGCTCCCTGCTCACCCACTCTTTTATAGCCCTCATCCTCCCTGGACACAGCTGTGAGCTGTTAAGGGCAGGTCTGTTCCTGATCTTTGTTATTAGTACAGCTGCCACCCCTCAGGGGTGAGATTGCCTTCTGCACTTTATCTTTATTTTCTTCCATTCTATCTCCCCTCAGCTGTCACATTTGTAACTGTGAGGGGCTGCAAAGTTGGCTTCAAGGTCAGATCCTCCCATTCCCAAAGAGGAAAGGTGAGGAGGGTCCTGCCTGCAGGTGCACAGGGCTTGGGGCAGCACCCAGGTGCCAGCACCACCCCAGGAGTGAAATGGCAGACATGGCAGGAGGGCAAGAATATCTGCACACATATGTTCTCCTTTCCAGAGCTCTCCAAGCATTGGTTTGTATGTTCATTTGTGTTAATTGCACCAAATCCAGCTTTAATTTAAAGTCTGTTCTCTTCCACAGGGGTTACACTGAGCAGCTGCACCCTCCAGCACTTTCCAGAGCTGTTCCTAAAAGGAAGAGGAGCCCTGTGAAGCTTTCTGCAGTGAATTTTCTGTTCTATTAGCTGTATGTACACTTTGAACAGTGGGTTAAATGACAGAGTCCCACTTTTCAAACCCTATTTACTTGACAGGTATTGACTAAAAAATTTTGAATCTTTTCTCCTTGGATACAACTCTGATTATGCCTTTTGGGTCTCAGATTGGTGGACAGTAACATTCTGGTGACAAGATGATAAATTTGACATTCTTGGAGTACAGTTTACTGTGCAAATTACTGCACTATAACATACTGTGCCAGATGAAATAAATAGACCATACTTCCCATTTTTTGAATCTTGTACAGTTGTTAACACTTATGCAAAGTGGATATTAAATGTCACTGTTTTGACATCCAAAGCACTTCATAAAGTCTCTCAAATGTAAAGGCTTCTGCCTCCAATACTGTTGTATTAGGAGTTTTCATGCACACTTATTCTGTTAAAACATTTTTAATATGCTTCATGTGCAAGTTTCTTTCCCTCTTCAGCCTCCCTTTCTCATTACAGCTGCTGACATGCATTTTTCTTCCACTTGTCAAATGCAATTTCAGGACACAGGTTCTTTATCTGTTATACCTTGCAGATGGGGAATTAGAAATTAATAATGATATACCAGTTGGAGCTTTTTTGATTCCTAATTCAGTACAGCTTTTGGCTCATGACCACATGGATGTCCTAAAACATTATGCACTTATAAAATGTTCAGGGGCAAATGTTATGGAATAAATGTTGACTGAATTCTCATTAAGTGATCTCATTGCATTTTAGAAGTAATACAATTTTACCTTCATTTAAAAATACATCTTTATCCAAAACCTGCACATAGAGGGTTTCAGTGTTACTGCCCTTAGAGAAATTGTCCCTGATGCTGTTTATTCCATCCATGATTTATAGCAGCCTATGTCACAGATGTCTTATTCAGGAGACAGATATGCCAGAAGAAAAGTGTCAAATGAGTTCTGAAGCAGTGATGAAATACACCCTCTGAAGATGCATAATCTACATCAAAATAAATAACTTTATAAATAACAGAATAGCCCCAAACGATGAAGATTTAAAGAAATGAAATGTGTGGCTTGGTGGAAAGGCAGCAGACAGACATGCTTATCAGCAAGAACAGATACAGGCTACTGGAAACAGAAGTTATCTACTTAATATTTAATTGTTGCAATTTTGCCTTATATTTAGCTTGGTTTTCCAAACCAGAGATTTGGCTAAAGTACCAGGACAGCTCTCAAACAGCAGAGATGGCATGAACTGCTTTCTCTTCTCCCTTTTGTTTCCCTTACACCGCAGTGTAGTGGTTTTCTGCACAAACATCTCATCACTGAGGAATCTTAGAGGGAATCTCCAAATGCACCTGTGCTGGGAGCAGCATGCAGGTGGTTCTCAGAGCCTGGAAATGGTGCTGGTGATGCACTCAGTCCTCTCACATTACCCTTGTTCTGAGAATACTTCAAATCCAAGTTTGCTCTGAGCATTAAATTGGCCTTGAGATGAAGCAGCTGTCTGAGGTTCCTTGGAAGGAGGCCAGCTGGCTGTTAAGGCAGGCACTGGATATCCTAAGCAATGTTCCTGATCTTGTCCTTTCATCTGGTGTCCCCTGACACACAATGATCTCTTTCTGGGAGCTGTCTTGCAGCTCATGAATGTATTAGAGGTGCTGGTTGAGCAACTTCTCCTCTTTCCCCCAGCTCAATAGTCCTCACTCTGATTTTTAAAGTAATTTGAAAAGCCACCCAATAACATCAATATCAAGCAAAGTCTTTAGCCTAGGGTTCTACAGATATCACATTCTCAGAGTGCCCACATGATCTAAATATTGCCTTAATACAAAAAAAAAGGGCAAATAGCCTGTAGGTAGTTAGGAACCGGGTGTACTGGAGGAGCTTTTTGCTCTCACATCAGCTGGGGGAGCAAGGTGAGCACTCCCTGATTGTTCCCACAGCACCCAGTGCCAGGTGCCAGCACCTTGTCCCACCCACTGCACTCCTCAGTCTCACCACAGCTGGGCCATTTCCCCTGGATTTCCTTTAAAAATAAAACCCACAAGTTCAAACCAAAGTCATGAAGTATAATACTTCCCTTTTTTGCTGGAGCAAAAGATACAAATGCATGAGTATTCCTTCAGAAATGTTGACCTTTTCTGCTTTTCTTTGGATCCATAATAAAATTCCATTTCATATGATTGCCATCCCTAATGAGACAGAGCTGCTGTCCCCTTCACAGCTCCCTGCAGCTGACTCAACAAGTCACAGTGTGTGATGGGAGCATTTTGGAAAAAAGGCAGGTTGAAACACTGTGATACTTCTCTCATCATAGTGGAATCATTCCTGATTAAAAACCACTCTTTTCACAAGTGCAGTAGTTTAGTGTTTATTAAAACCTAGAGATCAATAGGTTTTCTTAATATGTAATGCCTCTGGGTATCATATGCCACCATAAAATAGAAGAATTCCTATAAGCTGTGTGCTTGATACTCAAATGAATATTTTAACCTTTCAGGAGAAAAAAACTATCCCAGTTCCCCCCACACCAGCTTCCCTCAAGAATCCACTTAATCATATTTTGAAATTTAATAAGGTTTTAGGAGTGATAACAGTGTGCTAGGTTACAGCAATGGAAGGGAATGGATTATTCTAACCTTTAACAAGAGCAAATGTGAAGGGCAATTAATTTGGGAGGTTTTCTGAGGTTGGAAACAACATCTGAGCTCCTTGAAGTCTATTGTTTCACCTTCTGTTGAGGTTGCACAGCCATCTCCTGCTTTACTTCCCCCAGTGAGCAGCCTGGAGCTATGGCACCACCAAACCAGCCAGACCCACACATGGAAATTAAACTAATACATCTCAGGGAGGAGGAGACAGCTGAAGCAGAACAGGGGGAGGCTCCTGTGCTGAGTCCTGCCACAGATCAGAGCAGATTATCACCATGGCTCTTCTGGGTTTAGACACAGCCCACGAACAGAGGAATCCACTCATCTCCCACTCCCAGAGGGAGAGCTATTGTGTAACAGCAGAACAAATAATATGCAAATAACTGCTTTGAAACCTAGTTCTGATCTGTGTTTTCATTCTCACCAAAGGGCACTTCTCAATAGAGGCTTTGATCAAGCAGGCTTTGGTGGTAACTTTGATAATTCTTAGTAAATTATTCTGTTGTTGGCAGTAGTCTGGAATTGCCTGCACTCACTTGGTTGAAAGTTTCCACGACTTCAGGGTGTGAGTCACAGAACATCTCTGACCTGAGCTGGGAAGAGACAGGAGGGAAAGGGCTGGGGAGCATCAGGTGTGGAGCAGAGGTTGGTTTGAAGTGTGTTCCTTCCTTCTGCAGCAAAGGAAGGTGCAGATCTATAGAAAACTCAAGTCACTCTTAGATCATGAATTTTCAGAAACTGAATTGGGGGTGCCATTTTTAACAAACACTATGTGCTATTTTCTGGTGTATTGTTGACTACAGTCCACAACAGATTTCTTTTTTTTTTCTATTCTTTTAAATAGCACAATTATGCAAGAAGCTCTTGATATTTATCCTACTCAAGTCACTAGAAATGTATGGCAGACTTAGAAAGCAACAGTGTGAGCCCTTGATTATAGATACAGAGAACTGTCAGCACCTCTGCCTGCTGAGAGAGCTCCTGCAATAAATGTGTTTGTCTCTCTGTTTCAGATATACCTTTTACCTCTGCATCTCATTTGGATCCACCCCGTGGTGCCTGGGTTAAAACCCTGTGGCATCAACTTTGAATTACCTTCTTTACAAGCCAGAATTGTCAGGTGTTTTAAGAGCAGGAAGAAGATAGAGCAAAATGATATAAAAAGCTTGGATTTTTTTTCTGAAAAATTCTAATGCAAAGGGGATGTAGCACACAAAGAAACACTGGGGAGGGAGAAATGCAAGGGATGCACTGTGTTAAATCAGCATGGATAAACTTTCTCACTGAAGCTCACACATGGCACTGTAATCAGTCTGCACACATTTTACCAGTAACCAAGGCATCATAGCAACCTGTATATCAGCTATACCCATGTAAGCAAGCCCACAGTTGTTTTTCTTTTTATTTTCTTTTTAAAGCTGACTACATTTAAGTGTTTAGGTTCATTGTAGGTTGCATTAAATTTTTTTTTTTAAATATTTAAAATTTATTTAACTTTTTGGTGATATTAAAATGTTCAAATCAAAAACACCTCACATGATGAGTCCAGCTGTAATTCTGTTTTTCAGTCCAGCAAACCTGTAGTTTGAGAAACATCCCTAGAGATCTCTATAGAATATCACAGCAGACTGAAATGGCTTCAGGCCTTTCTTTGTCCCCTCCAAACAGTAACAGTGACCAAAGAGCCATGGGACAGGAGGATGCAAATATGTCAAATATTCATCTTGCCAGATACCAGCCATTTCTTAGGTTTCTGCTTGGGTTGACTGAATCCCAAGATCCCATCTGGGAACCATCAGACTTCAGGACTGTGAAATTTGGCTTTTGTAGCTTCAATGACAGAATGACCTAACACATGCCCATGAAGTGCTCTCTCCCTGGATTTAATATAGATTTGCAAAATGATTCTGCATCGATGGGAGATGAGGTGTGGTGAGCAGGGGAGCACAGAGGCAATGCATGAGGCACTGCTGCTGCTCACTGAGGACAGCTCTGCTGGCTCATTAATTCTTAGCCTGTTGTTAATCTCAGATGCTCGCTTGATTTTGCGACCCTGCCAGGTTTCCATTTAACACAGCCCTCTGTAATGTTCCTTTTTCCTGCTGGTTTTCTCTCCCTGGAACACTGCTGCTCTCTAGCTTTCAAAACTCCTCTTGTCCTCCAATTTTCTCTTACACACTTTACTGCTTTCCTGTCTAAATTAAGCTGAAAACACATTATTCATGTCCTAGGCAAAGATATCATGTTTTTTCTGCATGTTTTTAAAAGGCAGGAGCAGAAATTACTCACCTCTGAAAGGAAGGTCAGCAAAAGCAATCTATCTCCCAGGAACAAAGGTATAGTGGAAGGACAAATATTTACAGCACATGTGAGACATGAAGTTTCCTGTGGACAAGGTGCCCTGCAAAACTGGAATTGTATATACAGGCAAAAATCATGGATGAAGTCACACATAAATGTCCTTTACCACTCACAGATCCATACAGCACCATCAGTGGGCAAGGGAGGGACTGCTGAGACTCTTGTGAGCAGTGAATTGTTTTTACCATGTCTCTTCTTTTCTCTTATGTAGGCAGAAAAGGACCAAACAGAAAAATTGTAGAACATTTACCCTGCATAAGAGAAGGCTGCCGTGTAGGAGCAGCTCTGATAGATCTGGATGGCCCTGGGAAGGAGCCTTTGGCTGTGAGTGTGAAATTCCAGGTGCTGCTGGAATTCCATGCTGTGACATCCTCAGAGAGCCCAGGATGGCAGGGCCAGGGGGTTCCTGGTGTGTTGGGGGGTTTGTGTCAGACACTCCAAGGGCAGCCAGGGCAAAGGAAACACCAGCAGCAGGAAGGTCAGTGCTGTTGGAAGAGGTGAGGGTTGTAGGAGAAATCTGGCACGGCTAAACACTCCCATCATCTCCAACAGGTGTTGGGGTTTTTATCTGAAGGTAAAGGTACAGCCTCCAGAAAATCACCCTTTTAAGGTAACATCTGCATAAGCAAAGTCTGAAACTTGATCAGCTCATTACAGGAACAATTCAGCAGGGCTCTGGCTATGATGCCTTATGATTTTTGCTTTTATATTTTTCATATATTTGTAATCCTGTAATTCTTTAGTGTAAAACTAAATTCCATATACAGTTTTAGCTACTGTTCTCCCATTTTGGTCAGACAAAACAATTCCTCTGAGAATCAAGGACACCTCACTGTCTCAGGGCCTGAGAGGTGTAAACAAAAGTGAGTTGGGAGGAGCAAATTTGGGGTAAATTACATCATTATCTGAAGCTGTAATTAGAACATTAACCTCCAATATGCAAATAGACCAAAAGTGTAAAAGCATAATACCCTATAACCTGTCATTGATTTTTGGTTGTCGCCCCTGGGGGGATTTTGTCTACCTGAAATGTACCTGAAGGCCCTACAATAAATATAAGCACTTTTGATTCCCTTAATTTTGTCTGGCCTCTCTTTTAGGCAGTCCCAAAAAGGCATCAGCTATGGCACTGACTGCCCTAGCAAGAGAGATGCACAACTCCCCCTGCAAACCCAAGGAAATTCTGCCATTCTCTTCTACCTGCTCAAAGCTATGGTGATGACCTGGAAATCACTGTGATCTAAAGGCATATGATCAATAAACTGCCTTTGATTTCACACTTCTAAAGACAACTTCAGAAGCTGAACTTCGGAGAGAGGGGCTGTCCTTTGTGCAACCAGATTTGTCAGCAAGGGAGAGCTCTTTGATCTGGGTCCTTTGCAAAGGCTTCTCCTGACCTTTCCTCCCACACAGGGGCATCTCTTGGGACACCAATCCAGCCAAGCCTTTGAATTCAATTCATATTCTTGGAGCTTTCTTGTGTGTTCATCCTGTATTTCAACGATTAATCTGAGAGCAAAATTCATCTTTGCTTAAAAACTTTCAGTGAGAGGAAGGGTTTGGTTCTTAATCTGGTATCTGGCTGCTGTTTCCTTTAGACACAAGGAAGAATATTTTTAGGAATATCAGGAGAGGAAACTGTGCTGTGCAGCCCTCAGCTCACCTGTGTCTGGGGCAGCTGTGGGCAGGACTCCCAGGCAAAGGAGGGAGGTCCTGGGACCTCAGTGACCATCCACACCCACCCCTGGGTTTTGTAGCACAAAACTTGCAGTGAAGAGGCTCATGAAACTGGGACCAAAGTGCTTACATGGCCAGGGACCCCCTGCTTCAGTCATTTCAGACAGGCAGAACATTAGCTGGGTTCCTGCTTGCTCAGCAGGGCTTGGAAACAGAAGGGCTCATAGTTCAGGAGGCAGATGTGTTTATGTTTTCAGAGATATGTTTATCTCTGACTAGAACTGAGTTAACCAGGAGCACTTTTATTAATTGTTACAGCAACGTGTAAATGCTACTGGGCAAAGAATGCCTTTAGCTACCTGGCCAGATGTAAGGAGGGTCTTCCTGTAGGGGCAGACTTGGAATGAATAGAATTGAATAGAAAGAGTTCTTTGTAACTTGAAGCCTTAAGGCAGCCAACAGTGCCCTCTTCGGGGTTCTTGCTGAAATCCTTCAGTAAAGCAGGAATTTACAAACTGCTGGCTGTAAAACGTGTGCTTTGCCTTTACTTTACTCCTCTTTGTATGCTAACACACATGATGTGTGCAACACTAAGCACCAGTGGAAAAAAACCCCAATCTGAAATAGTATTTCTAATTGTTATTTTCAATATTAGATACTGACAGGTGACAGCAGAGTACTTGATCTCCAGATCATGGTCCAGCATGCTTATACTTTTAGTCTTTTTGAGGACAAAGAAAAATTTCCAACTAGAAGTAAATTACAGAATGAACTCACCAGGTGCCAGTTTAGGTGCTAAAATACTCAGGACTTGGGTCCAGGTGCAATATCATAAACCAGAAATTGTCCAGACTTAGCTGAAAGTCTGAAAATCCCCCTTTGCCCCTGGTGTATCATCACTGGCACAAGCCCCTGTGAGCCATGACTGGCTCCAGCTTCATGCCCACCCTGCCTCCCCTCAGAGAAGCTCCTACTTCACCATCACCACCTGGAAAAGTATCTCAGGAGCCCTGAAGCTCTACTTTAACATACATCACCTAAACTACAGTTCAAATTACCTGGTTTGGCTCTATGTCACTTGAGCCTGTGCTATCCCAACTCTCTTTCTCATTGGGAAGCCTCAAGAGAATTTTTTAAGGTTTTTCTGAGCAACTCTGCAAAATTCCTCTGAGGTTCCCCTTTAGGTTGTGTTAAAACAACTATAAATCTCAAGTTTGTAATTCAGACCTTAGTTCCAAAAGTTTTCAAAGCTTAATTAATCACAACAGCAATAGACAGCCTTTTCAGCAGCTGCCCAGCAGCTGTATTGATCCTACATGTGTACTCAGCATCACTGAAACACCAGCAAAATAATTTATGGCCAGTGGCAGAATAGCTGCTACCAACAAATTATAACCAGGAATAAACAGATAATGCAGAATTATGAAAGATAAAATAAAGTTAGATGGGCACAACTGAAGTCTAGGGAGAAATAATCCCAAATTCACACACCTAGTTTCAAATACCAAAGCCCTGCAGCAATAGGAATGGTGTTTTTCCCATGACTACAGACAACTGCAGGAATCAATCTGAGGGAGGGCAGAGGCTAATAAAGAGATGAAGGAAAAGCAAGGAAGCATCTGAACAGGTAAGATTGCTTGAGATAAAAGAATTAAGGGGCTTGGTTGCTTTTCCTTCAGGTTTTGGAGATCAAGATGAAATGGAAACTCAGGGGTTTTGCTTTGTGTGAAGAGAAATAAGAAAAACACAGAAGTACTGCAGCACCAAGGATTACTGATCTCTCTGCAATAATGCAGATGGTGAAGGATGCTCAGATGGTCTAGAAGACAAGGAAACATTATGAAACACAGCCAGAGAATTTAATCCCCAAAGAATCAGAAAAAAGACTTCTTTATTTTCAAGGCTGTGATGCTGTAGCTCAAGCAGGCTGGATAGAGCCACAGAAATGCAGCTGGCTGTGGCAGAGGAGTCCCTGCCTGTGTGCTGGGGGTGCCTGAGGAGGTGTGAGAAGCACCTGCTGCTCTGCACTGCTGTGTTTGGTTACATCCTGACCTGCCTTGTTTCCAGCATCTCCTTGAATTCCCTGCTTCAGACCAGAGAGATAATTGCCTTTCTTTCTCCTCCAAGGATGCCTGCACCATGCTGGAGATGACTGCTCTGCCTCCTGAGGAGCCTGACAAGCAAAAGTTTCCTGTGCTGGTAATTCAGACCTTTGTTTCCCAAAGTTTTGTGAAAAAGCACAAATTACTGTACTCACAGAACAGTTGTTCATTGTCAAAAGCAAATAATGCCCATCTCTAGCAAAAACATCACTCTCTATAAAAGCAAGTGGGGCAGTCAGACCAAATTACCGACTATGGAGAGCTCTTGCAGCTGCCTTTCTTCAGAAGAATGAATCCAATCTCTCCTCAGCAAGGGAGGAGACATCACCCAGTCCCAGGGTGAGCTTTCAGCTCCACTGAGGCCCAGCCTTTCTATCACTTTATGAAAGCATAAGGAAGAAAAGTTCAGTGGTAAAGAAGTTTTTACAATTACATTTGCTTCTGAATTTTCCAGTATTGTGTAAATCCTTTCCCTTGTTACCTCCTGGAAATCTATCCAACTGCAAATGCATCCAAGGTACCCCTGGCATGGACTAGACAGAAGGAAAAAAATGTTTATCTTAGGCCTCATGACAAAAAGTATTTCTTCCCTTGTCACAAATACTTTCATGTGATACTGCACTTCTTTCTTTTTTTTTTCCCTACTGTTTTTAATACAAAGGTTACACATAAACACTGCCTTTGCCATGTAAACACAGACCCTATCAACAGAAGCTAGGCAATGAAGTATCTTTTAAAGATCTAGCTATATTTTTTTGTTGTTTCATGTTTTGCTTTGGAGAGAGCCACAAGACTAAACCATCCATCAAAGTCAGAGGCAGTGGGAGCCAATGTGTCCAATCTCCTGAGCATCACTGGGAGCAGCTTGCAGGATGAAATGCTGCTGACAGACCTGACACACAACATTACATCTGGTGACTGAAAAGTTAAACGTGCTGGTGCTTCTGCACTAAGCAGCTCTCACACTGCAAGTAGGAGGGGGAGTTATTTTTAGCCCCAGGTATTCTAGTGAGACATGAAATGCTGATGTTGGAGGGGACAGTGCATGATTAGCTGAAAGCCAGACAGGAGTGTTCTTGTAGTGACAGCCATCGTACTGCGTGTCACTTGCAAATGGAAACGTGGCTAAAAATATACAGCAATGGGATAAAAATACACTCTGCAAAAATTACAGAGCTAATGGAACACCCAAAAAATATGGTAAGACACTGGAATCTTTCTACAGCAGCACAGAATTCCTTTAATCAGACAATAAAGTGTCACTCCCTTCAATGGAGTCCTCAGAGGTGGCTTTAACACTGTGACAGGGAGGGCAGGGTGACATTACAGCTCCAGGACTTGGGAACCAGCTGCTTTTAGCTTGACTACACCCAACAGGTTTGTCTGTGGCCTGTGGCAATGAGCATGACCAAGACACAGCTTGACAGGACCAAATGCAGACTCTCCAAGTCCTGTTTGCACTCAGACTCTGATCCTGCACAGCTGCTGAGGCAGATACACCTCCATCCTGAGGGGCTGGGGCACATCCAGGAAGGGCAGCAGAGCTGGGGAAGGGCTGGAGCACAAGTCTGGTGAGGAGGGAGCTGAGGGTGTTTAGGCTGGAGAAAGGAGGCTCAGGGGGCACTTTCTCACCCTCTAAAACTCCCTGACAGGAGCTGTAGCCAGGTGGGGTTGGGCTTGTCTCACAGATAACAAGTGACAGGATGAGAGGAAACAGCCTCAGGTTGTGTCAGGGGAGGTTTAGGCTGGATATTGAAAGGGTTGTGAAGCATTGGGAAAGGCTGCTCAGGGCAGTGGTTGAGGCACTGTCCCTGGAGAGATGTAAAGGGTGTGTGGATGTGGTGCCTGGGGACATGGTGTACTGGTGGCCTTGGAAGTGATGGGGTAATGCTTGGGATTAATGACCTTAGAAGGCTTTTCCAACCTCAGCAATTCTGTGATTCTATGATGTGGTGGATTTGGGAGAACAGTAGTGACGCTAGCACCCCAGCCACATGTCCAAACCCCTACATATCAGTAAGACAATGGTTTTTCATTTACTAAGGATATTTTTTTCCCCAATAATCTTAAAAACTGTTTGTCAGAGAAATTCAGAGGAGCTAAGTTTTGTTACATTTTTCTCATCTACTAAGGACATATTCCTTGCCAGCATAGTGTGCTTCTGTCCCATGAGGTTTAGCAGGGGAGAGGTGCCCCCAGGCAGATGTCTCAGAATTCAGACACAGCAGTGGTGGGCAGAGCAGTAGATGGCACCAGCATCCTGCCAGACAAAACAGAGCAGCAGCAGAAATCCCTCCTGATGGGTTTTTCAGTATGCAAAGAAGTATTGCAAAAGGAATATTGATATTAAAAATTGAAATTCCAGTTCAACTTTCAGTTATACCTCTTGATTTACACATACCTGACCCACAGCCAGTGGCCTGGGATGGACCTTGTGTCAGAGGGATGGAAGGTAGAGATTCCCAAGGTCCCAAATGTAGCAGGTGTTCAGGGGTGCTGCCCACAGATCTTTCTGTCTGTGCTTTGAGCAGGGCAATAATTCCCTCAGTTCTGGGAGGCCTTCATGACAAACACAGAATAGTGACAGCAGGAGGTTGGGCAGAGATGTGGATTTGATCATTTTGTAGCACCTGGAGAACGGGCCTGCAGGGAATCTGTCACTGCTTACTTCTGTTCCTTACTAGACACCACAAGTGCTGGAAATGCTGTGCTTCCCTGCTAAGTGACATTTCCTTCATCACTCAAACACCCAGTTCTGCCATCTCCTGAGCTTATTCCACACAAAAAATGATCCCTCAGATCTGATCCTTTCCTGCACCAGAGATAAATGAGAAAGCACAGCCATGCTCTGCTGGTACTTTGTGCTTCCCTGCCCTTTCCTTGGGCCCATCTGCTCTCTGCCTCTGGCTGTACAACCCACAGTGAGGTGACTGTCCCCTTGCTGTGCACTCATGGGGCACCCAGGGAGGTTTTCAAGGTGCTCTGAATTACCAGAAATTATTGTCTTGCACTGAACCAAGTAACAGGCAGGAGAAAACCTGACAAGTCCTGGGAGAGCCAAGGCTATTAACAGTGTCACAGTGGCAGTGACCTTCCAGAGCATTCCCTGGAGATGGAAAGCAGCCAGTCCCTGCCCTTTGCTCCTCCAAGAGCTCTGTGAGCAGCAGGGGATGCTGTCCTGGTGAGCACAGAGCTGCTGTGACCCTCCCCAGGGCTCCCCTCCACCTCTGCACGGCCCCAGCCCTGATCCTGGAGTGGCAGAGTGCAGAGCAAGATGCTGCCATGCTGCCTCTGATGCTCTCCAATTCACTCAGTGAGCTTCTCCAGCCCAGAGTGCAGAGCAGGATGCTGCCATGCTGCCTCTGATGCTTTCCAATTCACTCAGTGAGCTTCTCCAGCCCAGAGTGCAGAGCAAGATGCTGCCATGCTGCCTCTGATGCTCTCCAATTCACTCAGTGAGCTTCTCCAGCCCAGAGTGCAGTCCTTTTCTCAGGGTAAAGGAGAAATAATCACTCCTAAGCCAGGCACCTTCTCTATTCTCCTCTAGGCAAGAACTTCTTGCCCCCTCTTTGTGTGCCAGTGAGAGCAGGAATTCTCAAAGAGGAGATAACCCAGATGTGCTACTCTGGGTTGTTCTAACCATAATGTGACCAGCACAACTGGGTTATCTCCTCTTTATGGGAAAAATAAGTACGGTTAATTAATTATACACATCTGAAATTGCTCACAAGCAAATAGGTGACACTTAGATTTCAGTTATTTCAGGTGACACTTTGATTTCAGCTATTTCATCAGAAATCAAATGAATTGATGAATTTCCATTAAACTAAAGAAATAATTTAAATGTGCTTCAGAAGAACAACTTGCTGTCAGTTTACAAAGAATCAGCTGAAACCAGGTGCTGCTGCCACCTGGAACAAAGGGCAGAAACAGTGACCTTTGCCTAATTATTTAAATTAGTTTGAAGTATGTGAAACTAAGAGATAAGAAATTCCATTATTATCAAAACTGTTCTGCCTCCTTCTATTCATTAAATATTCGACTTCAGCACCAAACACAGTTAATATTCTCCTTCTGAATTTGAGGATTTTTAATAATGCATTAAATTATTCCTTGGGGTTCACTGAGGCATCATAGCATACACAATGGTTTTCTTCAATGCTTATATACACAAAGCAGCTGGTTGGTTACCCAGGAAGCGTCTGACTGACACCCTTTACATCTTTGCAGATTAAAATTTTGCATTTAATGGCCAGCAGTCACACTGTGATCCTAATTGCAGTGGGCAGTGCATCTCCGTCTGGAGCCTCTTCCCTGGGCACCATCAAAATGACTCTTTAAAGTGCTGGGTACATGTTTGGAAAATTAATTCCTTATTGTGAACAATTTCTCGACTAAAATTCTCTCTCTTTCCTTTTATAAAGGATCCAGGTATGATGGGAGGGGTGACTGGGCAGCACACCTGGGCATGTGCCCCTGGGCCACTCTGCTACTCTGTTGTCTGACCTCAATTTCATACAAAAACCTTTAAAGCCACACCAAAAAATTATTGTTTAATAACAAAAAAACCAATTTGAATGCCCATGACCATAGTGCAGTTAAGCAAAATCCTGTGAGTATGTATAAAGCATTGATAATGATTCTGGGTTTCACGATTATGCCTGAGACTGAAGTTTAAACTGGTTTTGAACCCTGGATAAGTGGGTTCCTGGCAGAATATCCCTGAATCAATTTTTCTGTATCTCATGGTTTTTGGCACACACTAATACTGCTAGCAAGTGAATCTTTCAAATTTTGGATATAAATGCCACTCCTGTCTCAGGCCTGGAAGGGGCAGTGACAAAATGGTGTGAGATGCTTTAGTTAATTGCTTCCTCTTGCCAGTGAATATGAAACTGGTGACCCCAGAGTTGTTAGTAAAGAGCATGAAGGCAAAACAATATGTTCTGCTTGGCTTTTTCTACCCCTTTGCCCTCTTTTCAGGAGAAGTTGGACTACTGTACTCTTTTTTCTCCTTTTTCTGGGTTCCACAGTAACAAAATGCCCTCTGCCCTGTTCCTGCCTGTCATTCAGCAAATAAAAACTTTGTGGTTTCAGGTCCAGAACAGATAATTTATATTGACTCTCCAATTCTGCTGGGTGAGGCCAGAATGGATCTGGGGCCTCTCTGAGCCTGCACAGTTACAGCAGCACTGTGCCAAGAGCAGGGGCCTGGGGCCAGAAAGATTTCAGGTCAAGCTGCAGCAGTTTGGGGACAGCAATTTCTGCTGCACAGATGAACTCTGGATTTCTCTTTGGGCAGGTCCCTCAGGCAGGGATCAGCTGGAAAGGTTCATCCCCTGCCAGGGCTCTCCAGAGCTTTCTGGGACAGAGCTGCCTGGAAGATGGGGAGCTGTGAGATAAAGAAAATCCCAATTTTTCTGAAGGAGCAAGAATGCCTTGAGATGCAGGACTGGCATCCCAAAATGCAGAGGATGCTGCCTTTGTGTGCTCGCATGGGCCTCAGGATCTCACATTTGTGTTTCAGCCTGGAAATATAGAGTTCTGCTTTATTTGTGCAATATTTGATCTGGGAGTGCCACACAAAAATGTTGCCATCTTTGCAGAAGCTCTGGAGTTGGCAGAAAGGGAAAGTATAGCTGCACCTTCCCTTGCATTTCTAGAAAAGCAGACAGCAAATCTATTTATATCCCAGCTCTGAGCCTGCCTGTACCCATCTTCAGAAACTTCCAAACCTCATTCCAGCTTTGAGCTCCCCTTTCATTTCATTGCCTTCTCTTATCCTCATGAGACTTCTCAGATTTATGGGATTGTCAAGGATATTTGCTTTTGCTCAGTTATAATTATTGCCTTTCCTGTATTTCTAGTACAGGTGGCTCTACTGTGTGTCAGCCATGCTAAAAAGGGGCAAGTAGGATGTTTGCAAGCCACACTGTGGGGATGTCTCATTAAGGTGAGTTTTAGGTTTAACAGAGCACCAGAGAAAAAATTAATGTTATAACCAGATATTGTCCCACATTACATTGAAGATCTGGGAAAGATGAGCAAGACTGCCAAAGGAACAGTCCCCATTAAAGGGAAAATATATAGAAACTTGCATAGATGACAATAAATTTTAAATGCATTATATTCACCAGTCTGCCTTTTCTTGGGTGTCAGAAAGTTACAAATAAACTTCTGGACAGAGATCACCATACTGGCTGCAATAATAATACAATATAACAACAGCAATCATAATAACAAAATAATTTAAAGTATAAAATTTAAACCAGAAACCTTTCTACTTTTACATATGTAGTTCACTTCTTGATGAGAATTTCCTTCTTCTCAAAGGTTCCTAAATCTTATGAAAGCTTTGAATACCAAAATCTTCTCACATACATCATGTGACATTTCCCCTGGTAACTTTTGAGGACAAGGCTTGCTGAGATTGTGAATTAAAGCTGCCCAGGTTTGGAGGAGCAGGGTATTTAAGGAACAAGAAGACCAAGAGAAACATGAAAAATAGAGTAATTTGGGGTTTTTTTGTTCTCTTTTAGGAAGAATCATACCTAGAGAGTACAACTTGTCTTTAAGCCTATCCTAATTTCTCTGTCATTTATCAAAAAGTCAATCTTGTCTTCTATTAATAAAATTGAAGCTCTGTATTCTTAGAAAGCTCATCTGTAATTTCTGTCATTGTGATGCTTGGACCAATTTTTGTTGTTGCTGGCATTAATTAACCGTAATTTTTTTTTTTAATAAGCCCACAAAATCCAAATAGATGTCTTTTCAGTACATTAAATCCTGCCCATTGTTCACTTTTTAATGCCTTTTAGCCTTTATGCTTTGCTTTCTTCTCCCTCACATGAATGATGTGTGACAAAGGCATTGCTGTCCCAGAGAGGTCTCTGCCAGCTCTGTGCAAATGGACAGCCAAGAAGAGAAGAGACTTTTTAATGCTTCTGCTATGGAATGACTGCAGCAGGAACAACCCTTCTGAAAAACCCAAATGAGAGGCTGGAAAACACCCAAATGCTGAGACAATCATCTATCCATGTTGGAGCTTATGTGAGGGAGCTCACTGCTCAGGCATGGGCAGCTTTTATTTTCTGCTGGAAAGTGTCTCTGATACCCAAAGAGGGGCTGAAATGATGTAGAAGCTTTATCTAAATTGTGCTAAGAAGAAAAGATTGGTCTCCTGTGTCTGGAGCCCTCCCTGCTCAGCAGTCAGCAGCTCACCTGAAGGAAGGTTTCTGAGCACAGACATTCCCCATACTCTGATTACCCAGGGCTGTCTCCTTGGCACAGCTAGGGCATCCATCATCACTAAAGAAAGGGAGCATACACTTCTGAGCTTCAGGAAGAAAATTTCAGGTTTTCAAAACCGAGTAATCATCCCCCAGGTCCTCTCTCAGCCCCTCACCACTGCCTGGATCTGCTCCCCTGCACAGCCACGAGCCCAGCTGACCCATGTGCTGCATGTACCTGGACAGAGAGCAGCGAGCTGCAACTGAAAATGTTCCCCTGTGTGAAGTGTTTCAATGCTGGCAGTCATGGGAAGTTATTCCACACAGCTCAGGTTCAAATTCTATAGGCTCTGTAAGAGATCTGAGCCTGCAGAGGTGAAGGATTAGTCTGGAGGAACTCACTCTCCAAATGATTTGCTGAGAGGTGGGATGGCCTGAGTCCTGTTCTCATTTGTGTTCTCTTTTGGGAAGAGTACTGCAAAGCTGGGAATTCCTGCATTTCACCACCTGGAACTGACCTACAAGAGCTGCCTCTCACTCCATGGCAGCAGGGAGCAGCACATTTCTGCTTCTCTGCACACCTGAGTTATTTCTCAAACTCATATCTGGCACAGAAAACTTCCCAGGGTAAGCTGTCAGAAACAGAGGATAAGAGGGCAAGACCTGGAAGAATTTGATACAATTGCCCTAAGGAGTAAGAGCACTTACTCATGTCAACCTTACATAAATCCCAGGGCAAAAAGAACTTACAAACCTGTCTTGGCTTTTACTAAGTTTGACAGCACTAAGCAGTCAACTCTCAGAGCAGATTTCAGATTCCAAGGGATGTTTTAATTCCTGAGAAGTAAAAGGGCACAACCTATAATGTGGAACCAGGGACACGTCCATTTACTTCAGTACTAGAAAATAATAAAGATATCCAGGGCTTTGCTCCTGTGACAGGCTCAGAGGTGTCTGAAGACACACTTATTACTGCTCTTTGTTCATTACGTACTCTTGTGGTTTGATGCTTTGAGTAGCATCTGTTTTTTCTGACAGGATAGCATGTCCCCATTACCCCAGTCACAGACATGGTTTTACATTGCTCATGTGAGGGTAAGCAGGCACAGAACAAGGAAGCAAAGATGAGAAACCTTGCCAATGCTCATAACACGTCCCTGCTCTTTCATCAAATTTCTAGTCTGGAGAACTGCCAGAGTATTGAAAGGAGACAGAGAGACATGCAAGGAGTGAGGAGGAAAAAAGGGAATTGTCACAAAGCTAATTGTATTGGATTTTCACAAGCCTCACTGTCTGCCTCAGCAGATGCACAGGCAGAATATGCACCAAGAGAAACAGCAAATCTGACATCACATTTCATCCCCACCCCAGGAATGCACGTCTGTCTCCTAGAATAAAGCAGCTGGTTTTCCTTTAAAAAGACAAGTTCCTTATGAAATCACAGAAAGAAAGGGGTGGAAGTGACCTCTGAAACACTCTAAGGTCAGCTCTCCTGAACCCCTCCTGGGGGAGGCTTAGGGAGAGCTGGGTGATGGAGGGGCCTGCAGCCCCAGGTACAGGAGCTTGGCTCCTTGCTTTGAGCCCTTCCATAACAGAATCACCCCTGCTGTTATCCAAACCCCTTATTTCCATACCTGGAAATTTCCTGGCTCAGCAGAAGTTCCTATAAGCTAGAACTGACCTGTGGCTATAACTGTTTAAAGCCAAAGCACCACAGTGCAAATTAATTCTGACATGTCCACTCTTCAGTCTCTGCTTGCTGCTCCCCTTCCTTCAAATGACCATGAGAAAAATGTCTTCTTAGTACACACTGTATCACATCTTGATGGAATATAGTCTACTGGTCAGGTAGTACAAATTAAATTAATTTCATTCATGGGTTTTAATTTACTTCCTACAGAGAGATTTTTTGCATCCCAGCAAGTTAATGCCAAAGTCAATAATGACTGCCACCATAATTTCAACCTTTCAGTTCAGTTTCCTGAAACACATCTGTAAATGGAATCAGTTCTTGCTGTGAAATGCATGTGCTGTTTATTTGATTAGCTCTCTGTATAGGCCCTGTCATTGCCTACCACAGAAGTAATTGCAGCTATAACCTGTTAAACCAAGGCTTGACTCTCTCAGTCCCTGTGCTAGAGGCTGCACAGCTTTCTGTTGCCTTCCAAGCCATCCCTGACCTCATCTCCACCCTGGGTTCTGTGCCTGTTGCATCAGCCCAGCAGGTCATGGCAGAGCTCTTGACCAAATGCTTGTGTACAGCTGAGGGTATCAGAGAATCCCAGAATTGTTTAGGATGGAAAAACTCTCTGAGATAATGGAGTCCAGCTGCTCCCCCAGCACTGCCAAAGCCACCACTAAAGCATGTCCCAAGTGCCACATTCACACATCTGCTGTGCAGATCCCCTCCAGGGATGGTGATTGCAGCACTGCCCTGGGCAGTCTGTACCAATGCTTAATGACCCTTCAGTGAAGGAATCTTTTGAATTATCTAATCTAAACTTCTCCTGGCACAGCCTGAGGCAATTCCCTCCTGTCCTATGTCTTGGGAGAAGAGACCAACCCCCACCTGGCTTTCAGGGAGTTGCAGACATCAAGAAGGTTCCCCCCAAGCATGGATTTGAGCCAGGGGGGAGCCTTGTTGCCATAAATGATGATCTAGAAAAGATGAAGGATTTTTAAAGGAATTGCTGTTTGCAAATAATGCATAAAGCTAACAAAAACATTGCTGGTGATTTTCCTGCAAATGATATGTACAGCTGCCAGTGAAATAAAACCAAATTTTACTCCTTTTTCAAGTGTTCAACATGTCTTTTCCCACTTGAGACATTCTGGCTAAAGAAGCATGGTACAGATCCTTCAATTTGAATTGTCCTGACTAACATGATGTCTTCTGGCATCTGTAGGTCTCGTGGCAAATATAAATTATAGTCAGGGTCTGTACACTTTGTTCTCTGGTACAGTCAAAGACACATTTGCTGGCATGGAAACCTCTCCTCCCTTCCTCTGCATTCTTTACCAGGCAGCACACCACTGCTGTGTATCAATTCACAAAATGTTTCAGCACTTAAAATTGATTCCTGTTCAAATTTCCTAAAACCTAAGAAAGAACATTGCCAGGTTGTAATGGGCACATTTCAGATTCTCATCTCTGCTTGCCAGTTGTTTTGCAAGCCTTTAAAGTTTATAAATAGGACAGCAGCAGAGGAAACTACCCTTTGCTCCAAACCAGGCTGGTTTGCTTAAAAAGCATTAAAGGTTAATCAGGGCACGGCTATAGGGATTTTATTTGTGGTTCAGTAACATTGTTTGTTTCTCTGAAAAATGTAACCTGCATTTTCTCATGGCAGGCCTTTTTATTAATAGATCAAAGTAGATAAATGATATAACACTCCCCTTTTTCCTATGCTGTGGAAAAAGCTGCCAGGAACCACTGCAGCACAGTTGTGTAACAGGCTAAGTTCCTAGACCCCCTGACCCCCTTTTGACATCAGAATGTTTAATATCATATTCTTGAATTGCAATCAGGTAACAATATCAGCATTTCAAGGGTATTGCTACTTCTTTTCCTTTCCTGCATAGGACCAAGTACGCGATGCCCTTAAAACCTCTACAGTTGTGATTAAAACCTGTGACAAATTTGTGCCAAATACCTGTTCTATGATTTTTTTTTTTTTTAACTCATAAGGAATACCTATTACAGCCCTTACAATGCTGTGTCTTTGCACGCCTTCACCCTGGTGAACAGTACAGCTGCATCTACAAAGATGACAAAAGAAACATCACCAGTTCCTGCTTTTCTTTTTGGCAGGTACAACGTTCTGCTTTAGGGAGATTCTGAAATAACTTCATGGCACTGCTCATTTTCAGAGCTCAGTGCATAAAAGCACAAATCATAAAACTCAGCTGCATTTAGCTAAAACATTTTCTAGGGCTCTTGAACTTTTCAAGTAATCCAGGCCTGATTTACAGCTTCCTATAAAAGTCAAGCAGCATTTCAAGGTTTCATGTGTGTCACCAGTGAAATGATCCCATTTTGACTGCAGTTTGCTTCTCTTTTGTCACCTTTGAACCCTGATTATAAAAATACTCATTTGTGTTAACTAGTTGAGTGTGATGAGAATCAAATGGAACATTCACCCAAATCTCTCTGCAGCTTTGCTGCTTTCATTTTCAGTGTTCCTTAACTTTCAACCTTCCTGAACTTATGGTGCTGTATCTTGATGCGTTCCTTCTGTGACCTCTCCATGCAAGGCACACACAAAACACCCACTCTGACAGTGAAAACCCTGAGCTTTTCTCATCCTTGCCCCAGGGGCCACATTTCCTCAGCATTTATGTAATTAGCACTGCTGACTCCATTGGAGCTACTTTCAAATTGCACTGATGGTGTTTCTTATTCTGATTTGTAGATTTATAGGTTAATGATTAAAGGAACAAGAAAAACTCACATTGCCAAATAGCAGATGGCAATATTAATTGTTGTCTCCCCATTTGTTTTTCCCAGATGAGTCCTAGGCTTTTCACCCCCTTCACAACCTATTGAGACTCCTGCAAAACTCAGTAGAGAAGGCTCTAATTTCCCTTCACTTTGGCAGCAGAAGATGGCATTAATAGATTAGCTACTAAAATATTTCCCTGTTGTCATATAATGGTTTAGTAAAGAGTTGAAGTGATGTAGACAAAACCTCCTAAAAAGGAGATGGTATTAACAACCTCAGCATGTTGTTCCAGGAGCTGATGGTGCACACTGACAGAAACACCCATCACATTGCTGCAGACTGCTGGGTCTCTTGTGCTGTTGTATTTTAGATCAGGCCACAACACATTTGAGGTGAGATCAGGTCAGGGATCACAGATGTGCTCCTAAGTGTTCTTAGACTGGGTTGTTCCACTAATTAAGACACATCCAGTTCTGTGACAGCTGCTCCTTGGAATACAACACAGCCTTATTTTCTAAACTGTGAAGCAAACTGTTACAGTTTGGGTTCCTCTTACCCTTCCAATCTCAGCACATATTGTATTAGTTCAGGCGTGATTCACACACTGAATGTTTATGAGCTCCCTCTGAGTGTGTTTTACTGAAACAAGCTTTGACAGTTGCTAAAGATTTTCAGTGGTAAAAATATATTCTTTGTGATTCAGGCTATCCCCAGGCTGATTAGAACAGCAAAGCAATATGTGTGTCTTGAGATATCCTGGGCAAGAGGTGCTTTCCTCTGAAGATACAGCTCAATCTGCTAAAACTTCTTTTAGAGAAATACCCAACCAATTAATGTGTTTGTTTATTACTGCAAATCCCACAGGAAACAGGACCAAGAGGTTTCATTTCACTTAGTTACTGCTGTGGAAATGCTGAATGAAAGCAAAACTCTGACTCAAACCTGAAGGTTGAGGTTAAAGTTCTCTGAATCCTGGGAGCCCAGAGCAAAGCTTGCTCTTGTTTGGGAAACTGTCCAGGCAGAAGGCTTCTAGCCTAATAGAAGGACTTGTTTTGTGTGCCCATTTTCTTTCACTCCCTCTGTCAGGAGCTTCTGTATTTGCTACACTGTTTTACATCTGGCCCCAGGTGGAACTGGCCAGGCCATCTGGAAAGCAGCTTCAGTTTCACATTTCACTTTAATAGTAAAATGTGAAGGGATTGCAATTCACATAATTCTTGTGCCTGAGTTCAGTTTGTGAATATCTCTGTATAAAAAATCCACAGCAGTACATAAACCCCTTCTACTCTTACCTATACTCCCTTTCTGGAGAACTTGTGTCCATCTCTCTCTTTTCTTATTTTAAACTAGGAGATCTTTGGGGCAGTGGTTTTTCTCACTCTGGTACCGTGTGCTCCTAAATATAACATAGGAAGCAAAGCTTTATTTTCTGGCAAATGTTTTAGTTTTGTAATAAAGATAACAGCCTTAGAAGGATAACATTTCTTCTCATCCCTTTTTCACCACCTTGTTAAGTTATTACAGCCACCCATTACTCTGATTTTCCTGTGAGTTTTGCTGGCAGAAGTGTCTTTCCATTGTTGCTCTGCCCCAGGCAGCTTCTCTGGGTTTGCAGGTCCCCCAGAGTAGTGAAATGTGGATCCAAGCAGGATCACGCTTTTTTAGACAAGGGCTCAGGCCTGAATTTGAAGGAAAATGTGCACAAGTGTAAGGTCAAATATCTGTAAAACTCTCCCACAGCCCGACTCTCAGCACTGTGGAGATGATTTACATGTTAATCAGTATCAGAGGGGATGATGTCCTGGTCTCAGAAGGGTGAATGTAAGTGTGAAATTCAGTAATGCTCTCTCAACACACTACAGAATATTGTACAGAATATGGGTAAGAAATTATTTTGGCATAAATTGAAAAGTTCATCAACTAGTCTTGTGATTTGGCGCTGTGAATTTTCCCCCTGTGGTAGTACTGGCCATTACTTAAGAGTTGGACTCAAGGACCTGTGTGGGTCCCTTCCAACTCAGAATATTCTTTGAATTATGTCCACTCAAACTAGGTAATGAGACCTGCAGGGCCACGGGGTAACAGAATCCCTGCTGGAACAGTAATGCACCTCTTGCTATGCACAAAGCATCCCCCAGATCCTTATCTCAGTGGCCAACCCCAATTCCGGGCTTCTGTAATGAGATAAGCTTTCATAGAAAAAGGTTTTTGTTGTCAAAATTATGTTTTTGACTCTATACATCTGCCCATTATAAACTATCCCTCTGACAAGAATAAAATCCCTTTAAATCCCCAATGCTGTTGGATTACTGACAGCCAGAACTCCTAATTCACCTGTCACTCAAGAAGAACTTTGTTTTAAGAAGAATGTCTGTCACTCCTGTGTATTATTTTATGTACGAAAATCAGAGCAAAATCTCAAAAATAGCTGTTAAATCACAGATTAATAGATTTCCCCTTCTCTCTGTAGTGTTACAATTAATGCTCTTTCTGGACTTGTAAGAGACTAAGCCCTGCATATTTCTGTAGAAAGGGGCACATCCAGGTGATCAAGATTTAATTTTTAGTAAGATGATGCTAATGAGCTGTTGCCCCTGAATGGGGAATAAAAAGTAGAAGAAAGAATAAGGAAAAGCAATACAGGTTCCTTCAGCTAAATACAGTGTGGACTCAGTCCATTGAGCTGAAGTGTGCAAAAAATTACTACAGACATCCACAAGATGTGACAGCTTCACTCCTGAGCAGTATTAACACCAACAGCTTTATCTTAGCAACATGTGAAATATAGTGTTAATAGCAAATGAGTCACTGAAGTAATGTATTCTAGAACTAAAGAAATTTTAAAATGTAGGTTTTCAACAGAGGGCTAAGACAATAGAAGGTGTGTCAGGGAAGCACAATGAACTAATGTTGCACATAACCTATATTCTGAAATCACTTATGCTAGATAACACATTTTTATTTTCATGCATATCTCAAAAAACTAGCAAAAGAAAACATGCTTATAGATACATGGGGGTAAAAGGGGCATAAAGTTCAATCACCAGTTTGGGACTACGAGTCCTACCTTGTACTACTTTGAGTATTTTCAATAAATGTTCATGTTGAGGCTGAAAGATCTGAAACTTTGTGTAGCTTCCTTGGTAAAAATCCCACGCCATGATGTATAGGCCACTAGAGAATGAATAAACACAGTATAACTAGGCCTGCTTCAGACCAGATCTTGCTACCAGATTACATTATCATTAGCAAGTGGATAATTATCAGCAATTAATTTCTGTTGTTATTGCAAAATTTCCATACCTTCTCAGTGATTTCTCATGGGCATCTCCTCACAGCAAACAAACTCCAGCTCTGTTCTCTACTAGTTACTCACTTTTTTTATAGCACTCATCCTTATTGGACACAGCAGTGGCCTATTAAGGGCAGGCCTGTTCTTAATCTTTGGTAATCAGTACAGCTGCAACTCCTCAGGGGTGAGACTGCCTCCTGCACTATCTATATTCTTTTACATTCTACCCTCCCCACAAATTTCAGTAGGATTAATTGTGTTGTAACATCATCTTAGCTCCAGTCCTAAAGATGAGGTTGTGAGGATGATCTGCTGAACACATCAGTCTCCTGTAAAAGCTGAAAAGTCCTCTGTGCTTGCAGAAGACAACTGTAAATGTTCTCAAATCACTGGGCTGGACTTCTCACACCAACTTTCTTATCATATCTGTTATAAACCTTTTTTGCCCAGGGAACTGCTGTGAGTTTCTGACCTGTACTAACCCTGCCAGCCTTACCAAACAAGAAAGTATCTGGGGCAGAAAAGCTCACCTTTCCTAATATTTCCATTATAAGATGCAGAGAGGAGGCTAAATGAGGTGGGTGAAAGAAATAATGCTTGCTGGCACCTTCTTGTGTAGGTTTGAACCTGCTTTGGTAAGAAATAATTTGTGAAATGATTGGTGTTGGCTGCATAAACAATGCTTGAACTGCTCTGCTCAGTCTTTCACAAACTGCTCCCCAGTGCTCCTCTGGCTCTGCTCTTCCCTTTCAGAGCTGAGTCACCCTGTTATTCCCCTGAAGGAAGGTGTTCACTGCTCAGGAAAACAGCGACTGTTGGAGGAATGATGCAGGTCCCTTTGTACTCTGCAAACTCTGTGTTGTGTCTGGGGACTGCAGTAGCTGCTCATCCTCAGGGAGAGCTGTAACCACCAGTGCCTGTGTTGCCCTGAAGGTGTGGGTGTTAGGAAGCAGGGAACTTTGCATTTGCACCTTATTTTGGGGTGTGATGGAGAGTGAGGAAGTATCTTCTGCTCCTTCAGTTCAATGCATCTTCTTTTCCTTGTGGGAACTTAAAGAATATTCTGCACTGACTTATAAACCTTGTGCTTTCTTGGCTTTCTCCTGCTGGAAATGTCCTCAGTCATAAAAGATAAAAGCTTCTCTGAAATACATTAAACTATTCAAACCTTATAACATGTTTTCATCCCTCTAGCAGGAGTTTTTTGGTACTGAATTTACAAAGCATCACTGCATATAGAACTGTAAACTCTTGCTGGTAGCAGGAATGAGTTCAATTGTCTTTCCTTGGTAAAGTGAGAGAAAAACAGGACACCTAAATGCCCAGCCCAGAGTGAGTATGCTGTGCTGACAGACTCACTGATTTCATGAAAACAAGAATTGTTTCTGTCTATATAACAAAAACTGATCAATGTCAAAGAAGATCCTGCACTTCTCAGTGGTAATGTCTCCACTGAGAGGTCTGTGTGCTTTGCTGGCTATTCCCTGGGTGATTCAAGCCTTGAGACAAGCACACCCTGGTGAAAATCCCATGTCTTTCAGAGCCAGCATCCAGTGCAGCACATTGCCACAGCCTCCCTGCCAGCACAGGAAGGGTCCCTTGTGCTTCCCACACGAGCAGGATGCCCACAAGGATGAGAGCACACAGCAAACAACACCACTGGGAGTTTGTCCAATGAGTCCTTCTGGTCTTCTGCTGGCCTAGAAAGTCATGGTGCCAAAAGAGTGGTACAGTCAGGAGAATTGTCCTGGGTGGAAGAACATGTTCAATAGAAATGTTCCTGCAGGGGAAAGCAGAGGGAAGAAATGAGCCCTGTGTGTACAAAGGATTGAAAGGAACTCCCTGTTAAAGAACAGTGCAGTAGAGGCAGGGAGAGCAATTCCTTTCTGCCCAGGTACATAAGAACCAGTGCATGCTGCCTTGAGCAGCTCAAAAGCAAATAAACATCCTACCCCTATTAAAAAAACCAAAACAAAAACAAACAAACAAAACGAACCAACTCTCCCTCAAATAAAAAACCCAACAACTATTCACACTGCTCAGGAGCTCACATTCCTCTGGCAGACCACAGGTTGGTTTCATCCCTTGCCATCCAATGTTAGCCTGCTCTCCTGGAAGGCCCACATGTATCCTGGGTAACTGTTCTTATTAAATAAAATGTAATTTTTGCTGCGTTTCTTCTTTATGCCCTAGTTTCCACTTAAGAGTACCAGCCATTCAGAAGGAAAAGCCTCTGTATTTTCCTCCCTTGAAGGTCACATCTTTATATCAAATATTTTGTGGTCTTTGACATTTTTAATGAGTAATGCTTGAAGAGGCTGCTGGCTTTGGCTATTGTGTGAAGCAGTATCTGAGACTGACATTAGCAAAAAAGCTCTCAGTCCAGCTCAGGAGTGGTATTGCTGATGTGCCTTTCACATAAGGTGTTTTATCCCTTATTCTTACATTCAGATTGATGGATTTGCTGGGATTATTCCCTCTGGGCTAATAGCTACAATTTCTTTGTACATAGAAAATTTAAAAGGAGTAGTACATTTGATTGATTTGTTCAGGAACTAGGTGTGATTTTTGGGAATACATTTGAAGTGTCAGATGTTGAAAGCTAATTGCTTATTTAACTGCTCAGCTTCACTGAGGTTTAACTTTAGGACTGAGGGCCAGATGAGTCACTAGGTTCACATGACTGGCTAAATGCTAACAAAGCAATTCAGCCCTGTTTGTTCAACTTCCACCTGATTTTGTTCATGGCTGCATTTTTACCTTCCTCCTGCTACCAGAAGTTCCTCCTTGTGAAGAACCTTGTTAACAGCTCAAACTGAACTTTGAGATGAACCAAGTTGTCTTGAGAAATTTTGCGTGGCCCATCTCTGGAAGTGTTCAAGGTCAAGTTGGATGGGGCTCCCACCTGGTCCAGTGGAAGATGTCCCTGCCCATGGTCAGAAGGGTTGGAATGGGTGATCCTTGAAGATCCTTTACAACTAAAACCAATCTCTGAGCCCATGCAAGTTAAGATTTTAAAGAAAAGTTATCTCCCCAAAACTGGGTTTCCTTGTTAACATGGTACCCATGACAGACACTGTCCTGCCTGGCCTGTTGCCTGTACTAAAGTCTTGGTAAGAATTTCATTTTGGTAGAAATTTAGTTTGGTAAGCTTATGAATTGGGGCACCAAGTAAATCATCAGCCTTGAGGGGGACTGCACAGCTTCTGTCCCAAAGGTGTGTGGAGGCAAGGGGCTCATGGTTGGTTTACTCCTGCTGAGATCTGGCCTTGGATTATTTACTCACCTGCATGCCTTCCCATCTTTTCATGACAGCCTGTCTGTTCCCTGCTCTGTTTTCTCTCTAATTTTTTTTCCCTGGGTTACTTTTCATTGTTGTTTTTCTCACTTAACCTGAATGTTAAAGGAAAGACTTTCAAGGAATGATGTAGTATGCTTGGCTGTGTCTTGGGACAGGAGAATAGGCTAAATATAGTTTTAGAAATACTTTCTTGCCCCGTCTTTCATCATCCATGAGTTTAAGACAAAAGTGCCATTTCAGTGAGACTCTTCATGGGTCAATGAAAAATGAATTCCCCATCTTCCCCTGCAAGAATAAGCATTAAGCTGTGAAATGTCACATCCTTATTAGAATGCCAAGACCATGACTGTCTGTTTCAGTATTTTTGTGACAGACACAGAGTAATTATTTTTCGGTAAAAATACTTGTTACAAAAACACCCCTAACCCTTAAACCCAAGAAACACTCCTGCAAGTCACAGAATTACTAGTGACTTTTAAATAATTCTCAATTATATTCCAACATCACCAAATGTGACATATACTTTCATATGTGAGGAAAGTGAAAGAGGCATTGCAAGAGAAGATGGACCAAAAAATTTTCCAGTTCATGTTGCAAATCTGTAGCTGGGGATGTAAGTGTGGCTATGTGCCTACACACATGTAGTGTCATTAAAAGATTACATTGTTTAGTATATGCAATATTGCTTATAAATCTGCAATTAATCACATTCTGTTTCATGCAGTTACTTATCTGTCCTTTGTTACAGGCACATTATGCCTATATCCCATATTTTAACTTTTGTATAGCCCATTTATTGTATGGAATGCCAGAATAGATTAGGAGTGCAGAGCTGTGCAGAAGGGCCAAGTGCAGAACTAACACCATGGCAGTTTTCTGTCACTGCCATGTTTCTGTCCTGACTCTTCTCTTTCAGGGTTGTACCACATCAGCCTGTCTTGAGGAATCTGTTTTCTTTTTATTCCTGTCCATAATTGCTATAACTTGAGCTGAATGTGATCAGTACTTTCAGGCAATTGTCCTACAACAGATTTTTAGTGCTCTTTCTAGATTTTTTTTTCTTTTATTTGCTTTCTGAATTAAAGCCAGTTTAAACACCCATGCTTCAACTAGTTGTGATTTAGCAGTAAGATTCACTTGAACTTTTGCAAATCTTTTTACTTCTCCTTTGAAGCACTTACCTTCAATTCTAGGCTCCTACAGTATCAATCTTTCACACAAGGCAGGGCCTCTCTTCCTGAAAGGAATGCCTGCTTTCACTCCAAGAATCCACCTGAGGAGATTAAAAAAATTATTTGGCAATTTTTTGGCAAGAAGTCTTGAGAGCATGCAGCTAAGAACAGCTAAGGCAGGTTCATCTGACAGTGCTGTGGGGAGCAGAGCAGAGGAGGGAGAGGAGGAACCTCCTCCTCCTCCTCCAGGCTGGCTGCTGCTCCAGCTGCTCAGGCACGGAGCTGTCTGGGCTGCAGATAATCAAACACATTCACATTCACAGCACTGGTTAACATGAAGAAAAGGATGTTTCAAGAATCAGTCCTGTCTGCCACCTACATTTGCTCTCTCCAAATTCCAGGAAATAGATTAATTCAAAATTTGCTGATAAGTAGCAAGAGCCAAGTCTGTGTTGTGACACATGGAACAGGGGGAGCAGATGCTGTCTTCCCATTTATACCGAGGAGAAGAATGAAAGAAGCATCTCTAAAAATTGAAAGATGTGGAAGAAGGACCATACCCAGCACAAGCTCCTCTGATCCTCGACCAGCCCAGAGCACAAGAGCTGTGGCTAGAGAGGTTTGTCCTCTTGCTGAGGGTCCCCACAGGGATCAGGGAGGGAGCTGCAGGGCTGTCTGCAGGTGACAGTCCCCAGGGATGGAGAGTTGCCAAGTGTGACAGGACCAGAGCACTCCCCTTGTGAGTTGCATCCCATCCCCTCTATGCAAGGAGTAACATTTTAGCTCTGAGTTGAGGAATTTTTCCCTCTTATTATGTAAGAAAAACTGGACCCAAAAGTTTTTCTACTCAGGCAGTTGCTTTCCTCAGCCCATCTTCCTTCAGGGGCACCTTGGCCATGGAAAATGGAATTGATGCTGAGCCCATAGCAATGAGCTGTGATTGTTGCTACTCTTCAGCTCGTTGTGTATCTTGACTGTCATTCATGAGCTTTGCTTCTGTTTTCTTGGTAATCATCATGATAATTATTCATCTCTTTCATGCACATTGCACACATTCCTAAACTCAAAATAAGACACCTCAGTGATATGAATAGGAGGCACGTAGGTAGGTCCTGTTCTGCATCATGCTCCTGAATATTTACAAGGTAATTTCAAAATGAAAAATAAGTACAGCTCACTAATGAGCTACAGCTCAATGTTTCCTCATGGATCTATACTTATAGGTACATATTCTGCCTGTTGATCACTAAGAAAACATGTGCAGGGAGGATCAGCACAGCAAGATTGAAATGTAAAGAAAGGTAATTTTAAGAATCTTTGTTTACTTTTAAACAAGTAGAAGCAAAACTTCTCATTAGGAAAAAAAAAAACCAAACAGCAAAGCAAAGCCACACCAAACATTCTTCTCCCTAGTGATGAGATTTCTTTTTAGTTTGAAGCTTTTCTGATAGAAAAATAAAATGAGAGGGAAGATTTTGTAGCCATTACTCTCTCCAGGGGAGAGTGGTTCAGAGTAGTTTTACCAGAATGATCTACTAATGAGACTTTTGCCTCAAAATCTCTTTCTCCTCCCCTGAAGAGACTTTATTATTCTCTCATCCTGAACCCTATGAAATAGGACAAAACACAATCACAAATAAAAGATAAAAATCACAGCATTAATAATCCAGGAACTGCCTCAGTCATGGCAGAACTCCTGCTGGCAGGTGCAGAGTGACTTCAGTGACCTCTTGAGCCGTGTGTGCATTGAAGGTGTGTGGGAGCTGCTCCTTCATTATGGAGCAGATCAGAGAGATGATCTGAGAAACTCCCCAGCAGCAGCTGTCTGCTGAAAGAGCAGCAGATGAAGTGAGAGCTGTCTGGCCTGGATCTTCCCTTTCAGACCTCTCAATGGTGCTGAACTCAGTGCTCTGGAAAAGCTCTGGGCACCCTTCTCTCTGCATTATGTTTCTTGTGGCTGACTTACACAGCTCCTGGATCTGCAGCCCTGTCAGGATTGGTGAGATGGCCCTGGGGCTCTGCCAGCTGCCCACTGAGGCCACCCTGCCAGGGAGCAGCTGAGGTGACACACCTTGGGCAGAAATGTGTCCTCACCTTGGGCAGAAATGTGTCCTCTCTGCCCCTGGCATTGCCATGGAGCCGCACCAGGGCCTGGCACGTTTGGGAGGATATTCCTGCTCACCTACCCAACTTTTGCCAAGAACAACTGTGAAGGGTGTGTGGCCTGGTTTTGGTAAAGAAGCAGAGAGGCAGGGTCTAAACTAAAGGTGAGCTAAAGGCCAGCTGGTCGTGTCCCCACAGCAGCCCAACACTGAGTGGGCTGAGCTTGTTTGAAGCTGCATCTGCCAGTCCATGGGCAGCTCCCTCTGCCAAGACAGCCCCGTCCTTCCTGGGCAGAGCTGTGTTTGGGCAGTGCAGGAACCCCAGCAAAATGAACCACTCACTGCTGTGAGAGGCTTTTGGGTGCTGAATCAGCCTTGTGAAGCACTGTCCAGAGCAGGCTCCTGCCAAGGGTTGTCTGGAAACAGCCATCTCTGCTGTCCAGGAGCAATTTGTTTCAATTTCCAGGGGTTTGGCCTTGCCAGTGACTCAGCCTCTCCCTCCCTCCCTCCCTAGGTACTCGTGTTTTTTCATGGCTCTGTTCTTTCCCTCTAATAGAGAAGGGGACCACCTCCCTAAGATGATAAATAAATAAATAAATAAAATTCTTGTGCACTCTACCTGTGCAGCAGCAGCAGCACTGTTGGAGATGTTATTTACATGAACTTCATTAATATTTATAATCACATTTATAGAGTTGTTCAGCAGGAGGCTTGATCAAGTCAATAGTATGTCTGGAGATCAGCCTTGGGTATACTACTTTTAATGAGAATAATTTGCATTTAATAAAGTGCCTGAGGTAGCAAGTTTCAATGCAGATTTGATTTTTCTTGGTGTTTGGGGAAATATTTGGATTACAGGTTTGATTCCACATCTATTTTCACTTGCAGAGACAGAATGAAAACAGACATCCAAATCCAAAGAATCAGGCTGACAGGAACAACATGAGAATATGCCAAAAATAAAAGGGGCATTTTCCTTGTAATCTCTATAACATGGGTAATGCAGAATTAGAGTTGGACCCTCACTGCTTTGAGTGTCTGCCTTTCTCTTTGTCTTAATCTCTGGAGATAACTAGGAGGGGTAGTTGGAAAAACGTAGGGTCTTTCTCTGGTGCATTTTAAATAAGTTTTTCCTGTTAAACCCAGTTTTCCCTCCCCACAAATATTCAGGCTGCTCTGGTCTCTCAATGTTCTAATTTCACCTGCCTCTGTTTGTGTGACTTCATGGAGACAGAGTTCAGAACCAGGCAGTTCTCAGGACCAGCCTTCAAAGGATCCTTCTGCCACTGCAAAACACACCACATTCACTTGGCTGTCGTTATTTATAGGCCCAGGCCTCTCCACAAAAAAGTTGAAAGGCCAAGGAGATAATAGATGCAGAGTGACTTCAGCTGAAGATGGTGAGCAGAAATAGATCCAGGAAAAAAGCACATCAGAAACCTCTCTCACTCCTCCTGACCCCTGGGTAATTTGAGGGAAGGGATTTATAATCTTTTGGTCTCTTCTATTGGCAAAGACATAGAAATATGCTGTATCTAGTTATATGCCCCACTGTTTCTTATTATTTCATAGCTTTGTGATTTATTTTAACCTCAAAATACTTGAGGCTTAAATACTTAAATAAAATTTTTCCCCAAAAGAATTTGCATTCTACCAGCAACAGTTTTTCACATGGGCAGGTGGTTTGGCCAGGCCATGTCTGCAGTGGGATCACCCTGGTGGTGGCTGTCATTTCTGGGGAGCATCAGTGTGACCTTTGGAAATGCTGTTTCTGAGGAATTACCAACCCTGTGTTGCCAGCAGCACCAATCCCTGCTCACCTGGGATCCTTTGTGGTTCCTGTGGCTCCTGGGCATCATTTGATTGTTGTGTGGCACATCTCACCTGCTGGCACAGGAGGTGCCCAGCTTCCAGCTCTTGCTTTGGCTACATCATTTCAGTTTTTGAGTTTTGAGCCAGCTGCTTTGCCATACAGTAGGATATGACAAGGCCTTGCATGTATTCTTATACTTAATGTGAGCCATGAATTTTGGGATGTAGAGTTACCTCCAGCCTTTCTCAGGTGGCTGCTGAGCTGCCATCCCATAGCATAAATGTTACAATAGCTTTACTAACAAAATTACCACCAAATTCAGTGTGCATGCTTGTGGTTTTAATGTTCTTGACCCGAAAATCTTGGAGATAAGGATTACCTTATGCTGTTGTTTATATAACCTGGTCTATTGGAATGTGTGTAAGCCATGGCAGGGGCATTGGAATTAAATGATCTTTAATTTCCTTCCCACCCAAACCATTCTAGGATTCTGTGATATTGTGAAGACTGGAATCATTTTAAGCAGCCATTACAATAATTTTTTTCTGGGTAGGCATTTTCTGTTCAGCTTATTTGTGCATTTTGCAGTCATTTCAGCAATTGTTCAGCAAACAATACATGAAGGACTCATTGAGGGCTGACCTTGCAGAGATAAAAGGAGAAGGGATAAACAGAGGATCTGTGCCTGCAGGTGCTTGCAAACACTGGAACCTTGACCAAGGATGATTTAGAGCCTGAGCAGGGTTTATGTAAATGCCACAATTCTTTTGCATTCATACCTCAGTGCTTTTCCACTTCCTCAGGAAGATATTTTTCTGTCTGAGATCATTAATCTCCCCACACAGTATACTCTAATGCTTGAGATTTGTTAATACTTTTGGCAGTCTTGCTTGTTGTTCTTAAGCATATATTGAATTTTTACACAGCAGCTATTTGTGTAATTCCTGTAACATGCCAGAACAGCTTCCAGTTAGTGTTCATAATTTTCTGTCTGTCTGGAAGAATTTTTCAAAAAGAAGGAAAAATTTAAAAGATCTTACCAAAACATTATCTACAATTTCATTCTCTCTTGCATTGGAATTTATCCTCTTGCTATTACAGCAGCTACTAATGTACTTATTAAGAAATAATCTTCATGATTTGGATAGTTTGTTTTGAAGTTTGGGGTCTGACTGTTAGATATATTGGGGTAAAACCTTGACTGTAATTTTAATGACACTCTGGATGATCATTTTAAGGGCTCTCTGGCCTTCCACAGAAGTTTTCCCATTGCGTTTGCTGCACTTTCTTTGTGTTCACTCCTCTTTCCTCCCTGCCTTTGGTGCTGAAAGGCCACAGGCTATTGAGAATCTCAAAAAGCTGATACTGTGAGTTTAGTGCAGCAGGTGACTGAACCTGCACTGAGCAATCAAACTGCTGCAGGACAGCAGGGACATCTCTGTCTCTCAGCCAGACTCTTCACTAATTAACTCATACTCCCTGCTGACAGTCTCTGTAACAGGCTTCCAAATCCTCATTTTCATTGCTGATTTTCTAAAGGCTCTATTGTTGATTTGTCTCAGTTTATACTTCATAAAACAATTGGGTATTAATGGATGCTCTGCATTTCCAGCCATACTGCAGGCAGTCCCTGTGTAACAGCCAGGGGAACTCTTCTAGGTTCTGAATTCCAGTGTGGAATTCAGATTCCCAGAATATGGGATTTTGTGGGAATCACCTGCATTCACCAGAAAAATATGATTAATGATATCACATTCTAAATGCAAAACGTGGGTGTAACCCTAACCCGAGGTGTGGAGATGTTCACAGGGGTCCCAGGACGAGGGAAGAGATGAGGATCTGACTCCATGTTTCAGAAGGCTGGTTTATTATTTTATTACATATATATTATAATAAAACTACACTAAAAGAATAGAAGAGAGGATTTCATTAGAAGCCTTGCAAAGAAGGTAAAGAATGGAATGAAATAAAATCTTGTGACACTCAGAGTCTGAGCCAGCTGACTGTGATTGGCCATTAATTAGAAACAACCACATGAGACCAATCCCAGATGCACCTGTTGCATTCCACAGCAGCAGATAATCATTGCTTACATTTTGTTCCTGAGGTCTCTCAGCTTCTCAGGAGGAAAAATCCTAAGGAAAGGATTTTTCATAAAATGTGTCTGTGACACCTAGGCAGTAAAAGCCACCTGGGGCTAAGGCTGGTTCCAAGACAAAGGCTGTGGAGGCAGCCATGTTGTGGCAGTTTTGTGTTCCCCTTGGGATGCCTTTCACAGCTGCAGTGTGCCTGGAGCTCTGGGATTTGTGGTTTTTGGAACCCAAACCCTATGCCTAACCCTAGGCGAGGCTGTAAAAGGTTCATGTGGGTGAGGCTGTTGCCAAGGAAGAGGTGGGGACAGAGCCATATTTTGGCAATACTTCCTCCTCTAACCTTCCTTTCATCCATCTTCCTTCTCACACCTCCTCCTGCCTCATTAATTATCAGTTTGCAAAGAGGTTCTCATGTTCAGTGTGTCCAGAGCAAGCAGGATGTGAAATCTCTGCCATGAGCAGAAGTAGTAGGTCAGTTCCCTGCCCTCAAGCCCATCTGCCTCTGAGAGCCCTGGCTATGCTGAGGCAGCACTGGTGCCAGGATAAGGTGAACACACCACTGGGACAATTTCAGGCCACTGAGCTAAGTTTTAATCAGGTATCTTCCAATAATGTCAGAAGAAATTACGTGGCTAAATCCCTGCAAGCTGTTTTGGATATGTGGAAGTTAATTTTACAGCTATTGCTGGGGCAAAGAAATAGGACTGCCTGCTGGCAGAGGCAGCAATTAATAGAGACTGGCAGGGCAGAGGGACATTAGCAGCTGGAAAAACAACAGCCCCTCCATTATCCCCCCCAAAGGATGTCAGTGCTGTTGGCACAGGACACTTTACTGTCACCCCTGGAACACAGGAGCACACACTCCAGCCCTGCATCCCTCTAGGGAAGGATGGGGATGCAGGATTGCTGGAAGGACTCAGAGCACAAATTCTTTTTTGCCTCTGAAAACACTTGGGCAGCTCAGTGCCAGGACAAGTAACTGCTTTTACCAACAGCCTCTGATTTTCCAGCTAATTACCAGGGACAGAAGCATCCCAGTACCTCCTAGTGCTCCCAGCAGGACTGACAGAGCCTGGTCCCTGCCCCCTGCAGCACCTCAGGTAGCTCTGCTGGCTGCTGAATGTCCAGGACACCTTGTGCCTGGGGCAGGGGGCACAGCTCTGCTCAGAAATGCTCTTGCAGGCACTGAAGGCACAGCACAGGCACTCAGGACATGGAGCAGGACAGGCCAGACTATCTTACAATAAAGTGTTCTCATTTCACTCACAGGTAACAGATCAAGAGTTGGGTTTGTGGTGTTGTTTTCGTGGGGTTTTTTTCCCCCAGTAAATTTTAGGAACTTGTGCCCTCCCACTTCTGATCCTGCCTGGGGACACTGCTGTGCTCCCATCGCTGTCACTGCTGGAAAAGGCTCTTAAACATCCAGGATCCTTTGAAAAAGGTGAAAGTGAGCAGATAGATGAGTTTCCAGATCACCAGAATCTCTGCAGAGATTGTTTTTAAAGGCTTTGTATTTTAAAATGATTCAAAATAAGGTATAGTACCTTCTGCATGCTTCATTCAACAGCTGCAGGATTCATGTCACCACAGCTGAGAAAGCATTTAACATGATTCCATCTACAGGAACCCAGTGCACCCAGAGTATCCCTGGGGAGCATTTTTGACTGTTCAGAAGAAAAAATTCTATGGGATAACAGCACTTTTTATCTTAGCAAAAAACTTCACTTGCATGCAATAGATTATTTAACAGCTGTGAGGCTGCCTGAGCCTGTCAGTCAAATCACAGCAGAAAGAATTAGAAATAAGGTATTTGGTAAAACATAAAGAGTATTGTGGATGAATTCAGCATGGCAGCCAAGCTGAATGTTAGTTTTCCTGATCACAAAACCAATAGACAAATCTACTCCAAGCAGGGATTTCACTCATTCCTTCATTTCAATGCTTGCAGTGATGTCAGTGGTTTTGGACATATGGCAAAAGAAAATTTGGCTCTAAATATGAATTTTAAAACCTTTCTCAGAAAAATCAGTTATGGCAAAAACAACATCAGAGCTTTTCATATATTTTTAAGCTAAGACAAATATGGTGAAGATAACAATATTTACTTGGCTGCTCTCTCTGCTGATTAAACCAAACACTAAACAAGGACACATCCATTGCAGATAATGTTTTCAGCACTTACTGCTGAGGCCATTTAATTAATTGTTCTCCTGGGGTCAATATCAAGTTATGTCAATAAACATTTGAGCTCATCCAGCGCTGATAGCTGAATCTGTTTGTTTGATCTAGCAGTTTTATCTTGTGAACGTGGCTCTTGCTGCAGAGTATAACCACAAAAACACCTCTGGAATTTTTATTTTTAGGTTTATAGAAGGATTGCACCCATGGAAGTTGAAAACAATGGTTGTTCTTCTTTTAAACAGTGATGGAGTTCCCTTTAGATAAAAAAGATCTGGTGGGGAAAAAAAGAGATTTTGATGTATTAATGGCTTTTTTCCTAGCTGAAGTAAGGATAATCCACAAGATTTTGTCTTCCTCTTTGCAGAGAAACTTTCCAAAAGCAGATTTCCCCCCACTCTTAAAGGCATCTATATATATTCAAGAGAAAAAACCCTTGAGTCTAGCAAATCTGAAACCTTTTTGTGAATTATTATAAGAAAATAAAATGGTTGATTATCTGTCATTAGGCCTAGAACAAAAACCACCTGAATTTAAACACATGATTTTGACATTCAAGATATCATTTTCAGGAAGGAGCTCTCATTTCTTTTGGTGCCAGATTTTATTTTTTTTCCCCTGAGATAGCAGCCAGCACTGCATCTGATCAACACACCTCATAGCACACAGAAAACCTTTCCTGCTTAGGCAGTGTGCAGGCAAGCTTGGCTTAGTGCTCCTGGAAATTGGCCACATGAAATGTCATTTCAATGTGGAACAAGTCCAATGGACTGGAAGTTATAACAAATCATTTCATAGTGAAGATTATTTGGTTATTTTATTCATAGAGATTGGGCCACACCATGGGAACTGGACACTCTTCAGGTCACACCAATTAGCCCCCAGTTGCTACTGCTTTGATTTTCTGGTGTTCTCCAGAAAAAAAGCAACACAGAAGCAGAAAGCAGGAAGGCTGGCTGGAATAGAACAGCTTTAAGTGCTAAAAGTAGAACAAAAAGCACAACAATCAGCCATTTTAAATACTTTCCATACCAAACCTTCTCTCTGGTGTCACCAGACAATTTCATCCATGTATCCCCTGCGTGCATCATTAGAATGCTCAGGAATCAGGAAAAGTGAAGACATCAGAAAATATGAAAGTGTCCAGGGAAGCAGAAGGTTATAGGTGAGTGCAGATGCTCAATGAGAAAGCATGCCCAAGCTGTCTGCTCTGATTTTTACTGAAAAATCGCCAGTCTAAGCACGAATGATTATTTTTGGGATAAGTGGACTTCTTACTTGATAGCTCTTTCCTACTCTATGTGGTCTATTCTATTTTGGTATAGAATACCACTAAGTGAAGGATAACATGATCACTTGCCTTTATCAAATGGGCTGAGTCCTCCCAAGGGAGGCACATGCTTTAAATTCCCCAACCATTGCTGCCAAGGTAGGTGTCACCAGCCTGGAATACATTACACAGCTGACAGGAGCCCAAAAAGAGCTGAGCTTTCCAGATATCCTGGTATTTTTCAGCATGAGCAAAGATCTTTTTCAATGAGATATGTCAGGCACCAAAATCAGGCAATTACTGGTTATAAAACTATTAGCCTGGAAAAGTGGACAGTCTGTGTGTAACTTCTTGTTAAATGACCCACTCTGGTACATCGTTCATCATTGCACAGAAAATGGTCTTTGTTACTTGAAGCAAAGCTTAGACTTTTAGTATTCATCAGGGACAAAACCATTCCATGAAAGAAAGAGCATTTTAATTTTGAAGCACTAGATTATGTGGTTTTCAAGCACATCATACAATGCACTGGGAAACCCTGTATGTGGAAACATTTTTCTATTAATGTACAATAACCTGTTAATAAGGGAGGAGATGGATCTTGCTCCTCAGATCTATTTACATCTCACTCCATTGGACTGAAAAGACTTATAGAACAGAAACTTTCTGCCAATACCATGAATTATTTAGCTGCTGGGGTGTAACATTTAGTAGATTGTAATAGGTTTGGTTTTGCCAAAAGGAAGCTGTTTGTCACTACCATCTCTGCATTAGCACAACATTTATGGCACTGGAGTGACTTAAAGAAAACTACATCTGTCTTGAACTGCTGTTCTTCTGCTTTGATTTAATGGTTCTTGAAGCAATAAGAGCTGCATGGTCCCACCAACTGCTGATATCTACAGAAATAATAAATACTGCATTGAATTCTATTAAGGAGTACTAAATATTCAATGTGACAATAGAATTTCCCTACAACATCCAGATGGATTTACACTTCCACTAAGGAAACAGAAGCAAACATCAGGCAATTTTCTGTTCAGGATTCACTGCTGGTACAAAGGGAACTCAGCCACAAGCAGGGTACTAATGAGCTCTAAGCACTGATGACCACAAGAGCAAGAAAATCATGTTACATGATACTGAAAATAACAAACTCAGGAATAATATCTGTTGGACTGGCTAAGAGTCCTTTTCCTTCATCATCATCTGAGCTATACAGCTTACAAAGTAAGCAGAAAAATTGCCATTTTGTCTTTGTTTTTATGGTGGGGTATATGCACTCACATATGGAATACGTGTAGGACATCTCTGAAGATCATAAAATAGACATGAAAGCTGTGCAGAGCCCTCAATTTTATTTTTCTACTGCACTATTTTAAATTGTAAAATGTCTATTCAGATGATTACAGCATGTTTCTTGCTCGTATTCCAGAATGTTCATTTTCTTTTCACATTTAATATACTGGAATATGTGCACAATCATGCTGAGCGGGGTAATTGAAAATTAAACAGAGAATTACTCACAGCAGCAATATTTTAAATTCAAATAAGTTTCACAACATATGGCCTTTATAATATAATCTAACAAAAATTTTGTAGCTGCCTAGATGAAGCAGGTGCTTTCTTTTTGTACTGCTGGATCCACACCTGTATTGTCTGAGGCACAACTCCAGGCTGCTGCCACATCAGGAACAGGCCTGGCCAAACAGATTTTACAGCCAAATGCTTCATCAATTGCCCTAGCCCCTTGATAAACTCTCCAATTTTAGATACCCAAAAATTTTAAAGTCCCTTTTTACAGGAAAGCTGACATCTCCAAAGCCACCTGCATCTGTTTAAGCATTAGGTCAAGGTGGATCAAGGCTTGGACAGTCCAAGAAGTTGTAACTCAAGTATGAGTGAGTGACTCCATCAGACCAAATTTCCCTTTTTCCTTACAGGGTGCAGCACCTCTTGGGCATTTCTGATTGTGAGATCCACTGTTGCCAGAGAGCTTAAACTCCAAACATTCAGCACAGAAAACACTTTTACAGTCTAACCTTAGCTGTCCAATACACGTGCTCCAGCTTGGAGTGAGTTCTTTTGCACTGCCCAAAGTTTTTGGAGGTCTTGGAGAAGCCCATCCCTTTCCAGGTCCTGACCCAGGGACCAGCCCAGCTGATGCAAACATCCTGCTCTCAGACATTACCAAGGGAGGGGTGCTGGGACATCCCAGTCACCTTCAATGGCTACAGAACTCATGTCAGGTTTGAGACAGCAGGGAAACCTCCTCCACAGAGCAGCACAGAACACTCTCATGGTCAGCTATAACCTCCCCAAAAAGGAAACTCAGAGAAATGAGTGTTGGACAGCTCCCTATTTCATTTCCCTATTTCATACTTTCCCCTGCAATATCAGAAGCAGAAATATCTGTGTAGGAAGCAGGAGTTTTGCACCAAATAATGCACATTGTAAGTAATTATTTAATCTTTCCTTATTTGCTCACTCCAGAGATTATTCAGAGTTCTTATAATTAAGATGCAATGAACATGTATACATGCACACCTTGAATATTTTAAACGAGGTACTTGTAAAAGTCTCTGCCTTCACACATATAACTAAAGATTACTCCAGGACATCTCTCATATGTCACACAACCATAACTTTCCTTTGTATTAGGAGGAACCTTATCAAGTTATCCAATTATTTACAGTATCACCCAGTATTTGGGCACACAGCTGCTCTGGTCACTAATTGCACACACACCAACAAAGCCAAGACCACTGAGGGAAGCACCCTGATTTTAGAGATCCCTGGATTTCATGGGCATGAGAGAATCAAGCTACAGAGCATTAATTATTTTCCTCTTTAATGACAGGTAACATTCCTCTGTCATTTGCTGCTCTCTATTCAATTATCTGTTTGTGGGAACCTCCATAACACCAATGCTCTTTGGCTGGGAAACAATGAGATGTAAAGCAGAAAACTGATGCTCTTCATTACAGTAATTTTCAACCTGTCTGACAGCAATAGGAATTCAATTACAGTCCTCCAGTGGCAATAAGCTCTCTGCACTAGATCTTAATTGTTCAACCATCAGGTTGCAATTTGCATTTGTAGTATAGAGACAGCTGACTGTTTCCATCAGTAGCAGACATTTATATTCATGAAAAAATAAATATATTGTACATCTAGCTCAGCAAGGAAACTTTCTATAATGAAGGAACCAGCCTATTTACTTAAATGGGTGCAATAATTTGCTGTTCTGGAGTCTGACATAGAGCTTTTCCTTGGTATTACAAACTAGAGGCACAACTGTGCCCTCTGAGGGATAGTTATATTTAGTAATTATGTAGATCACGTTTCAGTTCCCCTCTCCCTTAAAGAAATCAAGTTTTATAGGAAAAGGTTTCCAGTGTAAATGGTATGTCCTGAACACTACACTTTCAGAGCCTGCATGCTATAGATTTGCACGTGTATAAATAGAGATATGTGAATATTTGGTAGGGTGCAAACAAACCCTTTATCTTGTACAGCTAAGCTATTAAAAAACACTTAAAAATTGCTCAAGCTTTTCTGGCACAGTGATGTATGTACAGGGGAAGCTGCATGTACATCTTCTTCCCTCCACAAAGCTTTTGGAAATGAGGAATTTTTAGAGCAGCCAAGAGGGCTTGTCAAACCCCAACCAGGGCAGAACTAGGGAAGTGCCACCCCCGTGGGGACTGCCCATCACTGACCACAGCCAGGGCAAGATGGGTTTTCACTGGTGGCTGCAGTCAGAAATTCCTGTGCAAAGAGGAGTTTGGCAGCAAAGTACTGACCCAGCCAGCTCATGGCTGTCAGCCCTTAGGGGTTTGTTAACTCAAATTTAAAATCACTGCCAAAGATCAAGGTGACAAGGCAGGACTGTGTCACTAAAGCCCAGAACAGGTATGGGCTGGCAGAGTCAAAGAACCCTGTGCTGCAATAAGAGAAATTCATGAGTGGGAAAGCAAAGGACCAGGATTGAAATTCAGTAACTGAACGACCTGACAGAATTAGGCAAAATACCTGCTTTTACATCACCTTGATTTGACAGCTGGTATCATTCCTCATCACTTTTTTAAAAACAAAACCATGTTTTTAAGAGCTGGGAAAACAATGACAACTCAATGTTATGTCCCACAGGCAGCTCCTGCCCTGATGAATTACTGCTGCCTCTCACCACACATCACTGCAGGGCACAGGGAATGACAGAAGCATTTTTGTGAGAGGAGGTATCAGAGATTTCCATCCACAGCTAAAAATCCTTTCCTTTTCATGCAGATAGCACAGCCTGGGACTGGCAGCCTTGGGATGTTTTACTGCTCAAGCCTCTCAGCATAAAGGTGCCAGGTGCTTTACCAGGCTCTAAGGACTTATTCTGATGGGTCTGCTCAGGACTGAGCCTGCCTGTGACAGCCCTTCAGGAGTTTCCACTTTGTGATGGATTTCCCTGATGTGGGCACTGTTTTCCTTCTTGCTGTTTGTGTCAGATACATTCTCTGGCATCCTAAATCTAAGTAGCAACTTGTTAGTGACAGTTTTAATTCAATGGAAAACATTGTACCTGCAATAGTAGGAAAAAAAAAGCAGAGAAATTTTTGACTGATTTTTTTTCCTTTGTCACTCTTAGAATACATAACCCTCCATTATATTGATTCAAGGCAGTCTAAATCAACCTGACTTCATTTTCCAAGCTAAATAAAGCCAGAGCTTCAACCAGTACAAATAGGAGTTGCACCCGTACTTCAGAAATAATAGAGTTCAGATACTTTTAATATATTTATACATATATAATATATGTTATATTTTATAATTATTTATGTATTATACAAATATATAGTATTTATATTAGAGTATTAAATATGTGTCTGTTTTCCTTCAAAGGCCAGACAACTCACGGCACCAGACCAACACAGATTTCTAGAGCAGAAACTGTTTTGATTTATGGGACTATCCCTATTTTAACATACATTTTCTTATTAATTAGGTCACAAGAATTTAGTTCATTCTCTAGTTTGCTCGTTGAACTGAAGTGGTAGCTGTACTTTCAGGGAAATTTTTTTTCTTATAAAAAAGAGGAGGTTCAGCTCAATTTCCAAGTAGATCATAATCCATATCCTGTTGTTTTAGAAAAATTAGTCAACCACTGTCCAGAAGGAAAAACCCAGACTCTGCTGGTATTTACCTGGGTGCAGAATAAACAAACATCCAGGTAACTGGTTTAGGTTGGAGATTATGCTCTAAAAGGTTCTTGGCAATAGTAACTTTATTATCAACCTCCCCACAACTCCTTTCTACAAAAGCAGCACAGATGTGAACCTTTATGCCTGGAACAAGCTGCCTTTCAGATGAGAAATGAGATACTGTACAAATGTTATATGAGAGCACTGCGAGAGAATTCCAAAAGGAAAGAATGCTGGTTTGATCTACATAATCACTTTGGAAAGGGTAAATCTCTCTCAAGCTGGGGTTTGCAGCTTCAGATGTTATTGTGAGCTCACAGCTGCCTGCTCCGAGCCCGATAACAGCCAGGAGTTGTAATGAGTGTGCCGCAGAAATATTACAAGCAATAAGCTCTGAAAATCAATGAAGCATGTACCCTTCAAGCCAGCCTGCTGTAAGCCACATCAAGTGATATTTCAGGTGTTATTACAGCATTGTATGCAATGTTTACTTGGGCTGATTTTGTTAGACAAGCCTTTTCCCAACCCCAAAATATAAAATCAGTGTTATTGAATGTAAACACAAACCCTGCTTTGTGTTCCTTAAAAAGCCTACCTCTTTTCTCCCTCCTGTTATTAAAAACAAAGAGCCAACTAAAATGTCTTACCTCAGGATTACCTTTAAAGACAGAAACCCTTGTATCTGCATTTTCTGCTTTGCATAAACAGAGCTCTGCTTGACTATGCATCAAGTATTTATTCCAGGGAGCTCTGTCTGCAGAAGACACTACCATGATTCATCGTGCATGTATGCTTACTAAATTTTATAAATACTGGAAAATAGGCATAAATGCTGCTTTATGTTTTAAATCACTGTTTTGTCTAGCCAAAATGTCTTGAGAGTAGTAGTGCTTGGAATTCAGATAATGAAAATTAAATTGCATGTGCTTTGCCTTCATAAAACAAAATCACACTGATATAGAAGTAAATCTCTAAAATGATATGGGTAAAAAGAAAAAAGTTATAGTATGATGCAAACTGCAGGAAAAGAGATTCCACAACCTTCATCCTGAGCTCTGCTGTGCAGAGCAGCACTCAAAGGTTCACAACGTGCCTTTCCCAGAGCAGCAGGGCCAAAAGAAGATCAGCTAGACTTTATTTAAATTAACTGTAATTCAACAGTAAAATATTTTTTAAACATGAACTCTGCTTCAGCTGCTGTGCTGTGGTGCCAGAGCAGCTGAGGCTGTGCTGCAGGCAGGGTCCTGCCCAGCACGGAGCTGTGCAGGGATCCACAGGCAGCTGCCTGCTCCTTCCAGGCACCTCGCCAGCCCAGCAGGGCTGAGCAGCAGCACGCTGTGCCACAATGCCAGAAGAGCTCAGCAGTGTTGTTTTTTCCCCCTCTCCCCCTTACAAATATTTATTTATTAATTAATTAATTTATTTATTATTTATTTTTTATATATTTTTATATACAGGATGAAGGTTGTGGAATCTCTTTTCCTGCAGTTTGCATCATACTATAACTTTTTTCTTTTTACTCATATCATTTTAGAGATTTACTTCTATATCAGTGTGATTTTGTTGTATGAAGGCGAAGCACATGCCTATTTAATTTTCATTATCTGAATTTATATTTTTATTATTTTTATATATTTATTTATTTATTTATTTATAAGAATAAATAAATATATATGTATTGCCTCTTTTCCAGTCAAAGAAGACAGCGTATATATATATATATATATATATATATATGTATGATATATATGTTTGGGCTTTCATCGCAAAGAAATTTCCAATTTCCTGGCAGACCCACCACTTTACCTCACACCAGAAGTTTGGTTTAGTGCATTCATGTCTACTTCTATGTTTTTATTTCAGTGACTGAGCTGATAATTTAAAAAAAAAAAAAACACAACTAAATAAATTACAGCTGTCTCCGTATTCCAAGAATTTCCTGTACAATATGCAAAGGTTTTAAGGAAAAGAAGTTTGTGTTTCTTGGTGAGCTTGGGTTAGGTTAAAAGGCCATTTTTTACATCTAATCTGACAATCTGGGGTGACTGCCAGAGGCATTTACCTGTTGGTCTTTACCCTGCAGGTCAGGACACCTCCATTTTAACATTTAAATCTCAGGCAAATGATCCTGAAGTGATTACAAGAAGTCAGCCTTTGGAAATTATCTCAGATTCATGGAAAGCCTGCCATAATCAGGGGTGCACTTTTACTGCATCTGTTATATTTAAGAATATGACCACACATTCAGTTCACTGATCTTTTCCCCAAAAGGTTGCCTGCCTTGCCACCTATAAATTGAAGCCATTTATTGAACTTTTAGAAAACCTTGGGCATTAAAATGTAGTATATATGATATATCATAAAATGTGTGATCAAAGCAGACCAGCTCCTAGTAAATTTTCTTTTCTAATCTTCCCTCCTCAGGCAAAAACCTGGATGAATAGCTAAGTTAGTCCCATGAGGTGGATGAGACTTTGATAATAATGCTACTTACACTGATTCTCATTCAGTTTTCTGAAATCCATTTACACAACGTGATTAAAGAAACACGACTTTCCTCTAACATTCAGGTACATTTTGTTCACAAAATAAATGCAAGATCATACCCTGTGTGATTTTTGGAAAGTAGGAAAAACCTCAATACTATCTCCTGTAATTACAAAGGAAAAGATGTAGAGGTAGGAGAAAGTCTTTCAGACTGTGCAGAAGTTAAGTCAGTAAAATACAGCAAGGCAGTCCAGGATAGTAATTTTAATATATTTTAATATGTAGCTAAAAATCATTGAAAATTGTTCATAAAGAGCCTCTGATGCACTTAAATTATACATCTCCCAATGTGGCCTTGTTGCAGCTCCCCAAGTAATAGGAAAATTAATATTCTAGGTACTTCTTTGCATCCTTCTGATCTTAAAAAGACCTAAAAACTAGCCCAGAAACTGTAATGACATATTTTTTGACAATTTAACTTAATGTTTTTTTCAAGATGGAAGCACAAGGGACAGAATCTTTGAACTCAAGATCCCTGCCAGCAGTTTTAATGAGTAAATAAACACGTGCTTTTTGCTGTTACCATACCAACCTGAGCCAAGGTATCCTTTCATTCTACACAGATAAGCAGAAAACACCCATTTACAAAAATAATTGAATTAGTCTTTCACTAAATAGTTATAAATAATCTCCAATTGCCTCACAGGTGTACAAAGTTTTGGTTGAAGAGGAGTTTTTTTGAGGGAGTGGGAAGGTTGGGTAGTTGGTAGTTTTGGGGTTTTTGGTTGTTTTTGTTTGTCTCTGCACACTGACAGCTCCACAAGTGCACTGTGACCTTCTGGGACAGAGTAGATTTCTGCCAAAGTTTTCAGTGTTTCTCTGGCTCAGCAGGTTTATTCTTTAAAGTCTCATCTGGGCTATTTCTGTATTCTTTGCTGCACATCACCAGGCAGGTAGAGAGGTTTTTCTTTGTGAAAGATTTGGCCTCAGCACAGATCCTTCAAATTTGTGGTTTTTACAGTGCCAGACCTTTTCCTGACACAAGCTTCAGAAAAGCCAGGTGTGGTCTAGTATCTGAAACCCTGCTCAGGTGATAAAGTAAAAGAGCTCTTATGAAGAGGAAAAAAAGGAAGAGAAATTAAGGCCCTGTTGATGCCCCCCAAGGGCTGTTTGGCATCAGCTTCAGCTGGACCCATCAAATTCCAGCAATTTCTTTATTCACTGAGTGATGTTTTGAGAAACCAAAACCCAAACTGTTCCTTGCAGGCTCAGATTATCTTGTTGCAAGGAGAGCTGCCTTTATAAGAGGATTTGCACTAATTACATAAAGTATGTTATAAAACAGAGTTCAGGAAATAATAGACTAGAAAGCCAGAAGGTTAATAAGCAAACTGATCCTGTCCCCCTCCCTGTCCTGAATTCCAACATAGGAAATGCAGTCAGGATGCTTTAAAGACACAAACCACAATTACTTCATGGAAATTATTTCTCAGCAGTGCAACACCCAAGAGTTCCCTTCCACACTCATTTAAATGACTGGTGAAGCAAATAGCAAAATCAATAGCCACAAAACTCAGTCTCATTTTTGCAATTAAACCCCTGAGAGAGAATCCATCCATAGCATGCTGCTGGCAGTCACAGGGGTGATTGCAGCCTGCCTGCTCTGTCTGCCTGAACACCTCATTCCCATGCAGAAGGTGTAAGGGAATATTTCCTACACACAATTCCATTTACCCTGCTGCAGTGGGGGCTCTGCAAATGCCCTGCGTTCATTTACACAGCCCCCTGAATTCCTCAGCTCAGTGCACACACATTGATTACTGGAATTGGAAAGAGGCTTGGTTCAAGCAAAAAGGGGATGATTTAGTGGAAATTTGCCAGTCTCAGGTAAGTGCACCCCGTGGTGGGAACACACATTGCTGTGGTGGCAGAGTGTGGCCATGTGCTGTTTTATAGCTCTGTGTAACAGCCAGCCATGAGAAGAAACTGCATCCCTGAGGGGAATGTGCAGGGTCAAGAAGAGATGTGATAAAAGCCTGCTCCTTTTACAAGAGGCTGAGAAAAACCATTTTAGACATTGCAGCAAAGGAAAAAATGTTCCCTTTACCAGCAGGGGCTTGGGATGCAAGTGCACAAGACAGGCTTGACTGCACCAGATCCCTCTCAGCCCCAGCAGCAAAACAAGTGGAATTAGTTTAGTCTGTGCAAGGGAACCTCAGATTTGATGCATTAAAAAAAAATAAAACCCCAAACACTGAAATAGCAGCAATAAATCTAAATCTCCAATATTCAGCACATAAAAGTCATGTGTATAAAATGTTAACATCATACAGATTTGCTGAGTTTATGCTCCCACACAACTTGAAAAATACTATAAATTACATGTTTTGATAATGTCAAGTTAAAACACACAAGAAAGATGAGAACATTTCTGCAAAAGCTCCTGCTTTCACCAACACAACTGTTTTGGAAATAAGAAGATGCTCATCAGAAATTTTAAATAAATTTGAAAAGTGCCACCTATGCTACATATATACACCACTTCTCTCACATGAGCATGTTGTCCCTACTCCCTCATTCTATGGAGAAGCAGGAGCAATTACTGAGGTATTGATCCTACTGAAACAGTGGGAGTTTTGCCATCTGACTCTATTGCAGTCCCTTTTGTTCCTTTGCTTCAAAATTTACTAGGCTTACACAGAGCTCATTTTTCTAATGGGTCTTTCCCACAGGCAGGGTTTGTGGAGTAACACTGATGCTGTTGCAGGGATCCACTCCCTTAACAATATTAAGGAAAAACAAGGTCACTTAAATATTTACATTATTCCACTAAGACACAAATGAACACCTATGTAGTTCAGGGAGGCACTGGAGGAGTTTTTACACTTCTTTCCATTTTGATTATTTGTCCCCAAATCATACATGAGAAATTAAATATTTCCCACAGGAATAAAAGCTCCTTGGATAATGTTCATTAGTGATTAGGAAAGTGGGAGAGGAAAACAAGTCCAAAAGGCTCAGCAGCTTCCCCCACCTGGCTGTTATTGCTGGTTTATTGTTTAAAGTATAGACAAAAGGTACAGCAAAATACCCACATTAGGAACTGTGTTCCAGCTTTGGTTCTGCACTGCTCACGGTTCTTTGGGGCCAAATTGTCACAGCCTAGAGGGGTTTCCTACTGCTGGGTTGTAGCCACATGAGGTATTCTCATGCCCAGGCTGGATCTGAAACCCAGGGCAGCAAACAAATCAGTCTGTGTCCTTAAGGAACAAGGCAAACAAGTATTTTTAGGATGGAGTCCAAACCGTACTGTCATTTTAATCTTGTTTTGAAATGTGTCCCATGTAATATTTTAAATTTAAACCAATCTGGAAAGGCATCACACAACCATAAAACCAACCATGGAGGCAGAGGAGCAGGACTAACAAGGCAGATGCTTTATGAGTTTGGCCAGCTTCCTGCTTGCAGATAAAAACTGCCAGATGCCTCAGTGAGGAGAATTCCTTCCTGGGAATGCTGATTCCAGATTTGCAGGCCATAATATTGATTAGACAGGAAGAACAGAAATTAAAGGCAAGTGGAAAACCCACAGCACTGCTTCTCCAAATCCAAACATCCCTGCCATGGCCACTCTGCTAAGAGCATGTCAGAGTGTAGTTTGACAAATGTGTCCTTGCTCCATAAACTCCCACTTTGGAGCTAGTGACACAGAACCTCCATACTTGATAAGGAGCCCACTGCAGGAAGTATATGGAAATTAAAAAAAAAAAAAGGAAAAAAAGGAGAATGCATTTCCTGGCAGCAGAAGTTATCAAAGAACAACATATGCAATTGACTCTGCATGATTCACCCTTGGAGCTTAATAAAAACTGGGGTTTGAACAACTGGGTGCTCACAGGACAAGAGGACACAGCCCCATGTTGCACCAGGGGAGGTTTAGGGGTCTCCATTCCTGGAGGGATTTAAAACAAGTTGATTTTGTGCTTAGGGACATGGGTTAGTGCTGCACCTAGCAGTGTTTGGTTAATGGTTGGACTGTAGGATCTTAGAGATCTTTTCCAACCTAAACAATTCCATGGCTATGAGTGGAACGGGCAAGGAAATTGCCAAGGAAATTCATTTATATGAAAGAACTTTCCCTCAATACCAGGAAAGCCCCATGGGGAGAGCAGCATGCACCACGGGCAAGCAAAGAAAATCACACTTTGCTTACAGCTGCTTAAGGATATTATTTTATAGTGGCTATCTACAATTTGGGGTTGAATCTCATTGCCAATAACAAAGCCAACAATGTAAAATGAAACAGAATCTGTCTCATTGCAAAGAAAACCCAGGACAGACAGAATGAAGGATAGATACACAGAAGGGGTTGGGTTTTTGATAACTTTGGAATAACAAGTAACCTGCCTTGCTTGGCTGCAAGGAATAAAACCATTAGAATATAAATACCAAGTGAGAAAAAGACTGCAAAATGGCATTTAAGGGTTATGGACCAGCCTGTGTGGACTCACATCTACTGCACTTAATGAACACTTAAGAAGTCATATTTTTCATTGATAGAACAGCTGTAAGGAAGCAGACGGACACTGCTTGGGGGTCTCAGAAACGGTATTGAATGTAGAATCAGAAAAATATATTTATTTTTTAAAAGAGAAAGAGAAAAAAAAAAGAAAACAGAAAAGTCATTTTAGCAGTGTACCCTTCCTAATGCCAGCCTGTCCAATTGGTAAATTGGTAGCAGCTGTGGCCCTTTAGGCTGTTTTGCATAAAATAAAGAAAAAAAAACCAAAAAAACCCAACAACAACAACAAAACCCCCACAAAACCAACAAAAACAAAAGCAAAAAGTACCCCACACCAGTAGTGGAAAAGAAGCATTTTTCCAGTAACACATCCTATGACCATCCCTACCTATTTTTCTTGTTCTAACTACAAAATATTTACAAGACATTTCTGGAAAATACATCTCAAAGATTGCGTTAAAACTTTAACTGTAAGAGCCCTGTTAACACCACAAAAGCAAGTTTCTCACACGTTTTGTCTCTTCCAGCCACAGACAAGTCCCTGCACTTAGAAAGGATGAGTGTTTTTGTAAAAATGTGCTTTATTGATTAGCCACTTTATTCAAGAGCATCATCATAAACTCATCTGCTTATTAATTTCAGCTTTATCTGAACACTCTCCCCTAGACACTTCTTCTTCCTCAGGCATATCTGTCACTCCTGTCAAGAGTGCTTCCAATTTAGTGGCAAGAGGACCTGGGATGTCTGACTGTGGAAAAGTGACATTGGCGTGGATTTGTAAATTGCAGTAGAGATAGAGAAAATAATGAACAGCAAACCAGAGGCAAATTGGTGTTCCTTGCACCAGGCTGTATCAGCATGGGCACAAGTCTACAAAACATTAGCTTCAGCAATGAGAGAAAACATTGTAAAGAAACATGGTGTTAACAGAATGCAAAATTAGGCTGGAAGACTCATACACACACCCTGATGGTGAGGGCAGAGTGCTGCTATTAGGCACTGTCAACTAGGCAGAGAAAGCACCAGGATTTATCTGTTCTGGGAGCAGAAAATATTTTTTTTTATCTGTTTTATAGAGTTGCAGCAAACAGAATGAACAGTTCATTAAACACAGTATTATAAAATACATGCAGGGCCTCACAGATTTGTTCAAATCCATTCCCAGCTGAACCACAGGCACTGATCTTGCAGCCAGGTCAATACTAATACACTCAGGAGTATTTACCAGAGTTTCAGGCTGAAGTCAATTATAGGGCTGACCATAAGCCAAAGTTCAATGTTTATCCCAGCATTCCAGCTCCTGTGGACATCAGGCTAAGCCCAGAAGGCTGAAAGGCTGGGTGGAACCTGTGCACACTGGCATGGACATCATCACCTCAATGAGCCAGGGTGGGCTGGGACCAGCCTCCTGCTCTCTTCCTTTCCAACCAGGGGTCCCAATAAACCCAAGAGTGGCAGAGATCCAGCACATCCCAGACAAACATCAGCAGAAGGGCGAGGAATGCAGTGACAATAGCATTTAACTTGCACTACACACTTATTGCCAATCCAGCTCATGTTCCTGCAGCTAATTCATGTTTGAAAATGCCATCCAGACTCATGGCAAGAGCTTCAAAATGCCAGAGCAGAGATCAGCCCTGCTCCTGCTGCCTTGGCTCTGCTCCATCTCTGTCTTTGGAAGGTGCAGAGAACAGCTCTGTGCAAGGCAACATCTGGGTTTTAATACCCATTTTCAACTTAAACATGAATCCAAGTTACCCTTACTTCATGAATATTTACTACCAAGGAAGTCAGTAAGTTAAATGAATATTTGGCAGACCTCACTCAAATATTATGGCTGTTACACTTCACATATTGAATCACCCAAATACTTAAACACAACTAAAAAAACATTTGCAAGATTAATCAAAACTGCCTTAGGACTGTTCCCTGATTGCTGGAGAAGCATTTGCAGGTTAACTGAACATCACAAGCTATGGGAGATAAAAAAAGTTTTTGAATCTTTAGTCTGATCTTTCTAAATTTGTGATTAACTGCAAAAAGGATTATTTTAATGAAAGCAGTTACATACTCTTAAAAGTACACCTTTCAGAGGCAAGCTTTGAGAAGATAAATCAGGAAGACTTTAATGACAGAAACAGTAGGAAAAATAAAAAGTACATTTTATATGTCTGTGGTCTTCCTCTTAACTGTGGACAATCTGATCCTGAGTATTGGAATAGTTGGAAATGAGGGAACAACCAATCTCTCTGCAGAGCTGTTGTTGCAAATACACACAAGATTTATTGTAAGAACTGTGATAAAATCCATAAAAGCAAAAGCAAGGAACAAAACCCAGGAAAAGAATGGGAGATATTTACTACTCAGGGGAACTCTTTAGCCAGGAAATGCTTTCTATATGCATCTGTGTGGTTGGGGTAGAAAGATCTATTGAATTTTTCAATTTTTAAGATCACACTGGGGAGATCAAGAGGGTTTTTTGGCATACAGATAATTCATATTTGCATAAAATGGACCTAGGATGTCACAGCTATGTGGCTTAAATTACAGCAGGGTAGGAAGGTGCCCCTTTAAAGCACTTGATGGATGAAAACATGTAAGACAGTTGACAGCTGGATAACAATCTTTTTCTTGTGCAGCATCATTGTATCATCACCAGCTGCTTTGTGAAGTAGCTTTTAGAAGCAGCTATGCATTGCAAATGCTGTAAACAAACAGCTTCTCAGGCTGTTAACCCCCTGATTTACTTACTCATCTGAGCACCATCAATGAATGCTGCAATATTACAATATTACTTTGAGGATTTAATAAATTAGTCTATGATTATGAATAATTCCCCCACTGATCCCAGAAAGTTAGTAAAAAAGAAAGCAAACAATGGCTTTTGTAACTCTCATTTTACATGAGCCTGTTAAAATAGGCAAGTACAAGAATACTGTTCTATTTCATTGTTTCCCAATTTTGCTGTAGCCAGGATCTTTCATTCCCCTGCACCTGGAAAAAGCATCATGGGAGCCCAGGCCCAAGTGGTGCCTCCAAGGCCCTGGAATCCAGGCCTCAGCAGCCAACTTGTGTTATTCCTTCTATAAATTAAACTTACATTAAAATTCCTGATGGAGAGCCTGATTCCAGAACCTCATTCCCCAAACCCTATTTCCTCTTCCAAAATCCCCAAATTGCCTCTAGGTGATCAACAATCTGCAGTGAGCTCCATGGAAGGTTCCTGCCTTTGCCCAGAGAGGGAGGGCAGCATCCTCCTCACTGCTCCAGCCCTTTTCTTCAGGTCAAAGCTGGGGCTGATTTTGAGCCTTCAAACCTCTGCTTGCTCAGCAGCAGCTTCCAAGTGCCCAAGCACAGAGGTGCAGCTCTACAGATGCCTTTGCTGCCCTGCTTTTCCCTAACACTATTCCTTGTTTCTTTAAAGTTGCATTTTTAATAAAGGAAACAGAGTGAAAACCTACAAATTAAGGTTTGACCTTTTTCAGTTTCTTCATTTGGTCCCTTAAGAAACTCAAACATTCATACAGACTAAATATAATGAATTTTGATAAACCTCATTTTTAATAACTAATCAGCATTCCTTGTTATGGTTAAACACATGCATCCAGCTTGGAAATTTGCATCAATTTGTTGCAGTTTTCACCAACACTATCATCTCCAAATGACAGGAAAAAGAACAAAGTTCCAACCAAACACATTAAATATTTTTTTTCATGAAAATTACTTCCCGTTGGCACCTGCAATAATTCAGAAACATTGGAGTTCTAGAGCATACAATACATAAACACCCATGAGAACCTGCAGAGCTAAGAATTTTTTATTTAGCTTGGAAATTTGTCAGACTACAGGATCACATTACTTACTGTCCTCCCACAAAATTTTAAATCAGGTTTAGTAATTTAAAACAACCCTCACTCAATCACTGCTTCCTGATGGGAGCAGACCCCAGGCCAGCACTCTGCCTTGTGCAGCAGCAGCTCCCTGCAAAGATCAACATTCTCTCACACTAAATCAAGCATTTATTATAGCACAAATCAGGATAATTCACTCTTTAAGGAGAGGAAACTCAAGAGTGTCTAAATCAGAAGTAAAAGGGCTCCCAACCAACCTCACCCTGCTCCCCTCATCCACACAAGCAGGTCAGTGCCTCCAGGCTTTGTGCCATGCTGAGCATCCACACTGAGCCCAGTGCCACCCTGAAACACCTAAAGCATCATCACAGAGCTGCCACAAACCAGAAAAACATCCACAAGCCCTCCCCAGGACATCTGCCTTGCCAGAATTAATCACAGGTGTTTATTACCAGCTAAAGGACATTTTCTGACTAGTTTTTTTTTGTGGTATTTTTTTCCTGTTGTTCATTTTGTTCATTTTAAAACTTCTGTTTCAAAATATTAAAAAGCATACTGCAGTATTATGCTTTCTGCAATATATTTATGTTGATTTTAGTGTTTGTTTCTTTTTTTCCTGTGGGTGATTGGTGTTTTGTAGATTGTTTCTTGCTAGATGAGCTTAATGGAAATCCTTACAAGCTGCGTGTAGTATATTCAAAGAAATGTTGAAAGTTGCCTTGGGAATTGTTGTTGAAACCACATCTTGGCAGTACCTGTGCCACGTGTGGAGGATACAGCTCTGCTTCTCAGGCTGCTCACGCTGAGGCTTCTGAAGGTCTGTCAGGCAGAAGGATAAGGCAGAGTGGTTATTTTGAAAAAGAAAAGTGTTCTTTCAAGGGAAAAAGAAACCCCCAAACTGTTGAACATTGGACAGTTTTCTCCTTCCTTTCCCTTGCACTGGAGCTGCAGTAGGGTTAAGGAACACAGGACAATCCACTGGTACTCAGAGCTGGTTAAAACCCAGTTAATCTGCAGAAGGGCTGGTGCTTTAAGGGATACTAACAAAAAACATTAAAGCATACAAATTTGTAATAGAAATTGCACTGTTTAACTTTGAAAACGCCATGGCACAATGTTTGATATAGAAACACCTCCATGTTGACAATGACTACCCCAAAGCTGAAATCTGAGATGTTGTTTCTACGGCTCCTTAAGGCTGATAAGGAAAATTTAAATCCAAACCCTTGTAATTTATGTTTATTAGTGAAAGAGGACCCTGGGGCAGGAAAAGCTATTTGGGGGCTGGCATGTGAGTCAGAGGCATTTTCCAAGCTGCAGCAGCTGCAGCTGGCAGGGAATCAAGCCCTGATGTGCTCTGAGGAACCTGTGTAGCAGCTTGGCTGCAGACTGCTCACAAGGCTGTGGGGAAGACAATGATAGCTGAAGTTTGGTCTGGAAAGTGACATTCTGCTTTATGGTGCAATTGAACAAAGCATTTAAAGAAATATTTAACTCCCAATACTCAGTGTTTTAATTAAGCATGTGCTTAAGGATGCTGTTGTCTAATTTGGGATGCCTGACTCTACCCCTCTAAAACAGTGGTGTGATGTGAGGGATTTGTTATAGGTCTGGTGGCTGGCTCTTATTGGGGTAGAGGGAGGTTTAGAGGAGGACAAGAAGCTGCAATAAAAGCATATAAATGAATAATTGCATTAACCTTTCCATACCTCCTGGGAAATCATCAGAAAGGTTTTTCCCACTGAGTTTATGGCATGTTTAGAGTCCTTAATACTGACTTCCCTTTCCCTACTTATTGAAGCAAGGCAGGATATTCAGTTCTGGGCTGATTCACAGTGTGTCCCTCCAGCCCTGCCAGCACAGTGGAGCTCAAATGGCACAGGGAGAGCACAAAGCCTGAGCCCACTCTGTCCCCGAGTGACGCAGGGAACCTGAGGGGTCACTGCTCCCCTGATGTACCATTAGAGCCAGCAGGCTGCAAACAGATGGCTGTGCCATGCTAAATGTACTAGAATAAGATGTAAACAACTTCCATCCAAGCTAAGTTTTGCTTCTGCGTGCAGGAGCAAAAGGAAAAACTGGAATATTGCAAAATCAGGCCCGTTTGCAGAGTTTTCAAACATTTTCTGGCTGTGGTTGCACCTAGGTTATCACCCTGAGGCAGCTACAGATAATCCACCCAGTCCTCAGTTTCTGGGCAGGGGAGTAATTCTTTCTCCTGAATTAAAAATATTCTAAGCTGAGAGAGCAGTTAGTTTTATTTTTCTCACATTGCCTTTATGATGAACTCAACCAGATTTATGTTTTTCGTAACAAAACTGTCAAATTATTACCAAGAAAGGTACAAGATATGGAAATAGGATTCTAATTTATTCTCTTAACCCTAACCCACTATGGAAATACTTGTCTAACTTATAATGGAGTATGAAGTATATTACAGCAACATTTATGCTTAAATACTACTCCCTGACTGATCAAACAGGAGCTGTATCAAGAGAGAAAATGCATTAAATACCCCAGCCCACAGGAATGTCATCAATCATGAACATAACTGTTTGCATTTTGAAAAGCTTTCAACTTGGTCAGCTCCTGATCGGTGTTTCTTTAATTGCTTTAATTGGGCCCTTTCCTCTGGTGTAAATTGGTGTTTTTTCCTGGCTGCCATGCAAAGTACAGCTTGTCATCTCCCTGGGAACAAATGTTTATCTTGTCCTGCCCCAGAGCACTTTGGTTTGTCTAGTTATCATTTTCCTTTAACTTGATGATTAGTCTCCATGTGCTTGATTATTTTCTGATATTCATTTCCACGTGAGGCATGGTGGATGGTAAGAAGGCAGTATTTTAGGTCTTCATAAAAATATGGCAAAAAATCCCCTTAAATTGAACCAAAGGTCCAAAATGCCCTCTGGACTAACACAATTTTTTTTTTTTTTCTGTAGAGGAATGTCTTGAACATAGGAGGACATTTGCAAGGTAGTTTCTACAGCTAAGAATTTTTCAGATGAAATATTAAATACTAGTGTCTTTAATATGCAATCAGTGTGGTTTCAGGAATAGAAAAATATATCTTTTCCAGCTTGAAGAACACACATTAATCTCTTCAAAACCTCTGCTATAGCAGGATGGCCACCACAGGCTTTGAAAATAAATACTTGGAAAACAGTAATAGAACCTCCTGCCCCAAGGTGCTCTGCACCCTGATCCTGCCAGCTGCTTAAATCCCTTAAGCACAGGAGGGCTGGAGCTGGAAGGGACCTGTGCACACCCTCCAGCCCAGCCCCACTGCTGAAGCAGCTTCACCTCCACAGGGCGCCCAGGATCTTCTCCATGTGGCTTTTGAATATCTACAGGGGAGAAAACTCCACAGTCCTTCTGCTCAGTCTCTTCCAGTGCTCTGTCACCCTCACAGAACAGCAGTTTTTCCTCCTGTTCAAATGGAACTTACTGTATATCAGCTCCCAGGTACACTTGCTCTGTGGATGCCACTGAATTGCAAGGGGCCCTGCCTGGAAAATGCAAATTTGAAGATTTGGAAGGGAGTGAGACGCCTCTGGGCCAAAGATGTTGGCCATCCTTCTTTCTGTGCTGTTTATAAAGATTTGAAATCAGAAGGTAATGTAATTTTCCTCTTGCTTAGGGTCTTGATTTAATATTCATTTACAGAAGCCATTTTTCTTTTCACAATGGGATGGGCAGAGCATTAATGGATTTTTCTACTCTGACCTATTATATTTTGCTGAAGTCTGCCAGAGGCTTCCAATCCCTAGAAACTTTTCTGGGACATCTCCAAATCTGTAAGCATTTGGAGACATTAATTAATGTAAAAGCCTTACTTTCAAAAGCAGGGTTACTAAAAATCTGCACTGATACATTTTTTAATTTCTTTTTTTTTTTAGATCTTTCAACTATATGAAGTTATAGAGCTTCTGTTTTACTGGACACTGAGGTATTTTGCTCCACGTCAAGCAGAAGTAGAAAAAAAAAGGTAATTTTCCAAAAAATAACTTTTACTAAGTAGGGTTAATTTCTTACTTGTGGTATATGAAAATGTGTTGTGTCTTACCAGTGTTCTCAACTTCTTGAGAGCAGAGAGCCTGAAGTGAAGTTAAAAATTCACAGTCTTCTGGATGTGAGGAGCTGTCTCACTGCTGCAGCCACTGAGATCCAGCCTCACCCTCATCCCCCCACTTCAGCCTCACCCCTGCTCTTGGTCTGCCTCTAATCCTCACTGACCCATTGCCAGGGCAGCTCCTGCCCACCCTGGATCACCAGGGGCTGCCATGACCAAGGAAAATTCCAAATTCCATCAGCAGTTACAGAGAAAACCAGGCAGCTGCAGACCCTGCACCTTCCACTCATCTCTTACATCTGCAGCAAATTTTCATCAACCAGGCACTTGATTTGCTGTCACCTCTTTGCAGGAAAGAGATGTTTTAAGTAGGCATTTCTTTTTCTACCCTCTCAAAATCAAACTTTCTTTGTCAGAAATTCTCCTCTACAGACTTTTTTTTGTATTTGTGTGTGTGACTTTGAGACCAATCTTCACAGTTTTCCTCAATTTCATCAACTCTGCTTGATCAGCTGTGTTAGATTTGAAGCAGTCAGCTGTTACCCAACACTGGGATTTTCTCATTTTTCAGAAGCTGTAAAAACATTATTTTAGCATAAATATTTATTGTGTTTATTGATGACTTAAAAAAGAAAAGGATGCTCGCTGAATATGTCTGCTATTTTTTTATCTCCCGCTCTCTCCTGGCGTGTATCCAGCCAAGCCTTTCACCCAGCAGAGCCCTGGGAATCAGTCCCTGTGATGAATCACTCTGCTTGAAAGTCCTTCTGTACCATTAAATCAGGCTGATGATCCAGATTTCCTGATGTGTGATTCTGTGCTTCAGATGAAAATTGGTGAAGTCAGTGAAGTTGTCCCTGTCCTACACAAAGGTGATGTGTCCTGGAGGTGAAGCCTGGCAATGTGCTCTTCCCTGGAATCACAGAATCACAGAGTGGTTTAGGTTAGAGGAAACCTCAAAAAAAATCCAGATCCAACCCCCTGCCATGGGCAGGGACACCTTCCACTATCCCAGGCTGCTCCAAACCCATCCAACCTGGCCTTGGGCACTGCCAGGATGGGGCAGCCACAGCTTCTCTCTGTGCCAGGGCCTCACCACCCTCATAGGAAAGAGGATTTTCTTAATATCTGATCTAAATCTGTAGTCTTTCAATTGAAAGCCTTGTGCAATCGCTTTCCTTGTGAAAAATTTAATTTTTCTTTTGAAAGAAAAAAAAATATTTTCAAAATAGAAATGAAAGTATAAAGAATGAATCTGAGCAATTAGGAGTTAGAGTAGCACCAAATAGAGATGTGGAGATGAAATTACTCAGACTTGTGTTTCTGAATAGAGATTTGGAGGGCTTCTAATTTTTATCTTAGAACCTGTGTGAGTGTGCAGAATACCTCGAGGGGCTGCTTTTAGCGTGGCAGTGCTCAGGGACACTTTGGTGTCAGGGTTTATTCTTCTTGTGACTCAAATTGCAGAAGAATAAACAGCCTTGTTTGAGTTCAGTGGTACCACCACCTGGACAAATGGAATTACTGCTGATAAAAAAGCAAACTCCTGCATGAAGGAGAAAATAAAATATGTATTTTTAAATAAAGCAGAGCCTCTTGAAGTTCACATGAAAATAATCATTGAGCAGCAGTAGGCCAGGCAGCCTATTGTGCAGAAATAAGAAATCAGTTGATTTGTAATTTTAGGTCTTCCAAAAACAAGCCTATATAGAAGTTTAAAAGAGGAATATGCATTTTCTCTGAGTAATTTATTTTTCCTGCTACTTACAGTTCTCATACTTTAAAGCAGAATATTTACTCCAACACCACATGTATGTTTATGTGTGAGAACTCTCTACTGTTTTCCTTGTAGATTTGAAGGCACAGTGTGAAGAGTGGTTGAGAGATCTCCAGTATTGAACTGGAATCATTATATGACATAAAATACTAATATTGTTTGACTTCATTTTCTCAGGTTTCCCAAATGATAACTTAAAACAAGAGGTTTAAACCTGCCAAAATCCCAGGAGAGCATCATTTCTGGTGAGTGCACAGGCACTTCTCTGCTCCTGGAAAGGTCACAGGCTATAGGTTGGGTGGAACTTGGAGCAACCTGGTCTAGTGGAAAGTGTCCCTGCCCATGGCAAGGAGTTGGAACCAGATGCTCTTCAAAGTCCCTTCCAACCCAGACCATTCTGTGATTCTGTGTCTCAGGGAAATATTGTGTCTATTCATTTCTGTTTGCGTTAACAGAAGTAAAATTAGAGCTAAAAAGGAGCTGGGATTTATTTTATATTCATTCTAAAATGAATCTCTGAGCTGGTCAGTTTGATTGTTTCTTTTATGATTTATCTTTAAATGTCATTGAGCAAAGCACATCCCTGCTGGAACTTCTGAGGGGATTGTTTTCAAGAATTAAGAAAAAGGGGCAGGTGAAGGAATTAGCAGTTAAAAGACGACTTCTGAAGAGGAATGTACTAATTAAAAATCTGAGCAATTATTTCAGCTGAAGTGCTTTTCTTTCCAGAGACACAAGTATTCTCTTGAGGGAACTGATGATGAGCGGTTAAAAAGAAATACAGCTCATCTTGTTTTGTGATGTTTTTATTTGTAATATGGTCCTTTTCCAAGCAATTTTCAGAAGCTTTTACATTTTATAGGAAAAAGATATAAATTGAAATGGGTAGAATGGTAAGAAATGGTAAAAAATTCTAGAAGGGGGTTATTTTATGATTTTGATATACACATGAAATACAAACAGTGAATATTCCATGTTTCTGAACAGGCTGTGTCCTTCCCAAGAGCACATTGTCTTCTTTATCCACATTCCCCTTTCTCAGAGACAGGAATTTGTTCTCACAAATAAACTAAAATAAACAGCACCAAATCAATGGAGTTTCCAGCTTTTTGCCCTTTGAAATTCAATTGAATTTCATTGTTTCACTTTGTATACATGATGAAATGAATGGCCAAAATAAAAATAGAGGAGGAAAGGAGCGATCCAGACTGGGCAGACTTGATGCAGAAAAATTAATTAAGACTTTGTCTTATCTGTGCCTGCTGAATCTTGGTGAGGTTTAAGAAACTTTTTATTTAATTTGGAAACACTGTAGATGAAATCAAATTATTTTCCCTTTCACACTGATTAGAGGAGATAGTATGAAAAATGTTTCATCTGACACAGCTTTGTGGAAGCCTGAGACCAGTTGACTGACAGGACTGGGCACTGGAAATAGAAATTACATCCTGCAAATGAGGTTTTTGCCTGGCTCCACATATCACTGAGGCAGATATTCGTTGAATTAAACAAAATAATCCTAGAGTCTGGGCATGGGGACCAAGAGGAAATGGTACAGAAAAACCTGTGAGCAGTGTAAGCAGAACAACAAACAGTTCTGAAAACAGATGGGTAAAATCCATTGCAGCTCTTTCCAGCTGAGCTCTGCAGATCTCCTTAGAGTGAGGATTGACATACAGGCAACATATTCCAGCTGGATCAAACTGAATAAAACCAGAACAAACCAGTTCAAACCAGATCCAGCTGCATCCAACCTGACAGAGACAGCTCAAACCAGTATAAATCAGATCTAAAAGGATCAAACTGCACTGAAATCACCTCTTCAACATGAAAACAATGAGGGTTGCTGATAATGAAACAAACTGGAAATTACAGTCCAGAGAAATGCTAAAATAGGTGAGGGCCAAGGCACTTAGCTCCCTGCTCTCCAAAGAAATCCCATTCTCTGGCCATCCTTTATTCATGATCCAGATGACAAATGGACTAAACATGCTTACAGCTTCTTTTCAGGTATTTATGCATTTGAAATGGGAAGATGGCCGTTCAGCACCTGTGATCTGTGTCCTGGCACTGCTGGACTCACCTGGGCTGGCCATGCTGGCCAAGGGTGCTCAGGGTGCCAGGGCAGCTCTGCTCCTCACAGAGCTCTGGGGTCACAGCAACCACAATTAGCCACAATTGCAATATTTCTCCATTGTATATTCAGTGAGGAAGAGGAGGGTTTGGAGAAAAACACAATAAAGCAGGATTGCTTATATACTCATTTTTTGTGACTATGTGGGGTAACGGGGGGGAAAAAAGCCACTATTTTCCTAAGAGATTATGATAGAGAAGGGACTTCAAAATTCCCTGTGACTGGGAATAGGAACTGAAGGTCTCAGGCTGGTTCTGAGTCTCTGCTTGACACAGTGGGCATTCACAGGGGATTCTAGTTTCTCACAGAAAAGTTATTATTTCAGGAGAAAAAAGAAGACAAAATTGTTAAAAATGAGGCATTACATAACCCTACTTTCAGATTAATTTACAGCCTCTAGAGGGTGAAAATACTACTTGTTAATAAAGAGAAGTGATGAACAGTATTAGCCATGGATGGTTGTCCACGGATATGGACATACAGAGCAACTTCTCATTTTTAAAATCTCTCCTCTCCTCTCCTCTCCTCTCCTCTCCTCTCCTCTCCTCTCCTCTCCTCTCCTCTCCTCTCCTCTCCTCTCCTCTCCTCTCCTCTCCTCTCCTCTCCTCTCCTCTCCTCTCCTCTCCTCTCCTCTCCTCACTGAGAATTTTAGGAGCTATTAATGAATGGCTAAAACATGACCATGACAAGTGTTTGTCACCAGAGGTGAATTACTCCATGCTGTGCTTCTTAAACATGAGAAAACCAGTTTCAGGTGATGCAAACCTGACTGTCTCAGGGTTATTTTGAATCTTGAAAAATTCTTCCATTTTCTTTGTCAGGAAAGGCTAAATTGATAGAAAAGGTTGCTGCAAATCTGTTCTCCAGCTGCAGTTACTGGAGCTCCTGGAGAGGGTATTTCGGCCTGGGACTTTTTGTCAGGTACTGTGAGATGCTGATACCAACAGTGGGGAAATGCCAGCAGGTGCTCACTTTGGCAGATCTTTAATCTGAGAACTCTGATTTAATGTTTGAGTGGCAGATTTAAGTGACTGAATGAGACTCAGGCTGTGGCACTACTGACACTGACACACTGTGTGCTCATTAATTCAGGATAAAATATAAATTACAATTTTGCCAGTGAGGTACTGCTGTGATCATCTCTGTTATTTACCTGCAGAGAACCTAAGAGAGGCTCTTTGTGCTCATGAATTAAGTTTATGTGACTCTGGTTCACTTTTCACTGCCTTCCATTCATGTTATTTCTCTTTTGTGCTGTTCTCCTTGACCATATACTTTCCAGTCTTTCTGGAGATTTTGGGAAGTTTTCCCTTTATGTTCCCCCTTTCTTCTCCACACATTCCTTACCCATTGCATGGTGCTGACTGTACTTCATTAATAATTATTCCACACAATGTCCTCCTTCCCAGCCTCTTCCCACATAGAAAATGCCTGTTAATCAGTCTGTCATACTCATTATTCATAAATAGACACATGCCACAGCACTGAAAACAGACTATTTGTCTTACTTAGGAGCATCCCAGATCTTAAATAAAAGAGACATAACACTGCAAAACACTCAGGACTTTGACAAACAAGGGAAAGAGTGGAAAATGGGATCATCACATGAACTAGGGATTTTCCATTCAGAAGCCTCATCCCAAGGCTGGCAGTGAAAAATAAGCAATGGTCAGAAGGGAGAAGAAAAATAATCCTATTTCTTTCTTTTGAAATCATCTCATGTTCCAATATTCAAACCCTTTCCATTTTGGAATTTACTTGCCATGCTGTCAGCTGTCTCAGAGCACAGTTAAGACAAAAAATTTCACATTATTGTGCAGAATGTGATAAAGTGGGAGTGGAAAACTGAGAAAAACACAAACAGAGGATGCAGCTATTGTACCCGTGGAAAATTAAAAGGAAATGAAGGCTGCATGGAGGCTTTGTACCAATAGCTCATTTTTTCCATCTTTCATTTGTTTCTCAATCTCATTTTACTACATCTATATTCATGTAAATAAATTTAGAAATTATATAGACAAAATATATATGCTCATGATATGAAAGATATACTCCAGAACTATTAATGCTTCAGTTCTACAGAAGAAACTGGAAAAGAGTTATTTACTCAGAAATGGGCTTCCACTATCAGAAAAGGATGATTTCTTAAGAAGAGCTTCAAATTAGAGGCTTTCACTATCCATTTTTGGAATGTGAATTTGGTTAGTTTCATTTTAAAAAAGAGGCTACCCTGTGTTTTGCACTGTTTCTCACCAAGGGAAAAAAACCCCTAGATTTTGGGGCAAGCTCTCCTATCTTCTGATCTGAAGTATAAATGTGTTTGAACCATAAAACAAATGTTCAATGAACGATCCTAAAATGCAAATCTGAACCAGCTGGAAGGTGTGGGGTGACTGACAGCCCTGGTGAGGTGAGCCTGTGTGTCGGTGGTCACAGGGGTTTGTTAGAGGATGGAAGAGTCAGGGATCTTGATTCCATGATCAGAAGGCTTGATTTATTATATTATGATATATATATATATAACATTATAACTATGCTACATAGAGATAGAAAGAGACTTCTTCAGAAGCTGGTTATGCTAAGAATAGAGATAGAAAGAATGAATAACAAAGGTCTGTGTGTCTGCAGAGAGGACAGCAGCTCCACCGTGAGTGGTCAGCAAATCCAAACATCTACAGGGGACCAACCACGGGTGGACCTGTTGCATTCCACAGCAGCAGATAATAATTGTTTACATTTGTTACTGAGCTTCTCAGCTCTAGCAGGAAAACTCCTACAGAAAGGATTTTTCACAGAGGATGTCTGCGACAAGCCTGGATGAGCTCTGATCTCCCAGGACCTGCAGGTGCAGTTAGGGGTTCACCATCCCTGCTCCTGCCAGGTTCTGCCCAGCCACGGGGTGAGGAGCTCTGGGTCACAAACACCCTGCATGGGCAGGAGATGGGGCTCCCCAGGTGATGGCTGGTCCCACCTGCAGATATCTGCTTGTGGGGGCTCAGGGGCACCTGGGCTGTGTCTGAAGGATGATGGGAGTACTGAAGTGCAATATCAATGCTTTGGTCTATGCTGTTTATCACTAAATGTGAATGAACATTCAGTTCCAGTAACTGAATTAACTTTCCTGTTTCAAATACATTTCTTTTACTTAGAAGACATGGGATATGTATGGATTCTTATTTTGCTAGAGTGATGGATGAAAAAAGGAAAAATCTTACAGCAAAGTGGATTAGGCTGAAGTTCTAATTTTTGCATATGTGCAGACATTAATTGAATAACTGGAACAAAATTATGTTTAGTACAGTAAGTTTCATGATCTTTTTAGTGAGGAAAAAGAAGTGATTGCTAATGATGGTGCTGAATAATCAACATGAAAATCGAAAAAAAACCTTATTACCAAATTAATCTACTTTATTACCTGTCTATATTTGCTCAGCTATTGTAAAATACTACATTAAGAATCCAGCTTGATTAAAGTGTTAACAAAGAACAGCTAGATACTGATAGAAGATTCCAAAGGACTTAATATTATATGATTTTCAGCCTTGGATTATAAACTGTGACCTTAGGTGAAGTGCAGCACTTTATATATTTAAAGAGCTCTTACTTTTGCAGTAATCTTGCCATTGTAAATTAATCTGGAAAAAAAATATTCTTCATTCATTTGAACTCCATGTGTCACTGTGCTGCTAGACAACCTGATAATTAGATTAATTTGTGCTGGCTGTTGTTTAATTATTATGCCTCACAAGTGCTTAATGTTTTCCAATAAAGAACTATCCATTGCCATCCTTGAAACAATTTGATAACTCAGTGAGTTTTCAGAAATTATATTTGCAATAAGCCATGTCTTCTAAAATAATCAGGTGTTTTCATCTCAATTCCCTTGTTCTTGGTCAATTTTTATTGGGATTTTCTCCACCTAAATCCATGTTACTGCTGCTGTATTGCCTTCTCATATAAAAACTTCTCCAGTGATTACAAGAAAATCTCTGGGTCTCATGTAACTTTCATCCATTTTGTGGCAACACTTTTTTCTCTAAAAAAAGCTTTGAAAAGTGAATTTTATTTTCCCTGAAAATATGGTATTTTGCCTTTTGGTATTTGGCTCAACTGTTCTTTGTGTTAAAAACCACACAACTATACAGGTTGTTTTCATGAGTTAGGGTTCCTTTCCTCTTCATTGTTCCCCCCATTTTTCTGTTGAAATAAACTAATACAACATCTCACTGTTGCTTCCAGTAATCTCTCCTCTCCAAAAGAAACCTGTTGGAATACAGTTTCCAGGCATTAATCTATTTTTCTAGATTTATTCTGCTACAGAATATAGAATACAGAATCCTGAATATACTTCAGATTAAAAACTTTTCTCTTTTCCTTGTAAAAATTACTGTTTTATTTCCTTCTGTATCTAAAAATCAAAAGCAAAACCTACATCTTCAGGACTAAACTCAATCAGTACTCCCAGTCTCAGTTTTTTGAGAGTGGCTTGTCTCCACAGCCATGGCTCTGTAGCAGGTCACAGGACTGGCAGCTGCACTCTTCATTTTTTGTGCTGCTTCAACCAGTTTGCAAAGTCAAAAAACTGCTAGAAACATCTCTGATCTGCAGGGACAAGAAAAGGGAGATTCAATTAGATGGATTGAGAGAGGATTTTCCAACCAGTCTGGTGGCAGCCAGCCTCTAGTTTGACATAGTATTAAGTATAACTTTAAATAAAATTAAGAAACGTAGTTAGTTCATCCAGTTTAGGACATGATAACAAGAGGGAATAAAGAAAGTATAAATAGGAATGAAACTCTTTATGAAACTGAGGAATTACCTTGTTTTCAGGCTGAAAGTACATTTTCTCAGTAATTCTTGAACACAGATTACAAATCACTGAATTCATTTTATGTATATATTTTATATTTGAAGAAAAACAAGGAGGCTCAGGAAAAACTTCAAATCATTTCTTTGAAATATTTTCCAAGTTGCCTTTGGGTCTGCACTGATCTCCTGACTGCTTTCCATGGAGTGTATTGATGGGGAATTGAGAGCAGCACTCAGTGAGAGCTGCTGGAGCAGTAAGGAACGTTCTCCCTGTGCCATTCCAGAGCAAACCTGCTCAGCACAGAGAGCTGAAAATGAGTTGTGAGCTGAGAGAATTTGATTGAAATGTCAGAGTACTCAGAGCCCTGTGGAGTTCCCACAGAAGAGACTTCTGCAGCAGAGGATTGTTTTGACAAAGGAGTCCTGCTGTGTGAAATTTGCAGCTACACCTTGTGATGAGTAACCACACCCTCGACTGAGAAAAATTCCTGTCACTACTTGGATCATGAGGCATTAGCAGGGAATATTGCTCCAAAGCCAAAGTCTTCTTCCTAAATACAAGTGTGCTCTTAAAATCAATATATTTATGTGCAAGGATTGGCCTGCTTTGTGAGCTTTGAAGTCCATTTGGGGGAATGAGCACGACATATCTGAACTTAAAATAAGAAATTCAAATGCAGAATGAAGTAGCACATCCAGCAGAAGCCAGAGGCATTATATGCAGCAGAAAGAAAAGCAAACTGAGCTGAGGTCTCTCTGGGACCTGTGGTGCAGCTAATAAAACTAAAGATCTGGTAATGCACCGTGTCTGCTTTCTGAGAGGGTGACAAGCACAGCTGGTACCCTGAATTTGCAGCAGTGACCGTGAAGGATGCAATCAATTGGGAGTTTGATCTTCTCACTGAATCTATGCTTGGCACTGAATTTTAAAAATGCATTTTCTTAGTTTCTTTTGAAATAAAAAAATGGAAGCAATCTTGACACTGATCAAACAAGAAATACTAACATGCATATGTATTTCCTTGCACGGTGGCTGGTTGAGATTTGGAGCCAGGAAATAGTTTGTTATATCTGCACTGGGAAGCTGGAATCACACTTAGCATTCATCTTCTCTTCGATTTACAGAAAATGATACACTCAGTACTTCATGGAGAGCATGGTAAATTAATGCATTCAATTTTTTATTTGTTTCTAGCTTTTCCCCCTCTGTTTACTGAGGCTCCAGCTAGAGCAGGCAGCTCTGCTTCCACCAGGAACGTGCAGCAAGGTCTCTATTTGAAGCTGTCTCCTTTCTGCTCAGAAAGAAGGCGTCCTCCCTGAGGAGAGGAAGCAGTCTTGGGGGTCTGAAAAGTAGGGCACACATCACATTGCAGGCCAGGTGTTTTGGGGATCTGGGGAGCAGCTGAAGGCTGCAGGCTCTTGCCAGCCCTCCACGTGTCCCTGGCCAGCACCAGGGAGAGCAGTGAGATGAAGCTGCTGAAGCTCCTCTCCCTGTGTGCCCCTGGCCTTTCTGATGGACCTGGGCTCTCAGAAGGTGCTGCTGAAGGAGGGCTCTGTGTGTCTGACCATGACATCAAGTGAGATATGAAAGGAGCATGTTTCCATATTTTCCTCTGGTTGGCAGAGAAAGAGCCAGGGTTCTAAACTGCTTACAAAAAACTAGAAGGGCTTCACAATGTCTAAAGACAGACTGAACTTTAGTTTTCTCCCAGCTCCTCTCTCAAGTCTTCAATATCAATCCAGCTCCAGGAAAATCCATTACTTCCCTGACTGCTCAGGCTGCAAGCTCTCACCACAATGAATTTCTCTTCCCTTGACACCTTGGCTAGAAGTCTTCTGGAGGAATGAACCATTATTTTTGTCTGGTTTCAATTTGGCACTCAAGGAAAACCTGATAACAAGCTAATATCCAGCTTGCTGAAGGAAAGGCTCTGTCACTGGAATGAAAATGTGAATTACTGATACGAGCCCTGAGTGTAGATTTTCAACTTTGCTCTTGCTAGAAAAGCCTTTCCTCTGCTTTGGTATTGTGTCAGGAACTTGGAGCCCATCCTTTCCTGGGGTAAAATGGGGAAAACAGCAATTGTTTTTCTTTTGCATATAGAAACATATTCTGTCCAGAGTAGAGATCCCAACACGCAGTTCCCCATCTTCAAACCCTAAAAAAATTGATTTTGCCCGAAGTAATGTTGTTATGTGCCAAGGGGTCTGGATTTTAGTAATGTTTGAATGCTGAATTGGAAAACAATTGGTCAATCTTGTGTTTCAGGGTCTCTTTGTTTTTATTATCTCTGCTCTCCCTGCATTTAAATGCTTCTAATAAACCACAGAACATCCTTTTCTTTCTGAAATCACATCTTGTTGCAGTCAAATTTCTCCAGGGTTTGGTCTTAGCTTGACTATGAGATATGCCTCAGTTTGGATGCTGTTCTGAAGTCATCAAAACATAGTGGATCAGCCAAAATTTGCTTGAGAACTCTTGAAAACAGGCTGTCTCTTGAGCTTTCTAATATTTTTGGCTTCCAGTCAGACTGGAAAATGCTATGGAAACAACACTTTATGACAGTCCAACTCCCAGCTGCTCCCAGAACTCATCGTTTGGGAAGTAAGGAAAAATCACAAATTAAATGAAAACAAACTGAAACTCAGCAAAGATTCAAGCATGGGTTTAGGTAAATCCCAGCAGTTGCACATCCACTCACACCTGGTTTACCTGCATCTTTTTACTTTAGGGACTGGTGACCACATGGAGCTCTTCTACTTCAGGTTTGGATTTTCAGAGGTGTTCAGTTCTGGCCTAAATCTATTTTCTTTAAAGCCAGTGGGTAGAGTTTGGATTTCAGTGGGAGTTGAATATTTTGAAAATCCTGTTCTGGCTGCATTTTTGATCAAAGGCACTTCCACCTCATGTTCCTAAAGCAACGTGCATGGATGGTAATCAAGTTTCATTGCACTGCCTGTGAGATGGGCACATTAGTGGGGCAGGCTCTGCAGAAATCAAGTACCTCTGGCTACCTAAACCCTTCTGCCTCCTATTGGCATCAAAGACAGAGGAAATCAAGGCATTGATAGTGCCTCAAACCTCGTGAAAATCTTCAAGTTGAGCTAAAATTCATCAAACTGCAGGTTCCTTTCTCAGAACTTGAGCATGTAATCAGGACACACATAAATGTAGATTGTGGAAGTTTTAAAGGATCTGGGTGTTCAAGTAAAAGCAAAGTGATGAGCAGAGTCTTTAATAGGTATTGTGAGACACATTCCATCAATATGGAAGTTGCTCATTTCTCCACTGGAGCTTTCTCCTTCCCACATGCTTTGCATGGATCCTGGTAGGATGGAGCTGGCAGTAGCATTAAGCAGATCAGAGTGTTTTGCACTTAGCTGGGAAATTTTTAATCTCTTCAGGCATGAGGATGGAGGGATTTAACAAGGAACACTGTCTTTACAAAACCAGACCAGAACCCAACAAAAAAGCCACGAGCAAAACAAAACCAAACAAAATCCCCACCAGGGAATGCTCCAGCTGTGGGGCAGGGCTCAGTGTGAGATCTTCAGGTGCCTCAGCAGCACTGGAGGTGGTGTGAGGTCTCCCATCTCCCCTGGCTTCAGAGGGATTGCTCTGCTTTGCAGCAACTAGACTGAGGAATACCTTTTCTTTCATGGAAAATGAGACTATTATGCTTTTTACTGTTTTGGTGGGGGTACTGGGAAGCAGGCACTGGGGTAAAGCAAATACTTCTGGTGTGTGGTTCCAGCAGTGTTTGGGGAGGATCTGGGTGCTGTAAATGAGAGCCCTGAGTGGATTTGGTGGAAGGCACACACAGGGTTACACAGGGTTACAACCCTGGATCAGCCCAGGCTGGAATCACTGGGCAGCTCCCAGCCCTGAGCTGAGCTGAGCCCACCTGAGCCCCCAGCACTGCTGGCTCCTTTGAAATGGTTTTTAACCATGACAAAAAATCTTCCACACCTGGATGGATTAAAATGATTAAACAGCTTAAGTGTAACATAAACTTGCCTTAGAAGGAAACTCAAGGAGTTGAGGCAAAAAATGTCACCTGATATTAAATGGTATCTGACTTACCTAAAGCACTGAAGTTTTCTGACAGATAAATCAAACTGGGACTGGACAGCCTTTCCCTCACTGCCTTCCCAGCATTTCACACTGAGATTTGTGTGTATTTCCCTGCTCCTAGGATGTGCAGATTGGCTTCATTTAGAATTTAGGTACCTTAATGGAAACTTTTGCAGTACACTGAATTTAGATCTCTTTGTCTTGTTGCTTGTGTTGCCTGTGTCCATGACATGTAAGACCTGAGTATCAGGTAGGGTAAAGTAGAGATTTGAAAATTGCATTCCAAATATAATTTTGATTACACAATTTTAACAGTGGGGTTTTCTTCTTTCCTTGGGATCATGTTTTCCAGAAAAATTATACTTCCTGAGAAAATGTGAATTCATTTTCTCAATTTAATAAAAAAAGTCTTGGAAACATTTGTATGTAAATTTCACTGGGAGAGGTCATGACAGCTTGTCAAAATACACAACTCTCAGCTTGCATTTTTTCTTCTTTCACTTTTTTTTAAAAATCAGATAGATATCATGTGGAGGGAGAAAGATGAGAAATGAAGCATCCTTGGTATTCTATAATGGATCGTTAATTTATGATGTGGTGTTATCCTGAATTTTGGAATTGATCTTCTCTTAGACCAGTACATTTCAGCCTTCAAAATTAAAATATGCTGTACCAGGCAAAATTCTGCTTGGCAGTGTTGCAGGCATCATCTGTCTTGCAGATTTGTGCACATATGCTGCTGCAGAAGGAAAAAATTCTTTGAATACAACACTTGTCAATAATTCAGGAATTTAAATAAACATAGAAATTAATTTTAGTTGAAGAAATACTGAGGTGTCCAAGCTGAAAAAGATACACTTTGTATGCTAGAAAACTTAGGCTGATTTTTGTGCCATTAAAAATCTGAGAACTTCTAAAAAATTATGATCACTGCTTTAGGGCTCTTTTTAACAATAATTTGAAGTAGTACTGCTGAAGTGCATCACAATTTTGTAATCTCATTCCAATCCACCTCACTTCCTGAGCAACCTGTCTGGGGAAAGTGAGACTGAACTCTGACTGTTTATCTGCTGAACCCTGAGGCTGTGGAATGCTGATTTATGGCCAACACACTCAGCACCTCCAGGGACCAAGCCCTTCATCCCAGGGATATCTACAGCATTGAATTGCAAACATGCTCAACTGTGGCTTTTTCCTTGTTATTTTTGCTTTTTCTTTCAAATTTTGGTATTCACAAAATGTCTAGTTTGGAAGATTTTTCAATACTTTCAAGCTCTCTTCTGCAACTTTTCCGCAAGGTGATTAATTGTAGCAAGTGGAAAGGGCACGAAGATTTATTCAGGCATAGTTTTAAGAACTGCAAATGTCAAAAAAGAAGTTGAAGAAATTAAATACAGGAGCAATCCAAAATAGAGCAGCCAAGGTGACAAGTTTACAGTAAGATGTAAAGATCTTTGTATTCTGCAAACTCTGTCCTGTGTGGTGATACCTCCTGGAATCTGTGTGGATCCACAAGCTGCTTCCTCTGTAGCTGTGCTGCAGATGAAATCTGTACTGCAGAATGCATTGAGGGAAATGTCTTGGCTCAGTTTGTATGATAGCTGATGAGTGAGATGGAATTTAATTTTATTAATCAATTTTAATCAGTTCTTGAAATTAAGTATTTGGGAGATTCACACCAAAGTGAATGGACAGAATTAAAAAGCCACAGATCCATATTTGAAAGCTCACATTTCAGGTTGCTATCAACAGAAGCATGAGGTTGTTCATCCTTGCTGAACAACTTTTGAAAAGAATATTAATTTGAGGAAGATATGAGAGATACTGTGAGGTCAAGCCCTTTGCTGTTGAGTCTTAACCACAACTTTCCTATAACTGGTACACACAAGACATAGGCCATGTTGTCTCCAAAAAAATGGTATTTGGCAAAAAATCACACTGCTTAGTTCTGTAATTGTTTTAGTTAAATGGAAAGATTTTTTTTTTTTCTTTAGAACATATTTAGCCATTTTACAGACAGATTGTCTGGTTAATTGTTGGCAAACTCAGTGTATGGTGGGTGGCTGGGTGTTTCTGAAAAGAGAAATCTTGTCTTAAACATTAAATTCCAAGGCAGTTTTTTACAGGAGGAAAGCAAATAGTCCATAAGGAGATTAATTCACAACCTTAGTAATTGGGCTCAGCTGAACTGTGGATCCTGGGAAATTGAACTAATAATGTGTTTCTGAAGGACAAAGTTCCTCATCAGCAATGCTGAGCAGAGTCATATTGTGCATTTTGGAGACTTTTTTTGCAGATTTCCTTAGCATGGTCTAGCACTGCAGCTCCCCAACTCCTTCCTCTGATCCAGACCAAAGCTTCCCTGCTCACAGGGCTTGCTGCATCTTCCATCTCACTTTAATTGTAAAGGGTTTCTTTCAAATTATTTCAAAGTCCTTCCAAGCTCTCCCTATTTAGGATTTTTACTCCCAAGCTTGCCATAGCTCTGTAGTGCCAGCAGAAAAGGTTGGATGCCTTTTGGGGAAGAAACAGATTGATCCTTAGGAATGAAATCCAACTAGTTGTGCCTCTTGTTTATTATCCCCACCACTATTCACAGCCTGACAAATAGAATAGCAGGCAGGAGGTGGGCATTTTCCATCACTGGTTTAACACAGAAAATTTCATCTGTGTAGCACCACTTTTGTGTTCCTCAGATTTCCAAGAATCTTCTCTTTGAGTTATCAAGTCTTTAGACTTTATAGCTTGGAGAAGATGAGGGAGAGTCCTGAGAACACCTTTTAAAAGTCAGTTGAAAATAGGATTTCAGGCTGAACAACAGAAAATAATTTCAAATACACTGATAGATGCAGTTTGAGATTTATTTTTTTTTTGTGAACAAAGTGTCTTTGATGCTTTTATAGAGCTGCTGAGAAAGTACAAGTTAAGCTCAAGTGACAAGAAGTATTTTTCAATCCTTTCAACATTATTTTTATTGCAGTAATGCTTAAGTTAGAGAGAAGGGAATCCACAAGTCCCTCTGCAGTCCCAAGACAGGAAGAATCTCAAAAAATCATCCTATCTTGTGTTCAGAATGGCAGTGAAAGCTCAAATTACCAGATTCTGATTAATTACTTTGGATTTCATTGTATTGCACTGTCCTCCTGCTGTGTTAATGGCTGGGTGTTGAGCAGTGATTGCACATGAAGTTCTTGTCTTTGTGGCATCACATTGTATTGGATACATCACTGAATCTGTGGGGTTTTTCTGTGTTTAAAATGCATTGGGAAGGAGGTCTGTGTCTAGCAAATTAAGGAGGAAAAATAGAGGAAGGGAGGAAAGGAAGAGGCCCTGCAGCAAATAGAAACAAAACCACACATGTTTGAAAGAGCTGTAGCTCATTAGTGGGCTCATGTTTTGTTCCTTTAGGTTTGCAAAGGACTTGATCTCTATCTCCTGGTAGGTGAGTGTGTGTTCTCTGGAAGACAATGCTACCCAGGGTTGGTAAATATATTTAATTGATTTATTTCTGCAAATAATTTCAATGCTGAGGGTTGTACTGAAGTTTGGAATAGGTCACACCATAATATCTGGTTGGAGATACCACTCCTTAAAATCCCACTGCTTCTGAATTCCTCCTCCCATTAAGAGCAGAAGAAGCCTTAGGAAAATAATAGCACAAACTATTTTTTGGTAAGATTAAAAGTAAAGAGCAGGAGTTGAGACCAGAGGGACACTTAGGATGGGTAATACAATTTATAACTTGTTCATTCTGCTTTGCTTCTTGCTAATTTGGTTTAAGATGTTTCCTGATCCTGTCACTGAGATTTACCATGCAGTTCCCCTTTCAGACAAAAAGGAATTTTCCACTGCTGCTGAGCAGATGGCAGAGCTCTGGGAAAGGCAGAGACTCCCTGGTGCAGCAAGGCACAAGGTGCCATGGGACAGGGTCCCCAGAGCCAGAATCCCATGGGGTGGCACACACTGGGGAGCTGCTTCTCCAATCCTTAACAAATAGCTTCAGTCACAGTAGGAGTGGCACTAAGAGGAAGGGAAGTGCAGCAGCTTAGTGCTGATCCTGTAAAATATCTGATTCTGGGGCTCAGCACAGGATCTCAGAAATGAAGTGCACTTCTGAAAGTACCTCCTGGTCTTCTGCCTTGATAGAAAGTCCTTCATTAAGTTTTCCCTCAAATAATGCATAAAATGAGCTACATGAGGATGCTGTAATTTCATTCTGCTTTAACACTCACATTCCCTTGATTACCCAGGTCCTGCAGCACACTATGGCAGTGGATAATGTTTTTAAAAGTGTTTTAGAGCTGACAGAACAGACAGAGATTTTTTAGAGGATAGACTTTTTTCTGTCTTGGCATCAGTGTGTGTCCCTGACAAAAGTGATGGGATTTCTTGGCTCTGCTGTGTCCTTCTGCTTCTCATGCATCCCCACTTTATACCCTCTACCCTCCAGGGCTTGCCAGTGTGCCAGCTCAGATGCCAAATGAAAAAGTGGGTGCAAGAGGAAAGTAAAAATGGAAAAACTGCTTGAGTTTGGTAGGAAAAAATAAATTCTTGACAACCTATTTTTTTAATTGGGAAATCTGGTTATATTGAAGTTACTTTTTACATTAAATCATAGATCTCCAATTCCATGCTCAACAGAGCTCTCCCCAGAAGGTATGAGAGCTCTCACTTCTACACATTGAATTTATCAGATAGTTCTTTCAGCAAGCCAGCATTGAAAGTGTTTCCCTGGGTGTGAATTGCACTTTCTGGGTGTAAGTGTAGTGCACAAGAGCCTGGTAATCCCTTCTCCCTTTTCCTAATGGAACTGCAGCATTTTTGTTTACTTTTCCCATATATATATATGTATATATATATATATATATATATATATATATATATATATATATATATATATTTAATACAGCAGCACGTGTTAGAACTGCAAATTCTGGCCTTTAGGGCTCTGCTGAAGGCCTAGCTATGCAGTTCAGTATTCATATTGTGTAATGAACTGTACTTCTGAGAGAAAAAATACACATTTCAAACATCATAATTCATAGAAAATTTTATGGTTTTTATTATAAATGAAACCATTCTCTTCATATTTGCAATTTTGATCTTAACATAGGAATAATAACTTCAACAAAAGCAACAAAAATGTCTCTTTACTCCATACGAAAGGAAATATAAAGTTAAGAGGATGAAACAAAAGCTCTCTTGGCCAATCTCACACCAGAACAAATTGTAGAGCTGAAAGGAAATGAGTGAATTACAACTTATATTACAATTTCCCCTCAGGCTTTGCCCACATGATTAAAATCAAAACAGTCTTCTCAAGACTAAAGAATGAAGAAAAGAGATGTATTTTTCCAAGAGATGGCAAGGATTCATGTGGTGAAAAGGACAATTGGCCACTGAAGTAAGAGATTTCTGTTGATATTAGAAAGAAGAGGTTTTTTGGCTTCTTATTGCAAACTTCTGCTTGTTTCTGTTAGTTAAATGGTCATTGAGTAGCATTTGAAGAATCTATCTGTAGTTCTACCTGATGTACCAAATAAAACCCAGCTTTTTTCTGGGTTTTATGCAGAAAAACTGTGCCATCTCCATGAGCTTTCACAGCCCCTCTGAGATAAACCACATCCCCAAACCTCTTGCTTGCCTGTGCTTAAGGGATAGAATTCATTTCATCAGGTGAACAATGGTCAGTTTAATTTTGTAACTGAATTTTCTCAAATGCATTATTTATACTCATTACCTCATGAAAATCAGTGGGAGTTCACCTCCAATAAGCTGAACAGATGAATATTACAGTTTTTGAAATGCTCTGCAACACTTAGTTAGGACCTGCACTAAAAGCAAAGTAAAGAGCTGATATTTTCCATTTTATTTGAAGTGCCTAGGGAAGCAGAGAGGAATTATTGGGATTTGTTATTTGCATTCCATAAATCTGAAATAAAAGTCATGTCTTTGCAGAAAAGACTTTGGATTATAACACAGTGGTTTAATAATATTGCACATACAACATTTACATGAGTATTTATTTTTTGGAAGGGCTTTCATCACTTACCCATATAATAAAGCAGAACATTCAGCTGCACCAAAAGATAAGGCAATATAGATGATCTGAGTGATAATCAAAGATGGGGATCAGCAGTTTATGTCTCCAGCAGCAGTCCATGGGGAGGTACAGAAACCATCTGCACCCTAACCATGTAATACAGCTCTGCACATCAGTTATTTACTGCAAGCTCTTCTTTGATCCTGTGTGTGGTATTGCCATTGATCAGAAACCCCAGCTCAGCTCAGCAAGTATTGGATGTCTCATTTTCTTCAAAATCAGTCTGGAAACCTTCCCAGGGATGCATCTGCTCCTTTAATTTGCCACAGAGCTGAAGAATTTGTGAAGAAAATTAAAGCTGGAATAAACATCCAGCATCCTAAATCTTCATGCTGTGGTGGTAGAAAATGTGTGTAAAGCAAATGGAAAAAGCTTCAACAGATGTTCTGCTTTTAACCCTAAACTGTGACTGATGCCATGCAAGGGAGACCAGTCCATATGGCAGAAATAATCCCTTGTATCAATGATTTGTTTGTGATAGAATTGTTCTTCCATGAGTTCTACTGGAAGGTTTTCATTTACATTAAATGATAAAGTATTTACCTATGCAAAGGAGGGTTTCTCACTTTACTGGTTTTATATATTCCTTTCTATTCTGAATTGCATATACCCAGAGGCCAATTGTCTGGACTTTCAGAGGCTCTTGCAGTAGCCAGGGAGCCTCAGCAGCAGCCCAAGAGAATGTGGTACAAAAAAAAACCTGGATGTGGTCCAGTACTGAAGGAATATTTTACTTGCCTGGGATTTTCTTGAAGTTCTTTCCACTGTTCCCTTTGCCTTGCAATTTTCTGTTTCATTGGTTGGATTTGGGGGGTTTTGGGGGTTTGTTTGTTTGTTTGTTTGTTTGTTTGTTTGTTTTGAAGGGTTTTTTAAACCATACCATGTCTTATTTAGGAAGAATTCTGTTTAGGTTCCTCCAATCTGACCTCTGCAGCTCCAGCCCACTCTGTGTTCTTCTGAGGAAAGTTAATCTAAGTTGAATGCAATCATAGACCAGCTTGGGTTGGAGGTGACCTCACCTGCACCAATCCCCCAGCAAAGAGCAGGGACATCTCCAACCCAGCCAGGCTGCTCAGATCCACGTCCAGCCTGACCTTGAACGTTTCCAGAGATGCAGCCCCCACCACCTGCCTGGGTGCCAGTGTTTTACCACCCTCGCTATGAAAAAATCCTTCCTTCTATTTATATAAATTTATATAGGTTTAAAAGTCCTTCTTTTCTTCCCTCCCAGGCTTTTGCAGCACAGTGCAAAACAGACCCAAATGAGCTCTGTTTTTCCTCCTAGTTCAGAGCTTGCTCTCCTGCTCCTGCTGCTGCCATCCGTCTTATTTTTGCAAAGTACCTCTTGGCACTGCCAGCTGGGGTGGCCTGGTGGCAGGTCTGTGATGGGGACAATAAGTCATAATCAGCTAACTTGAACATTAAATCTGGCTGCAGTCTGGGCTGAAAACTTTCCATAAGAAGCAGGAGAAATGATCCAGTGGGAGCCTGCACAGTTTTTTAGGCTTTCTGCCAAGGCATCATTTGAACCTGTGCTGCTCTCCTCCTCTGGAGTCACTTGCTCCAGGCTGTGAAGGGAGCTTGAGATCAAACTGAGGCCAGAAATTTATATGCCTCGAGGTCTTGCTGCTTCACTCTGACAAGGTCTTTTCCCACTGGCACACAGGAGACCACACAGGCTGAGATTCTGCCTGTTCACACTGATCTGTTTTTCTCTTCTTACCTTTTAGTCTCTCTGTCCCAAAGTCCTCAACATATTTCTTGTTTCCATTCCCTGGAAGGGCCTTGCTGCTGCTCACCTGTAAATCACCAGAAATCATTTCCTCTGGTTCTCCTTTCAGCTTAGCAGGTGCCATGCACTTGCTTTGAGTACATGAAATGTGGACTTATGGCTTGTTTAGGGTTTTTTTGGGGAGAGGGATTTTTTGGTAGTTAATGGCATGGAACCAGGATAATTGCAAATAAATCCTGCAGGTTTGTTGCTTATTACTTGCCTGTAACAAGTACAGAGTGAATGGTTCTCACTCTGAGCACAGAGTGAATGTTTTTTCACTTTTTTTTTTTCTGTGACATCCTATACAAGATATTCACAAAAGATCAGGGTAAGAGTTAAGATGCTTTATTGAATATAAAAGGCAGGGAAAAAAAGGTGGCTTATGTAAGTTATTCCTTTTTGTTTTCCTTCCAACCCAAAAAGAAGAGCTTTAAGGTCAGTTTGTTCAAACTGATCATGATGCTGAGCTGCAAGTCCATAGACTGGTCTGGAGTGACTGTCCTGGGAAAGGGACAGTTTGTAAATGCAGCTGCTGTTGTCTAATTTAATGAAATCTTGAATGAAATTTAGTGGAAACCTGCCATTTTTAAATACAAGCTATATTTTCTCATAGCATTATGCAGTTTTTGAAATAGGAAGTTCGAATCCCTTTTTCATTGCTCAGACTCTGTGTGAGGTGAAAGGAAACAGCATTGCAAGTCAGGTGAGTGGCATGGCCAGCAACAAACCTCTAATAAAACCCAAACACATTGGGGTAGTCTGTGCTTTTTCCACCTCAGTGACCCCAAGAACCAGTTCAGGTTGAACCATTTTAGGCCTTTTTGACAGAAGAGATCCATTATAGCTGAACTTCCTGAGAAAATTTTGGAGCTACATTTAGGTGAATCAGGAAACAACGCCAACATTTCTCTGTAACAGATTTTGGGAGTGGACTGAATATTTCTTGGAAGTCAACTATACTTGGAACACTACTACTCCACATATACCAGAGTCTCATTCTGCATTTTTAGGAATTTATCTAAAAGTGATACCTTTCTGTTCTTCCTCCTGTGCAAGTGCTTTTTCTGGGAGCAGCTCTTGCAGCTGTGGCCACAGCTGGAGCTCTGAATGAAAAGCAGATCAAACACATCCCCCTTCTTGTTTCTGCAACAAAGAGAGAGGATGCACAGAAATGCTTTTATCCAAATTGTCATGTTCAGAGAACTTGCTTTTTATTATTTTCTTGACTTGACGTGTTACTTCCATTTTCACTTTTCTGCTTGACTGAGAAGATGACTGGTGTGAAGGTGAGCAATGGTGGAACAAGGACTGACATCCTGGAAAAAGAGCTGCTCTGTGCCCATGCTGCTGAGGAGAGGACTTTCAAACACAATATTATTATAGGGAAGCAGACATATAAATGTCAGAAAATGTTTACATTGGTCTCCTAAATCTTGGGTCTTGCCCATGGTTTGATAATGTTATGCTAGTGAATAAATGCTTTATTTAACAGGCATATTTTTCACTCAAATTTACTGTGTTTGAGTCTGGTTCTTGTGGGGTGCAGTGTAGATTTCACAGAAAGTAAATAAGAAAAGAGTAAAGGCTGGATCTAAACAAACCTTTCTTGCTGTAGAACTTTTTTTAAATAGAAGTTATTTCTACTACAAATAAATTACTCACCATGAAGTTTCTTGAACAAAAAAAATGCATCTGAAAAATATGGGTGAAGAAAAATAACACAGATTTTTCTTTTCTATAACAACTATAAATCTAAAACCACCCTGCAAAGCTCCCTGTGCTTATTCTGGTTTTATATGTGCACAGGGGACACCATGTTCTTGTACTGAAAGACAGAATCCAGGGGCAAATGATTTTTCTAGGGAACCCCATACCCTACAGATGGGCAGGGAAGACGTGTCCTCACCTGGTTCACAGCCAGCTGGCTTCTTTAGTCAGGGCTCTCTGTTGTTTAATTCATATTTTCCTTGGTGTCATCCTGGTTCTCCTCTTATCATTCTGATCTTTTCTCCGGGTTGTGGTTGGTTCCTGATTTATGTCTAATGTCCTGTGAGATCTGGAAAGTACAGAAGCTCTTCAGACTCCATCTCTTTTGCTTTTAAAGGTTTTAAAGGTTTGAGTTTCATTTTATGCCTGTGGGTTGTTACACAGGAAAAAAACCATTGGAGGATCCTTAGAAAAAGCATTAATCTTACTCAGTGTCATTCACTTCAGAGCTCCATTTTCAAGACATCCTTTCCCCTTTTCTCCCTCCCTGCCCTGCTCTGTCTTTTAGTTATTTAACTCCAGGTGTCTGCTTTTCACTGGTTCCTAAATTTCTCTTTTTCTTTAATGCTGTCATTTAAGAGTGGATAAACCAGGAGGGTAATGAGTGTCTGTCACAGAAATGAAAGTCATAAGGAAGAGCCAGCTTGATGCTGACTTGGTTTCTAGAGCCACTGGGAATTCCTCAGAGTGGAGGAAATGCATGGCTTTGGCTCATCCAAGCCTGCCTGTTCCAGGCTGATAAAGCCAGAGCTGGTGCCTGGTGCCCTGGGTGGGCTCTGTGGCCTGGGCAGCTCTGGCAGGGAAATTCTTTGGGTTTAAGGGCTCTCAGCCTCTCCTCTCAGCACATCCCTCCTGCTACTTGGCAGGGGAAGGGCTTTGCCCCTGGAGACCTTCCACCATCCCTGCTGCAGCTCAAAAGGGCAAAGCCAACACAGAAAACAGCAGGAGGCTGCAAACCCCCCTAATCCCTGGCTCTGGGAGCAGTGTCTAGGCAGCAAACCAAAACTTCACTCATGCTGCCTGGGTAATCCATGGGTGGATTATGATCTACTTCTGGAAAATCCATGCCATGGACATGTTTAGTATCTTCTCATTTAAACCTAAAAATGTGTCATGAGGTGGCAGGAAAAAGAGATTTCTATTCTTTAATTTCCTTACTTTCCTTTAGTTTCTTTAGTTTCTCTCTCATACCCCATTAGGCTCAGCAGCTCTGCCATGAAATATTATTTACATCTGTGCTCCTACTATTTCAAAAATAATGTGTGGGTAGACCATCTTGGAAAAACATTACACAAAGAAAGCAGGATAGCCTTAATTAAACAAATTACTGTTTGTCTAGTCAGTGTGATTAACTTTTGTCCCTGCAACACCCTGAAATGATAGCACTAACAAATATTGCAAGGCATTTTAAAATTAAATTAAATGCTCCTTTGATTACATTAAAGATAATGCATTTTAAATCTAGTCCTTCAGGAGCTGTTGCTCTCCAGTGACAGCCCTGATCAATTTGCCTTGACTTTCCCTGCAGAAGTAATCTTTGAGTCTCCTTGAGTCATCATTTGATCAAAGGGCATTTGCAGCTGGGCTATTTGAGCAGTCTGAGTCTTCATCTTAATGTAAAGGTCCCCAGGGAGAGGAAAACCAGAGTGAATGTGCTTATGCATGGGGTAATAAATTGATGTGAGTATGTGGATAATTATACACAGGTAGGAAAAAGCAAAAGGTTTGGAGGAAAAAAGCCTTGCTCTTTACAGCCTTGATAAAGAGCTGCTTGAGTTGTTATTTTTCCAAGAAAATCAAATCACAACTACCAATTATTGCTGCCTGCAGGGGAAAAACAATTCCTGGATTACATATGCAGGACAGAGAAGTCTGGTGCCTCATTTCTTGCACAAGAAAAAGGCGTGCACTGAGTTTGTTCTTAGCAGGGAAATGAAAGCTGTAAGGAAAGGATATCTCCTGGATGAACTAAAATATAGCATTAAAAATGTTGACATAAATATACATGAATTTACTAATACATATATACCAGTTTTAACTTGGAAGGATTTTTGGTATTTCTAAAATAAATCACAGAGAGAATATTTCAAAATTATTTATAAAACTTGAAATCTTGATATGCTGTCTTGGACTTGTCTTCTTTTCTTTCCCTGAAATGCCAGGGACACGTGGTTATTGTTAAGGTGTTCAACCCAGCTTGGGAATCTTTTTCTTTTAAGCAAGCAAACTGTGGTGACTTTTTCCAATGAAAAAAGTGCTATGATTAAAAGCTTATAAGTCAAAGAGCAATTTCCTGGGTAATGGGATATTTGAAAATGTATGCTACAGTGGCTTCAGATATTGTGGTGATGCAGAGCAGGAGCTGGGTTGCTGCAGATCTCTCTTTTCTTGTTTAGACATTGGCCTTCTTGAAATTCAATTACACAGATGCAAAATTCTCATTCTAACAGCAAGGACAGATAACACAGGGATAAAGTATTAGTGTACACACACTCACTGCCTTCTTGAGAGAAAACTAATATATCCATGTTGTTTATGCAATTCCAGTGCCAGCTGCAGGGACAGGAATTTTCTGTCTCCAAATAAACCATGTACCCCTCAATCCCTGGCATGAAATCAGAGTCCTGCAATCTGAAGCAGGTGATGTCTCCCCTGATAAATGAGCCAATGGAGGAATTAAAATCTCCAAACCACCCTTTTCAGAGGGAAAATAATCTGGTCATCCCAATTCCTGACATGAAAGAAAACTGTGAAATGTCAGCACCACTCTGCTGCAAAAAAAAAAAAAAAAAAATTAAAAACATTTTTGGGAAAAGTAAGTCAGGTTGGTCTGATATGAGGTGCAATATTGCTTCAATTACAGAAGACTTCCCAGAAATCCAGAATGTTGAACAGAACACCAGAATGGAATTTAGGTTGCAAAATAAAAGCCTATAATCACACTTCATAGCTTCATTTTGAATTTGGAGACTGCATTAGGGATGAAGCTCAGTATTAAAGCTGTAGCTTGACATATCCCAAGGATTTGAAGCCTAGAGCTTGCAGCTCTCATTTATCTTTCTATTAAGCTCTCTGACAAGTTTCAGAAAACCAGGCAGTTGAATCTGCAGTTATTTGTGCTACCTCATAGTAGCTAATAAAGCTGTCCCACTTCCTCAGAGGTATGTAAAAATGGAAATTGTTTTGAGACTTTGTTCATTTACTCATGTATATTTTCCTTTTGCATATTTTCTAAATGAGTACCATGGCCTGGAGGGAGGGGGAAAGTCCTGTAAAATCCTACACTGCTATATATATTGAGATATTTACTTTCTGGCTGCAATTCTACCTAATTATTACTGCTTTCTAAAATTGTTCAGTAAAATGCCCAAGAGTCCCAAGACTAGAAAAAAATTGCATATTTTGAACAAGCGAAATTTGCTCATTAAGTTTAGCTTCCTCATGCTATGAGAAATTTAAACAAATAACAAGCTTTAAACATCTTTAAACATCTCTTGAAATGCTGATGCTTTGATAAATACTTAAGAAAAGCTTTTCATTGAAAGAGAAAACCATCAGTTTTTAAAACCATGCATTCTTTATGTATATGTTATGGCTCATTAAGTCATCTCCTGACTTGCCAACTATAGCACAGATGATATTTTGATTATCAGATGCTGCCTTATGACAAGAAATTGCAAATTCTCCCCCAGACATGTTGCTGTGGTGCAGGAAGGCTGAAAGAGCTGGGACTGAAGAGGAATTGCAGAAATTACTCAGCCTCCTTGAACATCACAGTGTGGCATTGGAGTGTTCATGATGGAGAGGGATGTATTAAATATTCCTGTGGGTAAAATAGCTGTAAAAAGAGTATTCTTTGTGAGTTACAACACGTCACATATTTCTTTGGCCTCTTCCACACAGGATGTGATTTCGTCATTGTTACCTGGACAAAAGGAACATAGAGATTGCTCCCACAGTATTTCACTGAATTTCAATTTTAATACTGAAATTTTCCAGTTACTCGTGGGATTTTCCTGATGGGATTGAGTCACACAGTTCCTGTTAAATTCTAAAGTAAGTCCCCAAAGTCAGACTTTCAAAATCACAGGCTTGATGCTGTAACGTCAGAGATGATTTCACTCAATTGGGTACAGCAGCTCCCCATAGAACACAATTTTTTATTATCTGGAAAAGTCAAACCAGGTTTGCTTTCCTCTGTGGGCTGCATTTTAGGAGGCAGATTTGTCTCACAAGATATGACAGGACACATTGGAAAAGCTTGAATATGGAGAACAGTAAACCAAATAAACAGGACAGGCTGCTGGGTTTTGGTCTGGGGTTTGCATTCCCCACTCCTGAAGCAATCCTGACACATAAATCAGGAGGCAATTGCAGGCTGTGGGGGTCACAGCACTTTCTCAGTGTCTGTTTCTAGGGTTTTATTCACCCCCCTGTGTTCAAGTGATCAGTTGTCATCCCTCTGTGCTCAGGGATCCTCCCCAGCAGCATTCATGGAGGGAAGACTTTAGACAGGGCCAATACAAGCAGAAACCAAACTCATTTTTGTTAAAGCAGCTCAGGCCCTCACCCCAGTGCTTTTCCCTCATTGCTGCATGAGTAGCTTGATGGTGTACACAGAAACTCTAAATATTTTATTACATTTGTACTCTGAGGAGAGGTGGATTTTGTTGACAGTCAGCTTTTACTATGACAGGCTAGTACATGCTTCCAACATTGCAGTGTGTTTTTCTTGGATAAAGTAGAGTGAGGGTCTTTTTAATAATAAAATGTGCAGCTCAGCTTTCAAAGAGTATAAATTGAAAGTACGACACTAAAGTGCATTCTTTAAAAAGTAATTCAATTTTTTTCTGGTTAAATTCAGAATTAATACAAACATATTTGTAGTTATCTCCTTGCAGAGGGGTAGGTATTTTTAGTGTTCATTATCTATTTTGATGAGAATTGCAAAATTCAGATTAACATTCAGGCTTTATTCATATACGCATGTAGTTCAAGGTAGTTTTGAGTAGATGCTGTTTCCAGGTGGTTTGTGGCTTCTGTTAGAGGGTTTAATACCAGTGAATTGATGTGCTTTATTGCCTTCACTTACCTGAATTATCCCCATTGGTCTTACTGGATTTGCTCACAAGTGTCGTGGGACAAAAAAAGCAATTTTCCTGGCAATGCACACCCAATTTTGTGCATGCAAAAAATTAGAGCTGATTGGGGAAAATTAACAAAAAATTTAAAATATCAAGCATTTTCCTTTTTTACGCAGTTCTGCTGAACACTGCAAAGCCACTTTCAATTTATATTTATAGATTTAATTCAAATAGTAAAAATCCCACAGACTATGGACAATATTATTGCATTTATGCAGCACCATGAATTTTTGGGTTGGATGCCTAATGATGCAAAGCAATTCATTCTTCGTTATTCATGAAATTAATTTATACAAGCAATGCCTAAACTTGCTCTCATAGAAACTGGAGAAATATTCTCCTTGCCTTCAGAGCAGGAAAGGACAAGCAACTGCAATATTATACATCTGGGAGCAAAGACATTTCTGGAAAATCTTTTATTTCTCTATACAATGGGGTAAATGAAAGACTATGTTCAAACTTAAATGAAAAACCAGTAGAGAAATATCAATTCAGCTGTCTAAGAAGTGAGTAGTATTTTTTGCAAAGGATCAGTAAGCATAATAAATAGAATAAGAGCTGAATAAATAAGGTTTGTATAGAAAGGAACTCCATGAGGGTATCACACAGCATTGAAGATGTGCTCTGCTGAGCATCTCTGTGGGGAAATAAATGTATACTAAAGGGAGCCCATGAAAGGTTGACTGAATACAAAACAATGTCAGTTTTGTGTCCTTACAGAGTGAAAAAAAACATCCCAAAGCCTCCTTCCTGTCCTTACTTCAGATAAATCTGCTGTGTCCTGAGGGTATTACAGCTGGAGATGCCAACTCACCTGGGCTGGAGGGGCCAAGCCCCACCTGGGAAAGCCTCTGTCACAGTGCTCCCTACCATGAAATGCTGCACAGTTCCAGAGGAAATGTTTATTTAAATGTCAAACCTCTCCACTGTTAGTCACTCTGTCTGGGCTGTGAATGTGGCTTCTCTCCTTCCAGGACTCAGGATATATTTTTCAAACTTTTAGAGCTTGGAGACTTTAAATGGAACTTAACAAAAAAAATCAACAAAGTCTTTCCTTGGGTCAGTTATTGATCCAATAACAGACCAAACCAGCTTCATTACATCATTTTCTGGCTGCCTGAAGTCAGATGGAGAAAAAGTTGCTTTCCAGCATTGTGGAATTACAATAACTTCATATATTCCCTCACCAGAAAGTCATCTATTCTCTCATCCTGCAATTAATCTTGCAAAAGAGCAAACAATGACATAGAATTAATCAACCACTGTGACAAAAAAATTGTGATGGAAAGATGAACCCAGCTAAAATTAATTTTTTGAGCGACAGCTTGAAGCTCAAACAAGTGGAAAACATGGTGCAAATTGTACCTAGCTTCAAGAAAGGGATTTTAATGAGAAATGCAATGGCACAGCAATACTAATCAGTTATAAAAACACAGTCCACCTTGGGCTGCTGAGTGAGTATCATACCCTTTGCTGCATTTTCTCTTTCCTGTGCAGCACACTGAAGGGAACAAAGATTGCAGTGCATCCATCACCCAGGCTGGGGGGAAGAGCTGGTGCAGCTGAGTGGGTTTGTGCTCATGTGCAAATGTCTGTGACAACGTCCTCTGGCAAATGCTGCATGAAAATATTGCTGTTACTGAAAGCAGGAGGTGATGGATCCTCCCACGTAGGCTGTGTTATTTGCCAGAAATCAGATACCCAGAAGGGCCCTGGGGCTGGTTGATGTCTGTCACACACTGACAGCTGCCAGGTAAGCACAGGGAACTTGGGGTCCTGATTCAGGCATCATCCTGCAGCTGCAGGCAGGACAATCAGCAGGGAAGTTCCATGAGTGCCAGCTGGGGCATTAAGCCTTGGTTCCTGCCTGAAATACAGCAGACACCACCACCTTCTTCTTTTTAGGGATATTCAGCTTTGTATGTTTTGTTTCTTTGGGGTTTTTGGGGTTTTTTAGAGCAGAGAAGTCTTCTGCCTTTCTTATTGACACTTCAGAGAAAATCAGGCAACCTGTCCCTCCCAAAATGCTTTTGTGCATTGATGGAAGTGGAGGAGGAGCCTGGTTAGTTCCTCCATGGATTCCTGGCTCCAGGGTAATTAGTTCTCCCCTGCTTTAATTGAACTTCACCTCAATGAACAAAAGAGGTGTGTAGAACTCAGCTACATCTCAGGTTCTCATTAACTATTATTTAACTGCCTTGACCTGTGCTAGCATTTTCTAACTGAAAAGGTGCTGATTTTATAGCAATGAAATATTATCCTTACTTTTATTTGCAAGTGTTTTGAAAATATCACTGCAGCCTTTTTTCTTACAGATTTTAGGAGCTTGACTGGCACGTATAAGGGTGCAGGTTTTATTCAAGTTAACTTCCTAAATTTTCCATTTTTGAGCTAAAAAGGCAGATTCATTTACAGTTTATTTGTTCCTTTGGTGGTTTTTTTACAAGTAGAAGTATTAAACTGCTAAATATTTCTGTAGTTGCAGTTGTGATAGCAACTCAGCTTCTCTTGGTTTCCAAATACTATTTCAGAATTGGTTTTTAAACAACAAAACAAAGCTCACAGATTCCCTAGCAGTAAGCTGTGACCTTATTTAGGTTTTGCTGTTAGATTCATTCATTGAAAGAATACTTGAGAAAAAGTACTATGAAATACAAGAGTTTAAAAACTTTGTAGGAATAAGGAAGTACTTTACTGATAAAGTGATAAAATATGATTACTTCTCTTAAATAAGGCTTGTATATCAGTCTCAAATGGAAGGTGTGTCTTCAGCTGATTAATGATCATGTATTTCTCTATGATTCCTTAGAATGGCAAACAATGCACTAAAATGTACTTTCATCTGGAGGTGAAGATGCCCAGATGTGCATGAGACACAGATTAACAGTGAATATATTGAGTCTTTGTCTCCTTTTTTGCTTCCCTCTTTCAAGTCCTTTCTAAAAATGATGGAAATTGAATAGATAACAAAAAAATTAGTGACATATTGAGTGATAGGCCTGACTCCCATGCAGCACTCTACTTATGTCAGGGGGATTTTGCTCTCTTCTAAGGAGGTACCACTGGGTACCTCTAGAACAGGGCTCACAATAATCTCTGGGCTTCTGCAGCTTGTTCCTTTCCTTTCTCAACATTCCATTGCTTCCATTGCATCTTTGCAGCCTTTTTGAGTGATGTTTCATACATATAATTATGTGACAAAATCTATCCCTTCCCCACCTAAATGAGCCATTAGGAAATAATTTCCAAACAAATGTGTCACCATTGTGCTATATGCAGCTTCTGATTCTTAAATCCAGATTTTTGGGAGGAAATGAGATACAATTAATCAATTTCCTCCCCTCTTCCCTCCCAAATGGTAGTTTTCTTATTTTAATAAAAGTCACCATAATCATACAGAAAAAAAATGTTTGTCAAAACAACACATATATTATGGCTGTAGAACATGTCATGGTGTATAATTTGCTTTCTTTATCTTAGAGCTATTATTGTTTTCCTTCAAGTCTCTTATATTCAAGGCTAGATGATTTCAATTACTTCAGATCTGCTGTAGGTCATGTTTTCTGCTCCTACAGTCATCCACCCTTTTCATTTTAATTTTCAAGAACTGAGATAGATGAAACAATAATTTTCAAACAACTGCAGCTTTAACTCCTGGTTAAAAATGGGTGAAATGGAATGGTTATTTCTTTTTTCTGCTAAGGAAAGAATTTGTTATGTTTGTTGATTGTTCATGCAAACAGCTCTCGGAATTATATTTCAGGTTTATATTGAAGCTATAGCTTTTCAGAGCTATCTAAAATTGATCCATAATCATACAGGAGCATGTGTGCAGTGTCTGGGCTCACAGCTCAGGCAGGCCCTGGAAGTGCATCCAGCCCTCCTGGAAGCTGTAAGGGCTCCAGCTGGCTCAGGGGTGCCCAGCACCTTCCAGACAACCCTGCCAGTGTCAGCACCCTTGGCAGAACAGAACTGGAGGAAAGGATGATCAGAATGAGTGACCAAGGGAGTTTAAAAGTCAATGAATGTTGATTGCCCAAAGCACAGGACAGCATGCAGCTGTAGATTGCTGTCACTCCAGCAGTGTCAGTGTTTTGGAAGGGAGGAGAGAAAGAAGGACAGGGAGGTCCCAAAGGAGGATGAGAAACATCTGCTGCTCCTGTCCCCTGTGACCCTGGCATATGGGCCCCCCTGGGAACTGCACTTTCTGGTCTGCTTTTCAGCACTTGTCTGAGACCCTGGGGGTCTCCTTGCTCCAGAGTGCTGCAGACACCCAGCTGTTCTTGTCTTCTGCAGCAGATGTGCTCTCCAGATATCCCTGAGGTTCAGAACTACATGTGGAGCAGCATCCACCTTTGCTCAGCTCCAGAGGAAGAGGGGGTTGATAAAAAGAAAAATATGCTCCAGGAGTTTGACCTGGTGCTGGCTTCAACTCATTGCTCTCCTGCTGTCATTGAACACTCTGGAAGGTCTTGCCAAGGGAGAGATTTTGCATTGTCCCTAAGAGCCTAACACAACCTATACACTGATCACCTGTGCCAGTGCAAGCTGGAGGTCTCAGAACTGAGAGCTAGGTATAGAGCTGGTTATAGAGCTAGTTATGGGCTGGTGGGACAGTGATGGAGCACCACATAATCCTCCAGTCCTTGTTGAGGTACTCCTAGAAGTATTTCTAAGGGAAATTTTCTAAGGGTTAATCATATGTAGAACAATTAACAGGTAATTTTGCCTCCTAAATTCCTTGGCAAGCCTTTTGAAATATGTGGTGAATCCATCTCAACATTCATTTATTAGTAAAAAAGCAAACTCAGCTTGAATGGAGTCAGTGCAGGGTCAGCTCCCCAGGCAGCAGACTGCAGCCCCTTTACCTGGTGTGTAATGCTGAGTATTCTGCTGCTGCACTGCACCCAAACTCTTCTTGAAGAGACTTTTCCAGAGCCTCTTGTCCACCCTGCTGATATTAGCACCTCCTGGCCACGTCTGACTCCTTTGGTTTATTTTATCAACTATTTCCCTTTTCTTTTACTCAGTACTCTTCTACCCACCATACTCTGGTAGGGTATGCATGCAGAATATAAATGTTTGAGGATAGAAACAATTGAATAGAGAAAGAATAATGATAATTAATGGGGGGCTTTGGGTGACATTTATTGCCTCTTCTCCAATCAATATATTCATAGTTGGTGAACGATGCAGCAGAATAATTAAAAAAGCAAATAGCATATGTCCTTTCTCACTAGGCAAGGAACTTAATCATGCATGATTTTTCTACATCTGTCATGAGATTGTGGGTGCTGACACCTTTGAGTTGTTAGATATTTTGCTCTGTAATTTGTTAAGTATGAAAGCATCCCTCAGCAAAAAAATACAAATCTAAAACATTGTTCTTGGACTTTTACCTACAAATTCTTATAAACATATTCCCGAATAAGGCAACATTCAAGAAATAATAAATGCTAATCCCAAGCATATCTTTATTTTTATTGTCTTTTTTACATTCCCCTAACTTATTTTCTTTTAAGAACAAATAAACTTGATTCTATTAGCAGTAATAGACAAAAGATAAGAGAGGGAACACCACCACACAGCACACATAACTCAGAATGCCTGCACTACAAACAGACAGAGCATGGGTGAAACATGGAGCTGGCTGATTTTTATTTCTTTTTTGGATGCAATTTCACATGAGATGACCTACATTCCTGCTGTGTCTAAATGCACCAATAGTTAAAACAAAATACAAACAAAGAAAACACAGCTCTAGCCCAGAAAGAGGAGTGGAGTAATTTTGATTTATGATTGCTACTTTATTTTTCATTGTTGTAAGTCTCCATCAGCCAATATGACCAATCCTTCTGCTGGACCATTTTTCTTGTCAATCATCTGCTAAGAATTTCAGACTCCCATTTTAAACAGTGAGTCTTTTGTTATCAGAAATCAGCTTTATCTTGAAAACAGTTATCTCTTAAATTACCATCATGGGAGGGGTGGACTGGAGAAGATTTATTTTCCAATTTTTTTCCCCAAGAACTTTCTTTTTATGCACAAAGCCCGTGGAAGAAAAAGCATCGTTAGCACGGCATCAAAGAATCCAAAGAAAGGATAACCTTTTCTCAAAGCAGGGGCAACTATTAAATGAACAATTCATTTAATTTTTAGTCACCTTCTCCTTTCAAATGAAAAGCAATAGAAACACATGTCAAAGAAACCAATCATGGTGAAATCTCTGTGCAATAGGCAGACTCTAATGGAAAGAGATGATGGTACAAAGGACTGAAAAAAGCAGCTCTTCTTTCTTCTTCTCTCTTTTGTTGTGAACACAAAGATAAGTGCTTGCAATCAGATGATTTTAATGAGCAATCCAGCTGTTTGGTCTGGATGGTATATTTCCAGATGCAATCTATAGAGGGGTTTGAATATGAGCTGGTTCCTTCCTAAACGTCCCCTCGCCTGGCAGGAGCTGTCAGGGCAGCCCCGTTGCAGTGGATGTGTGTTGTCAGTGTACACAGGGGTTTATTGGAGGATGGATGGAAGAGGATCTTGATTCCATGATCAGAAGGCTAGATTTATTATGTTGGGATAGATATATAACATTATAACTATACTACATAAAGATAGAAAGGCAAGAGGCTTCTTCAAAAGCTGCTATGCTAAGAAAGAGATAGCAAGGAATGAACAACAACGTCTGTGTCTCAGCACAGAGCGATAGCAGTCCTCCTGTGAATGGTCAGCAGATATAAACATCTACAGGGGACCAATCACAGGTGGACTTGTTGCATTCCACAGCAGCAGATAATAATTGTTTACATTTACTGCTGAGCCTCTGAGCTCCAGCAGGGAAAAATCCTAAGAAAGGATTTTTCAAGAAGAATGTCTACGACAGATGTGCTTTCTCCAAGAGAGCAGGGAAAGGGGAGGGAGAGAGCCCCTGCAGGAAAAAATGATTTTCAGTGCTTTCCCCCCACCACACACTGTGCAAGGGGTCTGGTCTATGATGTTGTGCAGGACCTGTGTGGTTTAAGTGAGAAGTTCCATCTGCACTCAATAGAATACCTGTGGTGGCTCTAAAATCCCCAAGCTCTGGGGCTAAACATTCTGCTGTGTGCAATCAGAGTAACACACAGATATGAAGGCATAATGTGATCATCTTTGGTGTACTGATTAGCTTGTTTTGGGAATGTCTGTATGGGAGGCCTGATGCTGAAGTGGGAGACAGAAGATCACTGGTAGGAGTAATTGAGCATCATGTTACCAAGAGATTCATCTGGTAAGTACACAGAAAATCTTCAATATTCAGTGAAACTGTCTGCTTGGTAGTAAGATGCTTGGAGAAGTCATGTGAACACATTAACAGGCCTCTTAAAATTCCAGGTAAGTTTTGAGCAAGTCAGGATTTGTGGACAGCATTTTCTCCTAGTCAGAGGTCTCTTTCCCCACACATTTTGTTACCACAATCTTTTTGATGATATATTTAAAAAATCGGGCCTCAAGCTGTGCTTTTTACCAGGAGTGCCTACCTTTTTCTGCTTTCCATCTCTTCAAAATCCAAACAAGCATTTGCAACACCTGAGCATTACATTTATGCAATCAAGTCAATATTTTCTCAAAAGCAAAGTATAAAAAGTATTTCTCTTTGTAGAGAAGTTGAGATGACTCCAGTGTGTGAAGAGCACCAATATTGTAAACAATAATTACAGTGTTCCTTTTTTCTCACTAATGGTTCTATTACTTGTATTATTACTTCCTTTCTTATAAAATGAATTATATCCCTGGAGCTTTGTGAAGGGATTCATATCTACTATCTAGGCCTGGGGAGGAGAAGAAAAATTCATATTCACTTAAAACATCTCATAGTGAAGTATGGAAATAATAACTAGTTGGAAAATCAAAGTGATTTCCATGGTTAGTAATTTGTGTGTAGATTTGACTGTAACTACTAAGGGCTCATGTTGGATCTAAATATACAGCTTTATAGCTTTCTATCTAAATGAAAAAGATAGAATGTAGGTCTTAGAGATTTGGCAGTTGGGCTTAGTTCTCATCTACTGAAAAAGATGTATTTTCGGTGCTTGGTTTCAGTAATTTAGTACTGAGTGTGCCTTCTCTGCTGGACCTTCATGAAGAGCACAGAGAGTACTCTAAATTCCATGAAGTGAGGGTTTCTCACTCTCACTGGCTGTGTGGAGGCATTGTGCTTGGAAAGAAGTGGCAGCTCACTGTGGCTTTGCACTGCCCAAGACTACAATGTACAGGTTTAATTCTGCAGCCTGTACCAGATGGTGACCTCCTGTGAGTTTACAGAGATAGAAAATGTTCCATCCCAGGATGTTCTAGGAAGTATCTCCTAGGAATTTGCTGCTAATGGAAGCTCAGCTCTATATTATTATTTCTGTTCTTTTGGGAATACATATTTACCTGCCCCCTTACAATCAGGGTCCTTGTTTGACTGTTTTCCTTCAGTGTGAACCTTGAACAGAGCATAGTGCAGCAAATGTGGATTTCAGTTGTTTGCCATTAGAGATACACCCTCAGATTTCTAGCTGGAAGACTCTAGGGATTGATGCATGACATTTTCTTGAGATAGTAATCCAAAGTAATTAAAAAACACAAGTCACGAATAAAAACATAACTTGAACAAAACCCAAAATTAAACTACATATTTTATCCCTTTTATCTAGCCTTCTAATCAAAATGATAATGCTTTGTCTAGCTTGAAATGTTAATTGCATACTATAGGTAAAGGATCAAGGGAAACAGTGCACATTTGCAGGTTATGTATTTCTTGGTTATGTATTTCTTGTATTTCTTGTATTTTTTGCAGTATCTTTATTTCCTTGATGAGTGGCACTGGGCCAAACATGAGACTTCCTGGTACAAGAGCAATCCTTGCCCCTCAGCTCTGAGCTGACCCTGTTCCTCCACCTTCCACAGAATCCCAGGATGGTTTGGGTTGGAATGGACTGAAAGCTCATCCAGTTCCACCCCCTGCCATGGGCAGGAGCACCTTCCTCTAGACCAGGTTGCTCCAAGCCCTGTCCAGCCTGGCCATCTTTTCTTTTTTCAACCTAAACAAATGCCTTTTGCTTTCAGATGATAAAATAAATCAATATTTAATATAAATAATTTTGCAATTTTTCTTGCATTTTTCTTATACCTATTTCTGTAGTCCTCAGCTGAGAAAATCCTGCATTAAAGCTCCTTGGTCTTTTTCCTAATGAGAGAAACTAAATTCAACTTACATGACCTGCTGTGAACTCACCCAGCTCTTTTGGGAAGGGGAAGAACACCTAAAATTCACAGCTGAACTGGTCTCTTGAAGAGAAAAAGACAATACCTGCTGAAAAATATAATATTCCAAGAATATGAGTGCTGGATATGATGGATGTTGACAGATAGATGAGAGTAAACAAGGTAATAGGAAGATATTTGTCAGTATGACAGGGGCTGATCTTTGCATGCCCGAAGGCAGATTCCTATCAAGAGAAAAATTCTTGAATGTCTGTGAGTGGTAAAAATGGGGGGGTTGAGAATAAGCAATGAGGTGATCTAGAAAAAATTTCGGGGAGCTCAGTAAGGAAGAAGGATGGTAAGCAAGATGGTGAAATGTCTTCTGCAATGTGGCATGGAGATGGGGCAGGGTCTGGGGATGGGTCAGAGCTGTGCCAAGAGCTCTGTGCCAAGGGATGAGCTGGCCTGGGAAGGACCAGGAAAGGCTGGACACCCAATTTATACCAGCAAAGTGAGGAAGGCAGCAAAATGTGGAAATAGAGAAGTCACACCAACAGGCCATGCAAGGAAAATGGCCTTTCAGCAGAATTCAGAGTGAACAAAGGGGGAAAAAAACTGTGGTGAAGAGATGAAAACTTTTTAAAGAACTTTTTGCCTCAGGAAATATAGGAAAATTTTCTGGGAAGCTTTTAGTTTTGGAATTAAGGTGTATAAAATCATTGTGACCTAGAAGGGGAAATGGAGGTATTGCCTGGGAAGTAGGACTGGATGACAGTTGTCTACAGTGAGAGAAAAGAAGAATTGGGAGGATTATGTAAATTCCTGTTTTTAGCTATACTGGCCTTGAAACAGAGGATAAAAGCCATCAAAGGAACACTCCATAAAGGTCACTATGATGTTTTAGAGAAATAGCAATTAGTTAAATAGCTAAATTTACTCATTTTTGGGAACTGGATCAACTTTCTGTCTACGAGTTCCTGTTTCATATGCACAAGGTACTGCCTTGCTCAATGAACAGATAAATACATTTGTGCTACTGTTTTAAGTACCTAAAATTTATTTTAAATTTCTGTTACTATTAAAAGCTAATTTTTTTTGTGTATATAAATGGCAAACCTATGGAAACTTCTACTTTCTTGTCCTTTCATTCCCCTGTTCCACTGCTCTCTCTTCTTTAATTCTATGCTCCTTTCTCTCCCTACATTCACCTATGCAGAATAATTTCCAAAACTATTCAAACTCTCTAGGTTATTTAAGGCTACTGCCTACAAGCCATCCCAAGGGTTTTCTCTTTCCGTGTAGAACAATGTGTGCATGTCCCTGTCCCAAAACAACATCACCAGGCTCTGCAGCATGGATCTCATGGTGTTAGAGAAGAGATGAGATATGAATAATAACTTATTCACTCTGGTTTTGTTTTTCATAGAATGAACTCTTTGTCTCCAGCTCAAGAAGAGATTCTGTGCTTACATTAAGAGGTGACAAGGACAGAGCTCTAGAGTGAAGCAGCTCTTGCTGAGGACTCAAGACATGCACTTCAAATTGTTCAGGAGCTGAAAGCTTTGGGAAGGACCAGCTCAGTCAGCTGCAGAAAACTCTGCTGATGTGGGGGTTATGTGTAAAGTGTGACTTTTATTTCTACCTCTGCCAGAGTTGGGTTGTGATTTGGGGAGTGTGTCTTTATTAGTCAAACGTCAAAAATACTTCAAGTGACATTTTGTACTAATAAAAGTATTAAAGAAAGAGATGTGTGTTTGCCATCTTAAACAGTCAGAAGTGCATTATAAGTGGGGACTACACAACACTGTGGTGTTCTCCCTTGTGTGATATAGAGCTGTTCTTACATCAGTGGTTTGGATGAGTCAGTCTCACATTTGGCTCTCAGGGGCTGGAACCTTTTGTTTTGGATCTAGACTCCGTCATTTAGCAATGTTTATATAGTGAGGTTTTCTATTTTAAGTCAGTTTCTATTTCCTTCCTGGCTATATTTAAAGAATATTTATTATTACAGACCATTTCCCCAGAGTAACTAGATGAATATAGCTTTTCTAAACATTCCATAAATTAGAAGATTTTTCTTTATTATTTAGTGCAGCTGTTCCATTTATTACCTTTTGTTAGGGACAAAAAATACTTTGGATCTTTCATTTTGCAAGTAATTTACTGCAGGTTGGTTTGTTCCATTGTTGGTTTGTTTTATTGTATTCAGCATTAGCTTCCAATATGGCAGGGGAAAGAATTAAAAATTTGAGACACATTTTGGCATTGCATAAAAATACTAGGTTTTGCTTGGCTCCTAATTGCAGTTTCAGCTCTTGCTGTTGCTGCTTTCTGAAACCAGAACAGAATTGTCAGAATTTCCTCTATATTAGAGGTCACAGATAGGGTAAACAAACACTGCTGTATTTCTAAATCATAAAGTTTGCTTAAAATGGTAATCATGCAGGCCTAATCTGATCAAAATATAAGCAGTGTCCTTGTAGCAGACCTCTGAGGTCATTTGAGACACCTTGGGAGAACTGAGAGATCCCCTGTGCCTTTTCTGCCTCTGATTGCCAGCACTAAGCAGGAGAGCAGAAATACGACCCAGCCTCATGCTTTACATAAGGTCAACTCATTCTGCACAGGGGCCAAGTCCTTCTGAAAATAACAGCAATAACTTTTAACTTATTCTAACATCTCCAAATATTTGTCTAAATGATCTTGGTTTCTGTCCTCCTGCTGGGGTTCCAGCAGGGGCAGAGGCAGCCAGGGGCAGCTCTTGTCTTTCATCCCTCTCCCAGGGTTTCAATCCCACCTTGGCTCTTCCACACAACTGCTCCCTCTGTGCCCTTTGCAGGACATTCTACTGAGCCAAGTATCAAGGACAGATACTTGGAACAGAATCTTCTGGATCACTGTGGTCTGGAGTCCCAAGTCCCAAATCATTGCTGCCACCTGCTCCTTCAGCTCTCGTGCAGTGATGGATTGGAACTGGAGTCCAAAGCAAAGGCTGAATTTATTGAATCAAGAGATGTCTTTTGCTGGCTTGATTAGAGCTTGAACTTCATCTTTTCTTATAGAGCCAATGAATATCTGTCTGGGCCACACATGCTAAGAACTTTAAGCCTCTTTCTCTCTGAAAATAAAGGGGCAGGAATGCTGAACTTCCACACTGAGAACATTTGGTTGCAAAGTCAACAACAAGTTTAGTAAACGCCACAAGACAAAGCCACGTTCTGTGCAAGCCCAGGGATATTTGAGGGATGCCAGTCTCCTTTCAGGTACAGGCTGAATAGCAATGGAGGCAGAAATGTTTAAAGAAGGAGAACCAAGGCTTGTCTCAGGGCTGGGAGCAGAGCCCCCAGGGCTGCTCCTGTGCTGGCTCTGTCAGGGCAGCACTGGGGGCTGCCAGGAGTGTCTGAGCCTGCTGAGGCTGCAGTGAGATTGCAGGAACAGCTTCTTGCACTCTTTGGTGCCTTTAAATAAAGCATTGCTGAGTGCAATTTCCTCTATTGGTTTATAAGGAACAGTTTTCATGTCTGCTGCACTACAAACTCCTCCATCTAGCCGTGACTCATCTGGCAGCACAGCACAAAGAAACAGCCCAGATTAAAAATGCTTTCATACATGGAGCTGATGGAGATTTGTCAATGTCTGAAACTTTTTTCTCTTTTCTTTGGCTGCCACTGGCTTGCATTATCATTCCTAATCTTTTAAGACTCAGGGAAAAAAAACAAAACAAAGCAAAACAAAACAAAAAAACCAAAAACCAAAAACTAAAGAAGATAATTAAAGACTTTTAAGTGTAAAAAGAATGAAGGAAAATTACCATCCTAGTCTGTCCTTACATGGCTGCTTGATTTTCCTGCTCTTTAAACAATATGAATTGGACCCATAGTTTGATTCCTTTCCATAGACTCATTTGGGGCTGTTATCTGTTTCACAAGGAAAAGCCATCAATTCTGACTTAATTTAATTTACTTTTATTGGAATACAATAGTAGAAACAGATGCTTATGTGTGGATTTGATTATACAGAAAATAAATCTTTTTAATGCTTTCAATAAATATGAATGGTTGCCCAATACTTCTCATTTTATTGCTGCATTTTTCAAGCTCCCTTTGAAATTAGTTGAATTTTGATATTTATCTCAAGGTGACAAGTAAGCCTGAAAATCCTCTGGGTTTTTTTTTTTTCTTTTGCTTAAGCATGGCTATAGGAGTCTCAGACTGTAGCTAACACAGAATCCACAGTCTTATAGATAATTTCTTAAAGTACAATTCTATTGTGTACATCCAATTACCATGGAAATCAAACCCCTACTGCTAGAAACCTTTCACAGTTCACTTTTCAACTTAATACACTCTGAACTCTTGTTCTTCAAGTGTTATTAAATTGCCTCTTTAAAACTTCTTTCCAGTGATCACACACAAACACAGAATGACAGAGTACCCTGAGCTGGAAGGGATCCTCAAGGATCACTGAATCCCAGCTCCTGGATGGGAACCTGCACAGGAACACCCCACAGATCACACCTTGTGCCTCAGAGTCCTAAACAGCAGGAGATCAGTGATATTACTAAATTGGAAAGTAACTGGTCACTCTGCAAACCTTCTAAAGCCACCTTCTACTATAGGACAGTAATTCTAGCTCATTTCTTGCAGAGTCTCATTCACTGGGTATATAATTCTCATTTAATTCACAGGGTGTTAAAACTGCCCTGTTGTGGACATCAGGTGGGGACATTTCTGTTTGCCAGGGAACAGCTGCCACTCACCTCTATTCTAAACAAAGCATGACCAGAAAATTTAAATTTCAAAGCGGTTAATGCATTTTAAAAGTAGAAATATTATGCTTAGAAGCCATAGATATTTGTTCTTTTTATTCTGTATTCCTCTGCAAAGGATAGTTGAGGTTACACGATGACTTTTTAGAAACTTTTGTTTTAGCACAGGAAGCACCACTGGGTTTTCCAATGTGACCTATTTCAGCTGTTCTGACAACCTGAGGATCCTGTAGTTCCACTGCGTGGTGACACCCCTCTGTCAAGCCCCAAATGTCACCAGAACAGGCTCTAAACCTCCAGCCTGCTTTTCTGGTGTATTTACCACTGTGACTAGACTGACACTCAGCAGACAGTGTGGCTGGGGCACTCTGCTGTCACTGAATGGCAAAATGAGCATTGCTCATGGTTTGCAGAAATCTGTGGGAGGCAAGAGCAGCATAAATGACACATCAAGTCTATTAAGGCAGCAGCTGAGTCTATGGCAAACTGTAGTTAAATCCTGACAGGGAGAGGCTTTGTAAATTACAATGCCAGGTGTTGGTCTCTTTTACCATGCTAAAATGTTCCATGGATGGTGAATTTTGGGTAGGATTCAGCAGGAATCAGGCTGTTTGTGCTTTCACATCCTCAGAGAGCCCCCCAGTAACCAGACAAGCACCATAATGATCACCTAGCCTTGTGACAGGAGGTTTTATCTCCTCTCTGTTATCAGCCAGAGCCTGCAGGACCTCAGCCCACAGAAGAGGGATCAGCTGGGAGAAAATCCCCTACAAAATCCCAAACTTCTTCCAGAGATGCATCAATTTCAACAGGAATTCCCTTGGAAATTTTCTCAAAATGAGATGTGGCTAACAGTTGCCTACAATAATCCTCTGGAGGTGTGAGAGATTCAAACTCTTGGGGTTGGATTTGTGACCTGATGAGCTGCTGACCCTCAGCCCTTTCCTCTGCAGCACCCAAATCCCAACACAGCCTGGCATGGGTCTAACAGGAGGTTCATCTCACCTTCCCTGCCCCTCAGAAGCTGGGGATGATAGGAAATCATCCCTGGTGGTTTGGGAAAAGCCAAGGAAATTACTGATCTTCTTTTCTATTATTCACTGTATTCTTCTATTATGATATTCACTACAAACTTGCCTTCTCCGAGATGAATTTTAATAAGGTAACTTTTAAGTCCATCAGAGAAATTAAATAACACTAGAAAATATAGAGAGGTCAAACCTTCCTAAAGGTTTAGATGTGATGCAAGGTATTAATTCAGTAATTACTAAATTAACTACTGCATGCAAAAAACCCCACAATAACAACAACAAACAAAAAGATAACAGAATATCCCTTAGTTCAGAAATTGCTTAGGTTTTTCTGTTTGTTGGTTGGGGGTTTTTTAATAGCAAAAATCTGCAATGAAGCGTTCTTTTGAATATTCCCATTGCTCTGGTGGTGCTCAACATGATGGGGAAATTGTTTGATAGGAAATGAAATGCTAATTGTACCTAAAAAAGGCAGCATCTCTTCCATCTGCATAACCTGACTTGTATGGCTGTCAATAACACATCAAACCTCTAAACAGACAGGCCTAGTGTTTATGAAAACAATCTTGCCTTGAAATTTTGAATAGAGCAGAGCATTTTGTTTCTGAACAGAATTTTTACCTTGAAGCAGCTGATCCATTTGCTGGGAGCCAGGACAGAAGTGGGGCTGGCACTGCTTAAATGAGATTGGGAAAGGAAAAAAACCCTCTGTTAGTCACTAAGGAGTGTGTATTGCACTGGAAACTGTGCAAACTTCATCTCACATAAAGGGTATTGTCAATTACAGATAATCCTTGGTAATTAAGTATTGATCTCATTTGCTTTTTATGTCTGGCAGCAGGAACAAAGCCTGTCCCCGTGTAGCTGCTCCAGCTTTGTTTGGCACTTTAAATGGCCCAGTCCATTTGAGTAGTGCTCCCTCTGTGCTGGTAGGGTGGATGCAACTCCCTGTGGGTCAGCTCTACCTCTGCAGCTGTAAATGTAGGTCAGTGCCTGCCGTGAGGCTGCTCCTTATCTCTAAAAGCACAAATCCTCACACGCAACTTCCCAGCGCGCTGCATTTGTCTGTCCTGTGAGAAAGCTCATTTTTCCGGAGCAGAGAGCTGATTCTGTGCCATTAGCAGCCCTACCAGCCTCCTTATTTCTGTCCTGGCCCACCTCTGCCAGCAGCCCCCTGTGGCACAGCACTGCCAGCATCCTGCCTGTTGGCACAGCCAGGATATCCTCAAGGCCAGCGCCCATCATCTGTGCTGCATCACTGTCATCTGGGTGTTTTCTTCCACCATTCAAAAGAGAACCATTAAGTTACAATAAACCCCCAGAAATAACTCCCAAAAAAAGCCAAAACATACAAGTAAAAATAAAATCTCAAATTTTATTTTTAAAATTAAGGGATGGTGGCACCAGTTTAAAGGAAGCAGTTCAGCAAAGGCTAAAAGAGAATTAAAGCAGTAGCTCCTACCCACTACACAACTTTAAATCTGTTTGTAGGGCTTGTGGTTGAGATTTACAGATGTGAAAACTCAGTTCGAGAAGGGAAGTGCATGGTGAGCTGATTGAAAGTAATATTTCATGCCACTGGCATTAAAGACATGTTCAGTGCCAAACCATCTACAAGGGCTGGTAATGCACAAGAAAATGAATTTTTGCTGTGAAGGTGACTGAGCACAGGCACAGGTTGCAGAGAGAAGCTGGGGGCTCTGCACCCTTAGAGAAACTGGAAAGTTATCTGGACACAGTCGTGGGCACAACTGGCTCTGGGTGGCCCTGCTTGACTGGGGGCTTGGGCCAAATCAGCTCCAGATGTCCCTTCTAACCCCAACCAGCCTTTTATTCTGAGAATTCAAAATGTGTGACCTCAAATGAGCACAGCAGCCCTTGTTAAAATTTCCTTCATTAATCACACAGCTGTTGTGACCAGACTCTCTTGGGTTTGTGTCTTGCCTCATCTTCTGTTCAGCCAAGAAATTTCTTTTATTTTCCACCCAGGCTGGTGCTGAACTGTTTCTGGGAGTTTCCTGCCCTGAGCTACCTCGGGGTTTTCAAACCTGAAGCCAGCCAGGTTTTGTCCTCAGCATGACTCGTGCACTTCTGGCTGCCTCCAGAGCAGGCTGTGGGGGAGCATGTCCTAGAAGGAACCCTCCTGTCACTCTAATCACACTTTAAGAGGAATCTGACCTTCATATTCTTTCCAATCTCTGCATGTTTTCAAATGGTGTTTTTTTCTTTTGCTGTTGCTTTTTTTTTCTTAGTTTCAAGCACCATTAAGAAGCCCCCTGCAGTTTTACCTCATCTGTGTCGACTGCTGTTGGTTTATAGGAAAAACATGATCCATGTATTTATCTGGTGAAACATGGTTATTTTTTCTCTTAAAGCACTCATGGCTATTTTTTCTCTTAAAGGACTCAAGTTTTCCCCTTAAGAAATCCATTGATTCTCATGCATCACTCTAAATACCTCTTTAATAGGCGTATTGCTTTCTCTTTCATTCAATAACTACTTCACCATCTCCAAAATACCTGTTTTGATATGAAAAAAGCCAGATTTCCTACCCCTACCAGAGGGGTCTGAACTAGGTGATCTATAAGGTCCCTTCTAACCCAAAATGTTCTATGATTCTATGAAATTCATTTGGCATCTTTTCTTGCTCCTGTATACAAACCCTTGTGTAGCTTCTCCTGCCCAGTTTTCTCTGTTCTGATTTTTTTGCCTCAGTAGAAACCCACCAGCAGTACTTAAGTTCAAAACAAAATAAGCTCTAGGAGGGAACAGTTTTCTTTTTCTTAGGCAACACATAATTATCCACTCCTCAGTTCCTATTTTTTTCCTATTAGGCTTACAAGGGGCTGCAGCTGTATTTTTCCCTTCAATCTCCCCCAAAAAACCCCTCATGTTGTATTTGCTTCCTGGTCATTTTAGAAAACCAGTTCAAAGCAAAACATCACCAAGTTGCCATATCTGGAAACTTCATTCCAGTGTTTATGTGCCTGTGCAGGGTTGGCCCCAATCTTGTGGCAAATACTCTGTTCCTCTGATGCCTTAAGATTTTAGCTTTTATATTTTTTAAATCCCATACTGCATTAGTGCATAACTTTAAACTCCATATAGAGTGTTAGCTACTGTCTTCACATTTTGGGCAGACAAAACAATTCCTCTAGGCCTGAAGCTCAAGGGCAGCCTACAGCCCCAGGCCCTGAAAAGTATAAACAAAAGTGAGTTAGGAGGAAGCAAACTGGGGGAATATTATAACTGGGGGAATATAACTGGACTTCATTACCTGAAGCTGTAATTGGAGGATTAACCCCAGTGTAAGTGGACCAATCTTATATTTGTCTGAAAAACTCATGACCATTGTCCACCTTGGGTGTAGCCCCTCTCAGAGACTGCCCAGGATATATAATTTGAAGATCTTTAATAAATACCCACTTTATTCTCTTATCCTTGTCTAGCCTTTGTTCTAGGCAGCCTCTCCAAGGCATCTCTTGCTGTGGAGGAAGAGAGGGTTCTGTACCCAACAGGGGAGCCCTGCAGGGCTCTGATCTTGGCCCCAGGAATCATCAAACTGCAGCAGTGATGGGCTGGATTCCCTGCTCTGTGTAGCAAGGTGAAGCACACACACCAGCTGCTCAGGATGTTTGCTCAGGATTTCTGCTCAAAGACAAGAACGGGCTTGGCAGCCACCTTACAAACAGACTCAGATTTGATGTAACAAAGACTTTGCCCATTCTGCAAAAACATTTCTCTTTGAAACTTTTTTTTCATTTTTGCTTTTGACAGACTGAAACAATCTTATACTCTCTGCATTTTTATGAGGAAATATTACTCTTCTTTATTTCTGCAGTCCAAACAGTAATACTTGAAAGACTCATTGTGAACAAAGCAGGGAGATTTTCCTTGTTTAATTTAGTATTCAAAGTAAGTAGAGACAAAAGATTCTAACCCTTCTCATAGTTAAAGCAGAAGACTGGAGAGGCAGGTGGTGTTCACAGTTTCTCAAAACTGAAACAAATCTGAAAGCATAAGGTGCCCACAGTGACCTCTGTCTGTACAAATTACTCAGGTTGGTTTAGCTAAAAAACCTCCCATTTCCTGAAAGAAAACCCTGTAGAAAAGGGTTTTGAAAAGGCATTTCCTCAATGTCAGCCTGAGCAGGACCTTCAGTGCTACCTTCTAAATCTTTCCATGGAAACCTCTCAGCAGGGGAAGCATTAGGCTCTGAGCATGGTTAGCCTTTTTCAAAATGAGCATGAAGAAACATTTAAAAAAAATTGTGCTTGTCATAAATGTGAACCAAAATACATAAACCTGTCTCCAGGTATCAACTCAGCATCTTTATTTGTGAGAAAAAAATGGGTAGGAAAGCTTCAGGAGGAGCATCATTCACAATATCTGGATGTGCTCAAGGGAAGCCCTGTGAACTCAGGGCTCTTTCTGCTTACTGGGTTCAGTTTTACTTTAGACCTTTGGCCATTTACTGGTGCCACTGAGCCAGAGATTCTGTTCAGTAGCCCCCAGGTTCCTGTTTACTGTGTGCACTGCTCAGATGGACAAACCCACCAGTCATCCCTTGAGTATTCTCTTAGAATTCTGAACTGGTGGAGGAAATGGTGCTGGATTTCCATTAAAACTGTGAAAAAGAAAGATTTCTCTCCTCTCCCATTATCACCCTGATAAATCTCTGTAAGATGCACCTTCTCACCCTTCCAAGCTTCCCTGAAGAACAGCATAAGGCAAATGGCTTTCATGAATCATCTCTTATTGACAACACTGCCTACCTGTGTTTTGGGGAGATAAGAGCTTTTTATCTGGCTATCAAAGGTGGTTGTGGACAGAATGCATATGGCAAAACTTTAAGAACATTCTTTTTCCACTGCTTTAAGATGCACAGATACTTACAAACAAATACTGATCATAGAAAGATGATTTATTTACATTCATAAAATTTATTATGAGCCTTGGCCATGAGCTTTGTCTTAGTACAGTGAAGCATCTCCTAAAGATTGAGATGAGTTGAAAATTGCACCACTAATGAAACCAGCATTTTGTAATGGTGCTGCTGACATGGTTGACACTTTCTGCCAGTGGTGGTTTAGTCCAGGTCTGTGAAGATGACTCCAAGGGTGACACAGATCTTGTTTCCTCCAGGAAGCATTGGCTCCTGTCTGCACAGTGGCATGTTGGGCTGTGCCAGGCTGAAGGTTGTGTTGCACCATCAAGTTATGGGTGCCACCCCAAAAATACTCACTTGGTGTCTGATTATCAGAAGAAACAAAAAACTAATCTGGCTTGATTTGAAATTTTACTGAATCTCAGGGATTTTGTCACAAAACTCCTGCTGATTCCAGACAAAGCACAAAGCCTTGTAATGATCAAGAAGATCTGACCTACCTATTTGCTTAAATGATCATTATAAAAAGGATTTTCATTCCACAATCTTTATTCCAATCAGCACTGTGAAATCATGATAATAGATAAAGCATCAGACACCATGTGTTATTCATTAAGCTGTGCAAACTCAACTGCAAGTGCAGAATCCACAGTAATTACATTTGGGTAATTTTTTCAGGAAATATTTTTGCACAGACATCTACCCAGACAATTTATTTGCAAAATATTGACTTGTGCTGGTTGGCATAAAAGGAGAGTTAGAACAATCAGGTTTTGTGCTCTCACAGCTTGGTCTCACTTTTCTAAAGCTGAGACTGCAATTTTTTGACTGAGCTTGAAAGAAGGATTTTAAAATGATGGGTCATTGACTGCTGGCTCCAAGAAAAAAGAGTGGAATCAGTTTGAGGTTTAAAGTGCAGTATTGGGACAGAGAAGGATTTAGGGTGATAATAGTTGAAGGAAAGCCTTCTAAACAAATTTAAAATTTTGGAACAAAAGCCAAGGCAAAAAGGAACTGTCAGGCTTGTCAGGGTCAAGAACACAATAGGCTAGGCAGACTGTAAATTATCTAGCTCTTTTTTTTAAAGAAATTTAGAAATTAAACAAAACCCCTAAGCATTTTGTTCTGAAGTTAAGGAAGAGGAAAAATGTCCTCATCTGGTGAATTAATTTACTTCTAAAGTTAGTAAATTGTTACCTCTCCAAATTCAGGATTATTTGGTTGGATGGATGCACACAGGACAATCATCTTGTGGCAGGTGTTCAGTCTGAGCCTCATCCACTGCAGGTACTATTTTATAAATAGTGACTTGATTCTTTCAAAGTGGGATTTGTCCTTTTTGACTGAGATGTCTGTAACTATACCTTAAATCATTGTCTACATTAATGTCTTGTCAGGAGGAGAAGAAGTATGCTGGGAATAGATCCAAGGCATCTAAACAAAGCACATCTCACCTTGGGAGTGCTTAATTCTTTCCTTTGACAGCAAAGAGAGGCTGTATGTCCAGTTCAGAGTGCCATTACCTCCTCTCTCTGCAAACCCCAGTCAGGTGAGATGAATCCCAGGCCCAGGAGGCACAGAACAGAGGCAGGGATTTGCTACAGCCACAAGCTTCTCGTGTAGAAGGAGCCCTGTGGAAAAGCAAAGCTCAGGCTGAGGTGTGGAGGATCAATGGGAGCTCCCTTCCCTGCGTGGAAATGACAGAAGGAAGGATGACCTGCTGCAGGTGAATAATTGCTGGGTAATTCCTGGGGGAATCTCAGTTAATGGAGTTGCAGCTTAATTAAACCTCATCATTCATGGCTTCCCTTGATTGCTTCTCTTTAACAGTAAATAGAGGAGGGAGGCAAATAGTACAGACTCTGACAGGTAAGTGGGCTGTTCACATTAATGAGTGTGCATTGTGCAGTAGCTGCAGTCAGCAGTGGCACCAGGCTGGGGAGGAAAGGGGATCCTTACCACAACTGTCCTCCCCAGCGATTAGGAAAGGCTCTTCAGGAGAGCTTTTGTGTTTAAGTACAAAGTGAAGACAAAAAATTATGCCTAAAATGTTATCTGAAGGGTTTTGAAAATAATACACAGCATAAGAGTTTCCCAGGCTGCCAAACTGAGGTTTGGGAAGAGCACTGTACATATGAAGTAGGTGTGATGCTATTTATTCCACTCTTGGAGCTTTGCTTTAATTTGGGGAGAAATTAAGTCCTGGGGTCTAATGAGAGGGCTCATATATGATCAAAACAAATTAGGTTAGAGGAATATAAGTCAAACTGGCTAAAAGCAGTGACTGACATTTTTTAAAAAATCCCATAATTTCAAAAGTTTTCCCTGAGAAACTGGTTCAGACTTCCTCAGACTGTCATCTCCCCAACCTGTGTTTGAGTAAAAGGAGTTTTCTTTCACTTTTTGCTGCTCTTACCACATATGGATCCATCCTTTTACCTACTTGGGTAGTTGTGGCACTGTTTGAAGAATAAATAATCTGACCCCTGAGTCCGAGCTGAACAGCATGAGAAAGGAGAAAAGAGTGAACCTACTTTCCACCACTATTTCAATGATCAGATTTTTTCCTCCCAAGTAAATTTCTAATCAAAAAAAAAGAAGAGAATGTTCTCCTACCAATGTCCTTTAGCCAGTACCACCCCTTTCTGAAGGGCAGGGAAGGTTATGTGGAGCAGAGATATTAAATAACAACAGATGTGTTCCAGAAATAAACTGGATCTGAGGGGTCAGTGCATACTATTTTATATTGCTTTATATGCAGAATGCAACACACTTCAGTAATGGTGCTTGAAAAAAAAATAGTGTCATAATTAAACCTCTTTTGCTCAAATAATTGTATATTTGTTATCTATCAACAATTGAGACCAAAACTCAAACTCAGTCGCCTCATGCAAAATTCTTAAATGTCACCATTGATTACTACATAGGTTAAAATCAGAATATGAACATGAGATGTTTATCATACCTGTTAGATTCACAAAGATTTGACATGAAATTCAGCATGTAAAAGGCAGGAGAGATTTCCAAGTCTTTCAACATTGTTTGAAAGGTATGTTAAGTTTTTACTGCTTCCTTGTGATAATGTATCATATATCTATTGTTCATAAATCCTGTTTTCTTGCAACCTTCTTTGCAAAATAGGAGCATGTCAAGTGTAACTTTAAATGACTTACAGATGTACTCAACAAGGTGGAATGAAAGACCTATTTCCCTGCCTTTCAAAGATGACACTATTGACATTTTGTTTTCATCATGAAACAAGTATGTGGTTTCCAGAATGCTCAAATGCTGCTGCCTTTAAAATGAAGTGCATATCAAATGCTCTGAGGGAGTAATTCAAAAAACTCATTTTCCAGTATAGTAAAGAGCAAGAATTACATGCTCTAGGCACATGAAGAAAACAAAGTAGATCAGGAGTAGTTTTAATGCAATGGAACAGAAAGGTATTTGAAGACAATTGGCACACACTGATTTACTGCAATAGTACACGGGTTACATCTGTCCTCTTTTGAACTGATGTTGAAGGAATTTGCAGGGTTGAACTCCTCAGTTGCAAAGTTGCTAAATAGATGCTGAGGGGCTGTTATGCCTTTGATTTACTTGGATACCCAGCAGCAATCCCAGTGCAAATACCTGTGTGGAGCTGATCCTGACTCTTTAGAACTGTGAAATGCCACACCTAATACTCCTGACTGGAGAAGTTCCACTAGAGAATTTGTGAACTGTTACATTCTGGCTGAGTTAAATATCTCCCTGTGCTGAGTCTGACAGTTCCATCTCCTGTGCCACACTGGGATTTGTGCTCCAAGCTCACCCTGCACACTGCCTGTGCTGAATGCCCAGTGATGAGAGCTGGAGATGGTGACACCAGCACTGCAGGGTGCAGGCCTGCCCTGCAAAGGATGGAGGAAAGATGCTCTGATTAAGACTGCAACTTGTTCATCCAAATATCAAAACTCACTTGTCAGCTTAAAACTCCTATCTCTGAGCTCACTTCATTCGCCAGGGACTGCGCTGAGACTGATAAGAGAAATCTCATATAATTGAGGTATTGGTGTACAGTACGAAAGATGAGGTAAAGGAATAAATGCTCTATTTTTCTCTTCAGTTTTTCTTATCCAAGAGGAAGCCAAGGCAGTGGCCAAACTGGTAATAGGCATTCAAAGCAAGTAATTGACTGCTAGCCTCCAAAAAGGATCTGATGTGGGTTTATATCTGTCTCACTCTTCTTACAGCATATAATAGAATTTAATGTTGGAAGCCAGGTATCACATATCAAATAGTGATAACTATTTCAATTAGTCTTCAGATGAATGTTTATGGAATGCCTTCATTCTGTGGGTATTTTTTTAAGAGATACGAACAAATAAACTTGTCCTTGGAAGAAAACCAGACTTTGCTGAATTACAGAATATGCCCAGAAAGATGCCTATCTATGGAACATGCTGCTCAGGCTGATTTTGTTATCATTGAGAGTAAGGACTTTGTTAGGCACATCTGAAGCTCACAGTCTAGCTGGCATGACATGGATGTTTTTTATTAAAGCATTTCTGAAGGCTTAACAATTGTCTATTTTCTGTAAACCATTTCTGATCATTGGTTACTTGGAAGACACTCAGAGGACTTGCTGGGATTCACCCACAGGCAGGTTCCACTTTGGCATCTCTTTTCTACTATTATGGTCATTTAATGCAAGTATCAAATTGGGGCACTTTGAAATGCTGTAAAGATTTAGTTTTAGTTTCTTGGGTTTGTTTTTATTTTAATTCTACTATGCCAATCATATTTCATAGCACAACAAAGATGACATTAACACAAATTTTGCTAAAAGGCACTAAATCACACACACACACAAAATGTTTCTTTCAGATATTTTTTCTTCATCTTTTCTTCTGTGCTGAAAATGCACAGAAGAATATGAGGTACCCACAAATCTAAGCCTCATGCTGAACACAATGTTATGCAAAATACCCTTTATCTTGTGGGTTTTATTTAAGGAAAGAAAAACTGTTAGGGATTAAAGTGTTTGGGATGAAAGATCAAAGAAGGAGCAAATTGAATAAATACAGTGTGTGGAGTCTGTTGATTTCATTCAATATCCTGTGGACAAGGAATTTACTAGTGGTTTTGTGAACTAAGCTGTCATCTCTGCTAATTTTCTTTTGCTCAGTCAATGTGTAGACATATTATGTCAAACAAATGCTTGGGATTCCTCCAGGCTAAACTTGGTGCAGTTAATAAACCTTTCACTCATCAGCTTTCAGTGGTTAATCTGGATAGCTTTACCTCCTTCTGCTGACTCTGGAGGCTGCTGAGAGGGACTGTATTCTCCTGCATGAAATTTTCAGTTGTTTCAAGGCTTGCTTTCAGACAGAGAGATTGATCTGTGCTTGAGCCAGCCCTTCATCTCTGTCACTATCTCAAAGCCAGAAGAAAAGCCATTGTGTGGCCTTACTGTCCAATGCTGCTGATCACACTCTGCTATTTCCAAAAGCAACTTCTTGTGAATGGTTTCTAACAACTTAAATGGTTAGTTCTGATTTTTTTAAATTTATTTTGAGATTTAAAGTTTTTTAAGTACTGCAGGAAAGTTCACCTTCAGCCAGTTTGCTTTAGCTGATAACTCCAAGAGCACTGGCATCACAGCAGCATCCCTAAGAGGAAGGGCTTTAGACAAGCTTGGTCTGGTGATAACACTGTTTACAAAACTACTTCAGAGAGAAAGGAAGGCCAAAATCAAGCCAGACTCAGAACAGTGTTTTGAGATGCTGACTTTCAGAACACATAGCGGGATGCTTTAGGACAGACCGGCTGCTAACTACAAAAATTCACAGCAGTGCTGCTGTCAATGTTGCTGTCACCAGCACAGTCTGAGCTCCCCATGTTTGCAAGGACTCAAGTGCAAATTTAATGGAAACCCTGATTTCAAAGGCTAAGCTTTTCATTTTGTACCTTGTGCTTCAGGCTCTTCTCAAGGAGAGTAAAATTGAAGGAGGCAGGTCATCATCTGTCCCATGTTATATAGGGTTTCCAGAGCACAAACATTTAGGTGGAAATCCTTCTTTGAGACACAGTTAATCTGGGTTCTGCTTCTTGGCTTCTTCAAATGCTTGAAGAAATTGAAAAGTTATCCTGAAGTGTTATCTCATTTCTGCTGGGAAAGAGAGGAGTTGGGAAGAGTAGCTGGGCTTTTGGGACCTTGTTGATGGCCAAGAGGCTCAGCAGAAGGCCTTGGGGGTTCAGAGCTACCCTTGAGTTCCCCACAGCACTAAACTGCCCTAAATTATCCCTGAGGAAAACTGGATGAGAGAACAGCAGCATTGATACTCTCACTGATAATATTATTATTCTGATTGTTTTGGAAACCTATAGGACAAGCATAGCCCAGCTGAGGTCTGGGCTGTTATTGATAGAGTTTGTGTTCATTCCCTAAGAGGCATCAAAAATACAGTTTTGGAAGGGCCAGGAACAGTGCATATTTCTGGGGAGTGAAAAGTGAAAAAAGGTTTTTGTGCTTAAAATTTGTACTAGAATTGAGGACTTAGTGTTAGCATAAGATTTTCATTAAGTAGCCATTTCTCTAATATGTGGTTAAATACTTGCTTTAAAAACATACTAAAACATAAATATTTGCTTTTTTTGACTTTAAAATGATGCCATGTTTACAGATCATACTCTAGAATCAGATAGTGAAAAAAGGTATAAAATAATCCTACCTTGGAAAAGCAAAAATGTCTCTTTGACTTTTAACTAATGTAATGTAAAAATCATTTGTGATTTTGCAATTTTCCAGGTTTGTTGTGCTCCCCCCAAAAAAAATCCGAAAAGAGAATTTACCATTCTGATCCTTAAATGGAATATTTTAGTTTATTTTATGTCTTTCCCACATTCTCAAGTATTGATTACATAAAGACTTTTTTTTTTCCAAACAACAAAAAACATATTCATCTTTTATGGGGCTCTTGTTTCTGGTGTTCATGTGTATTGATTCCCACGAAAATGAATTACTTTATGTTGTTTTTTCTTTATGTATAATATTTTAGTGAAGAGTTTTATCAATAATTTTGTTCTTGGGAATACTTTTAAAGAAATGGAAATATTGAACAATCACAATTCTGTGGATCCTCTCTAGTAATCACACAGTTGTATGCAATTTTGTACCTTGTGGGTTTCTTTTCCCTTAAGCAGTTATTTCATTTCAGCATAGAGGAAGATTTGGCACTAACAGATGTAAATGTTCTGTACTATGCAATTAGAATAAAATTCCTTTTCCTTGAAATTCTGCCAATTTACAATATTGTGAACAGAGGAACAAAAAAAAATGAGCTGAACATTATAAAAAATCCTGAGCAGGTCTGAGATGGAAAAAAATTAATGAAACACATAATAAGCTCTACCTGTACATAGAATATTTTTTTTAAATACTGGCGAGAGATATCATATATATATTCAATGATGCTTCTGGAGGGAGCAATATTTAATTGAAATATAAGTAATTCAGACCACATCAGTAGAACTGTTGAGAGTGGATGGACAGCACCATGAGAGCAATACCTCTGCTCTGGCATCTAAATGCAATTAGAGTGTGGGATCCAGAAAGTGAAATATCATGGGGGAAATGGCCATGGGGTCTGCAACCAAATGTGTTTGGGATGCGTGCAGGAAGTGTTGCATAAAATCTGATTACAAAAGACAGCAGAGGGAAAGGATTCAGAAGGGAAATGGGAAGAGTTTAGGGCTAATTATTATATGCTCAAGTGTGAGCGTGGCCATCTGGCAACTCGTCCCCAACCTGTACCCTCAGGAGAAAGGAAACTGTGGTGAGTGGAAAAGATGAGCAAAAATAATTAAACACTTGAAAGAGAAAAATGGGACAAAGTAAATTATAAAAGCTCTAGAAAGCTTTGACAAGGGTTGTGAAGAAGCAGTAAAACTGGAGGAGAGCAGAAAAGCTACCTGAAACTTAAAAAAAAAAAAATAAAGATCTGAGGTTGGCAACAGTTCATCATCCTACTGTTTGATGGGAAACAGCAGCAAAACCTCAAACACCTGCACATGCACTTCTGTAAACAGCAAAGAATACACTGCCGGTAAGGTCTCACATAGAAAATAAAGAATTGTCACAGCTGTTGAAATGTGCATCAAAAATACATTTACAATGGCCTCTGCAGCTATGTACAGAAGACATGATTAGAAACATCACTGTCTTTGGCCCTGATATAAACTGCTTGTAACTTTTAGAAGGAAAACAGTCTCTAATATCAGGAAGGAAATAGTTATATGTATTTAAAGAAAGGAGCAGAATTATCTTCCAAGTTTAAACTTCTCCAGTATTTTTATTTGTAAATATTTTTTCTGTATTTGTAACTTTATAATGGCCATGAGGTTCTATAGGAAATGAAACACTTGTATTCCAGACTTTCTTCTGATTCAAGTGTTAAGTGTCCAATTTATTAATAGAAGAATTTTTTATATATGTAAGGATCATGTCCTTATAATGAGAAATAATTGCACCAATTCTGATTACCATATAAATTTTTCTTGAGGTAAAATAGGTTAAAAGATCTTGTCAGACCAATCATATCACTGTTAGGATCTTAAATGAACCCATTTGTTCTTTTGATGCTTCTTTTATATGAGGGTTATCAGTTTCTTATGATCAATTTTTTTCATTGTTGGGGGTAGACAGCTGCTAGTCTTAGTAAAGTTATCCTGAAGCTTTTAGGTCAGTAAAAGAAGTTTCAAGAGAAAAAAAGGTACTAAAGTGCATAAAACTGTCTTCAATATAAAGGTTCACAACTAGACAGAGAGTGAGTAATAAAAATATATTCTGCTTATTATGTTTTCTAATGTGAGGAGACTTTGGCATTTATTTCAATTTTTTAATGTGGAAGGATATTAGATGAGATTGTACAGCCAACAGGGTTACTATTCATAGATACCCTTGTAAGCTGCCAGTCATCCCAGCCAGTAGCTCTGGAGAATGGAAAATTCATGAGATGGTGGAAGTAATATAAATATGTAAAGCAATATTTTGCCCTTCAGCCCTGGGTCAAAGCTGGTTCAGGTGGGTATCATTTCAGGAATAATTAGGATTGCATGTCATATAGGTTGGAATTATCTTCTTGAATTTTAAAATATGCAAGATAGGCCTGTCTACTAATATTTAAAGGAGTATTAGTAGTAGGGTGTTGGTACTGCTGGTTCTGTGTGGGCTTGGAAGGAAATGCAGTGTGCTTTTGGTTGCTCGTGTCTTTAATGAGTTAAAACTATTGATGAGTTTGAACCCTTCCTCCTCCCTCTCCTTTCTTCATTGGCTTCTCCAAAGCTCAGCAGAACTCTGCTGCTTCTCTCCTGGTCCTTTGGTTGTTTTTCCAGGCCAGGAGCAGTGGAAAAAGAAAGGGGAAAAAGAGATGGAATCCTACCAACCTTGTTCATAGTCTTAATGTTCTTTTCTTTATTGTTTATATTTTAGCTGAAGTGGTTTGAAATACTAGTGATTAATACATGCATGTGTTTGAAGGAAGGACCAAATCAAGTTTTTCAGTGACTAAACAATGCAGAAGTGTCTGAAAAAAACGTTTTATCAATGCTAATGACAAAATGTTTATCAACAGAAGCAAAAGGTCTTCCAAAAAGTCATTGAACTTCCATTTGTCCTCTTGTTTTGTCTGGTTGTAACAGCAATTAAGTGGTGGAAATCATTAAGAGACAAGAGAAATTACTCTGATGAGTAACTGGGCAATTAACTACTCCTAAATCAATAAAAAGTTTAATATCACAATTTCTAAACTCTTTTTTCCCATTTGATTTAAGCTTTCTCCCCAAAAAATCTTTCTTTAGTCTTTTAGTGTTTAGTGGTGGCGCACATATAAGACTACAGACATAAGCAAACAAAAATAGACTTTTGTTTAACATGAGTATGTTAAGAAGTTGACATTCTCTGTCTTCAATATGTCTGGGAATACAATAATATTTGAGGATAAGGAATAATGAACCCAATAAGAACTGAAAAATTTTCAAAACTACAAACCTTGAGAGAAAATTTGAAGTCTCAATATTCATTCAATGTCATGACATAACCATAAAATTCCAAGACTTCTAAAATTGCTTAATTGTTCCCATTTTTTGATTCTGCAGAGAAATATGCACTTGCTCAGTTTTTGAGGATGCAACAATTACCATGTGTTTTCTTTAGTTTAAGGCACAGGTGAGATGAAAAAAGTAACAACTTGATTCTTTAATAAAAGCATCTTGCCAGTGAGGCAGAAACATTTTTGGTACACTCTACAAGAGTGCAAATATTTGATGATTTTTAGGAAAAAACCCACAAGTTTTCTATGGTTTCTTACTCAATACAACATTAGTCAGAAGAGTTTTGTATAATATTAGAAATAGATTTCTCAGCACACTCTTTTCATATGAAACTGTTGCAATAGCAAAATGCAAAGTTAATCATGATGAAAGACAATTGCAGAAGTTCAGAACCTTCTGCTAAATGCCTTTTAAAAGAACCAAGTGTAAGATTTCTTGGTTCTGAAGCTGTGGGTTTCCACTGGTTCTGAGCTGTGCTTAACCAGAAACCTACAACAGTAATTTGTACATGTTTAATGTGCATTGATAATAACAGACTACAGACATCCCCGTTTTTTTTTTTTTTTTTTTTTGCTTTGCATGTTAATCTGGCATAATTAATTGCAATTGGGAGTGCTGTCAGTATTTTATCAGCTGCAGATTTATGGAGTGGATAAGATGTTGATTATTAAGATTATTAAGAAGGTCCTCATGATAACTGAGTGCTAGACATTGCTGGGGCTTTAGGGGTTTATGGCTGGGGTTTGGGTTTTTTTAAATAAAGGTGAAAAAAGCATAAGACTACAGAAATAGAATTTGTGAATATTTTCCAGTGAAGTTACAACTCGAAACGTTCAGGAGATGTAATTGCAACTGTACAGACACATGGAGCAGAAATGCAGTGCGTGCATTTCAAAACTATCTCAACAGCATAAGTGAGTATGTAGCTGTGGAGTCTTTCTTTTGTTTTCTTTCATTTTATTTTCCAATCTGCATAGGTTACCTCTTCCTACCTAATACTGTTCTCCCATGAGCCTGGTGACATTCACATCCTTCTCATCTTTGCCAATACGAGACCTGGTTAATTTCTGAGTGAACTCCAAGAGGCCCTAAATGGGGCAAAACCAATGCCATGGGTGCATTTTACAGAAAAGGAGGTGCTGACAGTGTCAAAACAGAGTGCAGTGAATCCTGCAGGGCTGGCTGCTGCCCTTGATCCTTAGAGGTTAATACTCCCCCAAATTCAAGATAAAACCTCTCAGTAGGAAAAGATTTCCCCTCCTCACAACTGTAAGTACAGGTCAGGCCGGTGAAACTAATTTCATTGCCCAAAGATGTGGGATGAAAGTCCTGCATCAGGCACGTTTAAATGTTTCTAAAAGGCATCATCTGGGATGCTTTTCTAGTGCCACTGCAGAAGCCACAGCAAGCTCTCTGTGGTCCTTGCCAAAATGGTCAGTGCCCTCAGGTGTTTCAATCAAATTACATCCTCAGATGATTGCACAGATTTGAGACTGAAAGATGGTGAAAAATCTCCTCCTAATCAGTGCTCTGGCTTCATGCTGTGAGGGGGTGGCAGAAGGAGAACTTGGGGCAAATCATCCCTGTGCCATCCTCCCATGTGCGCTGATCAGAGAGCCCTGGCCTGCCTCCCACCATCACCTCTCCAAGCAGAGGGATTCCTCCAGGCTTGAACTCCCAGAGACACGGCAGGGGAGGCAGGGTGGCATTATTTGGTACTTCTAGGTAGGGCAAAGCAGGGGAGTTGCACCAATGGGGAAGGACATGGAAGGTCATGGACTTGGAGAGCCCTGTGAGGCTGGAGCTGTGTGGAAGGCACTGGGAGCATCCAGGGTGGTGACTGGGGGAAGAACACCTGCTGTTACCACTCAGAATGGGGGACAGAACGATGCCCCAGTGCTCCTGGATGCAGCTTGAAGTTGTTCTGGCAGCTCTCCTCTGCCACGCAAGGGAGGGGAGTGATTGAACTGACTGATAATTTTGCATATTGGCTTCACTCTCCTTTCCCTCCTCTCCTAGCACACACATACACACAGCCCTTCCTAAAAGCCCAGCTCTCTTAGGTAAGGGATCAAACACTCCCAGCCCGGGCATGGCAGACAGGGACAAGCAACTCCAGCCACTCCGGGAGCGGGGCGGCACAGCGGGGTGAGACACAGCCTGGCATGCGAGGGGAAAGCCCCCGCGGAGCCCCCCGGCAGCCCTGCCCTCCCCGGCAAGGCTCCCTCGCCCCGCCTGCTCCGGGGCAGCCCCTGCCAGCGCTCCGGGCTGAGAAGGGGGCGCGCCCACGCCAGCACCGAATCCACAGCTCCGGGAGGACAGCGGCGTGCCAACAGGGGGAGGGAAGACGGGCAGGACAACGCCACTCTCATGCCAACCTCGCAGCCGGCTCTTCCTCCAGGAGGCGAATCGCGGGCGCTCCCGGGGAGCCGTGCCCCGGCAGCCCCGAGGCTGGGATGAGGATGAGCGGCTTGGGCGGCGGCTGCAGCACCGCGGACAGCGGGAACACCGAGCGGCACCGCGGACAGCGCCCCGCGGCCACGGCCGGCCGCTGAACGGAGCCCGCCCGACGCGCACATGTAAGATGCTGACCGGGGATGGGCGGATGGGTGGGTGCGTGGATGCTGCCCCTGCCCCTCTCCTCTCGCCTCCTGGCTCCAATGCCGCTCCTTACTTAGGCACTGGGAAGTTTTATGGGGGTTGGAGAGGTCACCGGGTGACTCGGTCTCCTGCAAGCCTGAGGATGGGCTGGTGGGACTAGGGTGGTTTGGCTTTTCACAAGTGGTTTGGCTTTTCACCAGTGGTTTGCTTTTCACGAGTGTTTCGCCTTTTCACCCTTGAAATTTGTGCTTGCTGTCAGTGTAACGCAAAGGGCTTGTTGTTTGCTAGCAGCCGCATGGTTTGGAGGCACGCTGGTGTCTTCTTTGGTAGCTGGGTGAAATGTTTGAGGGTTTGTTTTTCGTTAAAGCAGTTTGGGCAAGGTGAAACATAAAAATAAAAAGTGAAAGGGGACGCTGTATCCTGCCTGTATCATGCCTGTTGCAGCTTGCAAGGGCTAATGGTTGTCAGGGGTCCTTCTCTGCACGTTGTTCCCTGTCTTGAGATAACTATGAAGTGAGCATTGAAAAGGGTGCATCAGCAGGGGAAAATGACATGCAGCCAGAACAGATTACTAGTTCTTTTCAAAGCTTTTCTTGCTCTTTTTAAGGGAATTGCTTGTTGAAAATCAGCGTTACACTGCCCCCTGCTTGAACAATTAGAGATTTTTCGTTTCTCTCATCACTAGTAAAAATTTATGAATGAACAGGTATTTCTCTGTTGTGTTCTCTAGTATGATCCAAGCCTGAGTTTTGAAGTGCTTCAACAGTGAGGGTGAACTATTCCTGGTTCCTAAAGCCAGATTAAAAAAAAAAAAAAAAGTAGAATTCATTGTTCTTGTGACAGTTCATTTGGTGGTCAAACATATTAATGAATGAACAATGGGAGAGAATATAAAAATAGTCTTACTTTTGGTACATCTGTGTCAAATGTTCTGTGATTAATCTGTAATAATTAGCCAACTTCACAACCAAAGATAAAGGGGAAACAAGGAAGGAAGGAAGGGGGGAAAAAGTAACCTAGTACTTGTTTTATAATACAAGAATAAAAGAGAAAAGATGCTTATTTGTCAGTCTCTCCTGCTGTAAAAGTCCTGTATTGGTGCACAACATTTCTATGGGATGGGGAAGAAAATGCTGATGATTAGTTTATAAGAAAGAGAAGGGTGAGACAGCTGAAAAGCAGTGGATGTTTTTTTCTGCAAGATAGCTGGTAGAAAACCAAATTCCATTTCCTTTTTTTTTTCAAACCACAAGACAGAGCTGCCTCTTTTCTGACAGAGAACAGGGAGGATTTGAAAATGTAGATGCTGTTAAAGATTTGGTGGTCCATCCTCAATGTTTCTAGGCTATTGTCCTCAGAGCTTATGCTTCACATCACAAATATGTTAAAAGTGTTCATGTGTGTCATTGATCAGCATTTTTTAATGGCACCAGAGGCCTGGTTTTTCTTCCTGAACATTCTCATGCTGCCATTCCCTAAAAAGATTTGGAAAGGTGTGGTTTTGCTGACTGTTCCTGTAATTCCATGAGGAGAGAGACCTCTTTCCAAATTTTTCTTTTGTCTGTATGAGCAGTGGGAATGATGTGGAGGGATATTACTTCCTGCATCTGGTTTCTAGGGCTATTCTGAAAATGAATTAATATCTGCCTGCATGGGCTAAACATCTCTATTAATTACATCTGAAAATCTATTAATGAAAAATCTAATAGTACATCCTAGACATGTCCTCAACTTTACATGTAGGAGAATGACCACATCGCTGACAGTATTGAATTGGGGTTTTCAATGTTGGTCACAATCCAAGAATACATAAAGTGTCACTTCTGCTTTTCAAAGCATAGAAGACTTCAGAATAAGCTGCTGCCAATCAAGGCAGCATCCCAAATTTTACTGAGTCTGTTTACATAGTAAATCAGCAATATGTGGAAAAGGATAATTGAAATTCTTGTCTTACAGGAGAAAAAGCTGGACTTAAGGTAAGGTTTAGAAGGCTGATTAAGATTTTGGAGAAGGGGGTATCAGAGGACTCTGGCAATATGAGTCTGTGCAGCATTTGGAATGCCAGAGTAGCCTGTTGTACATAGGATAATAAATGTATGCAGTTGTGTTCAGTCTGTGTTCCTTGCCTGAAGTCTGGAGTATACTTCAAAACAAGTTGCAATTTTTAATTAAAAGATTAAACATTATACTATTTTTACTCTAAAAAAATTGAATTATTCTTTTAAATTGATTGATTTTTATATCAGTTTTTGTTTGCTTTTAGAACCCAATTTCCTTCTATTCTGTTCACGTTTATAGCATGTCTTGGCTGGCCAGGTTTCCTCTGTGGAACCAAGGGTTAACAGAGAAAAATGGTCCTTTGATATATAAGAGCTGTGTCAATTCCAAAGAGGCCTCAGGGAGTCTGCAGCCTTTATGTGCCCTGATTCTTTTCAGAAGTATTGATGTAAGTAGGAAGAAAAATAATAAGTAAAGTGTCAATTTGACAGTTTCTGAGGCTCTGTAGGAACTGAGGGCAGTACTTTCAAAATGGCTTTCAGAAACTGAAATTTTCTTTTCAACAAGGCAGAGTTAACGTCAAAGCCTGCTCTGATGGGTGCTTACAGAGCTTATAGAGCACAGTAATGGTTCCATATCCAAGGTCTCTTCTGTAGTTTCTGGACAAAGGGGGCCATTGGAAGGGCACAGGGAGACTCCTGCCAACCTCTCCCCACTTAGTGAAGGCAAACCCAAAGTTTAGTCAGAGACCAAGTGTCCCTAAAGCTGCCCTTGTAAAAGTCCTGCTCAATTTCTAGGCTTAAAGACAAGTAAAGGCTGACATCACCTAAGAATTCAGAATTGCTGCAGTTCCTAATACCTATTGATTTCAATACCTTTCACAGACTTTGGATGCTTTGAAATCTCAAGCAGGTACTATTCAGCCTCTCCTACACTTTTAAAGCTCTGGTTCAAAGCCATGTGTAAAATCTCCAAGTCAGGCTTTTAAGGGCCTTTGAACATTTTCTCCAAGCCCCAGCTGCAGGTGGTGGCCCTGCCCTTCCACAGGTTTTTGTGTGGGACTAGAGAGGCAGCAGAAGGTGTTGAATGGGTGAGTCTGGAGCACTGTGGAAAGGAAGGTCAAGGAGAGGCCATTTACTGGAATAAGCTCCATGGGAAGCAGCTCAACTCCTTTGTTATGTCCACCCTGTCCTACATGTCAGCACTCAGATCAGTTAAGAGAGTGTGGCTGAAAAAAAAAAAAAAAAAAAGAAGTTTCAGCTTCAGCGTGTTTCTAATGCCTCCACATTAAGAAGAAATCTCATGTTATGCCATGTTCCCCTCTCAGACACTGAGTGTCTCAGCACTGTCAGAGCCAGTTGCAAGGACCTGCTCTCAGTCACTTTAATTAGAAACTGAAATGCTCCCAGAGGAAGATTTTTTACCAGCTAAATCACCTTTCAGAAAGAGCTGTTCTTCTCCACTCCCCACAGGAGTCCAGACATCTTGTGGCTCCCTCAGCCATGGAAAGCTGGATGTGCTTTGCTGCAAGCAGTACTCAGGCTCTGAAATTTTAATTTTCTTTTCCTGGACCACTTTGTCTCCAAGAGCACTGCATGCATTGGCATCTTTTCCTAGAAAAACACAGTATTTAACAGCAGTGCCTGATGAGTTTGATCACTAGCTGTCTCAATAAAATATGCAAATACAGTCATTTCAATCCAAAGCACCTTTGAAGAAAAATGATAAGATAAATGCAATCAAGTCACAATTACTTTTATTAAGTGAGCACATTACACAGGCTCAGTAAATATGATTAGTTCTAAATCTGCCTGCACACAGCTGAAAAGCAGAACAGAACAAGGTGTCGGGTACAGTCGTGACATTGCAGTAGGGCTCAGTTTCCAAGAGCTTCAGCTACTGCATACTTTGCTCTTTGCACTACTGCTTCTCTTGTCATGATTCAGTGCTCAGGTCAAGCATAATCATAACTTTTTTCAGAAGAGGGTTTGGCAGCTCAGCATGTCTAATGAAATTATTCAAAGTTAAAAGTGTAATTTTTTATTCATCTCTACTTCTCTATAAAGATGACAAAGTGTGATAGCTGAGATATTGATCTTTGCTGATGAGCACGGGGCGGGGGGATCATGGCTCATCTGAGGTGAAGCCCTCTGGATGATGGTGCTCTTGCCCTTAGCTGCAGGGAGTGGAGATCAGCCCTGTGCTGCAGGGACATCCCTGCAGAACATTTATGGCAAGATAAATATTGGATGGCCGTTATCTCTGTGAAGAGCAGGTGTTCTTTCCTGTTTCCTTTTTTTCTGATGCAATTTCTGTTGTTAGAAACTGTGTATGAAACAAGTGTTCTCTCTGAATTGAAGAAAGTGAAATGAAGGTCCTCTTTTTCTGGCATGTTTTCACATATACAATAAACAGGTGTGAATTAGCTCTAGGCCAAACTCTAACCTCTTTTTCAGGCAAAAATCTTAACTAGGCCAACAGTAATATTGTGTGTTTATGTTTACTTTGGGTGTGATTATAAGGCTATCTGTCCCATCTATCTGGGTTGTCCTTTAGAGGTAAAAACATACCTGAAGAGAAAAGTTTTTCTAACCAAAAAAAAAAAAAAAGTATCAAGACCTGTACTTCTACATCAGGAGAAATATCTAATAGATTTCTCACTGTTGGAAATTATAGATATTTCTGAGTTGCTCCCAGTACTGATACTTAAATATAACAACAAATATAAGGTTGCCAAATGTCTTACCACACATGGGTTTTGAATATCAAAAAAGCCAAGTGGAATTCCTTCAGTTTGAAACAGCTAATGAAATTAACTGTCCTAAAATATTCAGGTATGTGCAATCCTGCTGCACTCGTGGGTGGACACTGAGCACCTACCTGGGCTGGGCTGATTTCCCCTTGATCCCAGAAATGATGGCTTAAGTTATCACCAGCTCATCCTTTCAAGTTGCTTAACATTTTAAGAGATTTGATTCAACACTCAGGAACTCCCAAGGCTGTAAATTTTTAAAAAGTGCTTTCTGGTTCTGTAACTCCCCACTTAACAAAGTCACAGCTCAGAAATGTTTCTTTGCACGTGCCGTCCTTGCTTGAACTCAGCAAGGTTCCACTACATGTTTAAAATGTAAATGCTGTTCTGAATGGCTCAGGACAGGAGCTCCAGTTTAGAAAAGCATTTGTGCATATGGTTAAACACTTTTTAACCACATGTTACTCGTCCTGGCCTTGCTGGAGCTACTTCTGAGATGAAAGCTAATTGCTGAGGAAAATATCAGTATGTATGCATATATGTTTCCAAAATTTGGACTACACTGAAATCAATGAAACCTATGATGTTGACTTCAAAGAATCCCAAATTTTACCCCAGGCATTTTTTGGCTTTAGAGAACTCTATATCCCTGTCAAATATGTTAATTGCATACTTTATTTATTTAGTTGTTATTGTTTTCTCTTATAGTGAATTTCATGCTGTCTAGGGAATTCATTCACTTAACCATATTGCCTTCATTATTCTTGTATACCTCATCTCTGTGTGCTTCTTCAACTTCAAACCATGCTGGAAGGAAATAGTTTTGAGATTCATACAGCACTTTATCTCTCAGAGGAGCCTGGGATGATATGTTCAGTTCCTACTAGCTTTTATTAAGATGTTACAGTTATGCATCAAAGCTTAGGGGGAGAGGTTCTCAATTATGAATCTCTGTTTCAACCTTGTGTGGTCACAAAATTGATTCCCCAGGATTTGTTTAAATTTTAATGTAACTCTTAAAAAAATGCTGTAAAATTTGTTTGAAAGTCTTCAGTCCATATCAGCACAATGAATTAAATTATGTGTTAGTTCCATAATGAATTAAAATGATAAGAATGTATTTGTTCCATAAGAACAGCAACCTTGAGAATTTCAGTGTCCTGGATCTTTAGATATTTTGGGTTTCTGATAACCCTGTGTTTTGCCAGGTTCTTGCTGGTTCCTTTATTCCTTTGTTACCTATTCTTGAAGGCAATGGACCTTCTCCACTTTGTCTCCTGGCACAGTTCCCTCATCCTCACTGCACAACTTTCCAACTTCTGTAGTATTTTTTCAGAGCAACACATGAACTTTTCATTGACTGAAGGTCAGCACTGACTTGGAGAACAGATGGAGTGTGGAAGGATGAACCTTTGCCACCCACTGAGCATTAACACCTGCTTATTTGTTACATCTGTCCACTGCAGCTCAGAGGCTCCTGAAGATTTTACCCAAGTGATTTAGGACTTTCTATTGGGCTGAGTGCAAATGCAGTCTGTGAAAGGTGTTGTTTTTACCTTTTTAATCAGGCTGCACATTCTGTGGGCTTTGGATGGGAATTAATTCACATGATAAGACTCTAAAAGGCACTGTGAGTGTGTTGAAAGGCTGCTGCAATAAAATGTTTTAAAAGAGCAACATTGAGACAGCTCTGAACGCAAAATGTGAATGTTTTAAAGGCACAGATACATTTAGGATTTATGTTTATTTCATACAACAGTGCATTTTCTCATCTATGAGACCAACTGCACACAGCATTGCTTTCTTTGGGACTTCCAGAGAAGGTGGAATAAGAATAGTTTGTCTTTATCTCACCAGCTCCAAGTGAAGGACATTTCAGCCACATAATCAGTGAGGAAATTTATGACTCTTTTTCTCCTGGCTTCTGTTTGTGATGAGAGACCTGTGTCTTGTATTTCTGCAGTAGCTTTCTAAGAGATGCTTACTGAGGACTGCTGTGACACTACATCAGGAGTTATTCCTGTGTTTTTTTAGACTCTCCCCTGGATTTGGGTACTTGCATTTGAAGAAGTGGCCAACTGTATTTCAGTAAGAAATTAGGCAATTCATTATTAAACTCTCTACATCAGGAAACAGAAAAATGGTATTATGCACCTTGAAAAAAAGAAGGGAATGAATAGGTGGTTTGCTTGTATCAGCTGAATCTTATCAGAATATGCAATATAATTATCCTTGTTACCATGTGCTTAAAATTAGAAACATATAAACCTTACAGAACATGGTTTATTGGCCTGATCCTAGTTCTATTGACAAGGGAGAGTCCTGCTAACTTTCTTTAGGGTTCATGCCCTCAAGGACAAAATTCAAGATGAGTAGTTCAGAGAAAAAATGTCTTACGTATACTAATCCTAAATATGTTGTAATGAAATTCTAAACAATACAAATAGAAAATTATATTAAAATGGAAAATTGTATTTAAAATATAAATATATAAAATAATATATATATAATCATTGATATATATAATCATTGATATATATAATATAATATAATATAATATAATATAATATAATATAATATAATATAATATAATATAATATAATATAATATAATAATATAATATATAAAATAATATATTATATAAAAATTATATATATTATAAAATTATGTATTTCTTTTCCTATTTATCAAATCAAGGATGTGCTGAGCATCCTTGTTGCAATCAGGAAGGGTGATCAAATCACTTGTCTTTTGTTCAAAAGCTAATCTTTATTCCGCATGTGTCCTAAATGATTTTAAGTAACTGGCTCAGGTCATAAAAATCTAGCCAGATGTGGTCATGATGACGCATTTCCAACCTTCTTTGAGGTTCTGTGAAATGGTGACTCTGCTAGGATATAACCAACATTCCTCTGTGGTTTTCTGCAGGTTGAGACACAGCAATTCTAAAGACATGCATCGGAGGCACGCCACCCTTCGGGAGAAGGGCCGGCGCCAGGCCATCCGGGGCCCTGCCTACATGTTCAACGAGAAAGGCACCAGCCTCACTGCAGAGGAGGAGCACTTCCTCGACTCCGCAGAGTATGGCAACATTCCCGTCGTGCGGAAAATGCTGGAGGAATCCAAAACCTTGAACTTCAATTGCGTCGATTACATGGGACAGAACGCCCTCCAGCTGGCCGTGGGGAACGAGCACCTGGAAGTGACAGAGCTGCTCCTCAAGAAGGAGAACCTCGCCCGAGTCGGGGATGCCCTTCTGCTGGCCATCAGCAAAGGGTACGTGCGCATCGTGGAGGCGATCCTGAACCACCCGGCCTTCGCGCAGGGCCAGCGCCTCACGCTCAGCCCCCTGGAGCAGGAGCTGAGGGACGACGACTTCTACGCCTACGACGAAGATGGAACTCGCTTCTCCCACGACATCACCCCCATCATACTTGCTGCCCACTGCCAGGAGTATGAAATTGTTCACATCTTGCTCCTCAAAGGTGCACGGATTGAAAGGCCGCACGACTATTTTTGCAAGTGCAATGAATGTATGGAAAAGCAGAGGAAAGACTCCTTTAGCCACTCTCGCTCAAGAATGAATGCCTACAAAGGATTAGCCAGTGCTGCTTATTTGTCTCTGTCCAGTGAAGACCCTGTCCTTACTGCTCTAGAGCTTAGCAATGAACTGGCCAGGCTAGCCAACATTGAAACTGAATTTAAGGTAACTCACCACTGTGCCTTTTTCCTTGGGCTGAGAGTGTTCAGGCTATTGAGTAGTTTACATGTTTGATCAAATTTTGGGCTGCTGTTTGAGAGGTGGGGGAGTAACACTTGCCAGACATGTTAGCTATGCATAGATTCAGATCACTGTCATTCTCCAGATAATAAATGCTTGGAACTGAACATTGCATATTACAGCAGAAGCTTAAGTTTCTGTGTTGCACACTGTGATTGCTTAGAATCTCTAGTTTGCAGCAGGAATAAAAATTAGATTGTTCAAAAAATGGAGACTTGTTTTTTGTAAGAAAGGTAAGTCTTTTAATTGAGCAATCTATTTTAGAGGCAGAGTTCTAGAGACTGTTTTAAGAATCCAGTACATCTAGTTCTGCTACAATGATAAAAGGTATAAATCAAGAAATTTTGGTTCTCTGTAAAATAATTTAAACTGCATTGCATCTTAATGGTTTGATGCTGCATCTATACATGATGAATTGCATGAAAAAGGAAAAGAGAATCAATAAATAGCTATGAAGTTTATCATCATGCCAAACATAAGAGTAGAGCTTGTGGAACTCTCTTAGAAGTGATTTGAGATTTCCATTATCATAATGAGTTTGTAAATGTCCAATGCCATTTGCAGTATTTCTGTATGTCATTTACATGATGTAAAGAGCATTGTCTCCCTTTCTAATATAAATTAGTCATTAAACCCCTCATGTTCAGCAGCTCAGCCATCAACATTAGCCTTTTTTCTGACTTATGGCTGTTGTGCAGCTACAATCAGGATCAGTGACTCTGGGGTAATAAAGTCCATGTTGTGAATGCACTGGGGCAGGATGCTCACCAGGAATCCATCATTTCTAATTAAGAAAACTATTCATGTGTTAAAGCATCTATTTCAGGATTTGTAGCTCTATACTACAAAGGACTGGGGAGATCACCCCCCTACACCAGGCATTGGTGGGGCTGCCCTCAATCCCAGGTTCAGCTTTGAGCCCCTCACTCCAATAAAGAGTTTGGGGTTCTGGAGCAGGTCCAGAGAAGGGCACAGAGCTGGGGAAGAGTCTGGAGCAGAAGTCTGATGAGGAGCTGCTGAGGGAGATGGGGGCTGAGCCTGGTGAAAAGGGGGCTCAGGGGGGACCTTCTCAGTCTCTAAAGCTCCCTGAGGGGGGCTGTAGCCAGGTGGGGGTTGGTCTTTTCTCCCAGATAACAAGCAACAGGAGAAACAGCCTCAAGTTGTGCCAGGGGAGGTTTAGGCTGGATATCAGGAAAGATCTCTTCACAGAGAAGTGGGTCAAGCCCTGGAAGAGACTTCCCAGAGAAGTGGCTGTGTCACCATCCCTGAAGGGATTTAAGAGATGTGTAGATGTGTCACTTGAGGACATGGTTTAGCGGTGGCCTTGGCACTCCTGGGTTTAAACCTGGATCTTAGAGAGTTTTGCTGACCTAAATGGTTCTATGAATCTGTGCACTCCAATTTAAAAGTAAGAAGAAAACATATTCTCGGGCTTTGTAATTGAAAAAAAACCTGCAATCCGCTGAGATATTCTGGGCAATGAAATCAGGGTAAAATTTTACAATTTCTTTTTTCCCAAGTACATCAGAATGCAAGGACACAATAATTTGAAGGGGAAGTTTTATTTGGATTCAGTCTGGCTGAAGCAGCCTCCTTGGGCTCAGTGAATCCCAGTTCTTGAGTGAGGGTTGCTCCAGTGTGAAAGCACTGGAGGCTGATGCCCACACTTAACAACAATAATATCTCATTAATGCTCCAGCTTCATTTCATAGACAGCTGTGTATTGAGAGCAGCATGAGCAGCCCCAAGCATTGAGTGCCTGTCAGTCCTGATAAGTGTCTGGCTGCAGAAAAGTAAATATATTTCTACCAGAATCTTCTCCTGCACAAATCCTCCAGGAGCAAACCAACAGTCCAATATTGAAGAGCTCCATGGTGGTTTTATCTCTGCACTGGCAAATGGATGGGAATAAATCAATACCAGAAAAACCCCAAAATATTAGAAACCATTTGCCAAATGACTGCATTTCCAGGTTTTCCAAGTTCATTGTCTTGTTGGAAGGGTCTGTGCAGCACACATCCATAAATGTTAGTGAAGTACCTACCCATACCATTAGTTTGCTTCAAAGATTTCACATTCCTTTGGTATATTCGTTCTTCCAGAAATAAGAAAGTTCTCAAGATTCTAATCTATTCTCACTGTAGCAAAAAAATACCCCCAGAGGTATGTATTTATGTAAAAATATTTATTCTTATTAACATAATCAGTGTGATGTGAAATAGGGTATTAATAAAACAGTGGGGGGTTTTTCACAGAACATGACAACTTAAGAATTTATTTTGAGGAAAGAACACAATTGCTGAAAACGTATTTAAGAAGCCCACAAATGAAGAAAGTTTATGAAATTAGACAAGTTCTAGAGGGCTTTTTTTGTGACTAAAATAGAATTTTCCCAGAAACTTAATAAGTTTGATTCCTAAAGTTCTATAATTAAAATTGGTACTCAACAGATTTATAAAATTATCACTCAGGATTATTTAAGAATATTATTTTAAAATCCTGTGCAATTGCACAAATGTAGTTTTCAGGAGGTACAAAGAGTCCTTGAAACAGAAAGTCACAAAATTTTAATAATGTAGGTGGACAAATAGTAATTTAGTAACCTCTGAATAAACTGCTAGCATGAGCTAATTAAAATATAAATGCAGTGCCTCTCTCCTGCTGCTTGCTGCCCCAAATCTCTTATGCAACAGCACATCAAAATGAGAAGCCAATGCATGCGCTATTTTTTAGAGAACATTAAATTTTTTAAGCAAGTTGCCTCTTTGTACAGAGAAATGTGAAACAAAACAGCCACATGGACCACTTCGAAGAAGAAAACTTGTGTTACCTGTGGTAGGCCAATTTATCCATTCTTTGGTTTTTTTACTGTGGCAGAAACTGAATAGATTTTATCGCCCTAAATTGCTAAGATTCAGTGATATGCTGGAAAGCTGATGAAACAGCTTTGCAAAATGTTGCCAAAACCCAATTTTTCTTATTAATTGTAGAAAAAGAAATTGCTATGAAATTTATAGTCCATTAGTCTAGAAATGAATATGACCCCTTCCCCAAGTAAAATTAAAAATATGGAACCAGTTGTTTTTATGAAATATATTCAGAAATGGGGTGGGTGGGAAACCTCTAAGAAATGGATTTCAGAAAAGAGAGAAGTAAACATCAGAGTCCCTGTGTATGTTTGCAGGTCTTTAAGCAATGATATTCTCCTGTAGTGGAGGCAGCCCAAGCAGAAAAAAAAATAACCTCCATTAATTGCTTTTCCATTTTTCTATATCCTACTTAAAAGCTCTAAATTAAGAACCAGTTCAGGACTTTCTTTCTAGTTTTAATTTTGTGTTTTAGAAAGCCAAACCCACATCCACTGGAGCAAAGGCAGTACAGACTGGGGGCCTCGTTTAGTCCAGTGGATGGGTCCCTTCTGTATCACCCTTGGAAACACAGAGGAAGAGAGGATCCCGTGTGGATTGAAGGGTTCCAAGTGACCCTGCCTCTGCAGAGTGTAGGAAAATCTGGGTAGGAAACTGAGGGGCACCTCAATTCAAAAATCAAAACTACAATTAAAACGATTATAGGACAAAGTTAAAGTGCTTTGTAGTTTTCCACAAAGGGAGGAAACAGATATTAGGCTAATGATATATATGTGAAGCTGTTTTGAGGGAGAAAGCATTTATTGTCAGCCTAGCAGAGTTAGGTTCTCTCTAGTCCATGCAGGAAGAATTATCTCCTCTCATTCTACCCTTTTGATTAAAAAAAAAAAAAAAAACCTCTGTACATTCCAATTTCTTTAAAAGCTTGCAGATCTTGGACCTCAGTCATAAAGCGAACAATCCTTGTGCCATCTACAGAAGATTCTGTTTGTTTTGCTCATATAAATAAGTGTGATGTCACTTGCAGTGTGACTAACAGGGCCAGGGTTTGTCCATCAGAAGCAGGCATCACCCCTGAGCCAGGCTGATGAGAACTGCTCTCCTCTTTGGTCCAGAGAAATCCATCTCCCTCCTGGCAGCTCAGTGTGGAAGCACATGCAGATGTGTGCAGTTACCAGCTGTTCACAGCCAGGTGACTCATTTCCAAGACTGGAATATTAAAAGCAGTGTCAACAGAATTGTTTTTATATGTCTATCAAAAGCCTTAGGAGATTGAATTTCTAGCAAGCAGCCTGCAGGAAATGCCTTTGCAACTGTCTTTAACAGCAGCATCAGCTTAATGCTACTGTCCATGATGTGGAAACTGAGTGAAATCCAGAATAATAGTTCTGTTTACTTTTCCTAAAGCAGTGACTGTTTACTCCTTTTTCTGGTGAGATCTCACTCCACAGCCAGGACTGTTTTACAGCCTTGCATGCTCTCAAATTAGACCACATGCTTGTGTGTGTCAGGAAGCATCCTTGTGATGAAGTAAATCAGGCAAATCATTCCATTTAGCAATCCAGACAAATCAAATTAGAGACTCGCAAAGGAGGCTTAGAAAAAATTTCACCAACCATAAGCAGTAAATCAGAGCTCAGCTCCTCTTGACTAAAATGCTACTAAAAGCAAGATCAAAATCACCACCTGGAAGACATATGGTGTGTGGTCTTTGTTTACAGCTCCCACCAACATTGTCAGTGCAATTACTACAGCAAGACATGTTTTGTTTCTCACTTATATGTTTCTTCCTGTCTCTTTTCCTCTAACACACTTTCTCTACAAGCTTTTGGGATCCAAAAGCAGGTCCTGGCAGTGAGCCTGCTCTCATGTGCAGGTGAGCATCAGGTGCAGGCTCAGGAACTGGGAGAGGCTGTGGGATGGGAGGGTGGTGGTGCAAGTCCAGTGTGTGGATGCTGCAGGGATGAGCCTGAGCTGCCTCTGCTTCCATTGGGGCTGCAGTGATGCAGAGCAGCTGAGCCTCAAACCCCTCTGTTCTCATGATGCTGAAAGAGTAACAAAACAGCCCTTGAGACTCTATGACTTGTTAGGATGATCTGGCTCTCCTCTTGCCTCAGTAAGTCAGATCCAGCTTTTATTCTGCCTAAGTATAAATTGTAACTTCACAGGATATGATTAACTGAAACTTTTTAAGAGAAATTACTTAGTCCATTTTCTCGATATTTCTGGCTCCATGCTGCAGGGAGTTAAAAAAATCATTCTTGGACTCTTGATGTTTTGAAATGAGTCATGAAAAGATGGAAGATGGGGAAATACTTTGAGAGAATGGAGAATAGCAGTGAACTTGGAAAGAGAAAAATACTTGAAAACCCTCAGACTGTAAACCAGCAAGGCTGCACTTGTAAACACTGCTTCCTACCCAGACTGGGCAGACTGGGGTTTGTTTGCTCTCAGGACTGACTGATGGGAGCTGGTGCCTGCAACTCATCTCCCACTGAAAGCAGAAACTGGGAACCTCTCTCATTAGCGTGGGAACCCCTCTCATTAGCCTCATGAACATTCCTGTAAATCCATCACTTAATATTTCTGCTCTGACCCATTCTTCCTTCAGTGATCTTTTCATCTTTGCTTAATCTCTGCCCTCAACATATTCTTCTGGCAGACATCTTGCTTCTGTTATGTTTGGGAATACTTTTTATGACTCATATTTATTATTTCAGCAAGCTGCCCTTAAAGGCTTTAGTGTGTTTATATAGCATTTGTTTAAGTTTTCGTTTAATTTTTCAGACATTCTGTTCTTTTCTTTATTTTTCTTCCAGACAAGAGTTGCATTTTAAAGAGAGAGATTTTTTTTTACTTAAGCAGCTTTTGTTTTTTCCCCTCATGTTTCACTTTGCTGGGTTTTAAGAAGAGAATGCAGCAGGGAACTTCAGAAATTTGGTCTGGTAGGCAGAATGTCCTCATTGCCTTTTATTACTGTTTTTATTTCTCTTGCACAGCTCTCAGTCTTACCCACTGCCTGTTTTGAAAATTAAGCATCACCAATACAAATGAGTATAGGAACACCACTACTCCCAAGTGATTTTTTTTATATGAATTTTTCCATGTCAATCTTTAGTGAGAATACTTTTTTTCTTAGTGATGAAGTCAGGGATCTGTTTGGGTGGTTTCTAACTTTGAAAAGAACTGATCCTTTTTTTCCCCCTCTCACCTGTAAGCTGGCTTTCTCCACTGCCATGAAAACACACACATTTAGAACCTATGATATTTTTATTTTAATTTTCACTTGTGCAAAGCAAATGCATAAACAGGTACAACCAATTAATTACCCAGCTCATAGTACAGGAAAGAGTCAAGTCCCAGTAAAGCAGGAAAACAAATTTCCTATTGTTACAAGTTTAACTTCTTGTTGGAACAAATTAGGTATTAAAATAAGAGAGGAAATTAAAGGTGATAATGGAAATAGCCTGGGAGAAGGAGAATAGATTTAAGCCTTCTAGTGAAATCAGTGTTTGGCTCACTGAGTGGGACTCACTCAGTGCAGAAGGAACTCATTCTCTATGCTGTTCTTTTTCAGAGACAAATTCACTAATAATAGCTGCTACACCAGCTTTGTCTTGAAAGCTAATTAATTAATCGTGGTTACATTTTTCTAAGGATATGTAGCAGAAAATGTGGAAAAAATATAGATAGTCTTTCTGCCCTTAGAACCCACCAAATCTGTGACTCTTATGTTGCTCTCTACATATTTATAAACTAAGAAATATCCTTTATATTTTGAGAGTTGTTTTGGTAAGTGCTCTTTTTAGGTTCTGGGATTAAATAATTTTCTGCCTGGCACATTGCCCAAGGAAAATGGTTTTAAAATGTTGCATGGGAAGAAAATCTTCAAAGCTTTTCAGAGGGATGTAGAGCCATTGCCAAATCTGGGATGTCTGGAGCTGCCTCGAGAAACCCAGATTTGTATCTCTGTGTGTGAAGGTGTGTTAGCATCTGTCTGTGTCTGCTCACAGTCAAGCAGAGCAGTAGGTGCTGTGATTCACAGTGAAGGGTTTAACTCAGTCATCCACAGCCCACACCTGTACCTGGGAAAATGAAGACCATTTTTCATGGAAGTTGTAACTCTGTTGGCAGCACAAGCCACTGAGCAGTCACATAAAATTGGATCATGTCCACTGCCCACAAGGTTATTTCACCTACCTTAGGAATGACATTGTTGTTAAAATCTCCCAGCTAAAAAGAAAACCTCTTTAAAGTTATCAAAATACTTTATATGCAGGAAAAACTTTTCTTGACTTTCCTGGGGAACCAGCCCATTCTCTCTTTCGAAAGAGTGAAAAGGGAAAAAAGGCTCTTCCTTCTCCACATCAAAGCATAGACAATGCATCAGGGTAAGAAAATAGAATATTTGGAATTAATACCTCAAGGGTTTTTCTCCCCTAAAAAATCTCCAAAACTTGAAGAAAACTTTCGACATTTGAGGATGGCAAGACAGATGTAACCCTGGAAAGATCTGACTCTCCCAGACAGTGTAGCTGGGATACTTTTGCTTCCTGTGATGCTACTGCAAGTGAGATTTTTGGCAATGCCAGTGTGCACACCATCAGTGCAATGTTTATTACCCTTTACAGCTCCCTGGGAAGTCATTTTTAGTCCTACTCAGTTAAGGATGAGCAACATTGCAACTGCAGCACTCACATCTTACTGCTTCCAGCTTGATTGAACACGTCCCTGGAGCAGGATTTTAGTTTAGGTGAGCAACAGACATGATCATAAAAATATAAAATAACATGGAATCCTCTTACAATCATTAATGGGAGAAAACATCTGGGAAGCAGAGAGCAATAGAAAAGTGTCACATAAGGAAGTAGCACAGCAGCTCCCTCACCACTGCCAAGCAATTCAGAAGCATTTTTACATATAAAGCTTTTAAGCCAATCACTGCTTTAGCCAGGTAGAGAAATAAGTGTAAAATCTGGAACCAGTTGAAATTGCTTTAAGGTAATTTTTCCTCTAGGATTTCAATGTTTCCTTAAAAATAAGCACAAGAGCCCATTTCTGAGGAGCTGGAAAATCCCTATACAAATAGTTTAGAAATACTTTCAAAATTTAAATGTAAAAAGTTCAGCTTACCACAATCTTATTATTGTCCCATTTTGATCTTTATAACAGCTTTAACATGGGAGAAAAACTCAGTAGCTGGCAAAACCCATTGACCATCATCTTCAGATTTGTTGAAGCCATGATTTCTTCCTCAACCTTTGAAAGAATGACATGCAGTGAAGCATTGGGGTGACCAGCAGGTCTGATCCAAGGCTGAACCCTGCTCATGGATTCCTCTCTTTATACAAATGAGGAATAACAACTCACATTTGGATCCATCACAGCAAGGTGTGATGGGCTGGTGTATCACCAGGTGGGATTGATCCCTAGCACAATCTCTCCCAAAGATCTGGATTCTCCCACAGGATGAACCTTTGTCTCTCCAGTCTCTAAGCAATAAAGGTGAGACAAACCCCTCTGTGCCACCTCCTGCTGTTCCCTGCCTGCCCTGTCCCTGTGCATGGCTGGGCTGGAGCCCTCACAGCACTCCAGAGTGGAGCATCCCACATTCCCTGCCAGCCCTGCTGCCAGCTGCTCAGGAGCTCTGAGAGCAGGGACAGTGATTTGGCTACTTGCCTGTGTTTAGCTAACAGTGACAGAGTGTTTTCCTTTCTTGCCCACTGAGCGTGGAAGACAAAATGAGTCCTGGTGCTCAAACTGGTGCATGCTGTCGATGGCAGTGCAGTGAGAGGGTTCCTGCTGCCCTGAGCTGCTGCTGAAAGGAAAGACTCATTGGGCCCTTCCATCCCAGTCACTGGGTCCTCTGCAGGGAGCTCAGAGCTCTCTGACTTTGAGCTTGCCCTTACACACTCACACTCATCTAAGAGAATTTTCTCAGCATTTCCCTTCACAGAGAAAAGCAAGGCACAACTTCCCAAGGATATTTTCTGGGAATTGCAGCAAGGAACCGCAGAGAAAGAAGAAGCAATTATTATCTCATTTGCTGTGCTTGTGTTTGTGCAAAAGTAGAATGCAATATGGAGATTGCTCACCCAAAGTGATGGTGTTTTGTTTCCTTGGCCTATCAGGGCCAAGTGTGTGTGCAGGCTGTTGGACAGCAGAGTCACAAGATTCTGCTCAGTAAAGTTGAGTGTTTGTGCAGGTTCGGTTTAGATGTAGTGTAATAGTGTCATATATATAGAATAATATAGTATAATAAGGTCATTAATTAGCCTCCTGATATCAATAGAGTCCCTCCTCATTTTCCCTTGGTCAGGGTTGCCCTGCTGTTTTACTAACTGATATAAAATGGCACAGCAACACATCCTCCTTCTTCCTCCCCTCAGCAATGAGTGGAACCAAGAGGGCTCCACCTCAGAACACCAAAGATGAAGATATTTTTCAGAAAGCCAAAATCCAATTCTTGTTGAGAAAACCAGACAGAAAAGGCTGTGATCACTACTGTGATATCATTCCAATCCAACATTGGTAAGCTTTGCATTTAATTAGTGCCACCAAATGGCCAACCAACCAGCTGGTACCAGCACTGGGGTTTGGGAATAGTTAGGAGCTGGGAGGTTTGTGATGAGCAAGATGACTGCTTTCCAAAGAGTGCTGATCATTATTCATGTTGGGAAGGGATATCTACTGGAAATACAAATGTGCATAATGAGGATGATTGCTCAGAATAGAATAATGGTGTTAGATCAGCAGATGGGAGAATGGAGTCAGGTACGTTTATCCAAGGCACTGTAGGGAATCAATATCATATTAGTGAATGTAAATGAAGTAACACATTCTGGGGATCTCAAGTCTGACATCAAATAGGATGCAGATGGGAAGTGATTTAGTTTATCCCTCATTATGTTGTTAATTGTTGTTATTGTAGATAATTATGATGAACTTATCCTCACTGAGTCCAGGCAGACTATTCAGAGAATTGTGGATAAACAGTAATGGTATACAAACAATTTCATATTGCTTTAAAATGGTGCTAGGTACTGTAGTATCTATGATTTTTTGGCATTTACATGATCAAAAATGGCAATTTTCTGGAATATAATTCGTTGCAGGAAAATTGTCACCAGTGCAGCATGGAAACAGCTCATTACCCACTGGGTGTCATTTCATTCTCACTGTCCAGACTCCAGGATCTGAACTCATTTCAGAGCAAAGAGATATAATTATGCACTTTTTATATTCATATTTCTGCTCAAGAAGGTTCTGCAGCACGACTTCTGGGTCTGCTCTTCTCAGAGAGAGGAGAATTTTCATATAGTCAAGAGTGCCCTGTGCCAGGACACAGCAGCTGGAATCACATTTTTCCAAAGTGCTTGGTTGCTGCTGATGTGTCATGGGAGCCACAATTTCACCCACTTTGACGCTTGTGACCAGTTTTATTAGAAGCTCTGCTTGCTGGGCATTGAGAACTGTGGTAGTTGGCTGTTTGAGACCTGGAAAACATGAGGTTATTTTAATTATTAATATCATTTGCAGTGGCTTGCAATTAGGTCAACATTCATTTGCAGGATGGATTTAGGAGTCTTTTTCCTGATATGCATGTGCTTCTTGTAGTAAAAATTCCTGTGAGAGAAGGGACTCATAGCACTTTTGAACATACAAATGTGTTTTTTAAGCAAGTTGAAGGTACCAAATTTACCTCAGCCTAAGGGATAAATGAAGCTGTCCTGAGCAAACAATTACTGTGATTTTAAATAAATTATTTTCTCCTGGTTGTTTGCCATATGATTTTCAGGAAACACAGAGATTTCAAGCATCTGAGCTAAAATGAGCCACATAATTGAGGAAGAGCAGCTAATTCTTTTAGTGCAAAGAAACTATTTCATCTCAAATTGTATAGGAAATAGAAATCTTCCCCAGTGAAGCTTGCAACAAAGAGATCAGGAATGTAATATACATGGGAAAATGTCAGAGAGAAAAAGTATGGATGGCATGAGAAAGGAGAAGCTTGGCCCAGAGGTAACTTTGTGCTTTGATAAATCTCTGACATCAGAGCTGCAGAATGACCTGAGAGGAGGTTGTGATGAGGTGGGGGATGGCCTTTTCTCCCAGGTGATTCTCAGAGTCATCTCCCCACACCAGCAGAGAACAAATGTTTGAATATCACGAAGAGGGATTTGGAGCAATGCACTGCATCATCATGAGCTTGATTTTACTGCTGGCATCAGCAGATCCTATACTCTTCCTCAACCACAAAACCATCAGTGTGTTATTTTGAAATGCAAAGTTTGCATTTAAAGAGAAGCTGTTGACAGGACACAGGAGACAGGCCCTCTCCTTGGCCACATTTGTGTACCCCCCACATTTGGCATGCACATTTCACTAATACCTCTGTCCTGCTTATGAGACATCCAGGGACTTGACAGTTTATCTTCTGAAAACAGGTGTTTCAGCATAAACATTCAAATGAGCTAGGGAAAATCTGCAAGAAAAAAAAAAAAACACCTTTCACTTAGTTGAGGAATCAAAAGCTGTGGCTTATTTGTGATGTGTGTTTGAAAATGAGCTGAGGTGACAGGAAAGAGAAATACCTCCAGCACCAAATCCATCTCATGTTGAAAAGCTGCTATGCCAACCTTGAGACTAAATATTCTCATTTAAAAAAAATTCAAACCAATATAACTTCTGTTCTAGGTTAATTAAATATTTTCAGAGACTGGGAATGGGGTGGTAGCTCTCTGCTGAATAGCACTGATGTTCCTGCCCAGGGATGCTCAGTAATGGTACCTGTCAGGCTGAAGGTGACTTTGGGGGAAAGGAGTAGAGGAGATGGAGGTGTTTTTCTGGCAACTCATTAGGTATGAAAAGAAAGACTGTATTCTGTTCAGGGTGAGAACTTTGGATAAGTCAAATCATGCTTTAATTTCAGTGTAGAGGGAGTTCACATGTACAGGAAACTTATTTCGAGTTTCATATAGTAAAGAAAATCAATAGAAGTAATAAAAAAGGCTGAGAGTGGATTCTGAAATTTCTTATGATAGGGAATCTAAAACTTTGAAGAGTCAGGAATTGTGCTCAGTCTCAGTCCTTAACTTTTTTAAGGATTATGTTTGATTCCTGTGCTTGCTTCCCCAAATAATACATCCATTAATTTTAGATTTTAAAAACCATTCAGAGACCTTTTAAAGGAATTGTTCCAAGGGGAAGTCAAAGTAAAGTATTTTTCCTTTTCTAATGTTTTTATTGATGGAAAACAGCTTCCAAAATTTATTCATTAGTTTTGGTCCCACTGAAGCTACATTTATCAAAAATATTAATAATTTCCCAGAAGGCATTGTTGGTAGAGTTTGTAGATTTGTAAGAGCTAGAGCAGAAAAGAGCTAAAGTACAAAAGAGTAGAAATGAAACAGGGAGGTGCAAACCTGTCCTTTCTGCTGCTTTTGACAGTTCACACTTCAAAGTCCTTGGAGTGTTATTGCTGAAGATTAAACACGTGCCTGTACTTGCAAATGATGCTGCAAAATCATGGTAACAATTCTAAAGGATTTTCAACCCCACAACTAGAATTACCACCACCATCTTGTCAAGCTTCTTTAAGTATTTCATTTATCTACCAGTCAATAGGTACGAGATGAAATCCAGTCAGTGGTTTGATGCATTCCTTACTGCTCTGTCCCCTTGGTGGAGGGATATGCTGTCTCAGAGATGAGCTTCTGCAGTGCATATGAAGAGATGAATTGCAGCTAGAAAGATGAGGAGAATAAAGGGACACCAAAAAAAATTGTCTTATTGTAAATCAGACAGTGCAACTGCCATTGAAATCCTTGCAATGATGCAAGGGATGTTTTTTCCATGGTTTGTTGGAAGTCAGAAAATTTTTGGTCCTCAATCAAATGATCCTGTTGTTTTCTGGGCTTCTTTGGAGAAGAATAATGTCAACACAGACACACTCTGGTTTGTCCTTGGGCTCCTGTATTGGCCACATCTCTTGGTGTCTCCTGACAGAGTCTAATAACCCCCTCTGCCTGGAGGCCCCTCTGCTCTGCCATGCCTCAGCCTGGCACTGCTCAGAGGACAAACCATGGCCATGTTTATTTGGCTCCATTTAGAAGGGTCCAAATTGCTTGGAAAGCAACAGAGTCACACTTGTGAAATGTCAAACTCTTGTATATGAACAGATTGCTTATTATATTATGCACTCTGGAGATTAAGAAGTCAAGGTCTGGATCATTTTGAAAATGAGCTGAGGCATCTGTTCCTACCTCTAGAAACATTTAGCAGCCTGCACCTGAGTGGGGAAATGTTTTAAACCAGCACTGGGCTCTAAATTCAGAGACATGCCCACGGCTATGGCACAATGTACCCAGAGCTCCAATAATTCTCTGATGTGCTGCCACTTAAGGAGCAGGAGAACATAAACCAATGTTTATGTGCTTTCTGGAGAATTAACTGTACAGCCTTGGCATAGCTTGTGCAAGCAGGCATTTAGTCTGGAAACAATAGGAATGCACTCAACTGTATTCCAAAGTGTCAGCAGCTGGCAAAGCTCTTTGGGAGGGTGCTCAGTGCATTTCACAGGATAACAAAGTTACATGGCCAGGATCAGTGCAGGGCCCTCCCTCAGCATCTGCTCCCATCACCTTTCCTGCCACTGGCCTTCTTTTCCCTCCCAAACACATGGCCAGCCAAAGACACTGTAAGCACCCACAAGGAAATCTGTCCCACAACTTTTCTGTACAGGCTCGTGCATATTTCATGCAGTATCTAATTGGTAAATATTTTTATAAGCATTTTGAATATTTGACATGATGGTTTATTTAACAATTTCATTTCAAATCTTGCATGCTTTTTGTCCCCTTCCTTTCTCTCAGCTTTGTCTTCTTTCTACAATAATTTTTACTTGGGGGAGTTTTCTGTTCATATTTACAGAATTACCTCTCCATTTTTTTCCTGCTGTCTCTTCTCAAAATGCTAATCTAAGCAATGCAATATTTCTCTCTTTGATATATGTGTATGTGTGATGTAGAATAAATACAAAGAGCCAAGAGCTGAAAGAAACATAAAAAGAGACTCTGTGCAATGTGCCTACAGCTTTCATTTGCACAGCAAATTTAATGCTCCTCAGAAATGCCAGATAGGTTCCTGGTCTTGGTTTTTCTCATTTCACTTAACTTTTTTACTCAAACTCCATCCCTCTGACCTGAAACAGCTCTTTTCTGAAAAAATCTGGTTGGTTTTGAACAGATGTGGAGACATGACAGAGTTCATTTAGAACATAATCAACAGATAATAATAGGGTACTCAGAGAAATTGCAGTGAATGACAAGTACCATCAGCCTTTTCAAAACAGCAAAATTAGACATTTTTAACTCCACATGCACAACAGTGTTAGAAGAAGCAGGAAATTACTAATTTGGAATCCTTTTATTACATTCTAGTTTTTAAAAAATGATATTGTAACATTCTCAGGCATTATCCTGATCCTGCTGTGCTCACTGCCTCTATTGGAAATAAAATTCTCTTTCATGTGTTATTTGAAACCGACTGGCTCTCTTGCCTACAGGGTTGTATCCCTCATCTTCCTCCCTGAGGCTTGACAGCACTCAGCCTGTCAGGATGAGGCCCCTCATCTCTCATGTGTGATCTGCAATTTTCATTAGTGTCAAAATCCATCTGGTTTATGAACCTCTCAATCCTCAGACTTCCATAAAATGGCACCTAACTGGGGAGCTTGGGCAGGTTTGGGTTATTGTCATTGCCTGTGTGTGCTTCTGCTGCCCTGCCAGGAGAGCTGAGCTGGGTTTTGTGTCCCAGCCCTGAGTTTCCTGCTGTGGTACAAGTCTGACCCCACTGCCTGGCCAGGCTTGCAGCCAGGATGGTTCTCCACAAAACTTGTTTAGAGTGCAGGGCCATGAAGTGCCTGGTTTAGGGGTTGAACCTGGCTGGCAGGACAGTGGTGAGGTGGGGCTGTCCCTTTGCCCCCCAAGGCACAGTGGCCATCTGCCCTGCTGTGTTCTGGCAGAGTCAGGAGAGGCCTCAGGGCTGTGATCTTCAAAAACCTTGGTGTAACCAGAACCACAGAGAATCACAGAATGCTCTGAGTTTGAAGGGACCCACACAGATATCAAGTTCCAGCTCCTGGCCCTGCACAGAGCAGCCCCAAGAACCCCATCATGTTCCTGAGAGTGTTGAGCTCCTTGAGCTCTCTCAGGTTTGGTGCTGTGAACACTGCCCTGGGGAGCCTTTTCCAGTGCCCAATCAACCCCTGGATGAAGAATATTGTTCTAATATCCAACCTAAACCTCCCCTGACACAGCTTCAGGCCATTTCTCAAAGTTCTGTAATTGCTCACCAATTTCTGGAAGTATCTGGAAATGCATCCTTGTTGTTCTTCACCTGGTCCTCCCACCCCAGGCTAATCTCTGCCCTGGGGTGCAGCCTCCCATCCACTGTCCCAGCACTCCTTCCTGCAGGGAAAGCAGCATCTTGCATGCTTCCAAATGTGTGAAATACAGTCAAATGTGTGAAATAAACAGTGCTGGCATGAACACCAGTAGAGCTTGGATGCTGCCTGTAAATAAATCTTCTTGTCTTCCTTGGGATTTTTCCCGTGCGTCAGAACTCACAATTCAGGATTTTAGGTTCAGGTACAGAATTTCTGCTTGCGTCACCAGAGCTGTGCTTTGCAAGCCAGGATCAGGAGAAGCTTGGCTGTCAGACCTCTGTTAATCTCAGTTTTTAAGTAAAGAATAATGTGTGCTTGAGAGAAATACCTCGACATGAGGAGAGTCATTGAGTGTGCTCTCGCCACCAGGGTGATCAGGATTTTCTGTGATGACTGTGAGCATTAAGGAGGCCAGAACAAAGATGACAATGATTTTATAAAAAGGATCATCAGAAGACACAGCAGGTTCAGTGATCTTTGAGATTTGTTTTAACAGATGAGCAGTCTCCTGAGAGATGTAATCTGCCTGCCTGGTTGCAGAATTTCTGCAGGGCAGTTTATTTTATTTCATTTCATTTTATTTTATTTTCCTTTATTTTATTTTATTTTATTTTATTTTATTTTATTTTATTTTATTTTATTTTATTTTATTTTATTTTATTTTATTTTATTTTATTTTATTCTTTCTACAACCTGTGTCGTGGATAGGATGTATGGCTGCTTGCATCTACTTAAAAATCAGAGTAAAAATCTTTGAATGAGGAAATCATCAATAGTTCCTACAAATGTACAGAACCAGTGAAAACATTAAGGTTGGAGATGTGCACAAAGTTGGGTCTTGATAGAGTTTGCCAGCTGGGAACTTGCCATTTGCAGAGGCTTTGGAAGCACTTTCCTAGTTGCTACTTAACATCTTTCTTTAAAGAAAGGAGAAGAGGGAGAAATAATCCAATCTAACACAAGCTAGTTGCTCAGATGATGTGGAAGTGGTGATGAGAATTACCTAAAATGTGCTGGTTAAGAGATAAGCTTGTGAACTTTGCAAACAGTACATACAGAATGGTATTAAAGCCCAGCAGAGTTCTCACCCTTGTTTTATTTTAAGCTGCTGGGCTAATTAGGCATCTCCATTACCTGTGGCAGCAAGGCATTTCATTCCCACCCTACACATGTTTTCAGATCTATCAATATTTGCTGTCCTTCACTATTTCTGTATTTATTTTGAGGCTAATATTTTTGTTTGGCCATCTATTCTCTCAGTGAAGAGGTAAGCTCTCAATTTATTGAAATTCATCTTGGTGTGGGGAAGATTAAAGCATGGAATTGATTTGAGAGGAGTGCTTTGAAACCATGAAGTAAAATTTATCTTTCATTTACATTTCAGACTTCACCTCACCCTGTATTTGAAAACATTTACTCCACAAATCCTATCTATCTCCACAAAATGCTCTTGTACTAGATTTAGATGTAAATGGACCATCAGCTTTTGCCTGAGATATAAGATCTTAAATCTTGGTGCTCTAGCTTGGCACATTTGTGGAAGTCTTGGTGTCCCAGCTTCTGCAATGGGGCATTCACCCAGATAAAGATCTGCTTCTTGCACTCTCCTGTCTCCTCTTAATGCAGATTTGAAGTTCTTGCTCCCCTCCATCAGCAGCACAATTAGAACACCTGGTCTGGCTACAGCACTCAAGGACAAAGAGAGGAACTCAGATCTAAACTTCTTGATACATAAGAGGATGCAAACAGACAAGTTTCACCTTGCAGAAGGTGTCAGCAGTAAAATCCCTGCTCTTCCCCAGCTGTCCTCAGCCCCTGCTCCTAAACCCAGATCAGGAATGGCTCCTTCCCCTTCCTGTGACAATGCCCCCCTTGCAGCCCTGAGGGGTTTCTGGCTCCCTGTGATTATTATTCTGTGATTATTCAATTATTCTGTGCTCTTCCCAGCTCTTCCATGCATGACAAGTGAAGTTGGGACACGCACACACATTCATGGTAGAAGTAACCTCAAACTGACAAAGTCATTAAACCAACTGATTTTAAAAACTCATTAGCATCTCAGTTCTAAAGGGGAAAAACTGACCAAAGAAGTTAAGCCACCTATAATTAAGTATTTTAGACAGTGCTGTTCCAACTAATTAATGAATGTTTGCACAGTGCTTTGAGATCTTTGTGTAACAAGGAAGGCTAATATGTTGCTATGTGTAAATGATAGAATAGATAATTTAGAAAATACAGAAGCACAAAGCCAGGTTACTGTTATCACTTCATCAAAGCCAAGTTTAACTATCTTCTTCTTTTGGCTGCTGGCTTAATTAGATAAGGTTCTGAATTTAATTAACTCATCAAACCTAATTTGAAAAGACCTCTCAAATCAGTTAGAGCTTGTCTTATGCTTATTATTCCTATTTGTTGCATGGAACCTTTAACATCACCATTTTGTTATGATATGAATGGTAGCCTTAATTGTGTTCTAATTTGCAACGTTTACTCAGATGGTGGCACTCTCCTCACTTTTTAAGTGTCAGCATGTGAAAATCAATCACAATTTAATTTAGGGCAGGGAAATTGCTCTTCTAGTCCTCTGTCAAGTCAGGTACAGGTTGTCTCTTTCCCCATAAGTGTAATTTGGGTTCTCAAAGTGAAATTATTTCACAGGAAATCATGTTGAGTTTCTGAAGTTCCATTTCTTGGAGAGGTGCTGTGACAATTTTCATCTGGATGCTCTTTCAGGACTGTTTAACTAAATTCTAAGGCTCAAGGCTGAAGTTGGTTTTACAACTATATAATTCATTTGAACACATCTGTGTGTGATGCTCCATCTTGTTGTACCAGTCTGAAACTTCTTGAAAGTTATGACAGAATTACTAGGAAAAAGTCTAAACTGAAAAATTTGCTGGATATTTTACCCAGTTAGCAGGACCTTTTTCTTGGCCATATTTTTACATTCCTAGAGATACATCACACAGAGAGCAGACATCAACTGATTGCTTGAAATCAAAATTTCCCTAGAAATTATTTACTTGTTCTGTAAAAGTTGTTCTATTATCATGCAAACTATGCTGCTGATAGAAACATTGCTAATTAAGCCTGGAGGAGTTGCTGTACTTTTGTGAAAAGCCATCAACATGCTGTGTAAATCAAATGCTTTCTTACTGTTCCAGGCAGCAGTTTTGCAGAAGTAACCTTGCTCACAATTGCTCTCTCTCCCTTTTTTCATTTGCTGTTTGCAGCCCAGCTTTCCAGCACACAATCAAATACCTTTTTTTTTCTGTTTTCCCTCAGAATGACTATAGGAAGTTATCTATGCAATGCAAGGACTTTGTTGTGGGGGTGCTGGACCTGTGCAGAGACACTGAAGAGGTGGAGGCTATTCTGAATGGAGATGTGAACATCCACTTGTGCCCTGAGCACCACCGGCCCAGTCTGAGCAGGATCAAACTTGCTATTAAATATGAGGTCAAAAAGGTAAGCTCTTCCTTTGGGTCCCATATGTCTTCACATTTAATTATGCTTCCTTGATGCCACCTAAAAAACAAACAAAAGATAGATTTTAGTGGGACCAGAACTGTCCCTAGAATTTTAGCAACTTGTGGCTTGATTTGTATTTTCTCACATGCTTTAATATGGAGAAGGTTATCTGCAAAGTGAAAAAGAAATTCTTCTAGAAGTATTTGAAACAACTAGTCAGCCTTACAGAAGTGTGTTGTGTGAATGGAAAATGTTATTCTGGCAAATTCTAGGCCTGGGTGGTCCCAATTAATTGCTCCTACAATCTGCTTTGATGGAAACTGGGCACCTGCTAGGGGACTCGAAGAGCATTCCAAATTTTCGAGCTAACATCTGCTCTCTCGTTCCCCTCCCAAACCCACCACCTGCTCCATTTTGCCTCTTGACTGTGCTGGCTGGAGAAGGTCTTTTCCTGTTACCAAAGCCATTAATTAAAGAGAATCTTAAAACATATTTGAAATTAAATGCTTTCATGCAGGAGCATGTAGCATGGAGCCAAATATTCTCTCCTAGGATGTTGTGTGTCTGCTTTGTTCCATCACCAAGACCAAGCTGAACATCTCAGTTCCCTCTCAGTCAGATGTTCAACAGGCTGGGTCAAGCTTAGTTATTGAACTTGTTGCTTTGGTAACAGGAGGCCAAACTTGCTCTGGTGCTCTTTCAGAAAATGAACTAATCTAAAGGACACAGATAGTACCTCATCATGGAACAGTGCCCAGTGATCCATGACCTGAGAATCATCAGTCACAGAATCACAGAACATTCTGAGCTGCAAGGGACCTTGAGCCTTTTCAATGTGTGAATTCTCTTGTGCTGCTTTGCTCACTTATCCTCCCGAAAATTTGTGTCATCCTTTTGCTGCCAAGACCACGAGCTGGAGCTGCTGTGCTGCTCTGAGCACTTCCACCCTGGCTTACCTGGCTCCAGAGCGACTTCCCCCCATTTCTTACCCTGTCTGTATGTACAGCTGTTCACAATGCATGAACATTGACCTAAAGCACCAGTGGGGGTCATGTACAGTGGATCTTTTAATGAATAAATATCTTCCTAAGCCCAGGAAAGCTGAGCATCCTTTGTGGATCACAGCAACTTGTTGCACACTGGTAACAACAGTTAAACTAATTGCAGGGTTCTCAGGATGGCTCTCAGGTCAGCACTTTTCAGCACATTCCTTTCAGCAGCTGGCATGTGTCTCTCTGTAAGATGAGTGCTTAACTGCTGACTCCAAAACAAGGCGGTTCAGTCTGTGGGAGACACAGACACACCCAGATAAATGACTTTGGCTTTGGCAGTGATGTGATAATGGACTGATATTGGTCACACTTGCTGAACAAAGACATTGTGTTATGGTAAGACAGTAATTAATTCCTTAAGAGGCAATGCACTTCAGGTGCAAGCTTGTTATTCAGTTGAGAGATATTTAGGTTTATGTGTACAAATCCTGTGCTTTGAAATCCATTTCCATTTTAAGGAAATCCTATAATAGAGAGGGATCAGAGGGAGGGTGAAGTATTACACATATTTAATGAACAGATTCTTGGACAGATTCTGTAAATTTCAAGTCACTTTTCCAAAGCTAATGACTCATCATGACTAGACCTTGTCCAGCTCTGGGCTCCTCAGGACAAGAGAGATGTGCAGCTCCTGTAATGGGTCCAGCAAAAAACAAAGATAATTGAGGCACGGGAGCACCTTTCTTATGAGGAAAAGCTAAGGGAGCTGTGCCTGCTCACACCTGAAAGATTCCCCACCCATGGCTGCCAGTGCCTGCAGCGAGGGTCCAGAGGATGGACCAGGCCCTGCTCCGTGCTCCAGCCAGCAGGACAAGAGACACCAGACAGGAACTGATGCCCAGGAAGTTCCACCTGGATATGAGGAAGAATTTATTTGCTGTTCATGTGACCAAGAACTGGAGGAGACTGCCCAGAGAGTGTGGAGTCTCCTCGCTGGGGATATCAAGAATTGTCCCAACATAATCCTGTGCCATGTGCTCTGGGATGGCCCTGCTTGGGCAGGAGTTTTATACAAAACAGCTTCAGGGACTTCAGAATGGTCTGACAAAGAAAAGAAAGAAAGAGGGGTTAGTGGTTATGAGTTATTTTTTCATTAAGTTCATAACGAGACTAAATATTTGCACTCGCATGGGAAATTTTAAGAAATATTTGATGTTTAAAAAAATCTATTTCTACCATTAGCTTCTTAATTCCCATTTCCATATTAATACTCAGTGCCTACAATAAGCTTTCTTTGATGAAAAATTGCAGAGAACCATGAAACACATTGAAAATTATTATTTAATATCCATTATTTTACTGTAACAGCTGCTGATGCAGTCTATATTTCATCCCATTTTTATTTCTAGAGTTTGGGAAAGATGTCAAGGACTCCCACCCTCAGACAGAAGAGCAATTGCATCTGCAGAGTTTCATCAGGCCTTTGCAAAATCTTTTAAAATCTTCCTAGCTCTTCCAAATTTCTTTGTTCCTTCACTGTCCTCACACAGTGCAGTTACTGCAGTCACAGTAAGGAAAATCTTGTGCTCACATCAGAGCTGAAGCCTTCTTACCTCCTCTGCTCAGTAAACCTGCAGCTGGTACCTACAGCAGGTTTTTTTCCATATTAATGGAAATGTCTCTGCATTTTTCCTTCTGTGTTTCCAATCAAAGTCCCCTGTTACCTCATTCATTTTCAACTTCAAAAAAGCAATTCTCTGGTCAAGTGAAAGGACATGGTTTTATTGATCCCTCTATTTTTTCCTAATTCACAAAGTTTGAGATGAACCTTGTAAAGTCATTCAAAAAAGCATCAACAATTACAGGCTCCATTTGTTGGTCTCTTTTTTCCTTTTCTTTTCTTCTGCAAAGCATCCCACTAACACATATAAGAAGAAGGTGAGAAACTTAAGGCTCTAATTCAAGGACTTCCTATAAAAGATATTTGAAGAATTAAGAAGCTCTGCTTTTACATATTTTGTAGCAAGGAGAAACTCAAAATTAAAGTAGTTTATAAAGTCTTTATAAAAATGGTGTATTGCTGTTATTCTTCACACTTTTTGAAAGAACTAAATAATCACTCTGTACTCCAGGATTTTTGGAAAAAATTCACTCAAATGTCCTCTGACCAAGTTTTCCAGAGGCGTTTTTCTGTTTAGATCTGTCTTAATGATTCCTTGAAATTTATCAAAATGGAAACAGTTTTTCAAGAGCAAAACAAACAATTTTCAAACACTTAAGTTACTGAGTCCTGGATTCTTTCTAAGAACTGAACTTTTCGCCCATGCTATGGGATTGTTGCAAATTTACCATTGTCTCCCCTGGTTTGTTTAGTGATGCTTTGCACCTGCTCACTTCAGCCCATAAGAGATTTCTTTCTCTTCCAGCTCTGCAGGGTCTGGGGCACAGGGAGGAGGAGGGTTGGGACCAAGAGGAGCAGCCAAGCACTCTGGTGATGCTGCAGCCAGACTGCCCAGGTCTGCCCTGGGAGCTCTCACAGTGGCACCAGACTCTGGGGGGGGCCAGCAGCTGCTCACAGAAGTGGCAAAATAAAAAGCAGCATTAAGGTGGGACAGGTGGTTTTGGTGGATTTTAACCAAAAGTGGCTTGAGTTGCTAAATTAAAGTTCTGATCCCAAGGACCATGAGTTCTGTGGCCATGGATTTCCTCAGATGCTGCTCATGCAGGTTTACAACATCTGAAAGCTTACTGTGCTCTTGATTGAAAATTTTATAGTAAAGTTTTTGTCTTTTCTTGAAACATTCAAATAAATTTGTTTGCAGCCAGGTACTTGAAATGTAAGGGTAGCACACATTTTTTCTCTGTGTGAACTCATTTCTAATTAAGCCAGAATATGATTCCTGCTTTTGAGAGTCAGAGGTTCAGAGGCTGGAACTACCCTTGGACAGCCAACGGTGAGAAAATTAAAGTTTTGATGTCTTACAATAAAACCATTTTGCTGCTGTATATCAGCTGCACAGATACACATATTTTATGTTCTCATTTTAGTCTGTACCAATGTCTTTAATGTTGGCAGGGGACTTGTGTCAACATTTAACTTTAGGTGTAAAGCTGTGGCTTCTCTGTGGGTGTACAGCTATTGCTCCTCTGTAGGAGATGACATTCAGTTCCCTGTTTTCCCTGTGGCAAAATTGTCATTGCTCTATTCTTTTAATTGCAAGTGTTGAGTGCCCACCTCTGTCTTCTCAGCAGCTCTGTCCATAACCACCACAAAGCCAGAGCACCTTTCTCTTTCACGAGTTTTAATTGAATTAACAGTAAGACACACAAATTGGGTTGGGGAAAAAAAAATAAGAATTAAACAGAACACCAGATGGCTGTGTAAATCCTATTTAAGAGAGAGCTGGAACAGGAACTTTTTTCATAACTATATTATTAATAATTAACATATGGAGGATGCTCTGAACAGAATACTCATGGCTGCATTAGATTATAACTTTTCACTGTGTTGGTCACATGATTCAGATACTGGAGGGCATGAGCAGCCCCAGCTCTCATTAACTGCTGCAGCAGCCTGGGTGGGAGCTGGAGAAGGCCAGGAGAGCCAGCCCTACCTGTGCTGAAGGGCTTTGCCCCCAAATGTGCAGTAACAGACACTGCCCCAAAGAACCTCCACTGGAGCATCCTCAGGAAGGGTACCTGGGACAGCGTGGGTCTGTCCCAGGAAACACAGGAAAATAAGGTGGGAACAGAGGGCAGGAGAGACCCAGAAGTGACCAGAAGTTCTGGCAGCAGGAGAGCAAGGAGTGTCTCTGTGGCACATGCCATGGTGGGTGAGATCTCTCTGCTCTCAGCTATCCTGCAGGATTCTGGGCACAGCCACACCTGCACACCGGCCTGAACACACATGGAAAACTACATTTGGATAACCCAAATGAATCATTCACATCCACAACTTCAGTTTTGGAATTTCTCACAAGACCAACATTGACCTTTCAGTGCCCCAGTGACACAGATATGGCCTGGAACAGGACAGAGTTATGGTTTACCATTTGATGAGAAGTCTCAAGGAAAAACTTCTCAATCAAAAGAGCTTTCAGAAAGTTGTAATTTTGTTTCTGCAATCCTCATTAATTTTTTTTCCCACTTTTTAGTTTCAGGAATACATAACTTGTATTGGAGGACTTGTGAAGTCATTGATGGCCTGGACAGGGGTGGTGGGAAGAAAAATATCTCTTGCTTCTGTCAGGGGACAGCCAGTGAATAATGTAAAATGTAATTTAATATAAGTGGAAGCACTGTGGTCATTCTGGACTCTAAAGCTTATCCATGTAATTTTTCTTTTTACATCTTTAATTGCATGTTGCAGATGTTTTGACAGAGATTGGAAAGGGAAGGAGTTACTTCCCTTCCCCACAAAATGCATTTCTATATCTGAGTATTTCATTAGCAAGGTTCCTTCCTCCCACTAAAATCTGTGACTCTGATTATTTCCTTTTTCCCAGATGTTTTAATTTCTTTTCTTTTCCTTGACGAATCTCATTTTGTTATTTCCTGCACATACATCCATCCTCTTAAGGTTTCAATGAATCATTTCTCCATCCTGAATATTGTCTGCAATATTCCCAGTTCACTGTAATATGCAGACTTAATTATTTTCATTTGCAAAGTGTCACAGGGTCTTAAATGTCCATCAAGATACAGACAAGTGAGCACAAGAACACATCAAAACCATTGTATGGATGTGCATCACTGGTGAAAGGGCTTTAAATTACCATTATTAATAATTAATAATAAAATTCCTATAGAAAAGGGCAATTAATATGGTTTGCTACAAACCTGACCTTAGCTGACTTCAATTTTGACTTTACCTAAATCCCCATAGACAATATTTTACATCTCTCCTTCTGTGCCCTCTGTAGCTGTTTTTTTAGATACCAAAGGGACATTGTTGTTTGGTAGTTTTTTATTGTGGCATGTTTTCAGATGAATAATTCAAAGATAAGGATTTTCAAGTGGTTTTGATTTGGCACAGATATGAAAATCCTGGAATGTTAAAGGCTGGGACTTGCAATTCAGTCTCTTGTTTTCAGATAAATAATTCAGTGATAAGATTTATTCATATACGTAAAAAGAAGAGAAATCAGACAGTAACAATAAATCTCTTCAGAAAACATGCAGCCCACTGGAAGAAGAAACTGAAGTTTTCCAAAGAGCCAACCACCTTATTCCCTACCCTAGAGGAGAATGCTGAGCCCAAAAAAGCCCAGTCTTTATCTCAGAAAAGTCAAATTATAAAAATCTTAAAGGCAAAACAAGGTTTAAACTGAACCAATCAAAGAATTTGTGTAAACTCTACATTTTCTAGTTACACACATCACACATATCAGACTTACCTTTTCATTTCATATGGTCTAAAATTAACAGGAGGACAACAGAAGTCCCTTCCACTATTATCATTAATTCTGCCTTTCCAGTCAGTGCTGAAGAGCATAAATGTCAATGGGCAAATTGCATTTGCTGTGCTCTTGGCAGTTTTATTTATTTTTGTTTTCTGTTAGGCCAGTTTGTGTCTATTGGGTTTTAAGCTGTGCCTGGTCAGAGCCAGTTTCCAGCCCTGTCACTCCTCCTAGCAGGATCCTGCCCTGCCCTTTGTTGTTATCAAATATCAAAGGTCCTGTTGTTATCAAATAGCAAGAGTCCCATACCTTCTCAGTGATTTCTCATGAGCAGCTCTTCACATCACTGACTCCTTCTTCCTCACAGCACAGCCAACAGACTCCAATTCTTTTCACAGACATTCCTGGTCCTTGCAGCAGCCATCTCACTCTCAGTTCCCACCAATCCACTCTTTTATGCCACTGTTCTTATTGGCTGCAGGTGTAGCTTCTTAACATCAGGCCTGCTCCTAATCTTTAGGAATTGGTACAGCTGCAACTCCTTAAGGGTAAGATTACTTTCTATACAACCTTATAGTGCATCCCCCTGCAGCCCTTTCCAGGGCTGAGGCACACGGGGGCTTTGGGGCAGTCACAGCAGCTCTGGGGTGGCCCTCAGTGCCCTGCTCCTGTCCCCTGCCACCCCTGCCAAGTGAGAGCCCAGCCCTGCTCATGCACTCTCTGATTCAGCAGGGAGCAGATCTGCCCCACACACTCTTGTTTTTACAGAGCAGAACGAGTCACAGGAAGGAGATGTGGCTGTAAACTGGCCCTATGTGAAGGTTTTAAGTGTTCAAAATTATAATTTTGTACTGGATCACTCAGGTCAACCAGCAAGTGGATCCAGATATTGGATTTCAATAAAGCTGGGGAATGTGTGAGTATCCTGGGTTTTGGTGTATTTGCCCTCTGCCAAATGGCTCAAATAACAAAGATATTTTGGTTTAGAAAGCAACAATGTGAAAGGTTTTGTAAAGGTGCAATTTATTACTAAAACTGCTCGAAATACTTGTGTGTTTATGCCCTAAATGTAACTCAGAGGCTGAAGCTGCACAATTGGGCTTTTTTTCCTGATAATCCTGGCTCATCTGGGCCTTGCTTACAAATACAAACCTTTCCCTTTGCTGCAGGTTTAAAAACCCTGAAGTGAGACTCCAGACAGCAGGTCTGAATATTCACCAAGCCTGCCACAAAGCTCATCTGCAGGATGAACAAGAACCTCATGAATATTTGTGTGATGCCATTAGACAGTCAAATGAACCCCAGGGACAGAGGGAAAGCTGCAGCAATGCTCAGGGCAGGGACATTTCCCCTTCTCTGGGTGTCTGCAGCAATACCTCAGAGGACCTTTTGTCACATACTCCTTCCTTTCATGCTGTGGTTAGATCCCACTGAAATGAGACTTGATCAGCTGAATTTTCTCTCATCCATGAAAATCTTTCTTTTGCATCTGGACAAAGGAATCTGGACCTGTTTTTACTCTCTCTTGTAAGGTCAGCCTGGTGTAAAGTGTTTTTAAAACAGGGCCCGTGGCCATGGATAGAATTTAACTATAATTAGAGCAGATCATTTTTTGTGAAAAGGTCCCAGTGTCACAGCATGGGTCTTTGGAATGGAACTTTATTTGTTATTTCTAATTCATTAGCAGTAGAGCATGTACTTTTCTATTTCTTCCTTAAACTTTCTGCAGTTTTATTTTCCTGTCTTGAAGCCACAACAGCAAAGAGTGAACCAAGTTCCAGCCATATTTACCCCCTGACAATTTCAGCTGCCAGAATTTAATAGCACATGCATTTGCTAAAGGCAATTTTTTTTCACACTCCAGAGCATGAAATAAATACATAATATATTGAATATCCCACCTGCTTCTGCTAAGGTCTCAGAATAGTTTCTGCAAAACAAAGGGCTCTTTGTTCACCTGGAAGTTCACAGAGCAGAGTACAACGTGGAGATAAGGAAAGGCTTCTGCCTGAGCTGGTCTTTCCCTGCACAGTGTGTTTTCCAGCAAACTTCAGTAATTCCCTCTGAGCTCTGTCATCTTCTGCTCTGCATCAAGTGAAACAAATCTGTTTCGGGTCTTTTACTGGATAAAAAAAATGTTCTGACACATTTTCCACCTTTTATCCTGGCCCCAAAAAAAGTATGTTTCAGTTCAAGAAAATTATTTTATTCATTGTAAATGCAGACCCTTTATTTAGGCTTAAAGTCTTAAAAATGCCTAAAATATCAAAGGAATCTTCATAAGGGAGAAGTGTTATGAAAGCAAAAAACTTTTTTTTGTTTAATACATTCCGTGATTTTTTTCCCCTTATTTGCATGTGGGGATATGTTTATCTCTTAATTCATCTGATCCTCTTTGGTGAAATGGCAGGGTATTTTTGACCCTTCAGGGGAAGAGCAGCAATATCCTGCTTTGACCTTTCCCTGAGTTTTTCCCAACCCTGCCAATGTTTGCTGATACTCCCACAGCATTCAGCGCCCTGCTGAGAGAGGATGATTTCATTTCTCCTTTGGTGAAGGCTTTGCTGGGAGAAGCACAGCACTGCCTGTGCAGCAAGCCCAGCTTTCCCTCCCTCCCTCCCTCCTTCCCTCTGGTTTTGCTCAAGCACAGCAAAGCTGCCAAGGAAACCTCAGCTCCCCTTCCAGACCAGCCCTGGCTTTGGTCCTGCTGGGAGCACGAGCATGGCAAGCTCAGCTCAGGCTGAGTTTGTCTGGGAGGTGTCAGGAGATCTTTGTGATTATTCTGATGTGCTTTTAGCTTTCCAGAGCCCACAATGCATGTGGTCCAGATCCCACCTGGTTTTTCCAATGTGTATGGTCCAGATCCCACCTGTTTTTCCCAATGTGTATGGTCCAGATCCCACCTGGTTTTCCCAATGTGTATGGTCCAAATCCCACCTGCTTTTTCCAATGTGTATGGTCCAAATCCCACCTGGTTTTCCCAATGTGTATGGTCCAGATCCCACCTGCTTTTCCCAATGTGTATGGTCCAGATCCCACCTGGTTTTCCCAATGTGTGTGGTCCAGATCCCACCTGCTTTTTCCAATGTGTATGGTCCAGATCCCACCTGGTTTTCCCAATGTGTGGATCCCTGCAGGAGCACTGCTCCTCTGTTCCTGACAGCACAGAACCACAGATTGGTTTGGGTTGGAAAGGAACCTTAAGGATCACTCAGGTCCAACCCTCCTGCCACGGGCAGGGCTGGTAAAATGGGAAAAGCCATGTGTGCAACCCATTTGATGCCCCCTTCTTTTCCACTTGTAATTCAGGGGTACAAGGTGCCAATTGAAACCCTCTGGATGGCTCATTTGAGTCAGCATTTTCCCTCAGATTTCTGGCATTTGAAGCATTGCACACCCAGCCCAGGGTTCCTGTGAGCAGGTGCTGCAGCCTAAAATGTGTTAATAAATGTAGGTTTGCAGAAGCAAAGAGCTACATCAAAAGATAAATGCTTAATAATGAACCCAGAAAGGTTGCTCCAAGGACATGAATGCAGCTACATGATGGAAAGAGAAATTGCTCATCCCTGCCCCTGCCAGTGTCTCTTGACATCCCCAATGTTCTCCTGAAAGTCTATTTATGCAGCTCCTTTTTAGCTCACACCCAGTAATTGTAAAACTGAAGTTTGCCACGAGGCTGACAGGGAAGGCACAAGCTGAGAGGACACAACAGGAGCACCTCAGGACTTTACAGTCCCAGGTTCATGTTGTTTGTTCTGATCTGCAGGGTTTTATCTGCTTTCACTGCTTCACTGATGAGTTTTGCCTTCCTGCCAGAGCCCCTGGCTGTTCAGTGGAGGGTACATTAGCAAAGTGAGATGATTCTGTCTGAGTGGTTCATTCTTTTGCCTCAGTGGTAGATTTCTGTACTTTTAAGGGAAATTGAATTATTTCAGTAATAAAAGAGATACTGGTTTCTTTCTGCACGATTAATTCCAATCATCTGAGGCTGACCTCTGTCTCTTAGCTGTCTTGCCATAAGTTTCCTTATTTCTGCTGACACCATTTTTCTGTCCAAGATAGAGACTCTCCTCTCCTCTCCTCTCCTCTCCTCTCCTCTCCTCTCCTCTCCTCTCCTCTCCTCTCCTCTCCTCTCCTCTCCTCTCCTCTCCTCTCCTCTCCTCTCCTCTCCTCTCCTCTCCTCTCCTCTCCTCTCCTCTCCTCTCCTCTCCTCTCCTCTCCTCTCCTCTCCTCTCCTCTCCTCTCCTCTCCTCTCCTCTCCTCTCCTCTCCTCTCCTCTCCTCTCCTCTCCTCTCTCCTCTTCCAGATGCTTTCTCTGTTCAATACAATAAAATTTAAAAATGAAAAGTCTTTCTATTGCAGTGCTTTCTATCAGAAGTAAGTTTCTATATGTTAATAAAATATAAAGGTACTTTATCATCTCTGCAGTGAAACTCTTGCTTTTTTGAGCAACTGTGCTAAGGAAAAACTCTCATTCTCTCATAAGAGCTCAGAAGTGCTTCCCCACAATGCATATAACATGTTAAGCTACCAGAGAGAGCTGTCACACATCAAATTAAATAGAAATGTGGAGAAGTGATCACTCAATGTGGTATCCACAGTGGTGTCTGAAAAACCTTCTTTATTCCTATATGTAAAACTCTTCCTTTGGGTCCTTTCAATTCCCACTGAACTCTTGGAGAAACTTTTCCCATATTCCAGATAAATATTCATGTCTCTTATCTAATCCCCTGTAGCACAAGGCAGAGAATTTTGGAGGTGTCAATACTTACCTGAGTCTTCCACTGCCTCTCAAAAATGCTTCTTTGGTGCCTTCATTATTTGAGCTGATTGCTGTGTGATTATATTATGGGGTTTTTTTAGCCTTTTTTAACTTAAAAAGCTGTGTGAGTGATAGGCTGGAGGGAAGAACAATTTCCTTCCTATATCAGAGATTATGTACAGTACCAGGAAAATCCACTGCCATCTACTGGGATCCAGGGCCCTGGGTGGTTTCTGAATGCAGAACCCTGGAAAACATTTTGCTTGAGCTCGCAGATCCTGATGCATTACCTTAGTGACTCTGCCCAAGAGATAAAGCACTCAATGCTTTTAAGTGGCTGGTTTTGGAGCCAGGCAATCCCCTCCACTGCCAGTGCTTCCATTTCAATCAGAGATTTCCTGCCCTTCTGCACAGCCCTGGTCACACTGCTCTTTCTTGTCTGCAGCTCAGGAGCACCCACGGTTTGTCCCTAAAAGCCTCCTCGCCTCATTTTCCAGCTCTGAGGAAAGGAAAAAGAGCATTTAATGGGAACATTGAAAAAGCACTGCAGCATTCAGTCCTCTGAAATTCAATATCACACATCACCATTTGTCATTATGCTTTGAAGCATTCTGCCTTGAAGCTTTTGTCTCAAGCTCTGTTCTCCTCCACGCCTGAGTGTCTAACCAAAGCATCAGTGTAATCTTTACCTTGGTGTCAGTGCCCATTCCCAGGGAAGAGAGAAGTTAAATGGAACATCTCTGAGGAGATCTAAGAACAGTTTCTGAAATGTTGACAGAGAGGGCTGGCAGTGCCCAAGGGGTCACTCTGTGTTTCATTAATATCTGATAGGGAAAACAATGAAAACTGTACTGCTTGCTGTAAGCAACTAACAGATTAAAACTCATTCACTCTGATCTTTAACTTATTATCATCTTATCATCTCTGATCCTTAACTTATTTTTCCCTCGTTTTTGTAATAATCAGAGTAAGATGATGTCCTGGGGTGACTTTATGATGCTGAATTATATCTCTATTCATCTGTTTAGCCCAGAAATAAATTTTGTGCCTTTAAAATTAGATCCAAGAGCAAAGGAGGGGAGAAGGAAAAGCAGTGAATCTTTTGTGGCTGTGTTCAAAACCAAAGAGCTCCAGCTCTCTGTGTTGTGTGCAGCATGGACAGGGAGCAGGAGAGAGCTCACCTTTGACTTCAGTTAGTTGTTTTTAGTCAGCTGAGGCTGGAAAGTTTTTTGGAGCTGTTCAGCTGTTGTTCAGCCTGGGAACACCAGGACATCATCCAGGCCCCCCCAGGCTGCCCTGCAGCTGGGACATCAGACCTGAGCCCCAGAGAGATCAGGATAAACCAAGGACATACCCGTGAAAAAGACTCTTTCTCTCTCCAATCCACAGAAGGATTTTCTGAATTTGCCATCTCTTCAGAACAACAAGAGGTTCCATTGTTCAATATTATTAATCTTTTCCTGTTTGTGAGTACTTTGCTTGTTAAATAAACAGAGCTTTCCACTTTTCCCCAAGGAAATATTTTCCCAAACCAGTGGCAGGGAGGGGCCACTTGAATTTGCTCTCTAGAGGAACCCCTTTGGAGGTTATTTCCCACATTTGCCATAAACCAGGACAAAAACTCTTTTGGTGCCCAACATGGGGCTTGAGAAAGTGGGAAAAGCCTGCACTGATTGCATTTTAGTTGTACTTTGTAATGGGATAAAGCTGTCAGTAGCCATGCTGCTTGAATTCACAATGTCTCTCTGGGTGGAGGCTTTCATGTGTCTCTGGTCCCTGGGCTTTTTTGAGCTTTTAACACTTTTCTGGTCCCTGGGCTTATTTTCTAATCTGGAGATGGTTCCATTATTGTCCCTAACACGTAGCTTTTACAGTACAGGGACGTGGATTAGTAGAGCAATTGTGCTGGGCTGATAATGATTTATGGGGAGCTTACAAAGGTACTGCGGCTTATTCAAGGTATGTATGGTTTCTGGTTTCTTCATCCTGCCCTGTGTCCTAGCTCCAGTAGCAGGCTTTGGGGGTTTATTAGTAATTGCACCCAGTTTGTTAGAGGAGGAGCAGGGGATGAGGCTTTTTTCCTTCTTCTCCTTTGAATCTGTTACATCACTGTTTTAGAATGTTCTGTTTCCCCTGAATGTTAAAGAGACCACTTTCCAGGTATTTTATCTGGAAAGCTTCCTCTGTTTGGTCTGCAGCATGTCTAGAGTGAGGGCTGAGATGTCCAGAGGGGCTGATGAGACCCCTGACCCAGGAGGGGACCCAGCCATGGAAAATCCTGAGTGCTGTGGGGAATGGGAGGATTTGGGCCAAACAGATGACAGTTGAACACCATCTAGGCTCCATGGCACTCTGCCTGTCTTTATTGCCTTGTACAAAATAAATTGTTCCACTGAACTGGGTTTTATGGCAATTCCTTCTCAATTTTCCTATACTTGTATTTTTATTGTAGCTGTTTCCAGACACATTGAAAAAATGGACAGATTAAAATGTCTGATGAAGTTCTGAAATGCCAACCAGAAATCTTTGACTGTCTCACTGCCAAGGACAACTGAATTTCTTTGTTTGAATCAATCCTGAACAATTGCAACAGGAGGAGGAAGTCTGAGTATTGCTTGGGCCCTTCTTCCCAAAGCCTGCACATTCACCAGTGACATTTCCCTTCCCATGAGTCACTACAAGTGTGGTTGAATTCATGATATCTGAAAATAATATTGCAAAAGGGATCAATTCTCTACTGAGCTTCCTTCCACTTTGTTTTTTTTGTCCATTTGCCAGGAAGATAAGAAGCCCAAGCAGCATTAGGACAAACATAAACACCAGGCATTAGGAAATGCCTCCTTGTAATACTGCTTTCATCACCTCAACCTTAAACTTGAAATGCTCAGAAAGACTAGGACTCATTATTTATAATTACCCTTTTTTTGAAAGCATTATTTTTCATGAAAGCAGCTTAAAAGAAAGCATATTAAAATGCTAATATTTCCAGGAAAAACTTCTAAAGACAAAGGAGGTTAAAAGTACCCATCAATTTTCTTTGTTCTGATTGATTTATTCAGTGGAAGGGGTAGAGTCTCATTTTCTTTTTTTTTTCTTCTTTTTGAGAAATGAAGACCCCAAAGCCTAATTCATCTCAAAACAGCTGCTAATGTGCTATTTATGAAGGAAAAGTGTTACTGCAGGGCAATCCTAATTACTGTGCAACTGTATTTCCTCCTGAACAGTAACAGTTCTGTTGAGCAAATCTCTCAAAGAGTCCATTAAGTTCCCAAATCGATCATCGTTCACGGGTAGTGAAGATGAAAGCACAGTCAGAATTTTCTCTGTTTTTCAGTCCCAAAAAAATTACAGATGAAATCCTCCAGCTGGGTGATCCAGGGCAAGGGGTGGCTGCCAGGTGTGGTCCCTGTCCCTGTCCCTGTCCCTGTCCCTGTCCCTGTGGCCCCTGAGCCCTCAGCAGCCTCTGCTTTCCTCCTCTCCTTTTTTCTTGACCCCCTTCTTCCTTCCCTTCACCTCCAGAAAGTTCTACTCTTTGAAAGAGCAGAGCATTTTACATTTCCCTCCTAGGAACATTTATTCAACCACAGAACTAATAAATGAAACCCTCAGTACTACTTATGAAATCAGCTGCACCGGCAACATATTTATTTTTCATTTTTTCTTTCTATTCTTTTGCATTTTAATTATCCTTCTTTGTGATTAAAATAGCCACATTCTAAATTCAATCACCTCGAAGAAAAATATGAACTAAAGTGTAATCTTTTATTATAAAACTGTTAGGTAGGATCTGGTGGTGCTGTAATTTTGCCATTAAGAAACCATACTTTTCACTTTTCTGCCATGTATCTTTTTTTTACCTGATTTTTTTTTACTTCTGAACAGTAAACTGAAGAGTCCCAGTTACAGAGTACAAAACAGGTACTTTCTGTACCAGAGCACCACAGCTTTCCCTGCTGCTTTTGAATTTGTCTTTTTGTCCTATCAGTAAAGAATGAGCTGTCATATTTTGAAAGGTACTCTGAGATAAAGCATTTAAAGTAGCAAAATACCAGCCAGATCTCATAATTTGCAGGAGAGCCCTGCAGAATTGCTCCCTTTTGGTCTTTACAAAGTGAATAGAAACATCTAATATTAGTGCTGTGTTAAGCTGCGTGTCAATGGCCTTGGCAAAGTCATCACAGTATTTTCTAGCTTGACTTCCAAGCCCTTCTTTGTGTATTTTCTGAATCTCAAGGTTCACTGTCTTACCCCAAGAGGGTAGAGGCATTGCTCAGAGGCATTTTGTTAGTGCTGACTGCTGATGGATTTTGGGTCTTGGCTCAGACATTCTGCTTTTTAGTCATGTAAAAAATAGCTTTTTTTCTAGAGAAGACAAGGAGCAGAAGTGACGCACGTTTTCTGTTTGTTTTATGGACAACAAAGACATGATCTGTCACGTTCCACGGCCAAGTTCAGAAGGTTTTTCCCGAAATCTCTTCCTCCTCACACAATGCTACTGATGTCTCTGTCTCTGCTTTTCTTGCAGTTCGTTGCTCACCCCAACTGCCAGCAGCAATTGCTCACCATGTGGTACGAAAACCTCTCAGGCCTACGGCAGCAATCCATAGCTGTGAAGTTCTTGGCTGTTTTTGGGGTCTCCATCGGGCTGCCCTTCCTTGCCATTGCCTACTGGATTGCTCCCTGCAGCAAGGTACAAACTCCTGAGGGGCTGTTCACAGGCACCTTTACCCAGGGCCTGCAGTGAAACCCCAGATTTTTCCATCAAGATGTTGGGAAGTGATTCATGGTGTCCTCTAAGATTGGCCCAGGGGAGAGCAACCATGGAACTGTCATGGTCTGAGATTCATCTTTACAGGGAAAGAAGTGGGGTGGTGGGCAAAGAGGGTGAGAGAATGGGTGACAAGAAAACAAAAGGAAAAATAAATGTATAGGAGATAACAACATAGGAGTGTAATGAATAAAAAATAGAAGAGTCGCCAAAACTGAAAGTAACTAAAGGAGGAGGTTCTTGTTTTGGTTAACTCTGATGTTTAAATTCTTGTTCTTTTATGCGCTTTTTGTTGTGGGTTCCTCCCTTCTTCGGGGCTCCTTTGTTACCTTTACTCCTTCTTTCTGAGCTTGTGGTTTTAATTAGTGGAGCATTGTTGTGGTTTTAGTTAATGCAGCATTATTGTGGCTTTAGTTAATAGAGCATAATTGTGGTTTTAGTTAATAGAGCACTACTGTGGTTTTAGTTAATAGAGCACTATTGTGGTTTTAGTTAATAGAGCACTATTGTGGTTTTAGTTAGTGGAACATTATTATGACACATGGGCCTGAAACTCAGGCAAGCCCCAGGAAACTTCTTAGTGTTGCAGCAAGGACTAGACTTAATCATAAAATATTTATGGTTTTGAGGGAAGAGATGATGAAACTTAGAATACAGCTGTATACCTAAATACAGATTAGATGGAGGAGGAGGAAGATTTGTTGAGACCTGGAGGTCAAAGGACCAGAACCAAACATTAACTTAGGTAAAATCTCAAGTGGTCTGTGGTATGAAATCTTGAGAGGTTTCATCCTGAAAGAATCTGCTCAAACAAGTGGAGATGAATAGGTGTGTGGCTGAGTGATAAATAGCTTTGTCACTGCTCTTGCCACAGAAAAAGGGGTGGCAGGGGAGAAGATCATTTCACATTCAGCAATAGCCAGCAACATCATCCCTTACAAGGAAGATGTCTTCTGTAATAGGCTTGTCACAGGTACTTAAATTTGATAAAAATGACCCCTGGCACTGGTATTCAGTCTTGAAAGTATCTTCTTCCACTTCCTCTAAAAACCAGTGAGGAATCCTTTCTAAATATTTCAAACTCAAGTAGTTATAGATCCATCAATTAGTACTGAGGAAAGACTATAATTTGAAACACATATTAATACAACCAGAAAAAGTCCTTCAGTACATCTGAGATAGTAAAACACACTTAAGCCTTGGTCTCCTCCAAAATAGCTCCAAGAGGAGGACTTTGTGTTAGAGGATATGAGGATGTAACTTCATCTCCTCAAGGTCTGTCCCAACACAAAGCCCCTCATTTTCCATGGGTACCAGCCAGGACTCAGAGGTGCTCACAGAGAGCTTCATGTGAAATCCAGGTGTGCTGTGGGTGCTTCTGGCTGGCTCATAGAGGGAATTTTTGTGTGGAATTACCACCTTGGTTCCTTCATGTCAGACCCAGTCTAGCAGGGATTTATGAAGCTGTTTAATTTCCTCCACCTCTGTTGAATGTGCTGGGAATTGGCACACCAGCCAACAGCAACATTTGGGGTGCAGTCTCAGAATTAATATGGCAATAGGTGGGAAGAACAATTACACTAGAAATAAGTGGAGAATTTAAAAGAAAAACATAAAAACTAAGAGGAAAGAAATGGAGGCAACTCCCCATTAAAACTAAAGCAGTTTTATAGCAGAAGGAAGAAATTTTTGAGAAAGTTACTTGGGTTTAATTTCTTGGGGTAGGTGTATTAAAATTTAAATATGGGGGGAGGTGGATACTTAACTTTTCATCAGCTTTGATTTCATTATCCTAAACCTTTCATGCATTCTCATTTTTCAATGTTCCTTCCTTTTCACCCCACTAGACCGTGAAAAACCACATGTAACCTTCTAGCACAAAGCCCAATTGAAATTTCTTTCAGGCAGGTATTGTCTTTTAATGCATGGATTTGCCTTGATCAGAACAATGTAGTCTTGATTTTTGATTGGAGCCTGTGATAGAAATAACTGAATCACAAACACAATTTTTTCCCTAAGAATTGGTACCTCACCCAAAATCATCACTGCTAATTTCAAGGGCTGCAGGTTGATCCAAGAGCCTGCTATCCTCTCACAGTGTTATTGCAGAAAATTCTACACAGGCAGCATCTCCACTCTGAGCAGCCCAGTTTTGTCCTGGTCAACTTTACAAGTGTTTTATTTGTTTTTTACTGATGGAGCAATCTTGATGTTACACAACTGGGCAAAGAAATAATTTTCCCACAGTAATAATCAGTTAAGATATTTAACTTACATCAGGCCTGTCTTCAGAGACTCCCAAGTGCCCAGGTGTGAGTCAGGGGCTCATTTCTGGACCAGGGCAGTGAGAAAGATGGAGGAAATCTCTAATGTGGAATACTGCAATAGCAGTTGCTATTATAGCAATAGCTCAGCTGTCCTGAGCAACACTACTGGGTGTCACATTCTCATGATGATCAAATCCTGCAGTTTCACATGGGGTAATAGAGGAATTCACATTCAGAATTCCTTCACTGATGTATCTTAGCTAGGAACATACTTTAAAGCCTGTCCTCCCCAACAGAAAATTGTCTTTAATAACACTCTGTGGGGTTAGAATTTCCCATGCCAAATACTACCCACAAAAATTTGGTACATAGTATTGACTGGAGTTTGTACCTCAGCCTTACATATTTTTTTTATTCAGTTGCACAGCACTGACTTAGTAAAACCAGTTTTAGTGTCAGTCAGTCATTCATTCATTCACTTCTGGATGCACAGACTGTGGACACAACCCATGAAGTTTAAGCCTGTCCTATCCTGAAATATCCTTGCTGACTCATCCATGTCCTGGAGGCCGTGACTCTGAAATAAGCTGTTGCTTTGTATGTTGGTCTCCAAAACTTTTTTTCATTGGTGATCAAAAGAGAAAATTATTGGATAGAAAAATTGCACAGTCTGTTGCCCAAAAACGTAGTGACAGGAGCAAGAGGGGCTGTTTGGATTGCCTGCAGAGCTCCAAGGTGTGGTTTCTTTCTTGGACTGGCTGAAGTGCCTGCTCAAACATCACAGCACCGAGAGGTCGCTCACACACAGCCCTCACAGGCTGGGCTGTCCTCTCCTTTCCTGAAGCCACACTGGGGTTTGTGGAGTGCAGCTCCCACTGCAGCAAACTCTGCACTGTTGAAGCACTGGAACATTAATGGTTGCCTCTGCCTGAGCCATGTCTGTACCTTCTTACCCCTGAAATACTCGAGATCTCCACAATAGCATCCTTCATGCTTCTGCTACAGGCACAGTACTGAGCATAGTAATGGATTTTTCCTTATGCTTCTGGAAAAAAATCCCTTTTTTTCCCACCTCTTTGAGCTGAAAAATTTTGTAGTGATATCACACTATATATTTTTGTTTTGACATGAATGTACACTTCATTATTTTTCTATCACAGAGATAGGATTCTAAGTCATGAAATTATCTTAAGAATGAACCTTTGTATTCACACACTGTCAGTGTTTTTATCTTAGCAATAACAGCCAGACACTACCCTGCAATCCTGGTTTGATGAAAGGTGGTACTTTGATTTTTTAAAATACCAAGAAATTGATACACTCATGCAGTTACACACTTAGAGCTTACCTGTACCATGTTGTTTGAAAAATCTTATTGTCATAAAGCATTAGACAGGTTGGAGGAATTCACACTTCATAAGTTTTTTACAGAACATTTAATCTGCACCTTCTGTAGCTCTTAGCTAAAAATTAGATTTCTGAGAAGATATAAAAAGCATCAGCTCAAAAAAAATAATGGTAAGCTTTCTGCAATAATAAATGGGACAAATGGCTGATGTAACATTAACTGAATGCAGATTTCTGTTAAATCATGAGAGAAGTAAGGGAAATTACCCATGGAATTCATTTGGTTCTGTGATACATGGGATTATTTCTCTGATAACTGAGACTATGCTACTTTAATCCAAGGTCTTTTTTTTTTTAATATTTCTACAGAGAGCAGGAAAAGTCTGTGTGGAGAGGATTCATGATTCAATTGGTATTGCTTTTCCTCTTTTAGTGAATTCAGGGTACAAATGAGTTTCATACAGATTGCGAATGCACTTCCTTAAAAATTTCTTGCTAAGGATCCATGGCTGGTGTTTCACTTTACTCTTGCAAATTGAACTCTCTCAGGTCATAGGAGGAAAACATCTGAGATTATTACTGTGAGACTTCAGACCTATCCCATCACCTCATCAGCTCAGTACTGAAATTATAAATTCTTCTATAAAGCATCAATCTACACAACATCAACCATAAAAAACTGTTGAGAACTGCACCAATGGTGACAGCACAGGAGGTGAACCAGAACTGTAAGGGTTGAGACTGATTTTAACACTTCATCCACTCCTATGTCTGCCATATTATTCCTAGACAAGATTAAATAAACTTGAGTTTCAAGTCAGTGCAATATCTACCCAAAGAAACATGTCCTTACTGACCTCAGGGAATGTTAATAAGGACCTCAGGAAAGAACAGATCTTTTCATTTTCTTTAATGGAAAGTCTCTTCAGTATTTAGAAGCTTGCGCATTTTCCAATAGGATTTCCTATTCTGTCAACTTTATAAAATATTTTATTGACATTTTATAACCTCTGATAAGAGAAACAAATAAACCCCAGAATCCTAGTACTCCCTTTGAATTTCTGCTAGACCTAGAGACCTCTGCTTTTGAAATATTTCCTGTTCTACCATAAGCAGAGACCAGGGCTCCTTGGAATTAATCTGCTATTGGAGATAAATATGAAAACAGGTAATTTCCTTTTTATGTCCTTTTTCCTATGAAGTTTTATTATCAAATCAGTGGATATTAAAAAAATGGATGATACCTTGGAATCAAAGGGAATGAATCAATGAGTAATAAACTAAATAAAACAATTCCAATTGGCTTTGAGGAGAGTTTGGAAAGACCCCGTCCAGGCCAGCTCTTCCATTGCTCCCTGTTGTGTCCAACACTACAGGCTTTGGCCCTAGTGCTCCTGAAAATGCTTCTACTCTTTCCATCTTTCTGGAGTAATGTTGTCTTGGGTCACAGAAAATTTAAAATTTAAAGAGTGATATTAAATTCATTAACCAAGAAAGCTTGTCAAGAAGAGCAGAACAATTATCTGTAGTGAAGAGACCTGCTGCTCTTGTTCTTGGCTTAGTGTCTTAAAATAAATCCTTGTATTCTGGGAGTAATGCTCCAGCTTTGGTACTAATTATGAGAGAAGACTATCATAGCAAAGCATTTGAAAAACATTACTAAAGCATATTTAAACAGAAGGCTGTTTCTTACACATTGATAATGAACCAAGAATTCACCATTAATAAAAGATTCTAACATATAAGGATGAGAATTGTGTCCATCATTGGGATTTATATTGACACACGAGTGCATTCATATAACACAAACAAACATGTCTCTCATATAAATGTCCTGGCTCTTCATTTTCCACTCACCATATGGCCAGGGCAATTAGATATTACATGTGGGTTTAAAGAGGCACTGTAAGACATTGCCATGCATAGAAAATTACCCAATGCATAATGTCTACAACTTGAACAAATCTAAACTCGATTTAGCTAATGATCCAGAATCAATTACTGAATCCTTTTCACCCTGGGCAAAAGGTTTCAAATTTTATATTGAAAAACATCTAGGACATCACATCAAACGTCACTGTTAGGTTGGAGGTGACATACATATGTGTGATCAGTGTCTAACAAAAAGGTTTTTATTCTGCATGTTCTTCAGCTTATATACTCTTAATAAAGTGTGACCTTAAGTCATTAATTACATCACAATAACTTATATTAATTGGTGCAAAGCAATTAGTGTCAATATAATTGGCAAAAGTTTTACAGAAATTTAATAAGGCACATATACACATCTACTTATACACGTAGTTTAGCTTACAAAAAATTTCATGTATCTTTTCTAATCTGTTTCCATGCTGACAGCTTTGTCTTCTTTTTTGCTATGGATACATTCAAAAATCACCAATTGTTATTTCTTCTAACCAACTGTTATTTCTTCTTAACTCAGCTTTGCTTGCAGGCCAGCTGGGGTGGGTAAATGAAACCCTTCTGACTGTGCATGTTCCCTTGCAGCTGGGCCGTACCCTTCGAAGCCCTTTCATGAAGTTTGTGGCTCATGCAGTTTCTTTCACAATCTTCCTGGGACTGTTGGTGGTGAACGCCTCCGATCGCTTTGAAGGGGTCAAAAACCTCCCCAACGAGACCATCACGGATCACCCAAAGCAAATATTCAGAGTCAAAACAACCCAGTTCTCATGGACAGAATTGCTGATCATGAAGTGGGTATTGGGTAAGTGAAGCCAAAATGTCCACAAGTGCTCTGTGGAAATTCAACATCATTAGGAATGGCATAATACACAGTGGCAAGGCAAAGAAAAATTTAAAAAAAATACAAAACAAAAAAAAAAGAAAAAACCAACCCTCCCACCCCGAAAAAACCCAAAAAATCAACAAAACCCCAAGCTGAACAAACAAAAAGCCCAAACCAAGAAAACTCCCCAAAACTGAAGCAAATTACTATGAGTCTAGAGGTTGATGTCAAGACTTTTGATAAAAAGAGGAGTGAAGAAGTCTTTGATCTTGGCCACCACTTTTGAAAATATTGAATGTTGCTTAGCAAATTCTCATTTACCTGATTTTTCCACTTTTCATCATAAATGCTATAGATGTTGCCTATTTATTTCTGTTGGTTTAATCATTGCATCTTAAAGAAGGTAATACTATAATAGAAACCTGTGGCTTCACTCTGGGACAAAGTGAGCAGAAAGAAGTAAGGTGAGTCTGGCTGATTTATTACTCTGCCATGGCATCCTACTGTAATTCACTGAACCTCAGTGTTTTTGTCTGCAAAATGAATATAATGTCATTTGCTTTTCATGTAGTGCACTCCAAGGTCTAGTGATGAAACCAGCTAGGCAAGTAAGAGATAGATTTTATGAAATTCGTAGTATGAAATTTTTTCTGGTGAGAGGACAGTGCAGTGCTCAAATCTTACAAAAGAAATTAAGTTATTCAGCAATTACAAAGTAAGGATTCATGTGGGTGGACCATTTGAGTGTGAAAATGTGCCACATCCACAAGTCAAATTTCTAAGGAGTTTCAGACAAATTTGGATGTCTCACTTTTCCTACAGGCATCATTTACTCCTGGCAGGTCACTTAGTTTGAACCACTAATCTAAACAAGTTCAGGAGAATTTATTGGGGAATTGAGCTTATCAACTCTGGAGGATCTCTGTCTACCTCTTCTGTGTCTATTTTTGTTCACCACCATGATTTTGATTCTCTTCTTGCAGCAAATAATTCCACTGTTCCATAAGTACTGATGGCATTAAAATGCCCTGAAAAATAGGATATGGCTGCTCTATCTGATGACTTCCTGGCCAATGTTTCTTTGTTCCCTGTCCCTGTGATAATCAGAATCCCATACAGGATATTAGGCTAGAAAATACTGAATAGATGCCAGACTGGATAGAGTAAGACTGTAAGATTTATTTTTAAAATTATATTAAAGCAGTTGGACAAGATGATTAGATTTTAAACTAGGTATTCTTTTCTTATAGCAGTAGGTATCTGTCTGCTTGTTGAGTTCCTGAGAGATGAAGAAAACATTTCATTTAAAGAGAAGGTTTTCACTTTTCTGGGAGTAGAAAGGTGATTCATTGTACAGACTCCTGAATATAATGAGATTTTCTAATGACTGCCTACATCTGCACTGACAGTCTTCTCTGGCCATTTTACCTGCCTGCCTCCATAAAGCTCAAGTAATGTTTCAGCAATGCTGAGGTGAAAGTTTGGTGCACATGGCCTGCAGACACCTGCATTTGTTGAGCCCCATGTGCGACCCTGAACTTCAAGGACTGTAAAAGCACTAAGGGTAGCAGCTTTTGGTGCTAAAATCTTACAGATATTATAAATACCTATATGCAAGTAGAAATATAATTGAAGCGGCCAACATAGACCTACCTAGTGTCCTTCTCTGATGGAGTGACTGTGTAAGTGCACAAGGACAAGCTGCAGATGGCATTTAACTGGACTTCTGGAAAGCCTTTGACATGGATACCCTCACAACATCCTTCTCTCTAAATCAGAGAGAGGTGGATTTGATGGGTGGACTGATAGATGTGTAAGAAAGCTGCTGAGGGTTGTGTGGGCAGTGGCTCACAGTCCACTGATGGACATTGGTGACAAGTGGTGTCCCTCACAGTCTGTATGGGGACAGTGTTATTTAATACCAGCATCAATGACAGAGACAGAGAGCTCAAGTGCACCCTTAGTGAGCTGGCAGATGGTAAATGCTGAGGCTGGCACACCTGAAGGATGGGATGAATTGTCCAGACAAGTTTAAGGAATAGTGGGGATCTCATGAGGTTAAACAAGGCCAACATCCCCTTTGTGTGTGGTGCACAGCAATTTTGGCTCATGCACCCAGGGCTCATTACCTGCCTTGGCTGCCTCTTCCCTGTGGCCAGGACTTCCCATCTCTTCCTCTTCAAATGAGGAGGGCTGGCATTTTCCTCATGAACAGCATGAGCACAAGTGTGCACTGAAAGCAGGGGGTTTATTTCTAAATCCCCACTGCAAAAGCAGCCAGGGTAGCAGTTAAACTCTGGGTAGATGCAATCTGAGCACTATTAATCTCTTAATCCAACAGCCTTTGGTGGACCCAGGAAGGCTCAAAGGCAGCTCTGCAACATCAGCTGCTCCTGATTTATGTACCAGGCCAGAGGATATAAAAATGTGACAAACTGCTCCTTTTTGTGCACAGGTGGTGAACAGCACTTCTTGCACACTCCCATTTTTCTTCCAGATGGGCTGTGCCTGTATCTTGACTCTCCTTCCCCTGCTGAAACCAGAATTGCCCATCAAGGTGACATTTCTGATTATCCCTGCTATGGGAACAAGAGACATGCAGAAGCTGGAGCCTAGGAGCAGGAGCTGCTCACATCCCACACCTCTGAGCATCAAACTCAGGCAAACACCCCCTGCCAGAGCCCTTGGGGGCCTCAGGAACACCACACTGCAATGTAATCCTGGCAGAGCTGCTTTGTCTAACTACTTCTCCTTATTTCTTACACCTCATCTTATGTCCCATCCCCTGAATTTTAGCCAACTTTCTCTTCTCAATACTTTTACTGAGGAGAAGCTTTAAATTACTCCCTCACAATGGATATACAATTACCTAGCAATACTGACCAAGTAATTACTGTAACTTTTCTACTTGTCCTGAACAGACATTTTAAAAAAATGATTGCCACAAAGTTGGGGAAAAGAACAGCGGAAATTATAGGCCAACAGCATGTTACTTTCACAGATGGATTCTTATTTTAGTCAGACTCCTCAGTTTTTGACACTTCTTCATTAATCTGTGGCTTAGGTATATTAAGTGAGCAAGATTAAAAATAAATTTGGATGGGAATCATTCCTGGTCATCAGTGAATAAGTGCTTTGTTGGGCAATGCTACCACGCATGTGATATTTCCTTAAGTGCTTTGGTAGCTTTTTAAAGCACACATGTAATGCACAGGGCTAATGGCTCCTATCCATCATTTCTGCAATGCTTCTTTTTTTCAAGGTAGAAATGTTTCTTTAATATTTCATCCTTGCTCCAGGAAAATTCCTGAGAAACCAATTCTTCCACCTTCTCCCTTAGGCTATTTATTATTAAATCTCACTCAGGGTGAGCGACAGTGTGGGAGGAAGTTCCTGCTTTCACACACCAGGCACCAAGGAGGAGGAGAGCTGGGAGGCTCCTCTCCTGCCCTCTGCTCAGCATCCAGCAGATCTCAGGCTCTCTCCCAGGACAGACCTAAATCAGGGCACATCTCTGGGGAGTTCCCAGGGCTGTGGAGCTCACGGGCTCGCTGTGACCTTGGCTGATGGTGCTGTGGAGAGCTCAGCTTTCCTTTTTCTCTTTAAATCCTTCCCCATGCACAAGGACTGAGAGCAGCAGCTCTCCTCTCCTCCACCTCAGGCTAAATTCCCAGTGACCTGTTTCCCTCTCTGTAACCCCAGTGCACCTCTGGGGACACCCCAGGAGCTTCAGAAGGAGCCAAGCAAAAGCATTTGCATGCCACACCACGAGAGCTTCCAGCAGAGAGGATGAGAGCAGTTCACAGAAAGGAGAAGATTGCAGGAGGTCACATGGAAATTGGCAGGCGCTGCTCCTCCTTGATTAAATGTGAATTTTGCTGCTGCTATGGAAACAGGACTGGGTAGAGAGCAGGAAATATTTATCAGTGGGTTAAATATTCCAACACTTTAGCTATTCAGGAGCAAAATTTCGGCCCTGGAGCCCTGCTGGGATGGAAAGTTGGGCAAATTGGTGAATCTGACCTGAGCTCTGTGACTGAATTCACTTGTCCACTCCAGCTCTTCCCAGGAGGACATGGATGTCAAAAATTTGAATTCACTGGGTTTGGCATTTAGGTTTATTTCTAAGTCTGTTGTCAGAAATCATAAATTTGAGCTAAACTTAGTGTTTTCAAAGTGGCAGTTCAGACTTTAATATATGGAAATTCATTATTTAATACAGAAAGCTTTATGAAATTGGAAAGACAGAATTTCTGTCTAACCCTTTTTTAATCATACTAAACTTACTATTGAACAGTTCTGTTGGCATTCTCAAAATGGACACAGCCACTATCTTAGGGAAGGAGGAAAAGAGCAGCAGAGCAAGCAGTGCCATCTTCAGTGCCACAGTGTAGGAAGGTCATTCTGGGGACAAGAGAGGAAATCTATATTTTTTCCAACTGCATCAGGAGTAGAATTTTCTAGTGTCATCAGAATTTCTGAATGGTGCTTTTTCTGTAGCCATCATCAGAAATCAGCTTTTCCATTGACTTATATAGTGACATTTTGATATTTCTGCTTTGTAAGCACAAAAGGTTGTATTAATTTTTAAGAAAAGATGACATGAGCCATTCTCAATTCATTTGTTTCATTAAAGTCTTTTGCTTTGATTGTAAAAGCCACTGCAAACAGGAACCAAACAGATCTGTCTGAATACAGAAACACCTCCTGTGTTTGCCAGTTACAGATGCTCTGATCCCTCCACAGGTATGATATGGTCGGAGTGCAAGGAGATCTGGGAAGAGGGTCCACGTGAATATGTGGTGCATCTCTGGAACCTGCTGGACTTTGGAATGCTGTCCATCTTTGTGGCATCATTCACTGCCAGGTTCATGGCTTTTCTTAAAGCCTCTGAGGCACAGCAGTACGTAGATCAGTATGTTCAGGATGATGACCTCAATAATGTCACCCTTCCCCCTGAAGTTGCTTACTTTACCTATGGTAAGATGCTTTTTGCTATCTAATATTTCCTGTTCTTTTAAGTTAATGTGTGGCAGTACTGAAAGCAGCTTTCTTTTTGTGATATTTATATAGATTTTTTAAATAAACCAAATTATTTTCCCTAGATCTACCCACTCCAGCCATCTTTCTAACCAGTCAGAAAGGACCCAAACCTCATTCAGCCTCTGCTCGTGTGCTACAGCTACATTCAGGTCAATCACATGCTGAAAATGTAGCTTGAGCAACAGGTAATCAGGAACTCTGAGTGAGCAGAAGAGAATTTAAATTACAGATGAATTAATCTGCTTGGCTTTTCAAATGAGAGAGGAGGGAAATGTGTGAACAAACACAGAATCTGAGGCTGCAGTAACTCTGCATTTCTGTTACATCCAACACCTCGACAAAAATAAATAAGAATAGCAATAAAAATAGCTGCTGCTCATCAAAACCTACATTTTTGTAGTGGCTGTATCATCTATAAGTGCTGACATTGGGAAATGCAAGCCACAGCAGTGCCTTGAAAACGTTCATTTGGATGGCTGAAATGGTTTTCCTTTGCTATACAGAAATGAACAGAGCTTCACACACGTGTGAGGACTGGAGACATTGCACACCTCTGCCAGCTCTGGATGGCACCTGGGCAAAACCCGTGGGGATTTTTGCTCACAGGGGGTTTCTTCAGGAGCTCCAGAGCTGGGCACTAAGGAACACCAGTGGCTCCCGAGGTGTTCTGTTGGTTGTTCTGGTGCTGCCCTTGGGCTGGAGAGCAGAGCTGGGGCAGCACTTCCTCCACTTGGACCCACCCAGCCCCAGAGCCACAGGCCTGCCCAGAGCAGAGCCAGAGCCACAGGACCTGGGGGGCCCCACCAGCCCAGCCTCCAGCACCCCTCTCTGCCCACACAAGCCAAGAGGCCACAGAGATGAGATTGTGGCTTTTCCCTCTCTGCCTTGCTGCTCACCCATTTAAAGTGAGTTCATGACACAAAGGTGCAAAGGGTCCAGAACAGAATATCCCAATAAGATCCTGTGGATTCCTCCATCTGCTGCTTTCCCTTTGGTTCACATTACTGCAAATAATGCCTAAGTTTAGTGCTGTGGCCCTGAAGATGTCACATGTTTTAATGTGAGTTGCAATCTTTCCATCAAGAGCCTGAGTTGATGCAAGACACTTATAAGCCATGTTAATATAAATGTTTACATTTCAGCAAATTAGGTAAATGATGCATATCTGGAGCTTTCTAAAGTAAAAATATTAGAGTAACTAGACTTCAGAATCCGGTTTTAATATAGAGATAATATGAAAATGGTTCACAATGTTTATACCTGCTTTATCTGAACAAATCCTAACTTTCTTATCTAATGGTGGGGATAGAAGATCTTGTTCTCCTTAATGCTTCCTTTCCAAATACTGACACAGTGCCCTGTATCCAAATCTACATCTGTACTCCACTGTGTTGTGGTTTTGGTTCTCCATCTCAAGAGCTTCAAATGGAGAAAGCACAGCACAGTTAATATTCAACTAGGAAACAGAAAATATCGAGTTTGTTTAAAGTCATGCTGGATTTTTTTCACTGTGTGGCTTCAGTAAATCCCAGTAATTTGGCAATTTCCTGCCTTTACCATGTGAAAAATACAACTAATTCACCATATTTGTACAGCATGTTGTTGTCCAAAAAAAAAAACTGCCCCAAAGTTGTTTTTTTTTTTTCTCTTTCCTCACCCAAATGCAAGAGTGAGTCTGGAAAAGGATCATTTATCATAGCAGCTTCCAACTAATCCTTTTTGTTACTAACACCTAGTGTACATGTATTGTTTTAGCCAGGAACAAGTGGCTCCCCTCGGATCCCCAGATCATTTCAGAAGGCCTGTATGCCATAGCTGTGGTACTCAGCTTCTCCCGCATTGCTTACATTCTTCCAGCCAACGAAAGCTTCGGCCCCCTGCAGATCTCTCTGGGCAGGACCGTGAAGGACATCTTCAAGTTCATGGTCATCTTCATCATGGTGTTCCTAGCCTTCATGATCGGGATGTTCAACCTTTACTCTTACTACCTTGGTGCAAAGTACAACCCCGCGTTTACAACGTGAGTACCCGTGGGATGGAGGCTGCTCTGCAGGGCTGGCCCCTCTGGGCCCCTGCCCAGGGGCTTCCTGCTGCAGCTCTGGGGGGAAATCACACCCAGGTTTTGACAGGGAAACTTGTACCACTGATTTATTAAAAAAATACAAATATTGTTCTAGTACCAATATACAACTGTGACGGACAAAGACTCTCTAACAGTTCAAATTTAGAAAGTGTGTGTTTATTGTGGGATAGCTCCCAAATACACACTGCAATTTACAGGTGATTACAGAGTCCTCTTATTATACAAGTATTGAATACCTAAAATAAAAATGCATATTCATCACTTTGGGATATCCCATTCCCAATATGTTATTGATCTAGTACCAATATCCAACTGTTATGGACAAAGACTCTCTAACAGTTTAAAGTTAGAAAGTATGTCTTTATTGTGGGATAGCTCTCAAATACACCCTGCAATTTACAGGTGATTACAGAGTCCTTTTATCTATACAAATATTGAATAGCCAAAATACAAGTGCATATTCATCACTTTGATACATCCCATTCCCCGCTCCACATGGTAATTAGTTCAAAAGCTATTAAGCATGTGTAGTTTGTTCCTTGAAATGGGTCGGTGGTCCCTTTAATGGGGAGGGGTCCCAAAATGAGGACGTAAATGAAGTCTTCCTCATTCTGACCTTTCTACTTTTTCAATGCAAATATGACAAAAGAACCCTTGGTAGAACTCCCATTCCCTGTCTCCAATTGTTTTCAGAACAGAGGAGGCCTACAATTGCCTCATGTTCCTAAAAGCTATTTATACAAGCTATTTATAGTATTTATACTATAAATTTATACTATTTATACTATTTATAAAAGCTATTTATAAGAATACAGTTTCTGTATTCTTCATTATAAACCCAGATAACCAAACATTGTGTTGACAAGCAAGCAATTATGAGTTAACTACTAACTCTTAACTTCATCAAGGCCTACCCATTTATTTTAATTAGCTCCAATAAAGCTTATCTCTAACTAAAATCTTAGCTCTTCGGAAATCTCTAAATTCCTTAAGGTTTATGCCTCATCACAGCCTGCAGCCCTGGCATCCAGCTCTAGGCCTGAGTCTAGGGAGAGGAGCAGTTCAGATCTGGTTACTTCTGGAAATCAAAATAGCAGATGAGGGAAATGTTTTGTGAGATGTTCAGTTTGATGTGTCAAGAGAAGCAGTGGAGAAGTTAAACCTAAGATTACTGATCTTAAACCTGAGAGATGAAAGGTATGTCAAACAAGGAAGGCTTTTGCTTCTCTGAGAGCCAGCATTGTGTGTTCAATTCCCATAGGAGCTATTGATTTAAGAGTTAGACTCAATGGTCCTTGTGGGTCCCTTCCAACTGTAATTGTGTGACTTGTTTTAGGACATTATCTCAGTGCAGCTGTGATTACTGGGTGCCCTTCTGCAGAGCCAGCTGCTGGCCATGTGCTCAAAATACAGCAAACCACCCAGAGTGCCTGGGATTGGCTTCAAGTCCTGGCTGGGAACTCATCAGCAGAAGCCATGTGAAAGCTGCACAGAGCATCACACCAAGCTCATCACTCCTCTTGGACAAATTACCTTTCCAGCATCATTTCTGTCCTGCAAGTGGCTGTTGCCTTGCAGTTTTACCACACCACCCTCTTGTGCCACATGTAACCTGTAACACAACGTTTACTTTCCCTTGTTGAGCCAAATTTACATTCTAGACCTCTCCTGGAGCCTCAGGGTGCATTTTAATGGAAGGATTTGTGAGACCAGATGCATTTACATCTATCTGTGCTCAGTAGTTAGGGAGAACTGAATGTGTAGGAGTGTAGGATGTGACTTGCTTCAGATTTGAAAAGAAGGAGATGCCCTTGAAGCACAAGATGTAATGAGCATCAAGGCTGTGCCATCCCTGGCTGCCTGGTGGCACAGCAGCCCTCACTTGTGGCATCCCCCAGGCACATCCCTGGAGAACAGCACTGACAAATTCCAGTCACTGGTGCAACTCAGCCCAGTGGCTCTCTTATCAGCACTCATTATCTAAGTGCATCTTCCAGTAGTTACTGTCTTTGGATTGAAATAATGATCAAATATTCACTAAAATGATGACTGCTCACTGGAGTAAAAATTGCTTTGAATGCCCAAGGGATACTTGGATTGGGGAGACATCCTCCTTAACTTCAGCCTGCTGACTACTTATCCTGGGGGGACTTCATGTTCTTATAAAGCAAATCTTCCATGAGCATAAATTTTCCTTTCAAGAATTTGGAAGAGACTTTAAAAATACTTACTTTCTTCTGATTATTTAAACACACAGGAGTGGCAAATGATGATCAGTGAAAATGAGCCCTTTCATCGTGTGAAGCAAAGAGAATAGACTTACATTCACTCCAAAAGTCCTTCTTAGACATTCCATGCAACAAGCTAGAAGCCCTAAGGTAGACAGTCTCAAGCAATTTTAATAAGCTAATTGCAAGGTTGTTTTGGCAGATGGACAGACACCAGTTGTAGCAATGCTTCCTGCTCTATTTTGGGTGGCTGCTTGTTGGCCTTGCTGAAGGTGGTGGTCTCCTGCTGCCATCAGCCCACTCATGGGAAGGAAGAAGATTTTGGTATCAGAGCTTGGCTATTGCAGCTGTCCATTCCCTGAAAAATCCCTGGGGCAAAAAGGGGTCATGCTCACTTTGGTGTCCTCATAACCCTTCTGTGACTGCAGCAACATCACAGAAGGCATCTCCTGGGAGCATGTTTGTGAATTCTGATGAGGATGGGTGAAATTTTACAGCGAGTTCTGCAGTCAGAAATGTGAATGTTTAACTCTGGTTCTCAGAGGTCACTTGGACAGTTGTGACAGAAAAAGACCCAGTGGATTTGTGCCCATAATTGACTGTGGGCAGCTCTAAACAGCATTGGCAGCTCCCTGGATTGGCTCGGTGGGAAGCCTTAGACAAACAGCTGCTCACTAAAATACTTCAAATCACACATTTAAGAAAAGCACACCTTCCCAGGGCAGTATGTAAGCAGAAAAAAAGAGTGTACACTGAGGGAATTGCTTGCTTAGTTCTAATGATAATAGTTAGTGAATATTTGGTTTAACTTTTGCCCTCCCTTTCTACTGTACTTTAAAATTGTGTACTCAATTTCTTCTCTGTTCATCTACAGAGCAAGCACATAGCACCCCAGTGGCTTCTGATTTGAGTTATTATACAAAGTTTCTGTCATTTCTTTCCTTTTGATGTTCTGGAAGCAAAGGAAATAAGGATGCAGTTGTCTTTACTCCACACTAGTTAAATATAGAAATTATTTAACTAAATACACTTTCAACATTTTTTGGAAGTTGTTCAGTGCTGAAGAGCAGATCATTTCCACAGCAGTTGCCACCACATCAGCTATGTTTATCTGTTTATCAGATGCTGTGTACAGCACACAGCTCTTGAAACAGCCTGTAATTAAGAACATGCTATGCAAACAAAATCGAAATGGAGGCAAGGCTGATTGTGTTCATCTTGCTTTCTGCATCAGAAATCAGGCTGAAGGCTACAAGGCAAGGTTTTCTGTCTCACTCTCCCCAAAGGGGAATGTGACTCACTGCTCAGTGCCAAAGCTACTTCAAGGCTTGGAGGCTTTTTTCTACTTGTTTTGTTTTGTCAAAATGTGATAGTTTTGTAGATTGCATTGACTGTGTTGCTTTTTTGGCAGTTAGTTCTCAAATTCATTTAAGGGGATAAATCCAAAAAGATGCCTTAAGGTTTCTTAAAGAGGAGGGCACAAGACTGATGTGAAATGAGAGCCTTGCCATGATCCTTTGTGATGAAAAGCACACTGCTGTATACAGAGGCAAGAAAAATCTGCAAATAAATAATTGGCTGTGGTCTGTTAGGAAGTATCACCTTCCTCAATGCAAAATCTTTACATTTGAGTGAAATAAGTGTAATGAAACAAACAAACACACAATCTCTGTGGTCTCCCCAGTGCAGTCAGTTCTACCACAGTAAAGAGGGTGATTGCTGCAGAGCCACCTCCACAGGGAGCATCTGCCAATCTGTCACTGCCAGACCCCCCTGCTGCCAGGAGCTGTCAGTCTGGGCAGGACTCCTGACTTCCTAAATCTTTCATTTGTTTGCCTTTGAGAAGGATAAAACACCTGCTGACCTTGCAGGAAGGGGGTAAATTGCTTAGCTGGCAACAAGGGGACACCTTGGCATCTTGGAATCCTTGAGAACTTGGCTCCCAACGTCCTGCTCTCATGTTTTAGTGAGATGTTCTTGAAAAAAAAAACAAAAAAACCAAACAAAACAAAAAGCCCAACTGATGTTCTCTGCAACCTGTGCCAAATCTCGTGCAAGCTGGCAATAATCTAAAAGGGAGAAGGAAAGAGTCATGCAGCCTTTGTGAAGGGTAGGGATGGACTAGTACAAGGTCTCCTTAAATCATTTCCTCTGGCAGAGAGGTCTGCATCTGCCTGGGGGCACTGCCAAACATCATTTTGGTGCTACAGGTTAGGTCAGCCTCTCCAGCAGCCTCCCAGTCCCACCACCACGGGTACTGGTCCCTTACCTGACACTGGAAATCAGGTTTGTGGGCATGAGAGAGGAACCTGGCACCCCCCCTACCTCTGGGGCTCAGGGTGGTCAAGGCTGCTCACAGCTCTCAATTTACTTTTCAAGGAGAATCCGGCACTGCTCGAGTATAGAGGTCAATGCTCAAGCTGCAGAAAAGGAGCAGAGCTGACACATTGTATTAAAATCTGCCAGCAGGGTGGAAAACTGAGGGAACCTTTCTAAATTAAACAGGGAAGTTAATAGCAGGGTGCAGCTGGGCTCAGGGCTGGAGTTATGTTTTTTATTAGTTTGGGAAATCACCTCGGTGGTGGGTTTCAATGCCAAAGATCATTGGTGTAATATCTGTTCCTGGGCTGGAAAATACAACATCTATTGAGGGAGCAGGGGCCAGATTGCCACTGCACAGTGCAGGGACTCTGACACATTAATGCCAGGTCAGCCCTGCTGCAGAGAGGGCAGGAGAACAGAGCAGGGTGTTACAGGACAGGAAAAGCAGGTGGAAAAGGGATGGCACCCGAGTGCAGCATGGTCAGAATCCCCCAAGGGTATCTCTGCAGCCCTGCAGAGCAACAGGGTCAGGGACTGGGGCAGCAGTGACTCTGGGGATCTGTAAACATTTATTTGTGCAACACTTATTTGAATCATCACTCAAGGGGACTCCCCACAAAACAATATACAGAGTAAATATTCTACTATTTACTGCAGTTTTACTACTACTTGTAAATGAGCTATGGAGTACAAATTATGATGAGAATTAAAAACCAGTTTGCTGCAGCAGAAAGGAGCTGTCCAGGAATTCTGCACCAGCCTTTCAAAGGGTTGAAATTATTTTCTCTTGCTTTTATGAATGGTGTAATTGACACTGGAATTGATGTAATGTTTATTTTTCCTGTTGAATATACCATGGTTTGTGTCTACAAACTGTTTTTAGAAATAGATTTAGCAGGATTAGTAAGGTGCTACCCTAATAAGAAAAAATTCATCAGAATAATTTTTTATGGCATTGTTTCATTTGAAGGTGCTCCCTCCTGGCAGGCGGGAGGAGGAAGGAGGCAATTAACTGTTAACAGGCTAAGGATTGCTCAGCAAAGGCAAAATGCCTTCTCAGTTAAATATTAGGCAAAATGCTTTCAAAAAGTGCCAGCATCCCTGCTCCTCCTCCCTCTGTCCTTTTCAGTTGTTGCTGCTCCCCTCGTTATTGCCCCAACTCCTTGGATCAGCCTCTCCTTCTGACCTGTTAGTCCAGCTTCATTCTTTCCAGCCCCACTTCTGTTTGTCATTGGCTTATTCCCCTTTTCCCTGTCTTTCAACCTTTTAATTTTCCTCTTGCTCCTTTCTACTTTCAAACAAGGATAATAATCAAATCAAAATGCCTCTCTGCCACATCTTCTACCACTCCTTAAATCAAATTTCTTCCTAAAAATGCTTGGGTGTCTGCATGTTTGGAGTCCCAAAGCAGGATGGGAAGAAAATCAGACTATGGTCTGACTATATTTGCACTCTGTGTTCTTTGTATTAATGCCACAATGCAGAATTTTTCAATCCTTTCTCCTGGGTAAAAGACATGCCTCTCTTCTGCCCTGGAAACTGCAGAGAAGGAGGTCAGACTTGGTTCTATCTTCTTAGGATGAAAAAAGAGTGAGTGAGTGAGTAGAAGCAAAAGCCCTACATAAAAAGTTTCAAACTGCAAGTTGCCCATGGATTTGTCATCCCTATTAGGGACACAAAATCCAAGTGTAATGCACCTGATAAGAACAGATGGAGCAAATCAGGGCACTCTAACTTTGTAGGATTAATCAGAAATCATATTTCTTTATCAAATCAGGAAATGTGATTTGGCACATCCCTGGGTGATGGATAATGGGTTGCAATATCTGTGCCAAGATATATTTATATTTGTGGATTGCTGCTTTTATTATTAGCATGTGGCCTGGCTAACCCAGTGTCAACTCTATTAAGAGATTGTTTGTTTTATTTTTAGGGTAGAAGAAAGTTTTAAAACCTTATTCTGGTCAATATTTGGCTTATCTGAAGTGATATCTGTGGTGCTGAAGTATGACCATAAATTCATTGAGAATATTGGATATGTACTCTATGGAGTATATAACGTGACTATGGTGGTTGTGCTGCTTAATATGCTAATAGCCATGATCAACAACTCCTATCAGGAAATTGAGGTAAGATAAATCAGATTACAAACACAAACTTAATTATTACTGATAATGAAAATGCTAAAAAACTAAGGAGGCTGTAGTTTACTTTACATCCAAGATTAGAATCCTGAAAACATCATATGTGGTATAACAGATAAGGCTGAGTCTGTCCCCAAATTATGATTTAATTAACAATAAACAATTAATCATTTCTATAACTATTTCAGCTTCCTTGTTTCTAATGACACTCTGTGAGTAAACCAAACTTCCTTAACATGTATTTAATGAAAGTGGGTTTTGATATTTTTTATTTCTTTTCTTGATTACGATAATTTATCCACGTGTGTTGCCTTAGCTGGATTGTTTGCTTATGCCAGAGTAATATTTCTTCTGACTTTTTGCCCTGTTCTCTACTGCTTAAGCACTCCAGCCCATGTAGATATGAAACACGTGTGCATTCATGAAAATGTTTAGAAATTCCATATTGTCCAATTACCAGGCAGAAAACTTGATATAATTTTTTTGAAGAGTCTTTAGGGTCTGCAAAAAATGACTTTGTGGACATTTACAAAAAACAACTTTTGAAGCATATAAACAGAACCCTCAAGGAATATTAATAGGTTTGTACAGAAAGGTATTTGCAGGGTTTACCCAGCCCTGTTCAGTAGTGTGGCTATTAGCAGAGTGGATTTGCTAAATGCTTTGGACATAAACAACTCTCTGCTAATCTAAATAAAGGCAAAAAGAAAATACGTTATTTGGATAATGTTAATGTTGAGTCACCTTTTACTTCTGATTTGTTAAATGTCAAATTTCTGAAGTTGGGTTTGTAGTAATTACTTGTCCTAATCTCCCCTCAACACCTGACATTGAAAAAGGCCAGGGCTGAAAATATTTTCTCACTGTAATGTCTGATTCATCCATGAACTGTAGTACAAATATAACTCTATCCTGTGCATGCTGTAACTGAGTCTAAATGTCAGAGAGACCTTACACATGCTCTCTGCCCCAGAACCTTTCAGGGCTGCAGAAAGCAGAGTCATTTTCCAAAGGTTTCTAATCACACCGGATCGAGCAATTCCCTGAATCCTATTCACCTGAAACAAGTTTTACTTCAGAAGAGGTCTCAGCCTCTTACTGCATTTTCCAGTTTATTGTAGTAATCAGAGATGCTCTTGAAGAAAAAAAAAAGCTCTCTGAAAATATCTGAATAGATGGCCTATATTAACTTTCCAGTTTAAACTTTGTGAAAGCCATTGTCTTGGAAAAATGGTTTGTCATCCTTCTTGATGGTGTGGAAAGTTTGGAAATTTTGTTAAAGATTACTTGTAACTATCAGCGAGCAAAATAAGTGTGAGTGTTTGGCCCAGATCCTTCTAATTGAAGAAAAACTAGTTCTTCTCCTAGTAATTCATTTCAGTACTCACTAGTGTGACATTTTGAGAGCTCTCTGTGAATCTCTGTGAAGATTAAAGAGAGCTGTAGAATCTGAGTCGTATAGGTTGGAAAATCCTATAAGCATTCACCCAGGCGGCCAAGGCCACCCCCAAACCATGTCCCCAGGTGCCTCATCTACACATCTTTCAGTATCCCCAGGGGTGGTGACTGACTGCAGAGGAAGTCCCCATTGCCAGAGTGTTTGTCTGACCAGAGCAATGTCAATGATGTCCTGGGATGGACGTTACTAAGGAATTAAATTCCATTATGGTCAGTGGGCAGATGGTTTGCTATTAGCTGCAGTGACAAGACCATATTTTCCTGCCTTCCATTTAACATCTCTCTTTGCTGCTTCTGGTTTTCCTGTGTTTATGCCTCAAGTATTGGTGCTTCCTGACAAATTTGGATTTATGGAAAGAAATCCTTTTGCTAGCCACAGAACAGAACTACTCCCATCAGTAGTACCTTTAACTGCTTAACAGAAAGGCATTAGAACTCTTCACTGGTGGTTTGTTCTGTAATTCACCATAAGGATTCTGTGAGGTGCAACCCCAAACCATGAGAACAGCAAATGGCAGAAGGGAATGCTGCTGCTCTGGTGAAGACACACTGCTGTAGCTGTGGCAGAATTCATCTCCATGGTGCCATGGCAGTTCCTGAGCAGGTTCCAGAGGTTCAGGGTAATCAGAGGATATGGATTCCAGCAGAACACAGATGTGCACAAGTACAGGGAGCTGGCACATCCACACCTCTGCTGCTCCTTCTGCCCTCCCTGTAAAGCACAATGAACACAGTGGTACAGCAGCTGTATCTCATCCTTTCTTCTGCCTGATAAATGCTCCTGGTACATGGCCCTGATCATCCTCCTGTATAAATGCCAAGTGAACGACTTCCTCCATAAAATATTTGCTAACCCTGCCCTTGTTACTTGGAATTGATCCTGGCCCACTTTGACAATTCATAAAGGACATTCACAGACACTGAATGATGGAGTTTTTCTCCACCTTCATCAGTGGCAGGAGGTGAACAGTAGGAGAATTAAGGTGTTTAGGGATACATGGTGGTGAATACAGACAGGACCCAAGAGGAAATCAGCTGATGATAGAAGAATGCTCATCCAGCAGTGTCTGAGCCTCCCTAAGGGGATTCCTGGGCAGAGCAGTGGTAACAGATGGCACAGAGCACTGCAGTTCATCACAGACAGTCTTTGCTGTTGTTGTGCTCATAAAATTTTTTTCTGCTTTCGATATCTCTATGTTCTGACACATTCATTTGTCAGCATAGCAAAAAACCAGATTGTTACTGAGACAACCCCTTTGATATACAAGGAAATATTCTAATATTTGGAACACACATACGCTCTGTTTATGCATCATTCTGTTTAAATTTTCCTTGTTTTGAAATCATCACAGAAAAGCCTACAAATACACATTTTGTACAGGGGCCTTGTTCTGGGAGGTAGAATTTGGTTGTAGTTAACTCCTACCTGTATGTTTGTCCTGATCAGAGCTAAAATCCTTCCTATTTACTAATTTGGGTGTTGATTTGTTTTTCCTTCTCCCCTTCCCAAGGAGGACGCGGATGTGGAGTGGAAGTTTGCACGTGCCAAGCTCTGGCTATCCTACTTTGATGAAGGAAGGACTTTACCTGCTCCTTTTAATCTAGTGCCAAGCCCTAAATCATTTTATTATCTCATACTGAGAATAAAAATGTGCCTCATAAAACTCTGCAAATCTAAGGCCAAAAACTGTGAAAATGACCTTGAGATGGGGATGCTGAACTCCAAAAAACGGGTATGTTTTATTTCCACTTTTCAGCTTCTTTGTGGAAAGGATTCATGCCAGGGAGCTGCTGGAGGGGGCTGGATGGTACACAGGGACTGTGGGGACAGCACAGCCTCTCACAGGACTTCACCACTGCACGTTGTTCTGCCGCATTGCAAGCAGAGGGACCTCCCAAAGGTGTGGCCTCATTGCACCAGGCACCAGGGAAAGGGCAATCTTTATGAAAGCAGGCACTTCCTTAACTTTTGTAAAAGCAGGCACTTTTTAAATTTTTATAAAAGCAGGCACTCCAAGGCCAAATAAGCAAGGTCAGAGAGAGGGGCAGAAGCAGAGGCACAAACTGGCTCACAACTTATTTGGCTCAGGGCCATTGTTCCAGGCTGTCCCAGCTGAGCTGTGTGACACTGCCCAGGGAGGGGACAACAGGGTGGCACCCTCCAGCTGAGATGTGTGCAGCCCACCCTCAGCTGTAACCGTGGAAGGGAGACTGAGGAGAAGGGACAGGAACTTGGAGGAGGCTTTGCAGAATTTGCCTCTGGGACATGTAGGCTGCTTTAAGGTCTGCTCAGACCTCTTGGAAGAGCAAAGTGAACCATCCAGATCATGGTGAACCATCCAGCTCACGGTGAACCATCCAGCTCAGGGTGAACCCCCAGCTCATGGTGAGCTCCCAGCTCATGGTGAGCCCTCCAGATCATATTGAACCATCCAGCTCATGGTGAGCCCCCTAAATCATATTGAACCATCCAGCTCATGGTGAGCCCCCAGCTCATGGTGAACGATCCAGCTCATGGTGAGCCCCCCAGATCATATTGAACCATCCAGCTCATGGTGAGCCCCCCAGATCATATTGAACCATCCAGCTCATGGTGAGCCCTCCAGCTCATGGTGAGCCCCCCAGATCATGGTGAGCCCCCTCAGCTCATGGTGAGCCATCCAGCTCATGGTGAGCCATCCAGCTCATGGTGAGCCCCCCAGATCATGGTGAGCCCCCTCAGCTCATGGTGAGCCCCCAGATCATGGTGAGCCCCCTCAGCTCATGGTGAGCCCCCAGATCATGGTGAGCCCCCTCAGCTCATGGTGAGCCATCCAGCTCATGGTGAGCCATCCAGCTCATGGTGAGCCATCCAGCTCATGGTGAGCCCCCTCAGCTCATGGTGAGCCATCCAGCTCATGGTGAGCCATCCAGCTCATGGTGAGCCCCCAGCTCATGGTGAGCCCCCCAAATCATATTGAACCATCCAGCTCATGGTGAGCCCCCCAGATCATATTGAACCATCCAGCTCATGGTGAGCCCTCCAGCTCATGGTGAGCCCCCCAGATCATGGTGAGCCCCCTCAGCTCATGGTGAGCCATCCAGCTCATGGTGAGCCATCCAGCTCATGGTGAGCCCCCCAGATCATGGTGAGCCCCCTCAGCTCATGGTGAGCCATCCAGCTCATGGTGAGCCATCCAGCTCATGGTGAGCCCCCAGCTCATGGTGAGCCCCCCAAATCATATTGAACCATCCAGCTCATGGTGAGCCCCCCAGATCATATTGAACCATCCAGCTCATGGTGAGCCCTCCAGCTCATGGTGAGCCCCCCAGATCATGGTGAGCCCCCTCAGCTCATGGTGAGCCATCCAGCTCATGGTGAGCCATCCAGCTCATGGTGAGCCCCCCAGATCATGGTGAGCCCCCTCAGCTCATGGTGAGCCCCCAGATCATGGTGAGCCCCCTCAGCTCATGGTGAGCCCCCAGATCATGGTGAGCCCCCTCAGCTCATGGTGAGCCATCCAGCTCATGGTGAGCCATCCAGCTCATGGTGAGCCATCCAGCTCATGGTGAGCCCCCTCAGCTCATGGTGAGCCATCCAGCTCATGGTGAGCCATCCAGCTCATGGTGAGCCCCCAGCTCATGGTGAGCCCCCCAAATCATATTGAACCATCCAGCTCATGGTGAACCCCCCAGCTCATGGTGAACCCCTAAGCTCATGGTGAACCATCCAGCTCATGGTGAACCCCTAAGCTCATGGTGAACCCCCCAGCTCATGGTGAACCATCCAGCTCATGGTGAACCATGGTGAGCTCCCCCCCAGCTCATGGTGAGCCATCCAGGTCCTGGTGAGCCCTGGAGCTCCAGGCAAAGCCCACGGCCTCCAAAGAGGATCATCCTCCCAGGAGTTGGAGAGAGCTGCTCAGGTCTGGTGCTCACCCACTCTCTGCCAGCACCTAAATTGAAGGGAGAAGTCTGTCCATGGGGTTCACTCTGTATTATCAAATAATTTAACTATCAACATGGGGAGCATTGCTGAGATAGACAAGCATGTCTGTAAATGCATTTAACACTGCTATTGATTACTGGAAGAACCACTAGAACACTGGAGTCTCAAAATGAAAGAAGTGTTTCTCCTTCAACTACCTCAAATAATGATTTTAAAATGCTTTTAAAATGTTATTTGAATCAGACTGCACTAAGCTCGCTTTGTTTGAAATTTAATTTCTGCTTCAAAGCCTAAAACAAAGTAATAAAATTTTCTCTAAGCCTCTCCTTCCCCAAGCCAGATGAGAGAAAGTGTCTGGCTTGCCCTTTTTCATGGAACTCATGCAAAATTCATATTTTCCATGGCTTTAGCATAAACAATTAAGAATACCAGTCATTTCTTGCTTGCCTATTGATTTTGTTCACATATCATCTTCAAGAGTCTCTGTAAGCTCATTATACACCTGATGAGTAAGAAAGAAATTTTCTAAAGATTACACTATTACTTCAGACTTTCAATCTAATAATCATAAAAATCCTGATTTGAAAGAAAAAAAATAATCAGGATCTCTGGTTCAACCATGGAAGAAAAGCCCTTATCCAGGGCCCCTCCTCTATATACAATTGCATATAGTTGCAGAAGTTTATTATATTTATTCCTTTAATAAGTGACTCTTTTTTTTTGTTAGTATAGGACCAAAAACCTCAGAGGTGGATTACAGTCAAAGAAACCTCCCAGAAATATTGTGTGTACTGTCCATAAAAGTCTCCTTGGAAGTTTCTAAATCTGTCATGCCTCTGATTAAAATAAAATTGTCTGCTTAAAAAATGCATATTTTTCTTGACCCGTAAGAAATAGCAAAGGGTACTGCTGTTTTAAAAGGACCCGTGAAATTCAATTGTGTTTCAGAATTTGGTTTTGTACCACAATCTTGTTCTTTTCAAATACAAGTAGTTATCTTTCTTCTGTTCTGAATTGATAAGCATCAGCCTCATTAAGATAAAAGTATTTTATGCCTTTTAACACCTTGTTGTCTAAAACTTGTGTGTGAATACCATTTCTGTCTAGATAATTTAGAATCCGATTTTTCCATTCATTTGTGTATTTTTTGTTTTTTTCTATCTTCCAAAAATTTCCTTTGTGGGCCTGAATGTTCTGGCTTTTACACTACTGTACATAGAACCATTTCCTACTGTTTTTCTAAAGCTCTGCTTGGTTTGGGGCTGTCTGGGTATGAGAAGCTATCATTGATTTAATCATGTCATGGTGTTTTATAATTTCAGAAAGTTCGTTTTCACTCTAGCATTCAAAACACAGAGAGTTTTTCTGGGAAGAACGCTTACACCAAGCCCACGAGATACCAGGTAATCAGAGCATGAAAGCAGGAGCCAGGGCAGAGCTCTGCCAGTGCCCAGCTCCCACCTGCAAGAATCACCTTTGCCTTCTCCAGGCGATGCCGTCCTGGCATGTGCCAGGCTGGGCACTGGCTCAGGGCTGGGCTGGGGTGTTTTGGAAACAAAGGCAGCCTGAACCCCATGGAAACACACATGGTGTTAGCATTTGCCATGCTAATTAATGCCTCTTGAGGGTGTTTAACTCAGCACACATCACCCAACCTTTACTCCTCCCATCTTGCATTGACAGCATTTCGTTCCCCATTGCTCAGCCACCTCTCCAGCTGCTGCATTAACATCTGCACGTGCTTCCTCTGGCTCGTCCTGCCCAGCTAACCCTGCAATGTGCTACGGTTCAGAACCCCCCTGTGGCTGCAGAGGTGGCACAGGGTACCACAGCTGTCTGCCCAGCTCCAGTGTGGTGCCAGCAGATGTGTTATTTCTTGTGCAAACGTGTCCCCGGGCAATACAAAATGTGCCCCACAGGATTTTTTGCCTTCTTTTTTAGCATAAAGTGGAAAGGAATCTGATGGCAAGTGATGTGTCTGAAGGGACTGACATTAAAGACAGATGAGGAAAATAATAGCTAAATTGACTAAAATGTGCAAGGGCAATTCCAGAAGTGGTTTGTCTTGTGTTGGTACAGCTTCCAGCACAATGGGCTCCCAAGCTGTTCAGCAGACCAGTAAGAAATTTCTACTGGTTTTAAAAATTTTTCATGCTTTTTTACCAAAATAGGAAGGGTATCTAAAAATCTAAGTTAGAAATGGGGTGCATTCTCTCTGGCATCTGGAGTAAGTTGGCTTGATTCTATCAAAGGAAAAGGGATGAGAGATCGTGCCCTGCTCAAAGTGGCATTTCAGCACTTCTGACACATCCCCATCCATTCAAACCCACAGGTGATGTGTCAGCCTCTGCTGAACTGGTTCTCTTCCTGTAGCTATTATTTCTCAATGAGACCACCCAATGTTTGTGGTAAATCAGACCTTTATTTCCAATATTGAAAAAGCCAAAGGTGACCTGGAAAAACAGATAGAAAAAGATAAGTACCTGTTACTTTGTTTTAATAATGCCAGGTTTGTCTTCAAACTACCTTAGAACATTCTGGTGCTACAGAAAGAAATTGCCCAAATAATATAAGGAGAATGTAATAGTCTAAACATAAAGAAGAAGGAACAGTGTGATAATCTGGCTGGAAAGCTTTTCTTCTACTACTGGGAAAACCTTTGAAGCAGTTGCTTCTTGCTTAGCAGTGTTTATTGAGGAATGTATCTGCAGTCTCTGCAGTCTGTGTGCTTAAGACTACATATGAACAGTGCTCTAGAGGGATAACAAAAATATACAGAATTTAAACATGCAATATTTTGAAAAGCATGAGGAACAATTCAGTACAGCTGCCATGATTTGGGAATAAACTAGTCTAGGAAAAATGATATCTTTATCAAAAAGAATTTGGGAACTCGTGTAAGGAGAGGTTATGTATCATTTTTTTCCAGGTAATAAGAACCCATGTTCTGATTCCTTGTTTTAGTCTAAATCTCCTCTGATTTCTGCTCTGGAAAAAAATTACTTATTTTTGGATCCAGGATTTCCCTACTTTCCCCAAACATTACTTCATTTATGTTTTCTCAGGTGACAGCCCTACCTCCCTCTGGATTCTACTACCTTGGCCATCTCCAGCACACCGTAGGTGCCCTGTACCTCATCTCTGCTGCCTTAGTCACTCACCTGCTTAGCCAGACACCTCTGACATAAAGGACAGTCTTAGTCATCCCATATTCCATGTCTGCATGGCATAGACAAATGACTGGATCCTTCTTTGATCTCCACAAGCCTTTTGCACTGCTATAATCCTTATTTGGCTAGGCAGAAAAAAGAGCAGGTGTACTGTTTTCTTAACTCCATACCCTTTGTAGCATTTTTCAGATGTTCCAAGCAGAGATGTGATTGCTTTCTGAAGTGAGTCCATGCTGGGAGAGGCTTCTCCTTTAACACTGGACATCTGGTCAAAGACACTGAGCTCTCTTGTGTTTGCAGAGGATGTATGTAAATCTCTGTCTCTGAGAGAGCAGTTCTTTTTACGTTTATATATATTTCTATTCCTTTTTTCCTTTATAGGTTTTTATTACGAGATTTTTTGGGGTGTCTTTTCTAAAGTGAAGACAAGGCTGTCAGCTGTACCCCAGAGTGCAGCCCAAAACTGCCAAAGTTAATTTTCTTCTAGATAAATGGAGCTTAGGCATTCTTGGAACAATAGCACATTGCAAGTTCATATCCATAACTATCATCTATTCCCATATTTACTCTTCCTTACTAACAATCATCTTCCATTTTGTAAATTTACATGGCTTTACATTTTTCACCATATATGTCTCTTAAAATCCACCATTTCCATATGAAACTTTTCTCCCTTAAGCCAAGTTCCCCGCCTTTCTTCAGACTCTCTTTTCTCTGTCCTTCTCTAAATTTATTTTCTTTTAAAAACCCAATGACAAGGGTAACAAAGTCTTTCTGTGAACCTCAGGTCAGCTGCATTGTGAGTGAGTTTGCTAACATCATTAATTAACCACTTATTTCTCCCTGTAAAGTACTGTTAGACAGCAACACGCTAAAAGAAGGCTCTGGAACCCATTTCCTTTGCTTTTTATTGGATCATCTGTGTTTTCTTTCTGCCTGTGGGACATGCTCTACATTCACATGCGTCCCACAAAGAGCCCCAAAGTGCTGAGTGATTGAGTGGCTGCCAATCAACTACTGTAGCACAGTGTTCACAATATAGAATGTAAAATAAATGGGAAAAATAACAATAATAAAATATCCCTAGTGAAACCAGATGAATTGCTCATAGTAAGTCTGCCATGGGGACAGTCTCCACTGAAGGAGTGTTTCTGTTCTCCTTCCAGAAGATAATGAAGCGTCTGATCAAGCGCTACGTGCTGAAGGCTCAGGTTGACCGGGAAAATGACGAGGTCAATGAAGGCAAGTGGAATTTTATAACTGACCCACCTAAGGAGTGTGAGCTGTTATTGCTGCTGATCTGGCCAGTAGGAGGGCTGAGCTTAGTTAAGATGCTCTGTAGAGAGAGCCTGGCTCATGCTCACGCTCAGGTGAGCAGCGCTGACTCTGAGCCACCCTTGTGCCCTTGGAATTCCAGGTCCTTGCTTGTCCTTAGCAGAACACGGATCCCACCCTGGATCTACAGGATCTACAGGATCTACACCCTGCCCTGCTCACCCCTGTAGCTCTAGCTCTCCTTCCTTTACTACCTACCAGAGTATTGCCAACACCCAACCTTACCTTGCTGTCTAGGTGAAGCATTTTCTGACTGCCCTGCCCAGGCCTGCCCCAAGGACCCTGTTTTGATTGGGATCCAGATTCATATTGCTGTGGTGTCTTGTGGGATTTGTGTGCAGATGGAAAAGAACCTTTATCACCTCTTAACTACCCTCCTGCAAATACCCTATGTAGGTGGAGATCAGATTGTGGAGAGGGAACAAATTTAGGAAAGAAACATGAACTGTCCACACATACTTGCTGTTGCTGTTGGTACCACTACTGCAAGTACAGGTTATTCCTTGTAACTACAGACATTGTGTGTGTAATGCAGGGAGATCAAATGCAGCTCCACACTGCAATTATTGCTCTCTCAGGTCTTGGAACCATAGGGATTGTTGATGGTTCAGTATGGCTAACAAGAACATTTTCCTCTTTCAGGAGAACTTAAAGAAATCAAACAAGATATTTCCAGTCTCCGCTATGAACTCTTAGAGGAAAAGTCCCAAGCTACTGGTGAGCTGGCAAAACTAATACAGCAGCTGAGTGACAAGTTTGGGAAGACCTTAAATAAGGACATTTGATGGTGAATACAGAGAAAGACAACTTGTTTTCTAAACACTGTTCATTCTCAACCAGCATCTAAGGAGGGCAGAAAACACGTGAAAGATGGGTATTGCACACTCAGCTTTTGCTGACAAGCAAGTGTTGGTAGGAGCACTTTGCTTTTCTCCTGCACTTGGTGAGTGACCAGTTAAATCTTTTCTGATACAAGAGTGACTTAATGGTAAAAATCTATGCCCCTGACATCAGAAACAGATGCACCATAGAGAAGGCACTTCCAATTAAAGGCAAAAAAGCCAGATCTTCATTCACCTGACTCCAGAGAAGACAATGTAACTGTGCTCATTAACACCAACAGAGTCTGTACTGACCAGGAATGAGTGAAGCCTGAAGAAAAAATGTGCCAAGCATATCCCCTGCAAAAATGTTTAAATTCCTATTCTTGGGTGTGTAGTCTCCTTTTATGTTTACATTGGCAACCCTGAATATAACTTTGGCAACCCTGAATATAACTTTGATCAGCACTGTGGCTAATGAAAAGCTAATGAGAAATCATCTGTTGAAGTGACCAAGGCAGTGAATGAGAAGTAGAGAGTGACAGCACTGGAAAAATGAAATCAAGCTTGTGGGGTAAATTATCCTTTAACCTGATGAAAGGATTTCCAGCCAAACATTCCTGTCCACCCTTTCCAGCTGTATTAGCTAGTCTGCTGATGGATATGGTCTCTTTGTATGCACTTAGCCTCTCTTTTATCTTTAGTCGATCCCATCTCCGACAACAGTGGACTGAAATATTCGTAATGATGTGAAATTCACTTCCCAGGAATACCCAGAGATAAAACACCTTGTGCTAATGTATTCAGTTCAAAGAACAACATTAATCCAGAGACAGCGATGCAACTGAGCTCAGCTTTCAGATTCCAGAGGTCAAACTGCAAGCCATAGGGAGAGATCAATCACAAAGAACATTGCCCAGTAGTTTCCAGCCTTGAAATTTGTACAAAAAGGTTTCAATTGAACATTCTGACAAAAAAAAAAAAAAAAAAAAAAAAGGAAATAAAGGAAAAAAATCATTGTAGAAATTGTTGTCATGCTTTTAGCTCTTACAGAGGATAAGAAAGGGATTCAAACTGTTCTAAGGCTGTGGTAATAGAAGGATCACACTTTTTCAACAGGAAAGTTGTAAGTCTGTGCAACACAACTGCAAACACAGATGGCTTGGGTTTTCATGGTTGGCTACATGATTTCAACTACTTAAAGCACACCTTACTACTTGGGAACCATGGAACTGGACTGTTTGTTTACATGAGACACCTATAAAATGAACATGACATCTAGGTTTCAGCTGAGACAAACAAGCAGAGCCAGAAGGTGACCTGTGATCAGTTCTTAAGTGCCAGATGAGAATACATATAGCCTATTAGAATAATAGTTATATTTGTACAAAAATGAAAGAAAACAAAATAAAAAAGTGTACTGTACGTAGATCTGTTTAGAGAAAAAAATACTGTATTTTTACCTTTAATAAAATTATCTTGTATACTGTAATATTTTTACCTAAAAATGGAAAAAAAATAAAATTACCTCATAATATTTTGTTGTACACTGAGTGAAATATTTGCTTGATCTTTTGACTACCTATTACATGGCCTTTTTTTTTTTTTGCTTTTCTCCTATATGGGAACAATGAAATTATTATACAAAGTAATTTTACCATAGTCATTCTGAAGCCTGAAAGAGCCGAAATGCAACACTTAAACTAAAATATATTTTAAATTAATAAAACTAGGGAATGGTATTTACTCAGCACTTTGGGCTGTCTCCCACAGCAAGTTTTGCCAATGCATATCCAGTTTTCTCCACAAGAAGGAATGTATTTCATGGCAATGCTACTTGTCCCCTCCCCACCTTTCCAGCCACTGTGTAAAATGTTTTTCCATTTGAAAAACCAGCCCTGTTGTCACAGCACCATCTTAAAATTTAACTTGATTACATCTCTACACCTGACTCCTGATCAAAGTATTCCTTCACCCTTCCCATTTAGTGTTTTAGGGATTTAAAGAAAATTGTTCTAGGTAGAGCTTACAAGGACCACCATGATTTAAATTTCTCATGATATTGAATGCAAGTCCTGCAGAAAGGTTTAGCTGAAATGCTATGATGCAGTTATGTTTTGTATATTTCAATGCAGCTCAGCAAAATGCCTGATCTACAGTACAGCAACACCTACAGCAATATTCTTCTATTCCTAAATATTGCATGCTGTGGTCAGCACAAAGAGCATCATACTGGGGATAACTTTGTTGAATTTTTGGGTGTCACGTGGAGGTGCAGCTGTGCCCATCAGCTCGCTGCTCTCACTCAGGAATCAGCCAAGAAACAGCACAGTATTCTCCAGGACTTCAAAAGTAGACTAAAATATTAAAAATATTGTTAAAAAAATCTGCTTCCTACCCTTTTGCATTTACATTCTTGAAAGTATCAAAGCACAGAGACTTTATATAAATATTCATGACAAAAAAAAAAATCCCCCTACATCAGAGCACTTTTCTCATCTGGCCCCAGTAACACACCCAAGAAAGTTGCTCACAATGGGCTGCTGGCAGAAGCAGAATTTATTCTCCAAGGTCAGTTTATAAGAAATTAAAATTAAGAAGATTCACTGAAAGAGAAGCCTGAGAGAACTTAGAGAGTTTGAAGAGGAAAAATCAAGGTAGGTGAGTCCCAGATTGGATGAAACCTGAGACATGTGGGTCCCCTGTCCCATTTCCCATCACCAGGGGACCTCCTGGCAGAGCAGTGTCACATCAGCTGAGCTGGATTTGGTCCAGTCTGTAACACCTCTGACCTTTGGCTTTGTAGTGTAGGTCTTGGTATTCCTTGGACAAATTCATACTGTGAGGGACGGAACTTTTTACCCAAATTATTTGTAGACACAGAATTATAACTTTTTACGGGAAATAAGAGAGGTCCCATAAAAATGAAACTAATCTGGACTCCTCCACATAAAGGTGAATATTCTACAAGAGACAGTCACAATTCTGCAAATACCACAGGCCAATCAAACTGGAACTGAAACAGACACCCTGAGGAGGATCAGAACAAAGTCATTTCCTAGCCAATATTGATTTATTGACTGCCCAAGTCTCTAGACAGTTGTTCCACACCTTGCAAAGGCCAAACCAGACAGCTGCTGCCAACAGAGAGGAAAAACAGCAGGAAGCATTAACAGGAAGGAGTTGATATTTCATGGGGCTGAAGTGCCTGGTGTTAAGCCAGGGACCCCAGAGGGGCAGGTCCCAAAACAGAGGAGCTGCCCAGGGGCACCTGGCACCCTGTCCCTGCTTTCAGCAGCAAGGGCTGGATGGGCTGTGCAACCACAGGGATGCTTCATGCTCATCTCTGCTCTCCAGCTGGATTAATTCTGCCTCTAACTTTGTGGAGGATGACTAACAAATACTGTACTCAGTTCCCAAAAAACATGGCTTAAAAGTAAATATTGTGAAGTATATGAATGGTGTAATGAAAAATGGCTTACAAGGCTGCCTGCATCCTGACCAGAGCTCATATTAAATTGTCAGAGCTAGGCTTTATTTTTAATTAATCTACATGAGGAAAGCATTTCCAGCAGGCCAAAAGAAATTGCCCTAATTAAAAGATACAAGAAATTAATGATCACTCAGAGAGGACAGGCCAGGACAGAGTCCATCACTGCAAAGGCAGGAGGGCTGAGCAGCCTGGACAGGGCTCCAAACACATCTGCAGCTGAGGGCAGATCTCTGCTGCACCATGGCCAGGTCTGGCTGCAGCCCTGGGAGGAGGCAGGACCTGCCCTGCACCTGCCACACAACCCCAGTGCTGCCTGCCAGGAGCCTGACAAACAGAGCACTTCATCCTCAGCTGAGCATGAGCAACCCTGAGTTCCTTCCCTGAGTAACCCAAGGCAGGGAAGGGAACCACAGCAACAGGAGGGCTGGCAGGCAGTGCTCAGGTGGGCAGGGGAGGTGTTTCCTCTATCCACACACTAGAAATACCTCCCCTGTGACCTGAAAAACAGTTCTGCCCTTGCTTTGGCACAAATCTCTCACCACTGCAGTGTCAGGTGCTGCAGGCAGCAGGTCCCATTATTCCCTTTCACCCTGGCTGTGGCTGGGCTGTGAACCCTGCAGGGAGCACACCTGGTGCTGGACAGCCTGCACAAGATACAGCCTTAAGGACCTGACCTTTCTATTGAGAAAGGAGGAGTTTTATGCATTTTTATTGCACAGGGGAAATGAAATAGTCTTAGCTTCCACTGAAGGAAGGCAGATGCAGAGAAATTCAGTGATTTGCCTCAATGACCTGAAAGGAAGGGGCCAAAAATGGGGCTGTGGTTCTGAATCTTAGAATGAAAATATGCTCATTGGCTTTGCCTTCTCTTAGTCCTTGTTCTGCATCTTTGTAGGGCAGTATACACTCCTCAGTGAGGGACAGGATCTGCCTGATGCCAGCAGCACAAGAGCAACAGGAAAAAAAAAAAGAATGATTGCCTCAGTGATCATATATAATTTTGGGAAGCCACCCCTTCAGTCCCTGAGAGATTTTAGTGGCTCTATATGAATGATATACCTTCACTATTGTTGAATTTAAATAAAAGCAAATAGAACGGGAAATTGCAACCAAAGGAGCAAAATAACTAAACTGATTCTGAAATTTGTGATGACTTTTACAGCAGGTAAAAGGACACTCTCTTCGGTCATTTGAGACAGACATTTAACACAAACCTGCAGTGTGACAAAGGGGATTAAACAGTTAATGAACAGCTAATGATCCTGTTAATATACAACTAATGTTTACTATAATACAGACTAATATTTAATTCCCTTACTAATGATTAATTATTGTGCTGCAAGGTTTTAATTAGGCTTACATAGCAGAAGCATGGGGGTGTCTGGTGAGGAGATGAATTTCTGTATGAAGTCACTGCCCTGAGCCCAGGCTCTTCCCCAGCAGCTGCCCCGGGGTGGGCACAGCTTTGGCAGCACAGCCCAGCCCATGTGGGAGGGAGCAGGAGATGAAATTGTTCCCTTGTACATCCAGGTGGGTGGCACAGACTCAGAGCAAGTTGCTTCTGAAAACAAGCTGATAGAAACCTGTCCCTGTGCCCTGCAAATGAGAGCATCCTGCACTGTGCTCTCCCCCTGGAGCAGGGCTCCAAACCTCTTTGCCCTGGTACCAGCATCCCCTCTGATGGCTGGCACTGCAGCAGGGACTGCAGGAACTCACTCCAAGGTTTTCATTTGAAGATGAAAGCTTCCATGAAATTAAAAAGCTGTTTTGATGCAAAAGTGCTCTCTGTACAATAACATGCTTTGGGCCAAATCTTCACCATGATTCCCAAACACAATTAAAGAATTCAGCTCATCCTAAAAAGAAGCTTGTTGGGCTCGTGTGTGTAGAAGCAGCACTGACTGGATTTGTCAGTCATTCCTGCAGCCAGCCAGGACAGACAGACAGGGCTTCAGCAAGATACTCAGAAGACCACACTCAGAAATTGGAAACAGGAGTATTCCCAGCTCCATCTGCAGCCAGCCAAGTGAGCCCATAGTTTAGGGACTTTGATTTTTGTCCCAGATTTCAGGCAAGCCTTTGGGTGAGGAGAGGCCAGCAGGCTCGTTGGAGGGGCAGCCTCTAAGCACACCGAGGAGCAGAGCTCGCTCCAGCAGCAGCACCCCAGCTCTGCTTTCAGGCAAAGCCTCGGTGAGATCAAAGCACAGCAGGGAGTGAATCACAGAGACCTGAGCAGAAGCAACATTCACTGCAGAGTGAGGAGACACGACCAGAGGGAGACTTTTGTGCTGATTAAACATTCTGCAGTGTTTGCTGTGTACCTGGGAGCACCTGGCTGGTCCCTGCTGCCATCTAGGCACCACAGCAGAGCCACATTTGTGCTGATGCCCCGAGGAGTCATCACTCCTGCTGTGACAGCACCCTTGGGGACATGGGTGTGGTGGCAGGAGCTGCAGGGACCAGCAGGGTGCTGGGTAAAACTGCTGCCACTGCCCCCAGGGCAGGATTGAAGGGATGGTATCACAGAGTTGAACCACAGACTCAGAGCAGGTTTTGCTTTCAGAGCAGAACAAGGTGGGAGAGGTGTCTGCAGGCAGGAGAGGAGTGAGAATGAGGGAGGAACTTTGCACTCATGGCAGCTGAGCTGTACCATGGAGACTGGGGTGTGCATCACCTGCCTGTGCCTCATTGTCCTTTGGGGCGAATTACAGTCCATGCACTCTGAGTTTTACTGTTGAGTTTCTCTAAATATTTGGAAAAAGAATTTTTTGGGGGGGTGAGGGATGGGGCTCATGTTCTGCACCCATCCTAAAGTGAAAAGATGAGGAGGGAAAGGTGCGACTAAAAATATAATTAAATGAGAGGGGAAAGTGGGTGTCAGCAAGCATAAGAGAAAATAATTGCCCTTTCTCAACTGGAGTTACAGCCGTCAGCATGAACTACTGCCTGTGAACACCTTTGCCCAAGCTGTGCTGGCTCAGAGCTGGCCCCTGGGGACAAACAAAGCAAGGATACAGCTGCAGAGCCTGCCAAAAGCCACCCTGACCCCAGACACCGGCTGTGCCTCAGCATCATAAGGTGGTGGAACAATTGTGCCTGGTAATTTCAGTTGTTGCCCAGCCTGCAGTAAACCCTCAGCCCCACAAGTACCCAGTGCTCTGAGAGGAAGAAACTGTTTGCTCTTTGTTTGTTTAATTGTTTTTTCAGGAGTTTATTTCCTGGCTTTTAACTGTAAAAGTCCAAAGCTCCTGTGCCTGCAGAGAGCTGTGAGGAATTTCTCTATATTTTCTCCATGCTTTAGGATAAGCTGCGGATGTCTCATGGGGATTTCAGCGGGCATGTGCATTCAGGAGGGGAAACACAGCCCAGAGCACTCCCAGACACAAACCGCAGTGGATGGGAGAGCGGGGAGCGGGATGGAGCCGTGTCTCTCGCTGCTGGTTGCAGTGGGAGCCAGCAGGTTGTGCTCACGAACAAGAAATGCGCAGCTCTGCCGCTGGGATGCTCCGCAGTAAAAGCAGAGCTACGGGGAAAAAACAACTCCTCTTTCTGCAGGGTTTTTCTCCAGCTCATTATAATCTACGTGTTTTAACAGCCCATGAAGCCACCAGGATCTGGCACTCATTAAACTCTGTTAATAAAAAAAAAAAAAAAAAAAAAAAAAAGATGAACTGATGTTTTCTTGTTAGAAAGCCAATATTTCTTCAGCTGATGCACCCAGAGAAGTTTTGATGCACTCAGAGAAGTTTTCTGCTTTTTACTGTCTTACTCCTTTTTTTTTTTTTTTTTTTTTTTAGTGTCTGCTGTCTCCTAGAGGACAACACCTTTCAGTATCTCTCATTTGTACTTGCACAAAATACAGATACAGAGTTCCAGAAGAAAATTCCCTCTTCAGCTGAATTTTTTGTGTAGGACCTACTGTGGCCAGAACTGCTGCTTCCCTAGTATAGGGATTCTGCTACATGAATTGATTTAGAAATATAAAGGTTAGGTTCTCTTCCAATCTGTACCTACGTAAGCCAACACCAAACTGATTTAAATTAGAAAATAAAAATGCATGTTTCTGCTATCATCTCACAGGCAAGGTTCCCTTAACCCATTCTCCCAATTTTAGTAGTATTTCTAACAAAATGTGGGCAATTCTTAAATCTGAGGTACCAAGATGTTTATGACAGCAGAATGACTGACAGTTTTTTTCCAAAATCTGAAGGGGAATCCCTTCAGCATTCATCCTTCTTGGAGCTGGAATTGAGCCTTAAGCCTCTTTCCTGTTGCCCTTTCTAGGCACAAAGCCTGTCCTTAATTAAAGCCAGCACTCCAGTCACAGCCTGGATTCCCTGAGTGCAGCAGTTTATCTCCTGCTGGTCCTGCAGCAGTGGCTCAGACCTGGTTCTGTGAGAACAGCTTAAACCTGTGTGCTCCCAGAGCCAGGGGAAGGCTCAGGAGCCCAGAGCAGCTCTCCAAAGCCAGCACCAATTTTTTCCTGGTGCTCAGGTCTGCAGCAATGCCAAAGGGACCCCTCTGGGGCTGGGGTGCAGGGCAGGAGTGATACAGAATTATGGGAACACACATCCACCACACGTCAATTTAAATTGGGTATTCACAGTAAAAGGCTGAGCTGGCCCAGATAAAGAAGTTCAGCTGTTTCTTGACAAAAAAAAAAATAATAAAGCAGACAGAAAAGCATGCTGTAATTGAATTAGTGAAGATCAGAAAAGTCAGGATGAGTCCATCAACAGCTCTGTGTGTCAGTCCCAGTGCTCCCAGTGCTCCCAGTGCTCCCACAGCCCTGAGCTGCAGGGCCTGGAGCCACCCCCATGCCATGGGCACCCCCTGAATGTGACGTGCTCAGCCTGAACCACAGCCTGCATCTTGCTCAGGCACAGGGCTGTGGCTCAGAAACATATTGTTATCTAAGTCAATCCTCCCAGCCAACCTATTCCAGCAACTCACTTAGAAAACACCACCCACGTTCTGTAAAAATTCAGGTTTGAGATGCAGCCCACAGAGATTAATGAGGGTTTGAATTTATGCCTCAAGAGCTTCCAATGGTTTGGTTTTTCTGCTATACCATTATAATCTTCCTATACATGAAGGCTGCTCTGCCCATATACTTCCAGAAAGGGCTTGATTTCACAGCTAATAAAAATTGCATTCAGGAAAATAAAATAAATAAAGCAGCTGCTATTACTCAGGCTGCAATTTAGCACAAAGTCTGGGGATGCAAATTAGCATGCAGTGGCCAAACTGAGTTTCAGGTGGTGTTTTTCTCAGCTGAAGCTCTGCCATGTGCAGGTGGGCCCCGTGAAAGGGACCCAGTGGGGTGGGGGCTCTGCACAGCCCCTCCACCTGTCCTGGCACTGGGGGCACTTTCCAGCAGCCCCCAGAACACCATGGGGAGTTCCCTGTGGAGAGCTTTTCACTCAGGGTTTGAGGAATGGCAGAAGCCAGCAAGACCCTTCCAGTATTGCTCAGGCTAGTGACAATTCCAGCAGTCCTGGTGACAATTCCTCAGCACGCAGGCACAAATGGTGCTGGCAGCCATCCTGCTGAGTGCACCCATAAAAAGCATCCAAGCACAGCTCTGCACAGCCCAGGCACTGCAGAACAGCACTGAACAAGGTGTTAGCTGGGAAACACCTCTGGGAATTTATAGTTATGGTGAATTTATGCTCTGTTGTGCTACAGCAGACACAGGCAGCCCTAGCACAGCACCAGGGTTTTGCCTTTCTGTGTCAGTGCTGCTTTTCAGATTTCATTTTTATCAAAATTGAATTGGACACCCTGGGGGAAAGGAGGGACAGGAATCCCAGCACTGGCTGAAAAGCCAAATAACCTTGTTCACGCAGGCTATCAGAAGATGTCTCTATCCTGTGCACCTCTCCCAGAAAGGACAGAGGGAACATTCACCTTTTCTTAGCCCCAAGTACCTCCTTATCCCTATTTCTGAGTGATTCAGGAACCCATAAAGCTGCAGGAAAGAAAAGATATTCTTCCTCTCTACACATTCCATGCGAGACACTGGAACAGCTCTCAGGGTGGTCCCACTGACCAAGCCCAGAAGGACAGTGGGGACCAGCACTGTCTGTCACCTGTGATATTCCTGCTTCTGCATCCCTTTGAGCCTCATTGTGCACAATCCAGCACAACTGTACACATTTCATGGGTAATGCACTCAAAATAAGCATTACTCAGACTGATGACTAGGTCTTCCCTTACAGCCATCTGGATGGTTTATTTTAGAAAGTGATTTGGAAAACAGTGCTTTATTCATAATTATTCCAAGGGCTCCGTTAGAGCACAGGGGCTGCAGGGATCCAGCTCCTGCCTGTGTCTGGCTTTTCTCTCACTGGCCTCCAGCTTCACAATCCCCTCAGTAGTTCCCACAGTTTTTGAAGGAGGAAGATCAGATTTATCATTAACCACAACAGCCTCTTATCATCAGACTTTGAACTGCAGCCCAGGCAGGTGCCAGAGGTGACCCACCACCAACTCACTGACCCAGAGCCACCACACACCTCCAGCTCATCACCTTGCACTGGGCTGCAGCCACTGACAGAGCTGCAATGTACCTAAATGCAAATTAACATTCAAAGTGCTCACTCGGGCCTTTGCTGCCTTTCAGTGTGTGTCACCTGCTGCACTGGAGCCACCATGAGCAGTGGCAGGTTCAGGATGCCACCAACACAGGTGCCAGAGGCTGATGCCATCCTGCCATGCAAAAAGAGAGAGGCACTTTAAATTTAGGAGGGGTTGTGTATCTCATCCAAGCCTCATGGTGCCTAAATTATTTATTATGCATTTGCTGCATTATTTATTGAGTCCCTTTTGCCCACACACGCAAGGAACATGAGCCAGTGGCTCTGCCACAGATTTCATAGCCCATCCTAGCTCCAACAGTTCCTTCCCATCCTCCTCCAAAGGACAGATCACCTGGCTGTTTTCAAGGTAAATATGTTCTCCCTTGGGTGCAGAGTATGGAGGTTCCAACCAAGCTCTGGAGAGGCAGGATTTTGCTCAGCAGCTGTGCCAAAAAGAGCTGAAATTATCCCAGAAGATCACAGGAGGAGTTTTTCCATAAATGTGGCCCTGGTCACTGTGAATAAGGAGCCCATCTACCCCCAGATGTTCACATGCCCTGGAGGGCACTGCTGACCCTCCTGCTGTGGCCACCACAGCCATGGAGCGTCCCCCATGCTGAACCACTGAAGCTGTCAGGGACTGGCATGGAGCTGTGTCAGGGTTGGGTGTCCTCACCCAGAGGGTGGCAGGGTGCTGGAACAGGCTGTGGTCCCTGCACCAAGCTTGACAGAGCCCAGTGAGTGCCTGACAACCCTCCCAGGGACAGGGTGAGGTCTCTGGGGTTGTCCTGTGCAGGGCCAGGAGCTGCACTCAGTGATCCCCGTGGGTCCCTCCCAGCTCAGGATATTCTGTACCCCAAGGCTGGCTTTGCTTTCCTGCTGCCTGCTGTTTCCCCAGAGCCGGTGCTGCCTTTTCAGAGAACATTTCCATCTGTAATTACTGCACAATGGGACAAAGTGAGGGTGCTTTGATCATGTATTCATGATATCTCCCCTGCTTTGAAGAGAACTCTGCAGAGTGACAGCAGCTGTTTTAATCTCCCAGGTGGTGCCAATAAATACAGGAACTGGTAGTTTAACACAAGCTATCCATGTTCTCATATTCCTCCAATATCTAATAATAGAACAGAACTGTGAAATATAGCAATGATCCCACAGCTGCAACCACCTATTAAACCAAGACAAGACATGTAAAGGATGGCTGTTAGCACCATCCAAGCCCATTGTCAGATGCCCTCCCATCTGCAGAAAGGATTGCAGATTTCATTTATTTCTCCAATAGCCGTCAGAGCAGAAAAAAAGAAAGGATATTTTAAAAAGGTATCAAAAATCATCACTGTCTGGACCAGGATGGAACCTCCTAAATTGTCAGATTTCACAGCAGAGTCTGCATGGCACTTCTGCAGGTCTTTCATAATCCTGCCCTGTCAGAAGGTTATAGGGCTGCTTGTGATTTGATCTCTGAAGTAATTGCTAGTTGGGAGAAATAAGCAAGACCATTCATTATATTTCACAAAGAACAAAACAAAACACAAAAATAACAAGACAGAGGATAGATTTGGCTTGTTGAAACAGATGGATATTCCCTCAACTACATTTCAAGGGCAGGAAGATGCACCAATCTCTTTCCCACTGTGGATTTTTAATAAAAGAAGCAGAAGCAAACAAGGAGGGTTGATACCATGAAGCTGCAAAGGCAGCTGCAGTCTCAGGAGAAGCAATTTTGCCTACAGTTCGTGCTGTGTGGTCTCCAGGGATGTATTCTTTGCTGGCATTAATTGGCATGGAAAACCAATACAGCCACGTTTATAAGCTGCAGTTGTTGCCTGGGTCTTTCTTTGCTTCCCCTTCCCTGGCAGAGATGTGCTGTTTATTGACAAATTGCTCCTTGGGATGATATGTGCTAACTCCACAGTTCCTCCAGTGAACTCATTTCTCTCTAATCCCCTCTGGTGCAGAGGCTTATGAAGGCAGTTGTGATTCCTGGATCTCTGCCTTTGGCTACACCTGTGATTAATGGCACTCCCCAAGTCTTGCAGATTTGGGATTTTGAGAATATGGTGGGAGAAAATTTGTATTTGTCGGGCCCCAGGAGTCTGAAGTGTTTTGTGTCAAATCTTCCCTGTGTGGCATTACATTATCCCCATTTACACATTATTTTATCCAGACTTTGCATTTCAATTAGCAAGTCTTTAGGGGTCCCTTGAATGAAAAGATGAAGAAACACACTCAAATTTTTTTGCTGCTCTTTCCCTTGAGACTCCAACCATTTTTGGCTGTACTTTCCTACATATTCTTCTCTTATTTAAACATGAATAGTTTACTCTTCTTTTTTTATTTCTACTCAATTTTTCACTGTTTTATTATTGGTTTTTGCATTTCTCTGCTGCTGGTGTGACATTCCAGAGAGGACAGGATGGATGCCACACAGTCCCAAGAGAGCTGTCTGCTCTTGCTGAACCTCTGGGACTGAGTTCCATTCCTTGCTCTTTCCTGCAGGTCTACTAAGGGCTGAAATGACAATAAATAAATAAATGAATCCAAATTGAGACTACGCTGTACATGGTTAAGGGAGAGTTAAGCTGGCTGCTGGTTTTCCCTCAGTGGCTTTTTCTCCAGACCAGCATCAAAGAGATTTGCTTGACAGCAGCCAAGCAGATGGGAACAAAAAACATGCAATAAAATAATTGCATGGATTGCATTTACACAGGAATGAGAGCAGTACCAGGGGTGTAGCCAGAATGGTGCAACTCCACAAGCAAGAGTCTGCAAGTGCCCTGAGCAAGGGACTTTCTGTTCAAAACCTTCTGATTTCCCAGAATTGTCACCTGGTCTAACTCTGCCTTTCCCTGAGGATTTGGTGTCATCTGTAGATGACATTTGGTGCCAGGTTGAGTGTTAATCCTCAACTCCCCCCGTGTGCAAAGATGCCCCTGGTGGTGTCCCCAGACATGGGCCAGAGGAGGAACATGGAAAGCTGAGAGAATTGGGATTGTTCAGTGTGGAGAGGGAATGCTCTGGAGTGGTCTTTTTGTGGCCTTTGAGCATCTGAAGAGGTTACAAGAAATCTGAGAGAGGGCTTGTAGTGCTAGGACAAGGAGGAATGGCTTCAAACTGAAGGAGGGCAGGGTTAGATTGGATATTACAAGGAAATCCCTCCCTGTGAGGGTGGGGAGGCCCTGGCACAGGGTGCCCAGAGAAGCTGTGGGTGCTCCATCCCTGGAAGTGTCCAAGGCCAGGTTGGATGGGGCTTGGAGCAGCCTGGGGCAGTGGAAGGTGTCCCTGCCCATAGCAGGGGATTGGAATGAGATGTTCTTTAAGGTCCCTTCCAACCCAAAACACTCTGATTCTATGTCTAGGTCTGACTCTTTGACACTGCTAAACAAGGACAAAATGAATCCAAGTTTGTGATGCTTTTGAAAAAGGAATTGCTCATATCTCTGAGGGTTTAAATTATTCTGTCAGACATTGCTGCTGGCATGAACTGTTGGCATGGAGACTGATGCGAAATTTAATACAACATAAATAAAATATTAATGACATAGGAGAAACCAGTAGTGATTTAAAGAGATACTGAGCTGCCAACCAAGCTATGGTTTGGAGTTCATCATATGAACAACAGGGAAAACAGTGATTAAAGCTACAAAGGGCAGTGAGGAACAGCTTCATTCTGCCAAAGTCTTCTGACCATCAAAAGCACTCAGAAAGGTCTGGTTTGGCAGAGGGATGAAATTAAGGACTTCCCATTTTTTTATTTTTTTTTTTCATTTTCCCCAGTAGAAATAATGGAAGGTCCCTGCATCAGAAGCAACAAGGCCAGGCCAGCAGGCTGTGGGACATGGCTGAGAATGCACCAGGTACATCACAGCAGCCACTGAGGGTAGAAAATCTCTGTCCTCAGTCTTGGGTTGCCTGTGCAAGAGGACAAATAACCAGAGGGGAGGAGAAAGGACATTGCTAGAGTGGGGTGCCCAGAGCAAGGAAGCGTTGCTGATTATATTAGCATGGGCATAGTCCAAGAGATTAAGGCTAAAATCCCTGTTTCAATAATAAAATTGTTCCAACAGGTTCAGATGATTCAGATTCCAACCCAGGTGTGCAAATGTCCAGTTAAGGGTATTTACTGGGGGCAGTTTGTAAAATGCATCCCATTCTCCAATACCCTGAGCAATCACCTTTCCCAGCACAATTTTTGGGTTTTTTTTGGTGCTGCATTGCCAGTTTGAGACCTCTTTTTCTTCTGCAAAGCTATTTCATTGAAAAATTCCCAGCAATCCCTCACTTGGAATACTCACACTAAGTTATATTTGTAGTCACGTGCTTCCAAAACATGCAAAGATAATGAGCACTGAGTGTAACTAAATGAAATCAGATCCTTATATGAGCTTTTCACAGGCTCGGGTAATTGAAAAGCTGTTGGTAAACTGTCAGAGAGAGTCAGCAGAGAGGCAGGAATGATCAGGACAGGTCCTGAGCTGGTGCAACCAACACAGAGCTAGAGTCAGACCAACTTTATTGAAACAGCTGGTCTTGATGGACATGGAGGCACAATTTCATCCCAAACCAGCATTTTTATTATTTATTAATGTCTAAATGAATAGGAAGTAAATCCTCTCTGCTCATGTCTTTTCTCTTTAGAAGGCTTTGTTATAACATCCCTCAGTCCAGATCCTGTTACTGGTCGTATGGAAACAATATTGAAAAATGAATCAATTTTCTGAAGCCTGATAATTTTCCTTTTACATAAATCATAAAAATTTCTCTTGTGAACATTGAAAGAGAAAGGCTGAGTGGTTTGGGAGTAATGCAAGTGTATCTGGGCTAAATATCTGAGAGAGAGCTGGAGATGAAAGACTCCCAGATACCATGTATTAGTCATAATTTAAAAGCCCTGTCTCCAGGAGATAAAATTGTCCCAAGTAACTACTATAAATGCTGACTTTCTAGTACAGAACTTACAGCACTTCCTATTGAATGCTCTGTGCATCACAGAGCATCATCACAAAGAGCCACAGGAGGACATTATGTTGGGTGACAATGGAGACCAGAGCATAATCACTGGGGATTTGTGCTCTGTCATTAACTTACCATTCAAAATGAACCAGAGAAAACAAGAGGCTCACATCCTCCAGAGCCACAGGGCAACAAATTCAAGGGCCCTTTTCTGTTTGCAGGTGCAGATCAATCAACTGGGCATTTGTGCATGTGCAAAAATTGTCACAGAGCCTCTTGCACAAATGGTTATAATTGTATCTGAAATATTTGAAGCATAATCTCATTGTAGGAAGCTCACACAGGCACAGAGATTAGTGGGAATAGTCACTGAGACAACACACACAGCACAAAATCAGTTCACATCTCCATCAATTATTCAGAAAGAGGGCTGATGTTGGGGCTGGTCCGTGGCTCTGTCAGTTTATTGCACACTATCTAGAAAGCTGCATGAGGTGCTTATTGACTCATGGGCATGTGGGGAAATGCAGGAGAATGGTGTGGAAGTGCTCATTAAAGTGTTTAGCACATGCACCTATTGTGCTTGTTTTCCTTCTATTGTCTCTTGGGCAAGGCAGGAGGCTGGGCCGTCTCCCAGAGAGGATGTCTGAAGTCAACATCAAAAATATTTTCCTGGGAAGTGGATACAGATTTATAAACAAAAGCACTCCCAGGCAGAGGCTAAATGTCCTCGTTGCCTGGTTAATGTCACCTCTGCACCTTCCAAGGTCCCTCTGCATGTGTCCCACAGAGGACAAAGCTCCACTCTTACCTGATGGGGAGGGGCACCTGCAAGGGGCTGTGCCCTGCCCCAGTGATGCTCAATACCTGCTCCTCTGCACCTTCTGCACAGAGCTGCCCTCTATGGGCTCTGTATTCTAGGCTGAAACTGTCTTTATCCAGCAATAACCACCCTGCAATTCTCATGTCATTTTAGGAGGAAAAGACAGGGAAAACCAGGATGCCTTATTCAGTGGCATAAAAAAATGTTTTCTTTCTGTCAGCGCCCATGACCCCTGACAAAGATTCTTAGAAAGGCTCCTGGTTTCCTGGTGTCCTGCTCTTTTCTACATCCCTGCCATCTCCCTTCTCCCCATGCCCCTTGCCTGTCCACACTTCAGAGCAGTTCCTTACACTGAGAGCTCCTAACTAAGCACCCACAACTGGGATCTTGCTGTTAATCCCTCTCAGATGAACCTTCTGGTGGTGTTATCATACTATCACACTACATTTTCATTACTGTAACCTCAGATGTTACTGTAGTCCCAGTAAGTGCTACCAAAATCGTTTGTGAAAGAACTTGCAATTAGGCAAATCATTATAAACACATTTATAGTAGCTCACCTAGAAGCTGAGCTTTAGGCTGCTCAGGAAAAGCTCATTTCCAGGCAAATAGGTTCCAACATCAGCTCCTCCCACGGTGGAAGGGTGAGGGTGATTAGAGATGGATACCTGGAGCAATGATCCCAGCTGTGCTCCCAGCCTGAGCCGCAGTCCTCCACCCTCGGGGAAGGCTGTGCACAGCCGGCAGAGAGGGCAGCACCTCCCTGCCGACCTCGGGAGCTCCTGCAGCCCCGGGGTGTGTTTTTCTGGAGCAGGGTCTCACAGGAGTGTGTTTTCCGGGCTATCACCTGCTGTACTGGGCAGAGGATCAACGGCATCCATCAGAGGGGCTGCTGATAAAAGCCAGCAACAAGGCACAGGATTAGCATTGGAAGAGAAAACCAGCAAATATTCAGTTTTAAACAGCAACAAGGCCAGAGTACGTGAGAGGTGCAATTTTTCTTATCTTTTTACCATCATGCAAAAGCAAGATCTTTCAGCAACCGTATCAGAAAGTTCCCTCAGCTGCCTGCTGAGCAAACCTCAGAGAGCAGGAAAGCCACAGGAGTCAGCTGCCACCTCTTCCCAAACAGCAGAGCTGCTGCTTTCTCCAGGCATTCGCCATTGTGCTGTTTTTACAAGACGACTAAAACACCTTAAAAGCATCCGTGTTGTGGCAGATTTCTCCAGAGGAGACTTGCCTGGAGGAATTTAAGGAGTTTGCATGCATGTCCTCCTTCCAGCCTACCCCTAGGGCTGTTTGCTGTGACCTGGAGATGCCAACACTGCCTGCACACCTTCCCCCCTCCCGCCCCTCCATCCGAGCTCAGCTAATTTGCTCACTAATTATACCAATGAAGGTTACCAAAATAAACCAGCTGGTTTTGTGTAGAAACAGTAGCCTTTATGTGATTTTTGTCACCTTTGGCTGTGACAGTGGTTATTATCAGCTGAGGAGATGTGAGCATCGAGTGGAGATGTTCTCTGCAAGATCACAGCCGACCTCCTGTTGCCATTTAAATGCTTCTCTCATTGAACATTCAAAAGCTGAAGGGCTCAGACACATTCTTTGCCCCTCATTTCATCACAGCTGACCCAATAACACACAAAGGGAGCTGATTTGCCTTTGGAATGCCAGATTTTGCAACCATGGCAATACGTAAATGTGTTTCCCTTCCCCATTCTCAGGGAAACCAGCTGAGGTACAAAAGTCCAAGAAGAACAGAAAAGTTTGTCTGCTCAGTGAATCTGGAGTGAGCAGGCAGTGACATCCAGGAGGGACTCGCCAGAGTTCCAAATTGCTCGATACAAATCCTGGCAAAGGGACTGACAGCTTGCAGGACCCATACATGTTAATCTACTTAGCCGAATTTGCTCTAAGCTTGGCCCATATTTTAAGGTTTGCTATAAGCTACCAAACAGTCCTGTCTGATTAGTTTCACTCCTTCCAGCACAACTTTCTGAGTCAGAAGAATTTAGTGTTCCTATGGCAGAAAATTATAAATTCCACTTGGACGAAGCTTGTATGCAAGGAAGTTCAGAACCTGAGAGGAAGCTCCATGTAATTTTCACCTTGTGCATTCTCCGAATTTCATTGGTTTTTGTTTTTTTTTTTTTCCAATGACAGAATACTGATACTTCGAGAGATGCTTTAGCACAGCAGAATGAAATATTCACACCTGTAGTGAAGCATTTAGTGAAACATGCTCATGTAGCCTTTGGCTCACTTTGGGCACTCATCTCACCGGTGCTTCCTGCCCTAATCTTGTCTCACGCCATTTCTCTGGGGGATTGCAGCCTATTTTCCAAAGGAAATGAAAAAGTCTCCTAGAGACTTGCAACAAAATCCCTGCAGCTAAATAGGAAAAAACTTCCACGGCTGCTTTGTGGCTGCTCTCCAGCCTTTCCTGAGGCTGGGCTGGCTGCTCTGCCAACAGGAGCTGCTTTTGCTGAAGCTGCTCCTGCTGTGCAGCTCCCACCCTCCCACACCCAGCCTGTCCCCAGGGTGTGTTTATTTTCCTGCTGCGGATGCAGGCGGCAGACGGGGCAGAGCAGATGCTGAGCTCCATTCCCGGCTCTGAGCGAGCAGAGCCTGGCTCAGCCCCTTCCACCCTGCCCGACAGTGCAGGGAAAGGCACAGCTCCTTCCTGCTGCTCTAGCCACGGTGTGATGGTGTTCACAGGGCTCCCAGGAGGAGGGAAGAGATGAGAATCTTGACTCCATATTTCAGAAGGCTGATTTATTATTTTATTATAATAAAGATATTATTTATTATAATAGATTTAATGTAATATATATTATTATATTAATATATAATAGATATAATATAATATAATATAATATAATATAATATAATATAATATAATATAATATAATAATATAATATAATATAATATAATATAATATAATTAATATATATAATATAATATATATAATATAGTATAATATAATATCTCTTCTTATACTAAAAGAAAATTATATATTATAACTATACTAAAAGAATAGAAGAAAATATTTCATCAGAAGGCTTGAAAGGAATAGAAAGGAATCAATAATAGAAGCTTGTGACTCTCAGAGAGTCTGAGCCAGCTGACTGTGATTGGCCATTAATTAGAAACGACCAGCATGGACCAATCAAAGATGCACCTGCTGCATTCCACAGCAGCAGATGATTATTGTTTTTCTATTCCTCTGAGGCTTCTCAGCTTCTCAGGAGAAAAATCCTGGCAAAGGGATTTTTCAGAAATATCATGGTGACAGCCGTGCCAGGGAAAGGCACAGACAGCTCCTCTCCTGCTGCTCCAGTCTAGTGGCACAAAGCATTTCCGTGCCCCTGGACCTGCTGGGAACAGCTGCAGGAACACCCTGGCTGCAGCATCCTGTTGTTCTCAATGAGAACATCCCTGCCAGTGCTTTTCCCCACGGTGTCCGTCTGTCCTGGCTGGCTGGGAGGAGCAGGACACACAGCAGAGCTCAGGGCTCAGCCTCTGCTCCTGTCTGTGTGTCGGGCACATCCCTGCCTGACAGAACACCCTGCTTTACAGGGGTTTTACTGCAGCTTTGCTGAGGATGCTCCTGCACAGGTGAGTGTAGGAATCATGCTCTCCCAGCAAAGGTAACCTGTACCAGCCCCTTCCTCGCCACTTCCAAACCCACAAACAAACTCCATTTAATAATGAGGTGTTTAAATGCACTAACACACTCTTACATGCAGAAGCAGCTGTTGCTAATAGAAACAGATGCTCGATTTCTATAGAGGCAGTTTACTCAGAAACTGGTGCCAACACGGGGCCTCATCCTGCACGGTGCTGTTGCTCAAGGAGAGCAGGGAACCACGTAGGAGGTGCTGAGCATCTTTCTATTCTTTTCTGTTTCACACCTTCTTGAAAACAGGCGGTGTCTGTAGCTCAAGGAGAGCAGATTTTGATTTCCCTATGGTGTGAAATAGTTACAGCAGGAAGGAAAACATTTCCCCATCAACAGGACATCTGAGCAAATGCTCTGAAATTAGTCATTCGTTTAGAGCACATAAGAAATGCCACATCTCTGATGTCACATTTGATATTGTGGTGATTCTTTGCTACTGTTGCCCATTAGCTCCAACACCAAAGACTAGAAACACCATGGGAATTAAATATTGTTAAGGGATTTATCTGAGAATTTATCAAATGGCATGTGAGGCACACATGCTATTTGATAAATGCAGCTCAGGCTGTATTTTACTCACCTGGGAATCTCAAGGCATGCCGAAGGCTTTTCTGCAGCAGTGGAAAATGTTGGAAACATGCTCAGTTGTGACATGGATGCATACACAGCCTGGGATTCCCTGGGCTTGAGGATCCCAGGGGGTTCAGGAATGAGAATGAGCAGGTGGAAGTTGGGAGGCATGAAATATCCTGCCATTCTGGGGTTGTGGTCCTTGAAATCTTCACCTGCCCACAGGAGCTCCAATTTTCCAACCACCTGAACATCCCAAGCCCTTCACTCTCTCAGGACATCTTGTGCCCAGCTGCAGGCAGGAGGCAGCAGGCCAGGCTGGATCCCATGCCCATCCCATTAACTGGAATATCTCCCTCTGGGTTACCTCAATTGCCCAGAGCTGGCCAAGGTCACACCTGAATTTCCCATTTCCCAGCTTGCCTGTCTCTCCCAGGCAGCAGGCACAAAGGTTCCAGGAGCCTGAGGCACCTTCAGAAGAACACAGCAGACATGGAGATGAGATGTTGCTCTCACTGCTCACCAGTGCTACCCCTGCTTCTTCCCCTCCCACCATGGCCTGAGACACACATCAGGGAAGCTCTTAATAACTCTTCTCTATTCCTATTTCATTTTGAAGGCTGCTGTTCCTGCTTACAAGCACTTGGATGGTGAAAAGCCCTCAGAATTCTCTGGTAAAACCAGATAAATTTTTTAAAAATTCTCTCTGCCTACGGAACTTGCGCTCTCTACATATGGTCTACTCTTGATTATTGGTCAGTATAAAATCCAAAATTACAGTATCAGTATTTAATCTGGTTTCAATGGGAGATTCTCCCCTGATTTCTAAAGGTGTAGCATCAAGCAGTAAGAAAAACTGTGATTTTAGGGAGTTGCTTTTCTTTTTTTTTTTTTTTTTTTTGTGTCTACAGAGATGGTGTGAAGCTCTGTTACATTTTCCTCCTTCTGCCCTCAACTCTGCCTTATGCCTCCCACAAAAGAGCATCTCTTTATTCTGCTGGGAGCTAAACAGAGAGCAGAAACCATGGCTAAGTGCAGACTTGTCTCTCCTGCAGCCACAGGAGAAGACACAAGGTCCCTGCAGGACCACAGCAGCCACCACAGCAGCTCATTTGCTCAGTGAAGGAAGCCTCTGAGGGATGAGGGTTTGGGGTTGGAGCACTCCCCTGACAGCCCCTGCACACACAGATGCTTTATGAACTCATTTTATGGAGATGCCAGGGATTTCTGCTCTACTCCCAGCAGAAGGATGTGCTTACCTGGTGTCTGCTGCCAGAGAACCACAGCAGGACAGGAGCAGCACACGCAGGGCAGGAGCAGCACACGCAGGGCAGGAGCAGCACACGCTGCAGCTGGCCCTGGGCTCTGTGTGTGTGCTCAACATGATGCTGGCCAGGCAGGAGCCTCCAAGCCTTTCCTGCATCTGTCTGCCTCTGTGTGAACTGGAAAGGGACCCAGGAGAAGATGTGACCTGTGAAATCTCCACCTGCAGCCCCTCTGGGTGAGGGGAGGGCAGGCACAGGGGCCGTGGGGTGCCTGAGCACAGCCAGAGCTGGAAGAGTCCAGGGCACTCTCACCCACCTCAGGGGGCAATGACCACACCAAGCCTGGCAAAGGCTTTCCCAGCCTGCCCTTAGAGACCCCAGGGACAATGTCCCAGAGCCACCTCCCCAGCTCCCCATCTGTGCTGTCACCCCCACCAGTCACTCAGCCGTCTCTTGCCACCCTCCCTCCCCATCAATCACATTTTGTCTGTCTTCTCTGGCTTTGTTCTGCTTCTTTTTCTGTTCCCTCCCTGCCTGTTCTTTCTCTAATTTCTGACATTGATTTCAACACCTTTTGTTCCTCCTCATCCTTGTCTTCCTTCCCCAGATCCTCTTTGTGCCTGTCTCAAGCACAGTCCAGGCTGTGCACAGTAATCAGCTCTGAAAACCTTTCCAGACTCTATTTTCCTTCTTGGAAAGAATCTCAAAACCAAATAATAGATGTTTATTTTAATTAATGATAGACCAAAGCCTAGCATTAAAATCTCCTTCTGCTGACAGAATGCACTTACCTGACTCCTGATTTGCTCAGTCAATGAGGCTGCTGGATTCTTTCATTGATTCCAGCCAAGAAAGGTGTCCCACAGCAGACTTGGCTCTGCACATAAACAGCCCTGTAATTACAGAGCACATCTGTAGTTAGGTTAGGGCAGTCTGCTTCTGCAACCTGTGATTTTCCAGGCTTCTAACCAGGCAGTGATGGGACCTGCTGAACCAAAACTTCTGCACTTTGCTCCTCGGTGAGTGTCTCATTGCAGCAGGGCTCCAGAGAGGCAGGACTGAACTTTTAAGCTGTATAAACTGATAATTGAGAACCCTTCCCACCTTTCACACTACTCTCTCCATCAGATAACTGCAGTGAATCAGGGAGCTCAAGCCCTCAGTGCTGTGAGTCCTGTGCAGTCACTTCCCTGAGACTGAAACAAGTCCTTCTCTGACGTCTGAGTAGGCAGAATGTCTCTGTCAGGGTCTGTCTCAGACTTCTTCCATGGACAAAAATCAATCATGACCCAAGTGATTTTTCCTTGACTCTCTAGGGCAGGACAACTCACTCGTTTAACCTTTGCAAGCATCTACTCTCAGTATCAGTATTTCAAAGAACTGCAGAATCACAGAGTGGTTTGGACTGGAAAGAACCTGATAGATCATCTTGTTCTAGCAAGACACTTTCCACTGTCCCAGGTTGCTCCAAGCCCTGTCCAACCTGGCCTTGGACGCTGCCAGGGATGGGGCAGCCACAGCTGCTCTGGGCAGGCTGTGCCAGGGTCTCACCATCTTCACAAGCAAGAATTTCTTCCTAACACCTAATCCAAAGCTATTCCTTTCTGTTTGAAGGAAGTGTTGAAGCCACTCCCCCTTGCCCTATTGCTACATCCCCTTAGAAATTCCTTGGTTTCCCTACAAAGGTTTTTTGATTGTTTGGAAGGGGATTTTTTGAGGTAAATACATAAATAATATTTCCCACTGAGAATGGAGTCAATGGCTGTTAATATCAGCACACTGCTTCCCCCTCTGCCTGGACAGACACACCAGTGTAAGTTCCCAGTAGGTATCTGGAGTGCCCCACTATTGCCATCCCCATGTCACATTGCCACTGGTGCCTTGTCATGCCAAGGGCACCTCCACATCCCCTGAGCACTGGGCAGGCTTCTAAGGAGGTGCTGAGCAACTGCTGCTGCCAGTTCCTGGTGCTCCTCAGGAAATCTCCCTCCAGCCCTTGGTGCTTCTCTCTGAGGGCATTGGGGAAACAGAATTCATTGACAGAGTCTGATCCAGGAGGAGACACAGCCCCGGGCTGGGAAAAGCAGACAGACTTGCTTCACTGCAAGGCACCGTGTGTGCTGCAGCTGCCAAAATCCCCGAGGGGAGATGACCCCACAGACTGATCCCAAAGCTGGCAGAGCTGGGGAGGAGCTGTGTGAGCAGAGCTGTGTGAGTGCTGCAGATGGAGCCAAGCCTCAGGCAAAGGGGCTGCACCCTCTGGGAGAGCCCAGGAAACAATCCAGGTTGTGTCACTAACCCTGCCACCCCAGGTGTCATCCTGGCTGCAGCACCCCCAGTGCCATCCCTCTGAACAGTTTTTCCAGACAGAGTTTGCAATACCCCCACTTGTAAAACAGGCGATGCTGCTTTTGGCAGGACTGCTGCAAGCTCACATCACACTGCAGCAAAGCTGCTCACAGGCACAAAGGCTCCTAACCTGTCCATTAAAGTGTCGAAAACAAACTTAAACAAATATCCTCCCCACTCCCCACCAAGTTTGTTTAAATTGCACACTTTTTACTTCCCAATTTTGTGTTAATATTTCTCCTTTTTGTAAGGCAAAAAGCCTGGATCTGAGACATCAGCCAGCCTTCTGCTGGCTGACACATCCTTAATGAGGCTACAAAAGAAGAACAAAGGTCTTTAATAGAAAAAATATTTTAAAATATAAGCAGGCATTTCACAATGAGCTGCTCTCAAAATCAAGTACCAAATTTCTATTAAAAATTAAATCTTTAAACCAAACACCAGTCAGGTCTCAGCCACACGCTGAGGAAACCATCACTCTCAAGAATTAACAGAGAAAAGTCTGCCACATACCCCCAGGGAAGAAAATCAGAATAAATCAGGGAGCCAGGATGGGAAGTCATCTGTCCATGTTTCTTCTGCTCCACATCAAACCAGAACTGTATGTGAGGCTCTCTAGGAAAAGGCTCAGACAGGGATCACAGCCTGAAGCCACGGAGCTTCCACCCTGCCCTGGACACTGGGACACACACCCAAGGCTGTGCCTTCCCTCCCCACACTGGTGCCTCTGATGGTTGATTTCAGTCCCTTCTTGTCCATGGCTTGTCAGGAAGAAAGCCTCTCCCATTTCTTGAAGCCAGTGCTGTGATGACACGTTCCTGAGATGGCACCCACTGTCCCACAGGGATAGTGCCTTGTGTCACCTTGCACAGGTACAGCTGGGATGGCTGCCTGTGGCTCTGATGGACCTGTGCAGATCTCAGCTGGATCAGGCATCACTCCATGAATTATCTTTCTGCTGAAAAACATATCTATATACACATACATGTATGTGTGTAGATATATAAATACACAGATTCATACATTATACAAAAATACAGACATATTGTATAAAATAACTGATAGCACTGGGCATGAGGATGGGTTACCGAATACCTGGAATAATTAAAGAAAGTAGCAATTATTTTCTTCCCCTACAGGAGAAGGGTACTTAACAAAATTCCAATTTAAGCATTATTTATAGGGTAACCTTGTCACCAAAGCCTCTTGCAGTGGAAATAAATTAGGGCTCATCCATCAAGAGCAAATGCTGCTGTTCCAGCCTGCCCTGGTGCAGTTTCACAGCAGACTAAGCCATCTCCCAGCATTTCCCCAAGCAGCTGGAGCTGATCCCATCTGGGCTGGGTGGTTAATCACCCTTTCTGCACAGCACTCCAGATGAAGGCAGCCCCACATTAAGGTAATCTGGAGCTGCCTCATTCAGATAATCAAAGTCACATCCCCAGGGCTTGCCTCCACTGAGGAACCAATACAACACAGCCAGGATGTGAATTACCAGGATGTGAATTATCAGTGCCACAAGCCTTTGCCTTAGGTCCTCCTTCTCCCCACCAAAATTAACATCTCCCTGTTCATCCTAAGCCAGACACCACAGTGAACTGGGCTCAGCGACCCAAAGGCAATTTCAGAGTGGAGGGAAGGTGTGGTGATGGAAATGAGTGTGAAAACTGCAACTTGGCAGGATCAGCTCTGCTGCTCCTTCAGACATTCCAAGTTGGTCTTTGGACATCTTTCCCTGTGGAGGTGGGAATGTCATCTTCTTCACTTCCCACCCCTCTCTTATTTTAAGTAATGAATCATGCTTTACTTTGCCTTCTTTTCGAGTCCTTCAAAGTTCCAGACTCCTGCAATATCAGCAGCAAATAACCTCTGCTGCTATGAAATGTTATTTTACCATTGTTAAGTGTCATTTGTCATAGCAGAATGACACTTCTGATTTCTTAAAACGTTCCCCATGTGAGAGACCTTGGTTCCCCCCTAATTAGCAAATTCCTTTCTGGTATTCAGAAACAAAGGACATATTACACTCTAAAATTTCAGGATTAACTGGAGGTCACATCCAGCATGGCTGTGAACCTCCTGAACCATGGAAGAGGTGAGAAGACCATGGACAGTATTGAATCATTTTTGTCAGAGAAAGATGATTTTATAGACTTTTATAACAGAACATAAGCCCTTGGAAATAATTTCTGTATGAGAAAATGACAGGGAAAAGCAAAGTGCCCCAGAGCTGATGGCTCACCCCAGAGCAGCAGGCACAGTGTCCTTCAGCTGACAGCAGCTTCATTAGCAGCCAGGCACGCTGCATTTGCTCCAAGGTGCCCAAAACACAGCAGACTGACAGCCCTCCGCTGGCTTTATTGGGTCTGTTAGTGAGAGGAGCAGGGAATCAATTAGCAGCCAGGCTAATTAAGTGATGTATAGTGTGGCTAACACCCCAAAGCCTCTCTCAGCCCACAGCAGAGGCTGGACCAGCAGCCCATCACCCTGGGGCTGCAGGAGATTTGAGGGAGAAGTCAGAGACAAACAAGGACGAATTTGGGTAAACTGTGTGAGATGCTGCTCCATTGTGCAGATAAATCCATAAATCCAGTCCATCCCAGAGAGCAGGGATTTGCTGTGGGGCAGCTCTACCCACAACCAGCTGCCAGCACTCACATTCCCTCCCCACCCCATCTTCACATTTTTTGTAAAGTTCTTCTCAGCATCACATTTTTTTAAGTTCTTCCCTGGTGTGAAAAACCTATTTGGACTTTGGGGAGAGAGTTTTCTACTTGGATCCTAACAGTAAAGCACCTTTTACAGGCAGCAAATTGCTGGCCAGCATAAAAAAAATATAAAAACCCAAGAGGAAACAGAAAGTAGGAAATCCAGGAAAATAATCACCCACTTGGCCAGACTGAAACCAGCAGATTGCTTTGGAAGCTTATCCAGACCATGTGCAAGTATCCAAGATTTCTCCCTTTTAACTGTAAAGTAATCTATACCTACCCACTTGTGAACTTTAGTGAAAATAATGAACTGGCACATATTTATAGCAAAAGTCATGGCACATTAGGTATTCCAAAGGACTTATGTAAGCGTCACTTTCTTTAATACAGCTTTAGAGAAACTGCTTTAAGAAGCTTTATCAGCATAAAACATATTTTGAATTTAATGGAAATTAGTAATTGGCATGGCAAAGTCAAAGCCATCTGAGTGGGATGACTTAACCTTGTTGGACAGTATTTTTCACTAACAATAATGGGTAATCTGCCAGTGGAGAGAGGAAAATTCCCTTCTATTGTCAAATGCAGTGAAACAAAGGAGGAAATTTCTGCAGCTGATGGGGACTTTTGGAAATAAATGGAATATGGTAAATTCTATGGGAAAAGGTGCTTTCTTCAAAATAAATCAAATGCAGTGAAACAAAGGAGGAAATTTCTGCAGTGGATGGGGACTTTTGGAAATAAATGGAATATGGTAAATTCTATGGAAAAAGGTGCTTTCTTCAAAATAAATCAAATTAACCCAAAATTGAGGAAACTGAATCAGAGCAACATCCTTATGACTGAACAAAGCACTGGGGTTTAGTCTGGCCTCAGTCTCTGTCTCCTGAACAGGAATTTTCTTCTGACCAGGCTGGAGGGTCCTGGTGTGAATTTCCCACTGAAGTCCTCTGCTCTGAAATATTTGCACCTTCTTCACACCCATTCAGTGGTCAAATCCAAAATACATTTTATATGCAAATGGCAGAGCCTAAGGCTTGGATTTCCTTTCAGGAGTTGGCAGCAGAGTCCAGGGCAGCCAAGTCCTGTGTTGTTACACATTCCTGAATTAGTTCAATTAGATGTATGAATTAAACATACATTTACATATGGAGAAGCCTGACAAGGCTTTGTGGAGTTTAATTTATGCCCTGAAATTTGTTGAGCTTTGTCTCTTACCCTGCCGTTCTTGCAAAGAACACCCAACCCCACTTACCACAGTGGATGAATTTAGGTGAAAGCCACTCTCTTGGGTCTCAGGATAATTTTGTCATTTGGGGTAGTTAAGGGCACCTCAGGCTTGGGATGCATCCTTCTGTAGCTACAAGCCACCTGCTGGCTAGCATTCCTTCACAAATTCACTTCCCTGCTATCATCAAATAGATCTCTATTAACTGGAAATGAAGCTCCCTGCAAGAAACAAAAAAACAAACAAAAACCAAAACAAACAAACAAAAAAAAAACCCCCAGAAAACCCCAAAACAAAATAAAACAACAGGAAAACAAAACCTCAGAAAAACAACCCAAACAAATTTTGCTTACAACCAACAACATGCCCTCAAACCCCCTCCTAAGAAGGACAAGTCAAGGTCCTCCATAGGAGGGGTAAGTCTTATTTATCCTAAATTCAGCCAACCTGTGGGTACTGCAGGGCTGACTGCAGCCTCCTCCTGGCCAATCCTTCTTGCTGCCTCCTGCTGCTCCCTGAGACTGCAGTGGTGTTATAAAGCCTTCCTATTAGCTATTTAAAGAGATCATTTCGATTAACAAGACTTTTCCTGAATTCTTCTATTTTATGGCACTTATCACTTGCTGAATTTTTGAATTCTTCATTAGAAGCAGCAACAATATAAAAGCAAGAGTGGTTACCAAGGATTGTTGGGTTTCAAATGAAAGCCCAAATCCCACAGGAGTTAGAGCAGTGAAGATTTGTAGCCTACTAAAATCTAAGATCTAATGAAATCTCCAGCATCTCTATGCCACTAAATGTATCACTTCCCTTCAACAAAATGAAACTGCCATACCTCCAAGGTTTTCTTGCACTCAGCCAATTTAATTGCTACTTTACATATATATAATTTGCTTTTGTTGTAAAACTCTGAACTCTGAGAAACGTATTGTCCACCTGTCACTGTCTTCCAGAACCTCCAGCACTGAACTGAAAATGCAACTTTTCAGAGAAATACTCCTTACTCTCCACCACGAACCCCTTGGGGCAAGAAATTATTTTCCCCCTCTTTTTGTGTGTTGTGCCTGACACAGCAGGGGCCAGATTCACATCAAGCAGCACGTAATAGGATCTACAGCATAATGAGTGATAACAAGCAGAGTGGTAAATGATGTCATTTAGTGGATACTGTCCCTGTGGTTCACTGATGGCAGTTTTTTTATTGTACAGGCTTTTCCTCACAGTTTCTTACTGATTTAAAAGTCTGTCTCTACCATTATGCCTGCCTGGGTCTCTATTTAATGCTTTGCTACTGCAGCTCCTCTTCTCCTGTCCCTCTTTCTCAGCCTGCTCCAGGGAGCTGGAGACTCTGTCCTGTGTGTCCTTTTCTTTTTCTTTTCCTTTCTTTTTCTTTCTTTTCCACTTTCACTTCCCAGCTGGGTGAGCACTGTGGACAGTCAGGTGCTTCTGAAGGCCACAGTGGGACTGCTACCCCAGAGCAGCAGATTCACCCCTAAACCAGAGATGATCTTCACAATCCCACACTCCAGAACATGCAGCAGGAGCTAATACAGGGCTGCCTGGTATATCTCAATTAATCATCTTGCCCTCATCCCATCTGCCACCTCTTTGCTTTGGTCTGGCTCACCCAGCTCCCAATTTCAGAGCACTCAGTGCAGAAGAGCAAATTGAATCCAATCTCTCAGCACAACCTCCAGCATCTGCTGCCCCACCCTGGATCCCAGCACAGGCTGCTCAGTCCCAGCCTCATCTCTCTTGTCTGTACCACAGCTCCCATTAGGCCAAATCAAGAACATACTCATTAATTTGTACCTGAACTCAGAAGTTTCACTGAGAAACATATTTAAATAAATGTTAGAAATAACATAGTTAGAAATAATCAAAGTAGCTCAGCTCTGTGTGGAAACACCTTTTGGCCATGTCTTGTCATTCTTTGCAGGGCAGCAAAGCCAGGAGCCCCAGCTCACCCTGGGAGCTCATCTCTTCAGGTCAGAAGCAAGTGAGAGATGCAGGTGAATAAATGGAGGGATGGGAAAGCAAAACAGGGGAAGATAGGCAAAATTCCAAGGCTTATACCATGTGTCCCTTTGAATAAGAACCACACTTATATGAGTGTGTTTTCATTATTAACATTTTTTAAAAGCTACTGAAATATAAACAGAAGTAAATAATCAGAGCAGTGTGTTTACCTCCAGCAGTCTTACCTGCTTTTTATAACAGATTTTCTCAACAACTCATACATTTTTAAAGAAGATGCTTTTAAAACCATAACCATGATGTTTGATTTATCACAGATACTGAGGCCAGGGTGTTTTCTGGCACAAGAGCCAGGGCAGGAGGAGGCAGCACTGCAGTCAGGCAGTTCCCACACTCTCTGATGAAGAGGGTGAAGTCCCACCAGCCCCAAGCTGCCCTTTGATACCACAGCCAGCTGTTTCTGAGTTTTGGCCATGTTTTCCCCTGAGGAACACCTTGTCCTGCATGGCCTCTCTCTGCATTGGCCATTCATGGGTTTCAGCAGATCTCTAAATGAGACATGATTGTCCTTTTTGTACCAAAATCAACTCAGTGAATTGATGAGTCTGGGTAAACTAATGGAAATCCTATCATCCACCAGCCCAGTTCCACTCTGCTTTCTTTTGGAGGACACTACCTCAGGCATTCACTAATTTGCCATTCATTCCTTTTTCTGGAGCCCAGCTGCATTGGCTCTACCCCTCATTTCTTTTCCTCACAGCACAAATCATTCTGATGCCTGCATAGCTCTGAACCAAAGCAGCCATTTCTTCCTGCTCAGCTCAGCCTGGTCCTGCTGCTGGAGAAAATTCATGTGCCTGCTGTTCTCATCCATCCCTGGAAAGGGGGAGGGCAGGGCTATGTTTAATAAAAAATCTCTTACACTGTTTACTGACCAAAGAGTTGTTCCACAGATGCTCCATTCTTAGCCATGCTTAAATTATTCCCTAAGCAAACAATACAAACTGCACACTTCATCTTACCCCACACAAAAATAAACAGAACACACAAAATATATGGTTCTGGTTTAAGTTCCCATATAAAGAACGCTGATTTCTACTTTGCTTAAATATTTTCTGCATAATGTTTGCTCGGTAATTTATTCTTTTACTGGCTACAACAAATTAAATGTCAGAACCTGTTTATTCTATGAATTTTTAAGTCTAATAGTGAGTCTCCTATTTCAGCTTAAATAATGTTGTTGATGAGATACCTCTTGATGGATTGGATAAATAAAGCCAGATACAAGGATTAAAAAAAAAAAAACAAGAGCTAGGTTTTTTTCCTTGTTTTTCTTAGTTTACCAAAGATGCAAGTCAATAAATAAACAGTTCTATTTCCCCTAAAACTTCTCAGCTGTTTGGGTCTCTTGTACAGGTAAGAAAAGACACCACCTGCAAGATCACTGCAGATCTGCTTTGCTGCTTTGGGGTCCTTCCTACCACATCCCCCTGTGTCCTGAGTCAGGAGGATGGAGGGGATGGGGTGAGGCTGGAGCTGGGGTGTCCCAGGGCTCTGGGACCAGTTCCCTGCACATCCCAGTATGGCCCTGGGACAGCAGACTGGGAGCCACTGAGGCCAGCCCAGACCACAGAGCCCCCCCTGCTCCTCCTGGCCAGGGATGCCTTGGTGGGCTCTGCCCATCCTCGAGCCAACACACTCAGCCCAGCCCCAGGGTCATTCCTGCCCAGCACTGCAGGCACTGCCAGGAAGGTGGGGAAAAATCACTTTTCACCCTGACCTTTGAAATATGGAGCTGTGTTTGACATATCAAACCCCAGATCTCATCTGGAGTGAAAATGTCCAAGGAAGGATCTGATCCACCATGGCCCTTTCCTGGGCTCACTCTGGGCTGCCCATAGCTTGGAGTAAGATCCTGTCTGAAGTTCCCACATGCACTTAGTATGAATATTTCCCACTAATTAAACAATTTGCTCACGAGCTGTAAATGGATTAAGCCTGGAAAAGACCTTGTGTATCTCTAAAGCCACCTTATGTTAATCCACAAACAAATTATATCCATTTATTTCCCACAAGAAGGCAGAGGGAGTAAGAATCAATTTAAAACACCCTGGCACTGCCAGGAGCTTACTATGATTTTCACTGCAAAAGCAGATGTTGGGCTATTCTCTTGCTTTCTTGAAGCTAAAAACCAAAGTAATGTGTAACACAGGTCTCCAAAGCCCCAGAGCTGCCATCCACCTGCTGCCAGCAGCTCCTGCCAATTGCCATCTGCTTGGAGCCCAACAGGGATGTATTTTTGTATTAAGACTTTTTTAACAGGGTCAGGGACAAGCTCCTGCCTTGCTTTCACTACTGACAGACTTAAAGTTGTCAGCAGCAAGGAGTGGAGGGGTCGGCAGGGCCCAGTGTGTGTGTGGGTCACAAGCTGCAGCAGGGCTTCCCTGGGGACAAGTCACTGCTGGCTTTTTGGATCTGTCTCACCATGTCACTTCCCACCAAGTTTATATAAAGAGAAGTCAATCAAAAGGATAAAATGGGTCTGATTCATGGGGGTGTTTCTTCAGATTTAGGCAATTCCACCCAAAACTCTGCTTCAGAAATGCAGAAAAACTGAATGCAGAGACCAAGAGCAGGAGCAGAGCAATTTCTGTGATGCAGGAGCAGTGATGCAGCCCTTGAGGGAAAGAAAGGATGCAGATGGAAAGAGAAAGAAGGAGACTGCCTCAGTTTATCAATTCCTGATGCAATGAACAGAGTAACCAAATGGGGAAGGCCTGGGGGTAAAGAAATGAAGTTCTGGCTGTTGCTGAGCTCTGCTGGGTCACACAGGGGTGTGGGGCTCCCAGCAAGGGCACAGGTGGGTGATGGGGAGGGATGGCTGGAGGGCAGAGATGCTCCCAAGGAGGGATCAAAGTGCAGCTCTTCAGATAAATGGGGTGCTTCTCTGGCTTTTGGGGGGGTGGGCCTGTGAGGGTGGAACAGTGACAGACCCTTTTGTTTGTGGGAGGATGGATCAGTGACAGACCCTTTTGTTTGTGCTTTCTGTCTGAGGATGAAAGACACTGGAGGGGCAGGAGGGATGGCACTGATGCCTTCCCAAGGAAGAAAAACACAACACAAAACAATTGTTTCTCACACCAAAGAATTGTTACACTCCACCATCTTATTGAACCAGTGGATATTCCCAAAACAAGTGGAGAAATGCTGGTCTGATTTCTCTCCATGGCCAGGGGAGTGCTTGTCCTGGCTTGGCAGCAGGGATGGGACAGCTGGGCACAGAGGTGTTTCCTTTCAATCCATCTCTGCAAAACTTGGAGGGCTGGATCCTGACACTCCCAGGAACAGCCTGCCCAGGTGGCCACTCTCCAAATGAGAGGCAGGACAGAGGAGTGTTAAAGAGCACAGAATCATAGAATGGTTTGGGTTGGAAGGGATTTTACAGATCATCCTGTTCCAACCCCCTGCCAAGGCAGGGACAGCTCCCACTAGAGCAATGTGATCAGAAATGGTAACAAAGCTGACAGGATCCATGCAAAGTGGCTCCTGCATTTAAATAACTCCTTTACCAAAGTTTATTTCTGATGCAGCAGCAATGCTAAGAGGGACAGAACATCTCTTGGATCTTCTTCTCACTAAGAAATTCCAAACTCAAGAGAAAAGACCTGTAACTGAGACAAAGGGGATTTACTTCAGTTCTTTTTGTATCCATGTAGGTTGCTGAGTCTTTTCTCAGTGAATTACAATAGATCACTCAGCTCAGGATCTCTTTACAGTCTTCTGGAATTAGTTCCAATAGCAAGTGATGGAAATATTCCATTCAGGCAAAGGATTAGGAGAAGATACACACACTCAGTGTGAAAATTAGCAGCTCATGAGAACAAAATTATTATTTCTTCTCCACCCTGCCACCAAATCTGCAGCCAGCAGTGGGTTCAAGCAGCTGAAATTAAGGGCTGTTTCATGTTTTGTGGGAGCTGAAGGGGTCACCCACTCTGCCCAGCATCTGTTTGGGGTCAGACCAGATGCTGAGAAGATCTCAAGGCTCATGCAGGGGCTGGGATCCCAACAGGAGGTGGGTGCAGCCCTTGGGAAGGAGCTGAGCTCCAACCTCCCCTGTCAGAGGAACCCCAGCCTCACACAGCTCATGCTCAAAGGAAACAGGGGGATCCTACAGGAATGGCTCTGTTGAACTTCTCTGCTACTGTGAGGGCAAAATTGAGCACAGTGTCTCATTCCTGGGCATTGGTCACTGCCAGGAACCTGCTCCCCACTGATGGACTGAGCTGTGTGACAAACACTGCCTGAGGGTTCAGAGTTACCATCCAGGGAAGTGGCACAATCAGGGCTGGTTCACTGGGACTCAGGGCTGGAAAATGCTTTCAAAATGCACTGAATAGAAATATAGACCAGTAGGAGAAATAGTGTCACAGTAGGGAGGGAAAATGACACATGTGTCTTCATCCAGAATATCCATTTTTTTATTCTTCACAGTTGATATTTTAATGGTTTTCTAAGGCATCATGTTTAATTCTAGTTGGTTAGTAACTTATGGCAATTCAGTTCACTGGTTAATAATGACTATTGTACGTGTCCATCAATAACTTTCCTCTCCAGAGATGTTTACATTCTGGTCTCCTGGGAAAAAGATGTTTCACAAGGGTAGAATCTTTCTTCTCACAGGTGCAAATTGGTTCCCACAGGAATAGACTGAAATCCAAGCTGATTCTCACTGTTACCATTCCTTTCTCACAGGAACTTATCAGGATAGCTGTTAGCTGTACCCAGCCAAAGCAGCAAGGCCTGAACCATGATTTTACAAGGCCTTTCTCTTGTCAGGTTTTACCCATATACCACAAAATACATAAAAAATGAATTTTTGAACATCACTGTCAACAGACCCAGTATCACAAATACTTTTATGGCATGTTTGCTTAAGAAAGAGACTGTGAAAGACATTATTCTGTGAATATGGGTATATTTTTTTCTGCAGGATGATACAGCACAGACCTATCAATGCAAGCCCCAAGGCTGGAGCAACCCAGATTATCTTGAATATCAAAATGTACAATCATGCATCGCCTGCAAAGGCAAAAAGATCACTTGGCATTGTGTGACTACAGCCTTGTTATCGTTTTAACTTAATTATTATTTTTACTGCAAAGCTTTTCCCAGTGTCAGACCCACAATCATCTCTAAGTAAGAGGTTTATATTCCTCTTCCTGTAAATCAAACTTGGAACAAATAAAATTTTGTGAAATTTTGTTGACCTCCTGCTGTTGCTTCTGCTTTAGCCTGTCCCAGCCAAATCCCTGGGTGTCCTCTTGGACAAACAGTCCAAGTCCTTCCACCAAAATTACACACTAAATTTGCAGCCCCCTTGTGTTTTATTATTCCATTGGAGAGTAGAAACAGCATAAGAGTTACATAAGGAGTGACCCCAAAACATGAGAAACTCATAACCTCTGCACAGATCATCTCTGAACTTGCAAAAGGGCTCAGTTAGTTGGCTAACAGAAATATTTACCCAGCTAGAGGGGAAATACTCAGCCACAGATTTTTATCTAACAGTGTCTCTGGTGACAGCTTAACATGGAATTTGTACTCAAAGGGGTAATTTAACTTCAACAAGCTTTTCCTACAAAGAACACGGAAAATTGCACTTTCTCTGGTCGATGCTTTCTTTGTTTCTGGTATAATGTTCTCTCAGCATATAGAAGATTACTCATATTTTGTTACTCATATTATTTACAGACATAGGTCTCAACACATACACAGGTATTGTGTGTGCCACTGAGATGTTGGAAGTAAAAACTGCTGAGATTTCCACCTCTTCAAGAGAGAGAGGTTTGAACCAGTTCCCAGATGTCACATGACAGTTAAAATAGAATTATACTCATGTTTTTATTCAAATAACTACTCTAAAATTACAAAAGATAAGTACTACCTTTCAGCATGAATAAACTTGAATACATGCTAAAAATAATCCCACATTAACTCCTGAAGTCTCTGCCTTCTGGAGGGTGCAAATGGATGGAGTTTGCTTTAGATGTTTTACATAACCATATGTCAAAAAATTCAATAGAATTAAAATTGCATATCTGAAAAGTGAATCTGCAGCTATTTGAGAGGTAGTGTCACTTATTTTTTTAAACAGCAACTCAAATCTTTTATCTAAGGTGAAGACTTTTGATGCAAATAATTTTTTTTACTCTGGTGGCATAAAAGTTTTTAGGGGATGGACAAAAAGGCCTGAAAGAGTCTAGGGATTAAGGCACAATTCTCTCACCCTCACTTAGAACTGTTGGTACTTAAGGATGTGAGTAGCCCTGATGAAATCTATGAGCTCCACTGCAGAGAAAGGGACAACTCAAAATGAGGAGGCCAAGCAGTGTCTGAGCCACTTCTAATAAATGTCCTCCAGTGGCAGGCTGTGGTTTTCAGCTATAAATCTTCTCCAGAATCTTCTCCTTTTTATATTTTTGCCATTTACAGCAGATTTTTACCTCAGCCAACTGGTAAGAACAGCACAGGACATCACCTTTTGGCTCTGCTGCCATGGAGGATCCTGAGGCTCCTGCAAGCTCAGAGAGGAGATATTTACAATATGTCACTTATTTCTTATGAAGTTCTCTCAACACAGTGTGTGGCACTGAGGGACAGCACAGCAAGGCTTCACAGCTGTCAGGGAGTTTCTTGAGAAGACAGGGCTGGGCTCTGTGTGTTTCTCATAACTCAGAGGACAATTTCCATCCTCGATTCAGGCATTGCTTTCAGAATGTACATTTCAGCAGCAGAATGTCTGGAACTGTGAATAATAAAAGTATTAACCCAAGTACACAGATTACAAGATACAGCACAAACAGCTTCCTGCTGTATGCAAGGGTGAGCTCTGTAAATCCAAGTAAAGCAATGCCATAAGTAGGCAAAATACAACACAAAATGAATTTGTAAGTACTAAGCAAAGAGTTTGAGAACTACTGCA